>OX155974.1:13983849-14725099 GCA_944548615.1 Micropterix aruncella | reverse complement strand
TATATATATATATATATATATATATATATATATATATATATATATATATATATATATATATATATATATATATATATATATATATATATATATATATATATATATATATATATATATATATATATAATATAATAATATAGATTGTATAATGTTATTTTAAGATTGATAATTTTATTTTAAATAAAAACATCATCCTATAAACGGATTTCTTTACAAACCTTATCAAATATAACAATATTATACTGTTTTCTACAATATTTCTTTACAATTTTTTAATATTATACAATTTTATATAGGTTTACCCTATTTTGATAACATTATACAATCTTTATTATAAACTCCTCTGCCAGAAATTAAGATTGAAGTTTCTTCTTTCATTTCATTGACCATATAGGGGTTTTTTTATTTTTATTTCGATTTAATGGCTCGTTGATAACAAACTCAGCCAATTGTATCATATTTTAAATGTTGGTAGCATTCGAAATTTGAATTATTTCGTAATGTCACTTTCATTTAGAAAACGGCTTTGCCGAAGTGATCAATAGTTTATTTTTTTATTTTTTCGCTTATTTCGTCTCAATTGAAGGCATTTTGTGTTGCATAAGGATAAGCCCTATTTATGAGATATATGGATGAATAGTGACCGTTAGTCGACTGCAAAAGGACCTTTAAACTTACATTGCACCGTCGAAAGTCGTGCACATCCGTAAGTATCTCTCATTCAAACATAAGCATTTCCCAATACAAGCTGGGATTTCCTTCGCTACTTTTTAAGTAGCTTTAACTAATTTTATTTTATATATATATATATATATATATATATATATATATATATATATATATATATATATATATATATATATATATATATATATATATATATATATATATAATATATATATATATATATATATATATATATATATATATATATATATATATATATATATATATATATATATATATATATATAAGAATTCGTTTAAAGGATGACACTTTGATGAAAAAATAAAAATAATAAAAGCCACTTACATAGCTGGAAGGTTTTCCCGGACTGGATTGGGAAATGCTTATTTTAAATGAGATGTATGCCTGGATGAGCACCACTTTCGACAGTGCAATGTAGGTTTCATGGGATCCCTTTATCGCTAGCGAACGATCGCCCTTCATCCACATCTCAAAAACAAAGCGTATCCTTTTGCAAACCAAAATAAAATGTCTTTATTAAAGACAAATTAAAGCAAATCAATGAATCATCTCTTAAATGCGGAATGACATACCGAAAATTCGATTTGAAATTCAGAATTGAACCTTATCTGTTCCGATAAATTTATGTATATATATATATATATAAATTCCGATAAATTTATATATATCTATATATATATATATATATATATATATATATATATATATATATATATATATATATATATATATATATATATATATATATATATATATATATATATATATATATATATATATATATATTTAAATATATATATATATATATATATATATATATATATATATATATATATATATATATATATATATATATATATATATATATATATATATATATATATATATATATATATATATATATATATATATATATATATATATATATATATATATATATATATATATATATATATATATATATATATATATATATATATATATATATATATATATATATATATATATATATATATATATATATATATATACATATATATAATTTAATATATATATATATATATATATATAATTTAATATATATATATATATATATATATATATATATATATATATATATATATATATATATATATATATATATATATATATATATATATATATCGTCGGCTTGGTGCGAAAAGTGGATAAGTGACATTTTGGTCGAAAATGAGTTATTGATGGATAACTGCTTCTTAGGGCATAAACTTTGCGTGCGAAAATTGGCTAACGTCTATCTATGACCTTTAATGAAATAATTATAATTAAAAAATATGGATAAATATGTGTGGAACATTGGTTTATTGAGAAATAGTGGCTAAAACACTTAACCACTTTTACTGTTTATCCTGTCTCCCATATTAATAAATTCACAACATGCCAATAGTGGACAAATGTTTTGACAACTTTTCGCATGATTATTTTCGGCAGTTAATTCGTTCCCGCGCTATTTATCTGTCAGACAACTAGATTTTGTTCTGCATTATTTTGCTAGTTTCTCTAGTTATTTCTGGTTTTTGGTGGAAAAATGAATCGCGCTGGGAAAATTATGGCATTAGCAATGAGAGAAAGTGACGGCACACCGTATTTGGACGAAACCTCAGATCATTTTGAACAGGTATGATTTCTAACCTCAAAAAGTTGTTTTTTTAACGATATGCAAGGTTTTATCCTTATCTTTATACATTTTAGAATGCAAGTGAACAAATTTCCTCAAAAAGTAACGCTCAAAGTGCATCAATGGCTTCTACAATGGTTGTTGTGGACAGCGATTTTGACAATATAATTCCAAACAGTGAAGACGAACGATCTACTCTTGAAGCATCGGATCTCTTTATACACAGTTCACGTGAATATGGCACTAAAACATGGGTGTTTTCACCTATCGCTTCTACTTCCGAATCTGCACATCATTTACATAATATAGGTTTGAAAACTATCACCCGAAGCACGGCGTCTCCTAGCTGTTCAATAAGAGATATTATAGACGACGATTTGAACGTTATAAGAAACCTTGAAGAAGAATGGTCCACTCAATATCTTGATGAAACATCTGGTCTCTTTTATATGCAGAATACGCCGGCCACATTCCCGATTCCTTCTACTTCGAATTATAATCAGCCTGCCCTGGATCATGACATGGACAGTAATGTCTATTTATCAGACGACGACCCTGAATACCTTCCAGAAGAATTCATCCCACAAGAAGAAGAAATAATAGCAGATATTATTCAAAATAAACCTCTTGCAAGTTCCAATGGCCAGAGATGGAAGAAATCTGATCCGGCTAATTGGAAAAAAAACATACAGAAGTCTAATAAATATCAAGGTATTCCGTACAATGACAAATTTGGCAATGAAAGACAAGGAAAACAACCAAAACAAGTAGATTGTTCCAAGTGTCGATATACTTGCACCCAGAAAATTTCAGGACAAACTAGGGTGGATCTATGTGCGACATTTTGGAAATTAGGTAACTATAGTCACCAAAAAGATTTCATTCTCAAACATGTCATCAAATTGACTCCAAAACGACATATCGAAGGAGTGCCAGATGAGAAGAAAAGAAAAGCATCCTTTAAATATTTCTTTATTATAAATAATGAGAGGATTAGGGTGTGTAAATTATTTTTTCGGACGACACTTTGCATAAGCTGGGGGCCAATTGAAAAGACGTTCCACGATGTTAACTCGTTTGGGGTTTTTGCAGGGAAAGATAGGAGGGGTTCGGGAACACCGCACAATAAAAAATCATCAGCAGATATTAATAAAGTGAAAAATCACATTGAAAGATTTCCTCAGATGGAATCGCATTATTGTAGAAAATCTTCTAAACGAAAGTATCTAGATTCAAATCTATCGATTTCAAAAACGTATAAAATGTATGAAGAAGAATGTCAGAAAGAAAACGCTGTTCCGCTTAGTTCCGTCATGTATCGACAGATTTTTTGTGAATCTTACAACTTATCCTTTTATAAACCCAAAAGGGATCAGTGTGCAAGTTGCCATCGTTACAAAGAATCTCTTAAAGATAAGAATATAACGTTAGAAGAAAAACAACATCAAAAAAATGTATATGATGAACATATTGTTAGGAAAAACCAGTGCCAAAAAGCAAAATAATCTGACAAATGTCGATCGAATACTGATGCCAAGTTTATGACGGTTACAGCAGATTTACAGAGCCAGTTGCAAATTCCGTCTGCTGAAGTATCACTGATGTACTATTCTAGAAAGATAAATGCATATAATTTTACAATTTACGAGGGAAGGAAACCAAATGATGGTTATTGCTTTGTTTGGACAGAAATGGCCGGTAAAAAAGGGAGCAATGAAATAGCAACGGGTCTATATAAATGGATTTCCCAACTAACTCCAGAAATAACTGAAATCAGTATTTTCGCTGATACTTGCTCTGGCCAAAATAGGAATCAATTCATAAGCGCATTTTTCATATACATAGTTCAGACAACTCATCTTAACATCATAGAACAAAAATTTTTAGAGTCCGGCCATACTTTCATGGAAGTGGATAGTATGCACAGCGCGATTGAAAGTTGCAAAAAAAATATGCCTGTCTATTCACTTCTAGATTGGCTAAATATAATGAGAATGGCTAGATCGAATAATAAAAGGAAAACTGCTAAGCCCTACCAGGTACGAGAAATGACGCATTCTGATATGATTGATGTAAAAGCTTTGGGAAAATTCATTATTTCCAATCGAAATAAAGACGAGAATGGAGATACTGTAAAATGGCTTAAAATTAAGTCTCTAAAGTATGAAAAAATGTACCCAAACATAATTAAATTTAAATACAGTCACGAAGGCCCTTACATAGCAATGCATGTCAACCCTAGATTAACGAGAGATAAAATAGTTACACGTTTTCCCTCTTTACCCAAGGCATACACTCGCTGCATTGCTATTAGTAATGTTAAAAAGAAGGATTTGTTACAACTTTGTAAGAAAGGCGCCGTTCCCACAGAGTTACATGGTTGGTATGAAGCACTGCCAAGTAAAGATACTGCTGTACCTGATATTTTACCAGAACCAGATTTTTTGGAGACTGATGAAGAGGGGGATTAAAGTATTCAGAAAATGTTGTGCAATTATTCGTAATATTAGTAATAATCATAATAGTTATAATTGTAATAATAGTGATAAATATTAATATTAAAAACACTATGTAATTAATCGTAATAATAGTAATAATCATAATAATAGTATAATAAGTCAACAAAAATATCTGAAGACTACCAGTATAAAAACTGTACATTTCTTCAAAACGAAATAACTTGAAACTGCGAAAAGTTGATAAGTACTATTTCATTAAAAAAGTGACGACTGTAATTTTTTACACAAATAAATAATACTGCATGAAAAAGAGTATTTTTTTCTACATTATTGGAGATATTTACATAAATAAAAACGAAATGCATCATAAAAATAACATAAAAAAAGAATCCGGCAATCTTCAATCGCATTTATCTCGAAACTATCTGAATGTCAGTTAGCCACTTTTCGCACCAAGCCGACGATATATATATATATATATATATATATATATATATATATATATATATATATATATATATATATATATATATATATATATATATATATATATATATATATATATATATATATATATATATATATATATATATATATATATATATATATATATATATATATATATATATATATATATATATATATATATATATATATATATATATATGTATATATATATATATATATATATATATATATATATATATGTATATATATATATATATATATATATATATATATATATATATATATATATATATATATATATATATATATATATATATATATATATATATATATATATATATATATATATATATATATATATATATATATATATATATATAATATATATGTATATATATATATATATATATATATATATATACCTATATATATATATATATATATATATATATATATATATATATATATATATATATATATATATATATATATATATATATATATATATATATATATATATATATATATATACATACATTCACACACATTACTGTTATTGTCTACGCTGTTATCAATGTATTACATTGAATGAAATACTTTTTTATTTTGATCACGCCCTGTCTTATAAATATGTATAGCTGCGCCGATGTATCTGCCTTGATTGGGCCAATCAAATTGCTGGTCGTTTCAATCCAGTCGTCGCTAATGATTGGTTCATTTAAATATCAAATGTCTCCCATTTATCACCTTACAAAATAAGGGTTGCCAAAAGTAATTCCTTGAAAACTAAAATAATATTCAATAAAAGTTTACTTGACCTTACTCATTATTACTTTTAATTGAACGCCGTAGTAGATCACTGAAGCGTATCTACACTGAAAATAAAAGTAAGCTTCTCTTAAATAAAAAATCTTTCTGACTAAAATAATAGCCAAACAAGGACACGGTTCCGACCAGACGTGTCAGTGTATGGAGAATAATGCTCTACGGCCAAGGGGTTCCTAAACTTTTAAGGTAACGGAACACTCCCCAAATCGCTTTTATATTATGGAACCTCACACCAAATGATTTCAAATGAAAGACATTTTAAATTTAATAAGAACAAAAACTTTTATTAGAAATATTTTAAAAGTGAACGCTTTTATTTTAGGGAACGCTTTTATTTTAGCGAAGCGTCGTATCGTTTGTGCACTCTGACTAATCGCTGAAGGAGTCTGGAGACTATGGTAACATACTGTCATAAGCAGCGGAGGTGGTTGTTGATCTTTGTCATTCCACTCTTGAAATGACTTTGGGCCACTCGATCCCGTGTGGCACTACGAGCAAACAACGCCCAGGTCCGGGAATCAATAAAAATATATCCCGAATTTGGACACGTAACCAGTCGGGAGGATGGAGGTACCTTTCCCGGTGCCTCGCCGTAAAGCGTTGGTCTCCAATAGGTTGTTGGCGAGCTAGACAGTAGATTGTCTTGTCTTTTGGTCTTCTACGCTCATCCCACGACTGAAAGAACGATCCCATATCGTTATACCAGCCTGGGGTGACGGATTCGCCCGTTGTAGTCGACACCGCTCTACTGTTATGTAAGCAATCTGTTCCAAAGACTTTAGGTATCATTTTCAAAATTGTGTACTGGCAACCCTGTTTTGCTCTAAAAAAACGGATGCATCTAAGTGAGGCACGCATTTAATTGGGAAATCGTCAATATAGACGTTTACTGCTGCTAGAGTATGCTACAAAAAAAGGTGTTCGGCATTTCGACCGATATCCATCTGATATTACCAGTTCGGTGTTCTAATTGGTGCGTGAATGCGGGCGTTTTCACATGATCCGGTGCCGGATCTCCATCAAAACCGGACCACGGTAAGACTCTCAGTTTCTTTCATGACAGACAGATCAGTGAAAAAAGTAGGGGACAAGAGGGTATTGCCATACACTCTTTGAGAATAATAAGCTTTGCGGTATAGAATGGACATTTTTGATACATAAATGTCAAGTTTTGACAAGTTTGGTGTAAATTTGATTGAGTAGATTTTGTATAAATTGATGGGATGGGACATAAGTACCTATCCCTGTGGTCCAAAAAGATGCAAAGTTACAACTATTTTCAAAATAGATTATTTTATTATTAAACTCAGAAATCTACTTAAAAAAGTACTGAATGAAAAAAAAACTAATTGAAATTGTCGCCATAAATATTTTATATATTTATTTGAAATCACCAGTGTTCATTAATTGTCCTTTGCGATATTTTAAAAAAAAAACGGTATATTTTGAAATAATAGATATGTATTTTTTTGCTGATATTTAGATTTAAATTACTCAATTACACATTACATTTACGTCGTGTCCAATTGGCGGCTAAAAACCGCTCTTGGACGTGTCGAAATATTTGTGTTTAAAGTAGTAAGTCTTATTACTATTTTAATATTTACTTAACATACATATGTTATAAAAAAATAGTATCTATGAAACTTTGGAACCTACTAAATGCTATTCGTCGTAAAATCTTATTACAAAACCAATTAAATAAATAGTTAATAATTCTAATAGCTTATTAAATAAAATCTATACTAATATTATAAAGAGGTAAAGTTTGTGAGGTTGTACGGAGTAATCTCTGGATCTACTGAACCGATTTTGAAAATTCTTTTACCAATAGAAAGCCACGTTATTTGTGAGTGTCGTATCATATATATTAATCCGAAAAATGAAAAGACTTTTTCGTGGTAGTCAGATTTGCAAAGTAAGTCGGAGAAAAACGGTCGAATGAAAACGTTTCTTACGAACGCTGCCTTAACCATGAGAGATATATGATTGAGTTCTAGAGAAAAGCTGTAGAGATTGATGCTGCCTACAAAAAAATCAGCGACAGCATATGTCTAACTTTATATTAAGTCACAAAAAGTAGTTTTTATATAAAAAAAATAATTTAAATCGTTAGGTCATGTTTAGGTCATTTAACCAACAATTATGAATTCTTATCAAAATAAGTAAATTTATCGTCTCAAGTGTTTAAAACAAAAGACTTTTACTGCATATAATTTCCCTTTTACTGCATAAATGGTTAAAGAGGTAATACGATATAGGTATGGAACCGCGACCGTATCTCGGGTTGGAACTCCTGAAAGACAATATATTTTAATACCAAATAATAACATTTCATTTAATATAGTATACAGAGAAGTTTTGAACAATTAAAATAAACATAATTTATTTAATCATAAGCATTTCATTCACTCATTTGAAACCCGGTAATATAGCCAAATTGGCATGCAAATACATACATACATATGCAGTAAAATATAACCCTCCTTTTGGCAGTCAGGAAATATATCATAGCACTCAGTACTAACCGAACCACACTCATAATTTCATCACAAGTAAAAATGTTTACCGCCCAGCGAAGTGGGCACGGGACGGGTCACCTAGTAGTTAATAATTCTAATGGCTACCTACTAAAAGCCACTCAACGCAATAATTAAAATAGTCAGTTAAAAAGTTGAATAATCAAGGCAGAAGCCTAACAATTGAAATAATCAATAATAATTAAGTAACATCAAAAGCTAAATCTTACATTTAAATACTAAAAGTACAAATATAATTATCATTCAAATTGGTACAGTATTTGCAAAGTCATGGCCCTCGTATTCGGTCAGATTATAGAAAGGGTGGCCTATCAGCATCTCCCTAATGTTTTTTTATTAATTTGTGTATCTATGTTTGATAAGAAATAATAACACGGAAAAAAATATAATTTACATTATTCGCATTCGTTAATTTATAAAATGATATTGAATTTTTGGCAAACATAAATCCCATGATCCTTAAAGGGTTAAGCTCATGATATAGTAAGCTCATAAATACCGTTCAGGCATTATGGAGTTTTAGGGTTTTTAGTACCAATTGATATAGAATAATACGTTGCTCACTGCCGTACTACGGGTTTGGAGCTAGGATTTTACTATGAAACGCAACGTGTAGATGGCACTCTTAGTTCCAAACATTCAATAATCTTCTCTTATGTTCAGTAGCCCAATAGATGGCGTTCAAAACAAAACGTCCTCGAAATAAAACATCCTATCTTAAAATAAAACAATAATATAATAACAAACGATTTTTTAAATCATAGCTCTTATTATTTTAATATAATTTTACATAAATATCTTTTTTTTTATATATACAGGTTTCCAAACATAATAGTTACCAGTCCAGTCTAGATAGATTAATATATGTGTTGTTGGTGTCCCCTTCGCTATAGGTAAGAAAATCATCAGGGACTGCTTGGAGCTCCTGCTCCAAGCAGTCCCTGATGATTTTCTTACATCGGGCATCCTAGACACAGAGCCATCCCTACATTGGGCATACTAGAAACAGAGCTATCTCTACATCGGGCATCCTAGAAATAGAGCCAAGGATGTCGCCAGGCAAAGGCCACGAGAGAGCAACAACTTCCTAAGAAAACCAAAGCCCTACTTGACATGAGCAAGAAGAACCTTAGAACCACCACCAGTCTCCTCACCGGACACACGACCCTTAGAGCACATCTGCTCAACCTTGGCTTGACCGAGAGCAAGGACTGCCGAATATGTGGCCAAGAACCTTAATACAGCATACATACCGTTGGTCGCTGCCCAAACCTAGCCGCAAAAAGACACAGTTTACTGGGACGACTCTTTCTCGAACCCAGCGATCTGGCCAACTTGAAGATCAGTGATCTGTATGGACTGGTTAGCAGTAGCGGGCTACTAGTAGACCTCAAAACTCAACCCAACCACATAATGAGACAGCTGCATATGAGACTCCCTCTACCCTTGTCTAGTTGCGAATGCGCGTTTATCCATACCATAACCACAGTATACCAAACAGTAGGTTTACTCTCGATCTACATGGAAGAGGGTGCGAGGAATGTGGGTAGAGGGTTACGCCTCGACGAACGCCTTTGGTTAGCGTTACGCGCAGGTATAGGCTGGCGACTTTTTCAAACGTTTGGGTCCAAGTAGTCGACATCCGGCGGCCATTTCCGAGCCCTCACTATATACTCGTGACATATTCGCTTCGATTTCAATTCTGTTCTAAGAGAAGCTATTGTCTGGTATAGTGTGGCATAGCAGACTTATGGCGTCGAATCGTTGCCATAGTGATAGATAAGCGTTGCCATAGTGATGTATTTACATGTTTTCCGTGCATGCGCAACTAAACACGAATAATGAAAGTGTCATATGCTGCTGTCTCTTTCTATTTAACTAATGCCGCCTCCACACGTTGGCGAATGTTTGTGTCCCAAGTGGATGTAAACAACTATTAGGAAGCATATATGGAAAACTAATATAACAGATATGCCAACGTCACCGTACCACTAATATGAGCTGTGGTTGTCAGCCTGTGAGCCGCGCTTGCGCACTCAGCGCACCCCTTCTAATTTTGACGTGATTTGACAGCTCCGAGCTGTCAGCTGGCTGTCTTTTTTTCTTTGAAAATCCGCATCTTGTACGTTACCTAATCTGTAACACGATCACTCGCCAACGTGTGGAGGCGGCATTACGAATTCTCAAACTGGTCGCGCGGTCTAGTACTTTTGCGTCATGCTTCCGGCTCCGCATTCGGATCCGACCGCCAGATCAGTTGTATTGTTAACCTACATCGATTATAATTATAATCCGTTGTATAATGTATATAGTATAATATAACGTATATAGTATATAATATAGTATAATATAACGATGCGTTAACCTACATCAGATTATAATTATAATTAATGTAATGCGATAACGCAGAATTATGTATCTACTTATAAGTTCATGCTGTAACCTTACCTGAATAAATAAATTAAAAAAATAAATAAATAAGAAGTTGCCGGACGGTATCCGTTCCGGTTCCACATTCGGATCCGGCGGCCGGACGCACAATGCGCAATCGCATCGTCCAGTTTTTTACACTCAGTCGATAATTTATAGCGACCAAATTATAGGAATGCATTCGTTTGAGTTTATACTGCGCGTCGTACTGCTGAGCCCATTAGGAGGCGTCCCGTATTTGTCGGGACAGTATTTCCGGGGAAACTTTCGCCTTTAATTAGTTTTAAGAGTTAACGCGGCACGACGAAGCCGCAAGCCGATTTCAGCCACCGCCCCGACACAGGATACCACTTTGTCTATGACAATGTAAGTCGTCCATAAAATATTTACGAAAAATAATAATTATATATGTGTAGAGGTACGGAATTTTCGTTTTCACGAAATAGTTGCGAAATTTCTTGAAATTTAAAAAATGCGAAAAACCGTACCTGTAAAAAGTTTCAATAAAATCTCTCTGCACATGATATTAAATACAACAAATGAAGCCTCCTTTCATATTTGTCAGATATTTTGGCCAGAGTGGCTGCAAGTCACCACCTTAAATCAACATTCATTATTCGCGAATTTCACAAAAAAACTTCAGAGAACTTTCTCAAAATGAGCTCATTGATGGGTATACTCTCAATCATGCCCTAATGCTTCAATCAATAAACAGGAATAAGGATGCTTGTGTTAATATATTCTGGGGTACTAAATGCTGCTTTCCAACCTTTGTTGAAGCAAGGTTACAGAGTATTTGGAGCCCAACTATGAACGTAGAAGCAGAACGCTCATTTATTAAATACTAGCTGACCCGTGCCCACTGTCGGATACAACCCGCCTTATTAGAAACACTGGTGCCGTTTGCTTGGCAGAAGTTACATGCTTCACCGCTGATACCACGTTTAAAATGGTTCTTGGCGCAGTTTATATTCATCCTGGAGCAAGTATCTCTAACATCAGTGTTCTGCTGCATCAAACACTATTTCCGTATGTTTTCAACAGCCAGTATGTACATCCCATCATGGAAGTTGATACCGATGTACCAATTCTTCTTTGTGGCGACTTCAACACAAACGTGAAAAATGACGAAACATTTATCAAATTCATGAAAGACATGTCATTGTTCAATCTCGATTGTGCATCAGACGTTAATAAGTCAACAACACTAAGAGACACCACCATCGATTTGACTTTTTCAAGACACATTACACTCGAAACACTCCCTTTCATTTCCTACTTCTCCTATCATCGTCCTATTCTCAACAGAATAACACAAATTGTAAGAAGTTAAATATCACACATGTTTAAAAGTTGTAAATAAAAGTTGTAAACAATTGCTCAACGCACATTCATACTTGTAAAAACTATGTACATTGTAAAAAAAAAAGACATAATTGTATTTATGCTTACAAATAAATGTAACTTGATCAATTCAATTGATTTCCATTAACCTCCTTCTCTATATCCATACAAAATATCTATCAAACAAAAAAAAAATATTTTCTTTTGAAAAATGCAACCATTCCATCGGTATTTTCTTACGACGTTGTCACGTTCGTAGTAAACCGACTTTACAGACAACCTTTTTTTTACTGCATATGTATGTATGTATTTGCATGCCAATTTGACTATATTACCGTTATATGTGAGTGTCTTCTTGTGAGTGTCTTATTTGTGAGTGTCTTATTTCTTTAACCATTTATGCAGTAAAAGGGAAAAGTCTTTTGTTTTAAACACTTTTGTTACTTAAATATAAAAGTTGGACATATGCTGTCGCTGAATTTTTTGTAGGCATTATCAAGCTCTACAACTTTTTATAGAACTTAATCATATATCTCTCATCGTTAAGGCAGCGTTAGTTAGAAACATTTTCGTTCGACCGTTTTTTCCGACTTACTTTGGAAATCCGACTGCCACGAAAAACTCTTTTCATTTTTCGGATTAATATATAGCCTATGACACTCACAAATAACGTGGCTTTCTATTGGTAAAAGAATTTTCAAAATCGGTTCAGTAGATCCAGAGATTACTTCTTACAACATCACAAACTTTACCTCTTTATAATATTGGTATAGATAATAACGCCGTTAAGGACAGAACGATTCTAAATAGTTACATGTTGGAAGTACAACATTGGGCTCGATTGCGTTTCTCTTGAACTAAAGTCGGAAATTAGTTCGTGTGAACGAGAAACAGAGCAGTACGTCAGAGCGGAATGTGAAATGAACGGTTGTCACTTTTACGGATTAAAACTACCCACTGAAAATAAAGCAGTTAAATCTGACACCGCACGAAATGATTTCGAACTTATTCGAGCGTTTATAAGTTCGACAGGTAGTTTTGTTGCGGGAAAATCGACGACAGATCATTTCATATTTCGTTCTCATGTATTGCTCTGTCTCGTTCGATTGAACAAAGTTTTCAAGATCACGAAGAAACGCATTTATTCAATATTAAATAAAAGAAATAAGTTTATAAAAGCGTTGTTTTATTTCGTATAAATAGAATATGCGAATTTTAGCGAAATTTAGCTATTTTTTTGCGAAATTTCTGCTTTATTTTTGTGAAAATTCAGTACCTCTATATTAGGCATAGGACAAAACGAATTTACCGCGTGAAGTTTGTAGCACCCGATGTTTCAGGCTACGGCGAGGTTGCAGTCGTCGCTGTCAAATGTAGACTAAAGTACTGTCAATCGTCATCCGTTGTTCTACGGGTAGGCGGCAAACTGCTGTTGTTACTCCGGAAACTATAACGGTGGTGGGGTAGCGGGTGAGCGCGCGCGAATTTTGAAAAACCGTCGTGCACACAATACTCACTGTATCCTATGTCGCGTTCTTGCGCTCGGCGATGGGCATTAAAAACATTTTAAGAAGAGGTTTCCACATAGTAGACAGCGTGTAACCGTCGTCTCCATTGAAGTTCGGGGCTCTTATTATTTCAATGGCTTCCCGGATCATGTGGGGAAAGTCAAGCTTTTCTTTGGACAATACAATTGCATTTTGAAACTGCACCCAGTGGTTACTTCCGCTATCCATTTCCATATATATCCATATCGCCGATTTTTCTCGCTAAACGTT
Organism: Micropterix aruncella; assembly: GCA_944548615.1. Taxonomy (NCBI): domain Eukaryota; kingdom Metazoa; phylum Arthropoda; class Insecta; order Lepidoptera; family Micropterigidae; genus Micropterix; species Micropterix aruncella. Next base: position 14,710,887 of record OX155974.1, on the reverse strand, counting down.
TTTAACAGCTTTAATGTGTTCCATCAGTCGAGTGGCTATGGGCCGTTTCGTTTGTCCAACGTAGGCAGCATTCGATATTATATACATAACCCGGGGGTTTGCAATGGTATTACATCCTTTACAGGCCTCGAAAATCGAGCTATATTTTGGGTCGGCTTGAAAATCGTTTTTATATCGAATTTGTTTAGCATCTTACTTATTCGATCTGTCACACCTTTGAAGTATGGTAAGAATGCTCTTGATCTGATCGGTTTCTGAGTTTCGTCTGTATTATATCGTATGCGTGTCTCGTGACATTGACATGTTCCATCTCCTGCGGAAAATGCACAGCGTCGCGTAAATCGCGTGCTCGATTCACGAGCACCTTATTTATCCTATACACCTTATTTATTCACCCTTATTTATCCTACAGAAAAGAGCATTACGGATTATCGCCAACGCTAAACATATAGAAACATGTAGACCTATTTTTAAAAGATTGAAAATCGGTCGGTAAATAAGGTGCTCGATTCACGAGCACCTTATTTATCCTATACACCTTATTTATTCACCCTTATTTATCCTACAGAAAAGAGCATTACGGATTATCGCCAACGCTAAACATATAGAAACATGTAGACCTATTTTTAAAAGATTGAAAATCATGACTCTCACATCACTTTACTTATATAGGCTATTATTAGATTTTTACACCGAAAAGGAAAGTCACGTAAAATTTAAAGATATACATAACAAAAACACCAGATACAAGAATAAATTCATTCTACCATGCGTGGTTTTAAACGCTGCTAGGCAAAGTACCCAATTCTCAGGGCCTTATTATTTTAACCGCCTACCACCATGTAACATAAAAGACAATAGCAACCTCAGAACGTTCCAAAAACTTTTAAAGGATTTTTTTACAACACATACGTTTTACTCTATTGAGGAATTTATAAATTTTACAAAATGACTTTTTTTACAGCCCCTTTATTTTAATGTAATGCGTATACTGATTATTTCATTTGTTGATTGTTTTAACCAGAATTAATTATTTTATTGATTGTTTTAGTTATATGGTATCTTATATTTAAATATAATTACAATGTATTTAGTTTCTTCTTGGACAAAACATTATAAAAATTAGTTTGATTATCTGATTATAAATTATTGATGATTATTGCTTTTGTTTGATCATTTCTGATATTAATTATTTTAATTGTTGATGGTTTTAGTTTTACTGCTCGTTGATTGCGCCTTATTTAGCTTCTACTTTATGAAGTTTCTTCTAAAACGAAATGTTGTATGCTCTCTGGGCAGTTTGTTACTTAAACATTGTATGTTTTTTTAATAATCCACACAATAAAGAACTTGAACTTGAACTGAACGTTTATACTAGTATACAGGGATGATGGTGTGAGCTGGCATGCAAATAGCTGTCCGTATTTTTGGGCTTCCGATACACTGTATGTCCGAGAGTATTGTAACTTCTCCTGGTCACTTTTGACATACAAAAATTTATCATAGGTGAATCTAAGTTTTCGTCGAAAACTTAGATTCACCTAATCCCTTAAGGTTTTAGAATTGTAATCGAATACTTAAGAATCCCTTAAGGTTTTAGGTTATTTAAATACAAGAATTTTGTTTGAGAATTAGATATTGAATTAATCGAATTGTTTACCATTTATAATAATTAATCGATTATCTATCCAGTTTTGTAATTTTAATGCGACTTTATTTCCTCATCTGGACCCTAGGATATACGATGCATTCCTTACAACGCTGGGCAGAAGCTGGACGAACGCTGAGAACCAGTACTCTATTTAAAGCTGAAGTCACTGAATATATAGGAAAATAGCCATTTAAATATTACGGAAATACTACAAAATAATAAAATGTATTACTTTGTTATCAGTCACCTGACACAATCACTAGCTGCTGGGAGGGTTGAGTAGTGGGGAGGGGAGGGGGGTGTTTGGGGTGGTGAGGGGAAGGGGTTGGGGAAAGGGTTGAGATGGAAGGTAGAGGGGAGAAGAGGGGGGGTTGGGGTTAAGGTTTTAGGCGCGCGGAGGTGGTTAGAGGAGGTTGGGTTGAGGGTGGTTGTGGGTTAAGAGGTTTTGCGCGCGAGGGGAGGGGTTGTCTTTTTGTGGGGAAAGTCTTGGGCTGACACAACCGATTTTTACATTCCCGGCAGAGGTAAAGTATTGTGAACGCACTTCTGTGTGTCTGTGTATCTATGTGTGTGTGTTTAAGGGGGTGCCGGGGGGGTTTATGGGGTTGGATCGGGGTTGTTGGGGTTTGGTGTGCGGGGATGGGGGCTTGTTTGCTTGCCGGGAAAGTCTTGGGGTGACACAACCGATTTTTTCCCCTTACAAAAGACATGCCAATTTTGAAAAAGGTGGAAACCTGTTGAAGAGAGGTCTAGCGAATAACTGCAGGTGTCGAAGACTCTCCTTGTTGCAATTCGTGCAGCTTTGCAGCTGTTTAATAACACTATCAATTTATTTTCAATCGACAATAATCAATCTCTAATCAATAATAGGTGATTGATTAAACGCAGCAGTAATCTGAATACATTCAGGTATATAGATACATAAAGATAATAGTGATGAAGGGGATTATCGTCCGTAGCCATTATTTCACCTTGTCGATCAATAGAAATGCAGTTTCAAAGATCTACATCGGTGCGGATGCCTTTCAGATCCGAGGTTAAAAACCTCGGTGTCTATATGGACGAGAGTCTCTCATGGCAGCCCCACATTAGAGAAATGCGAAGCAAACTCCTCGGTCGATTTCATTTGATGAATGGGCTGAAGGATATCCTCTCGTATTATAGGAGAGCAAGTTTACGATTTGTCAGTCTGTTCTCCTACGTGTTCTGATTTATGGATATGAGGGCGTTCAAGTTCAACGAAATTTTCGAAGATTTTTGACCCTCTCTCCCCGCCATGTAACATGCCGTAACGTTTTTCAGTACCCAATCCCCCTCCCTAAACGTTACGTAACACCCAAGTGACCATTTTTACTTAAAAGTCACAATTATGTTGCGCCGGAAAGTCGCTAAAATACCTTTGTTATTGTTTTAATCGCATGTGCGCTAATCTTATATATTCTTCTTCTTCTTCATAAAAATGAATCGCCGTGCGTTAGTCTCGCAAGATCTCGAAAATGACTCGACCGATTTGAATTATTATTGAAAAAGTCAAAAGAGTTGAAAAAGTCAAAAAAGTCGAAAAAGTCAAAAAAGTCGAAAACGTCGAAAAAGTCGGAAAAGTCAAAAAGTCGAAAGTCAAAAAAGTCGAAAAAGTCAAAAAAGTCCATCAAGTCGAAAGATGCAAAAAAGTCGAAAAGCCGAAAAAGTCGGAAAAGTTGAAAAAGCATTTATATTTAATCATGTAAATTAAATACATTGAATTTATTTTAATTACAAACGAATTTCATTTAATCAACAAACGAAACTTAAACCGTACATGATTCGCCCATATTACAGATTGCAATGAATTTGATTTGGAAGGTTGATTAGGATCAATAATAAACGCTTATGAAGAGTTACAATCAAATCAATTTTAGGTGGTACGAAGTTGACCGGGTCATCTAGTAATACATAAAACAAAAGATTTTTAACTCGCAATACATGCGTATATTGTTTATTTAATTTATTCATATTGTTATCAAATAAACAATCGCACATAATGTGATAAACATTCGCTTAAGTTTAAAGTACGTTAAAATGGGCTCCAATTTGCCTTTATTAAACTTTTACTACTTATCTTACATCAAATTATGCCATTTTCCTGACTTGGCCCTGTCCTTAGATACATCTTTGGCGTCATCCACCATTGTTCTTCTCATACATTCTCCTATTTTAGCTTTTTGTTTTACTAATAAATTCTTAAAATAAAAAAAAACAATGTTAAGTAACGCGTAGTTCGAACCCCCCTCTCGCCCCTATAATGCATTGCATCGTAACGTTTTACAAGACCCGCCCTTCCCTTCAATGTTATTTCTTTTTAGGCCTGTAATATATAGTAGAGGTAACCAAAATTCTTTGTGCCGTAGACCACTTGCTATTTTCTGTAGACTTCCGTAGTTTTCCTGTCTACATGATATTGAATTTCTCCGAACTTACTAACTTTGAATGTGGTTTTAACAGCTGGCACAGTACTGATCATTTACGTAGGGTTTTTTGTAAAGTTGGCAGTTGTAAAACATGAAAAACATGTACAAATTTTAGTTGTTCATTTCGAAGCGTCCACGACCTTGAAGTACAAAGCGTTTGAGAAAGCCGCACATAATTGCATATATAGCACTACATTGCCTGCTTATTCATGTGACGCGTCTATCCTACTCGCTCCGCATTTTTTCTCGTTAGTGCGCTGGCCTCCCCAATCAACTAGAGATGCAATTTGAGTTGAGTGTTGTTTTCCTTCCATGATACTTGTGGCGCGCGCGTTTGTTTATTGCTGTTATTTTAAGTTTAAAATACTATGCTGTACACTCAATCTGTTTTAGGTTCAGTTGTTTGATCCGTGTGTAACGGACCTTAAGTCCATTACATGCGATCAACAAATGCATCGATTTCCAGTGAAAGCCACAGACACAATTCAGCTATTATTTTGTCTCGTGCAGCTATGAATGAGCACGATGAAACAATACTTTTATTCGGAATATTTTTGGATTGCATCATTGATCGGCCTATATAAACTGGCGCAAAGCAACCAAATGATCATTCCTCGAGTGGTCATATCTCCAGATAGCGAGGGCACACTTCGGTGTCCCGGCTTCTCGGTCACATATCATTCCCCGGGTGATCACCTTCTCCCAAGGTTGCGACGGCATTCGGCACTCTCTCTCACGAGTTAGGTCAACGAATCCGGCTCCTTGGTTTCCTTTCCTCATTCTCCCTGAGTCTCGAAACATCAGTCTGTAATCCCACAGACTCGAGCCGTGGCCGGTACAAGATACTAGAAGCACACGCATAATCCTCATCCGTATATCCTCGTAACCGCAGTCGCGCATCTATACACTCGCGTTAACGTAAATTATTCGGCAAGCGTTATAACTGGCAATATTCAAACCTTCGATCAATAAATTCCTTCTACTTCATTCAAAACCGCCTTTCAATACGGAGATAACTCGTAAGTTGATACCACCACCTCACACCGAACAACCTGGAGTCTTGTGAGGGGTGGTCCCTCACACGTGGTAATAGTAAAAATCTGTGTTAAGATCGGTAGTAATTCTGCGAAAAAGCGTTGTTTGATCGCGAGTTACCGCCATTCCGTAGTAAATCGAGTTACTCGAGATATCGAGTGGTAATAGTAACTTCAACAAGATGGCGGCTCAGAATCAGCTGATTTGGCGCGCGCGTAGTGTCAGATTGCTTGATACTTATAGTGCGATGCATTCTTTTTGAGCTCTCGACCACAGTCTCAAAAATGCTTACACAGATTAAACACAACCTCGTCAAAACTGCACATGAGAAAGAAAATCAAATGGCCTCGTGCTAGACTAGAGCCGCTATATGTAACGGACTTCGCCGTCTGCCTTAAAACCTAGGCATGTACAGCCAACGACAGAATATTTGATATCGTGATGATGTATTGAAAATTTAAAATTGGCTTTTATAGTCTAATTAACAAATTCAAATTCAATTTCAAATATTTTTATTCAATGTAAATACATAATATACACATACTGAACGTCAAAAGACAGTAATTGTACTTTTTCCTATTTTTTCCGGCGAGTTCTACAAGTAAGATTCCACTGGAAAGAACCGCCAAAGAAAACCAGTGACCACTTTTTTGGTACTATTATTGTCCATAATTTATATATAATCAATAATTCAAAAATATTTCATGTCCCCGGTCCATGTATTTACTTCATCGATGTCCCCGTGAATTGAAGACATGAAACAGAAAGAAAAAAGGCAGGCAGAAAACAAGTAATTTCACAATAAAATATAAATATTCAAACCTGACCACTGATACCTATCAGTGGTCGGCGGCAAAACAGTCATTTGTGTTTTGATAATAACCGTTGTAAACAGTTATTTAGAAATTGATTGGGGTCTGCGTGACAGTCCTAAAGGATTTGTCAGAGTTAGCATTAAACTCTTCGGTATAACTGCAGTATAGGAACCTCTCCTGGATTGTTGATTTTTAAACGTCACCGGACTATATTCACCACGCAGATTCCGAATCTGCAATAATCTTATGTCGCTCTCAATAAATAAGCGAGATCTATATCCGATCTATGCCTATGCATTTAAAGTTTGCATTCTAAACGTCAACAAATCAGCCATATTGTTTCGGGAGTAGTGTCGGGAAAGTAGTCGATATATCACGAGTTCTCAACTATCGATAACAATTCGCGAAATTACAAAAATATAGGCATGCTCGTGAAAAAACATGTCTGCGATATTTAAAAAAATGAGACTATTTTCGAGGTTTTATTCAATGACTGCGTTTTGATAACAAAAGGTGTCCTGAAATAATAGAAAATTCTTAAATATGGGAATATCGCCGCAAGCAAAAATTTTTTTTCGAATTTCGCGCGAAATACGACAAATTTTTTTGCCTGCGGCGCTATTGATGATAACATGACAATGTGTTAGCGATAATTCGGATTTTTTTCGAGGTTTTTACAAAATTGCTTTGGTGATGATGACAAAAGATAACCTGAAACAAACGAAATTTCTTCAATATCAAATTAACACCGCAGGCAAAAAGTTCTTTTCGAATTTCGCGCGAAATGCGCAAAGAAATTTTTCCTGCGGCGCTAATATTATTGCCATGTTAGCAATCATCTAAAACAATTGGACAATTTTCGAAGTTTTTACGAAATGACTTTGTGTATTGATGACTAAAGGTAACGTATTATCGATAACAATTAGCGATATTACAGAAATTATGACAATTTGTAGAGTATTAAAATTAAACGAAATATTTTTTAAAAAAACGATCGGAAAAAATACATATTTTTGCGAAACTTTATAAAAAGGGCACTATTATCGATGTTTTCTCAATGACTGTATATTGATGACAGAAGATATCCTGAAACAAAGACATTTCAGGATATCTTCTGTCATCAATATGCAGTCATTAAAAAAACATCGACAATAGTGCCCTTTTTATAAAGTTTCGCAAAAATATGTATTTTTTCCGATCGTTTTTTTAAAAAAATATTTCGTTTAATTTTAATACTCTACAAATTGTCATAATTTCTGTAATATCGCTAATTGTTATCGATAATACGATATACTCGAATGTGTCCCACACGGTATGTACAAACAAAATGGCCGCGACTTTCTTGACATTGGAATGAGAATTTTGAACGCCTATATCTCGCTTATTTATTGAGACCGATTAAAGATTATGGAAGATTCGGAATCAGCGTTATTTTGACGTGACAACGTCTTATAATTCGATGGAGCTGGCTGCACGCACAAAAAACATGACTCATGCGGCCTTATATCGCTCTGAGGCATTCCATTTATTATATTTATTATTCAATATAAATGCTGCCATCTACCGGTTACGACAAGAATTATTTACTAACCTCAGTCTAAAATAGTACGAATGAAAATCACTAGATTGATTTAAATTCTTGACATAATTTTATATGTATTCTTGATATACGGAATGTTATTACTGAACGGACAATTTTCTTGTGGGTACAACGAAGTGCAACGAAGTAAGCAACTTTTATAAAAAAACATGAAAATGAAAAGCTATCAGTACGATGCGCTATCTAGCGGCTGGTAAAATGTCGCTGATATTGTTTATTTACGACGTATTACCTACCGCTAGATGGCGCAGCGTGCTCAAGCGCTTCTCAAACCGTTATTTAACAGTTTGAGATTTCAAACTTTCAAATTAAAAAAAACAATAAACTTTAAACAATAAACAATTATACAATTATACTGCTTTACAATAATACATTTACATGTTGTAGTCAAATCGGTGAGTATAAAAGCATATATTTTTGGGTGTTTGTTATAAACAATATCAGAATCTTAAATGAAACTGCTTCAAATGCAACCATTCCATCAGTATTTTCTTATGACGTTGTCATGTTCAACTATCGTCAGTAAACCGACTTTACAGACAACCGATTTTTTATTTTATTTTGGCCTGTTTGTTTACATATAAAATTTAAACTTTGAATGCCTATATCTCGCTTATTTATAGCGACCGACACAATTTTCTTCCAGATTTAGCATTAAAATGAAACAACCTATCAGTCTATATTTTTTTTTTGTAGACAGGTTCCTATAGGTACTGCAGTTATTCCAAGAATCGAATATTTATAGTAATACAATACTTTTCACACACGCTCACGAAATCGGCGTAACAGCGCGGCAGTTGGCGACGCTTGGGCGACGCGCGATGAAACGATATGACATTTGGCGCATTATTACCAGCATCGAAAATAAAAAAAATACTAGAATTCTGCCAGGAAAATGTGATTTTGTGGAATATGTCGTTTATCATGCTGGCAACTCAAATTATTACTGTAAAATTTTAATATGGTAGTTTTGACGTTCAAACAATCGAGCTAGCGTATTTACCGTAGTATTTTGAAATACTCTAGTAATCATTACTATTGTAAATTGGGAATATTACCAAGGATCAAACAACTGGCCCTTAGAAGTAATACGACATTTACGAATCGCCTATTATAAATGTTTATGCCTAGATATGATAAGATATACATAAATGTTTATGCCTAGATAAGATATGCCTAGATAGGGTCCGCCAACGTGGAGCTAATTGACATCTTGTGAGCCTTGTTTTTCCTTCGCTGACATGGACCTCCTGTATTTCTAAATCGACCCCTGGGGGTCCATATATATCATTGGTCCTTGGGAATCTATGATGTATAGGTATGCCTGTGTTACAAGTAATTATGTTTATTATCTTTTTATTTTATATTTTTATTTTATTTTAATTACTTTTTATATTGCCTATTTAATGTATAGGTATGGCTGTAATACATTTAGTTATTTTTATTGGAATTTTCGTTACTTAACAATATTTCATTATTTGATATTCGAATGGTGGTTAATTAGTCGTTCTATCGACCTGCAGTGAGCGTAGAAGACGTTGGACATAACAATCCGACGTCTAGCTACGCCACAACCCGTAAGAGTCCAACGCATTACCGCGAGTTAGCCAGGAATAAACCCGGCGGCTCGAGATACTCGCGCCCTTACTTCCAATTGTGACCAGATTTCTCCGGTCTCTCGATTGGTTCGAGTTCGAGGTCGCTTGCGCGGTCCTCTCCCTTACGAAGCGGTGAAACGGTGTACACCGAATCTATCGCGGACCAAGGCGTCCTTTGCCCGGCTCTGAACCGGGATCGGATGGCCAATGGTCATTTCAATGGTCACTTCACGGGAGATAGAACGATCAAATATCGTTAAAACTTCCTGAAGTAACGGGTTCGCCCGTTGTAGTTGACAGCTCTAGTTGTAGATGTATCTGTTCAGGCCACAATGCCCCGTGAGCGCCCTCACCAATATGAGTAGATTGTTCCTATTTAGCGGGAAGGCCTCACGGGTCGTAAGCCCTAATTAGCGCTTTTGAATGATTTAAACCTAGCGTGTTATTCCAGTGGTTGACGGATTGTTATAAACATATTTTCTGAGCATTAGGTTTGCAAGACTTTTTGGTACGCCACAGCAAGGTTCATAACGTTCCTTTGCTCCAGTCTTAGCAAGTTCGTCGGCTATTTCATTTCCCTCGATTCCTGCATGGCCGGGAACCCATTTTAGAATTACTCTGTTCTTTACGCTCAGGGAATTCAGTAGTGATACGCAGTTTTGCACTAGTTTTGAATTAATAGTATTCGAGGCTAGTGCCATAAGAGCTGCCTTGCTATTCGAGTGGATATAGATACGGTGGTTGGCGTAGTTCTTATGGAAGTTGATATCCACATATTCAATAATGACGTATACCTCCGATTGGAAGATGGAGGCGTATTTCCCCAAGTTTACACTTTTTCGAAGTTTGCACGCTCTCCACATATACCGCAGCCTACGTCAAGCCCCGATTTGGACCCATCAGTATACCATTTAAGGCTACCGGCCTCCCAGTGCAGTTGATTTTTTAGCCAGTCGTCTCTGGGCGGCAGTTCCACTGTAAAATATTTTCCAAAGTATAGGAGCGAAAGCATCGTGTCTGATACCATGTTGAGGGTTGGAGTTTCACTGACTGAGTCTAGAACTGATATTAGGGCTTGTGAAATCCAGCTTGCCTTCTCCCGGACAGACATTCTGTACATGCTAAGGAGAGGGTAAGGTATTTATTTGGTTAGTCGCTGTGTGAAAGCAAGTATTTCTTCAACAACTTTTTGAAATTGAGCAACGAACGTTGAGTGTGTGCCTGACAAGAGTGTGTGAGCTAATTCCATAACCGAGCAGAATGGACCGTAAGAGTGATTAACGGAATGGCGAGTGTGTTATGCCGGCTTGATCGAAGTGGAAGACCGTGGCCTCCCAAAGGAAGGCCACGGTCTTCCACTTCGATCAAGAACCATTGAATATCTCATTGAGATAGGAGGGTGTAGTGGGTTATAGGTGCTTGCATTACGAATTAATATAGAAATAATATGAACTCGTTGATAGCGGAAAAATATAATAATAATTAAAAATGTATTAATAAGGCTATTAACAAAATAAGGGTAAGAAAAGTTATAATAAAGTAAGTTGTTAATAAGGTAAGTTCGAGAAAGGGATATATCCCGGAGAAAGGAAGAATGGCCCCGTAACCAGTCAGGAGGAAGGAGGTATCCTGAAGGTTAATTTCAGACGGATATATCCCGCCAAAACTGCTAGCCAAGGGGCGAGGTGGCCTCACCTCCCTAGTGGTTACCTCCTAAGACAAGAACAAAGGGAACGTTATACGGCCCTGAACTTTGCTGTGACGTACCAAAAAGCCTTGCAAACCTAATGATCAAACAAATATGTTTTGAACAATCCGTCAACCACTGGAACAACACGCCAGGGTTGAATCATTCCAAAGCGCTTATTAAGGCTTACGACCCTAAGACGGCCCGTGAGGCCTTATCGCTAAATAGGAACAATCTACGCATACTGGTGAGGGCGCTCACGGGGCATTGTGGCCTTAACAAACACATGTACAACCTCAAACTTCGAGACACAAAAATGTGCAGGTTCTGCCAAGGGGCAGATAAAACTCCCCAGCACCTCATGTGCGAGTGTGGCCCGCTGATGCGTAAAAGATACACCCACTTGGGTGGCCATTACCTCCAACCTGAGGAGGTAAAACAATCTGGCGCCAAAATTCTGTTGCGGTTCTTAAATGATACGAGGCTTAGCGCGGAACTATAGTAGGTGGCGAACACAATAGATCAGCAATGGTCGCAGTGTTACAAGGCTCATAAAGACCTTAGAAAAGCCTCACTCAAAAAAAGAAAAAGAAACCTTACTAGTGCCTTGTCGTAAGGCGTTGGCCTCTGTCGGCCATATTGGCTTAGCTAGATGGTGGATTTGTATTGTCTCTAAGTTATCTACGCTCACCTCACGGGAGATGATGAATGATCACTGTCATTAAAACTCACTGAGGTGACGGGTTCGTCCGTTGTAGTTGACAATCCAATTTGTGCAAACCTGATATAGGTACCCCAAATGATACACATATTTATCAGTTAACCTACATACCAAAAACTTTATAACCCATTCCTCTCTATATTCTATACTTTCTGGTTTTAAATGATGATGATCCACTCGAGTAGGATAGGTTACCTTGCTCCTTAAGACAGATATTAAAAGTTTTGATAGATCGGCGCCTGCGACGAGAAGATAATTTTAACGAGCCCCTCTCTTGTTTATGGTTGCACAGTTTACGACGTGATCATAAACGAACCGTAAAATGGTCTTATTTCGAGTCCTTAACACATACTGCGTTAACTGTCTTATTTTAATTGTTTTTTTTTTGTAATATTTTCAGGGTGTCTTGTAGAAGGTTATAAGCAAGGATAAACATCAGTACTCCTCTAATAAATTTGGCTGTCCATTCGCATACCACGCGGAACAAACAAGACTTGCGTCCCTCCAAAGTGTGCCTGTGAGGTTAGAAATTGTTTCCTGTATCAGTTTAATAAAATTCACATATTAGAATTCGCCAGTTGCTATATATATATATATATAGATATAAAACTATTAAAGCAGAAATATTAATTAATTTGACAATAGCGTTGACTAAAGTCGGCTTTACAAGGCAGACAAATAAAATAAAAAAATACGTGTGGCACTCGGGGACTGCCGCGGTAAAGCTATTGCATAGCATTTTTAACAACTTATGCAATAATAGTTATTTATTTATTTTATTTTTTCTGATATCAGATAACTGCGCTCTATCGGAAAACGTTGAAATTATTCTGAATCATTTGCGGCTGCGGAAGCAAATGATTCGGAATCATTTAATCGTCTTTCGATAGAGCGCCGCGCACGAATTTTTTATTCAATAAAGCAAAAAAACCAAATTATTCGAAAAAAATCGTAGATAAAAAGATAGATAATTAAATTATCTTTAAAATGGTGCAGGTTTCATAATAATACGCCAGATAGTATTTGCGTAGTAGTCGTTTTTGTGTTCGGTTAGACCTAATTTCACAAATTAATTACACTATGTAATATAAACAAAATCTAAAATATTCAAAGCTAAGAATATTAGAAAAATGTTCTTGTTTAACATATATTTTTTTCGAATCGTAAGCAGTACTCGTTTAGACGTAATTATCAGTTTAAAATCATTAATTTTCGTTAAGAAATTTCTTCATTCGGTCGCCGCGCTGGCCAGGCCCGCGATAAAAGCTATGCAATAGCTTAAAAAAATAGAGCTGAATCCATGTACATGACTATACATATGAAATAGATAATTATTATAAGAATATTAATAGTCATTTTAGGCACTCTATACAAAAAATAATCATACAATAGAAAAAACAACGTATGTTTATGGTCAGGTATGTTATGTTAAACATTGTAATCTACATATTAAATATTAAATTCATAATATTATTATTAAACAATAAAAACCAAAATGAGGTACCTGAAAGTTACATATTAATGTTATTCCCATTTGAAAGAATTGGCATGCTCAAAAAAATCACCCAGCTTATAGAAAGCATGTGTGGATTGCAGTTTTTGTTTAATTAACCTTTTAAACGCCTTTGTTTTCAATTTTCTTGTGGAGAGTGGTAGCTGGTTAAAGAGCGTATAGCTCAAATATCCAAAGGACTTTTGTGTCTGCGTAGCAGGTTAACGTCATCACGTCTGCGTGTATTGTGGGAGTGCATATTCCCGTTTACCGATTTAGCATATAGTAGACATTTTAAAACATATTCAGACGTAAAAGTCAGTATTTTGTACTTAATAAAGTAAGGTTCGCAGTGCGTGTCACGGGATACTCCTGCAATTGCTCTCAGTGCACTTTTATGTAAAATAAAAACACTAGAACTGTCTGTGGCATTCCCCCATATCAGTATACCGTATGATATGAGGGAATATAATACGGTAAACATCAGTACTCCTCTAATAAATTAGGATGTCCATTCGCATACCACGCGAAACAACTAGGGTTGTCGACTACAGCGGGCGAGCCCGTCACCTCAGGAAGTTTTAACGATTAGTCGTTCGAAAATCGTCGATCTCCCTGGAGTGAGCGCAGAAGACTTGAGGACAAAACAGTCCACCGTCTAGCTAGGCCACAAGCCCATAAGAGGCCAACGCCTTAGCCGCGAGATAACTAGGTATGTTACCCGGTGGGCCTACACTCACGCCCTTACTTCCAATTGTGACCAGATTACTCCGGTCTCTCGATTGGTTACGAGTTCGAGGTCGCTTGCGCGGTCCTCTTCCTTTAGTAGCAGTGAAACGGTGTTTACCGAATCTATCGCGGACCACGTCGTCCTTTGCCCGGGTGTTCACCCAGGATCGGGTAGCTGATGGTCATTTCAAGAGCAGTCGCCTTAAGGTCCGCAACGTCACCGGTCAATGTCTGATCACAGACAAATAACCTTTAAACTACTAAACACCGTAGACTGTCAAACCACAACTTTCAGGAATCCTAAAGCCACCGACTGGGACGCTTACCGTACACACTAAGGCGTACCACCTTGAAACAATACAAAAAAATATAAAAACACGCGAGAGTCTAGAATTGGCCGTGGCGGCTACCACAAAAGGCATTATAAACGCCTATGAGGAAAGCTGCCCAATCAAGACAAAGACCTCCAAAAGAAAAGTTCCATGGTGGAACCCGAAGTTGGACAAACTAAGGAAGGAAACCCGGAAACTATTTAATAAGGCTAAACAAACTCTCAACTGGGAGGAATACAAAAAAGCCTTAACCGAGTACAACAAAGAAATTAGGAGAGCCAAAAGAGCAACATAGAAAAGCTTCTGCGAGGACATAGTGGAAACGCCTCAAGGAGCCAGAGTACATAAACTGCTCGCAAAGGACAAACCTAACCAAATTGGTCTTCTGAAAAAACCAAACGGAACCTTTACAACAAATGAAAAGGAAACTTTGGAGGAACTAATATCGACCCACTTCCCAGGTGCTGTGACAACTAGCAACGCCGCCACTGCTCCATACAGACCTCGAAACGAGGACTGGAGTAGGGCTGCTAGCATCATAAGGCCCGATCAAGTTAAATGGGCCGTAAAATCCTTTAAACCTTACAAATCATGCGGGGACGACGGAATCATGCCCGTGCTTTTGCAACAGGGTATCGACATTCTAACCCCATATCTGGTTAAAATCTTCAGAGCAAGCTATGCCTGGGGACATATACATGAAGAATGGACCAAGGTCAAAGTGCTATTCATACCCAAGGCTGGCAGGAAGGACTACGCACTGTCAAAGTCCTTCAGGCCAATTAGCCTAACATCCTTTCTACTGAAAGTGATGGAAAAGATACTGGATATCTATATCAGGGAAAAAATCCTAACGGTCAACCCTATCAGCTGTAACCAACACGCCTACCGCAGAGGCAAATCCACGGAAACCGCTCTGCTCTACCTAGTAGACAGAGTGGAAAAGGCGTTGGAAGACAAACAAATCGCAGTATGCGCATTTTTAGACATTGAGGGCGCCTTCGACAAAACCCCAATTAAACCACTGGTGAAGGGGCTAGAGTCAAAACAAGTTGACAACACCACAACCAGATGGGTGAAAGCGATGCTCTCAAACCGCACGGCCAAGGTAGCTCTTCACGGAACAAACCTTGAAGTCACCACTACAAGAGGCTGCCCGCAGGGAGGCGTACTCTCGCCCCTACTATGGACTCTTGCAATAGATCAACTCCTGCATGGGATGGCAGAGGCCAGGATAGACACACAGGGCTATGCTGATGACCTAGTAGTCATTGTCCGGGGCTTCTGCCAAAACACGATCTCACACATAATGCAAAAAGCGGCAATTGGTGCAGAGAGAACGAATTATCGGTCAACGCCGATAAGACCGTCCTCGTGCCATTTACCAACAAACGTCAACTAGGTGGACTAAAAATGCCAATCTTAAACCACAGGCAGATTCCTTTCTCCAAGGAAGTAAAGTATCTGGGAGTCACGCTCGACCAGAGACTCACCTGGAACAGCCACCTAGATAAAACAATTCAAAAAGCTAAAAGTGCTTTGGGTATAAGCAGAAGACTGGCGGGGAAAAACTGGGGCTTTAACCCCAAGATCTCCCACTGGCTATACACTGCCATTGTGAGGCCGATAATCTCGTACGCCTCGGTGGTATGGTGCAACAAAGCCAACCAGAAAACTGTGATTACCAAACTAAACAATATTCAAAGGACGGCGTGCCTCATGACAACTGGCGCAATGTCCTCCACTCCTGGAGCAGCTCTAGATGCACTGCTGAACTTACCGCCCCTACACATTCATTTGCAACATCTGCCCGAGAGAAGGTAAACTGGATCTCACAAGCACTAAGATCAGTTCTTGACTCAGTCAGTGAAAATCCAACCCTCAACATGGTATCAGACACCATGCTCTCACTCCTAAACTTTGGAAAACTTTTTACAGTGGAACTGCCGCCCAGAGACGACTGGCTAAAAAGCCAACTGCAATGGGAGGCCGGTAGCCTTAAATGGTATACTGATGGGTCCAAATCGGGACTTGACGTAGGCTGTGGTATATATGGAGAGCGACCAAACTTCGAAAGAAGTGTAAACTTGGGAAAATACGCCTCCATATTCCAAGCGGAGGTTTACGCCATTATTGAATGTGCGGATATCAACCTCCAAAAGGACTACGCCAACCACCGTATCTATATCCACTCGGATAGCAAAGCAGCTCTTATGGCACTAGCCTCGAATACCATTAATTCAAAGCTAGTGCAAAACTGCATATCACTACTGAATTCCCTGGGCGAAAAGAACAGGGTAATACTAAGATGGGTTCCCGGCCATGCAGGAATCGAGGGAAATGAAAAAGCCGACGAACTTGCTAGGACGGGAGCAAAGGGAACGTTATACGGCTCTGAACCTTGCTGTGGCGTACCAAAAAGCCTTGCAAACCTAATGCTCAAACAAATGTGTTTAGAACAATCCGTCAACCACTGGAACAACACGCCAGGGTTGAATCATTCCAAAGCGCTTATTAGGGCTTACGACCGTAAGACGGCCCGTGAGGCCCTGTCGCTAAATAGGAACAATCTACGCATACTGGTGAGGGCGCTCACGGGGCATTGTGGCCTGAACAAACACATGTTCAACCTCAAGCTCAAAGACACAAAAATGTGCAGGTTCTGCCAAGGGGCAGAGGAAACTCCCCAGCACCTCATGTGCGAGTGTGGCCCGCTGATGCGTAAAAGATACAACCACCTGGGTGGTCACTACCTCCAACCTGAGGAGGTAAAACAATCTGGCGCCAAAAGCCTGCTGCGGTTCTTAAATGACACGAGGCTTAGCGCAGAACTATAGTAGGTGGCGAGCACAATAGATCAGCAATGGTCGCAGTGTTACAAGGCTCATAAAGACCTTAGAAAAGCCCCACTCATCAAATAATAATAATAATAAGGTCCGCAACCACCCCCGCTCTATAGAAAACAGTACTGCTTCCAGACTCCCCCGAATGTTAGTCAGAGTGCACAATTGATTGGCTCACGCCGCACGGTGCGCAGACCGTCCAGGAGCGCCAGAAGGTTGATTCCCAGGGGAAACTAACCATAAGGCCAGAGTCCTACCCAGGCTCGCACTTCATGCGTGGAGGCCGTCGTATAGGTGTTGACCCGTGAGTGTGACCAACCCTGAACAGAATGGGTCTTCGTGGCCAACTCAGCAAGGGCCCATTAACTCCCAATCACGCGAAACAAACAAGACTTGCGTCCTTCCAAAGTGTGCCTAAGTGAGGTTAGAAATTGTTTCCTGTATTGTTTAACCTTTTTTACACGACTACCCAACAAAAAAGGAGTGTTATGTGTTCAGGATTCATCGATGTATATTTTCCGTTCTTTATTCCACCATAACTTCTAAACACTGGAACTGATTCAAAACTATGTGGTATTGTTAGAATCGTTATGTCATCTCGAGTATCATAGGGTCTCTCAACTATCCAGTTATCAAGTAAATAGTTGACAAAATGTCAATCCCCAAATGTAGATAAATTAACATAAATATATATCGTATTTAATATAGAATGAAAAGCCTGATTGTATATATTCCGAAAATATATTATATGTATCTATATGGATAAATACATAAACCACTAATATTTCAACAAATAAAACGTAATAAAAATAATTATAAATATGTTAGTTCACTTTTTGTAAGGGTAGTCGTGTTTTTTTATTCCTTTTACTTTTTTAAGCTATTGCATAGCTTTTATCGCGGGCCTAGCAGCGCGGCGACCGAATGAAGAAATTTCTTAACAAATATTAATGATTTTAAACTGATAATTACGTCTAAACGAGTACTGCTTACGATTCGAAAAAAAAAATGTTAAACAAGAACATTTTCCTAATATTCTTAGCTTTGAAGATTTTAGATTTTGTTTATATTACATAGTGTAATTAATTTGTGAAATTAGGTCTAACCGAACACAAAAACGACTACTACGCAAATACTATCTGGCGTATTATTATGAAACCTGCACCATTTTAATGATAATTTAATTATCTATCATTTTATCTACGATTTTTTTAGAATAGTAGTTTTTTCGAATAATATCCGGTTTTTTTGCTTTATCGAATAAAAAATTCGTGCGCGGCGCTCTATCGGAAGACGTTTAAATTATTCCGAATCATTTGCTTCCGCAGCCGCAAATGATTCGGAATAATTTCAACGTTTTCCGATAGAGCGCAGTTATCTGATATCAGAAAAAATAAAATAAATAAATAAATATAATTGCATAAGTTGTTAAAGAATGCTATGCATTAGCTTTACCGCGGAAGTCTCGTGTCTGTGCCTTTGACCGTTGAGGAGTCTCGTCATCGGGAGCCAACCCAGGGTGTAGAATCAGGTCATGCTTACCATTAGAAAAATCGGTTGTGTCACCCCAAGACTTTCCTGTAAAGTAGCCAGGAACTTAATTAACCTGAATCTTAATTTCATAAATCCTACCACCACTCCCTCCCCCCCCCCCCGCTCCAACCTAGCTCCACCTTTTAACCCTCTCTCTGTATTCTCCGATGATAGCGCCGAAACGCTTCATCCGATTAAGCTGAAATTCGACATGCAGGCATCATTTGGTCATGGCATGAGCTGAAAAGATTGTGGTTGAAATCCGTCCACAAAGGGTTGGCTCCCGACGAGGGACCTCCTCAACGGTCAACAGCAGAGACCCAACATTTTGTATACGAATTCAATTATGATAGCCCCTTCCATGTTCCACCATGACATGGATGATGTACCCTCGGTTGGCTCCCGATGAGGGAACTCCTCAGCGGTCAACAGCAGAGACCCAAAATTTTGTATACACATTCATATATGATAGCCCCTTCCAAGTTCCACCATGGCATGGCTGATGTACCCTGGGTAGGCTTCCGATGAGGGAACTCCTCAACGGTCAACAGCAGAGACCCAAAACTTTGTGTACGAATTCAATTATGGTAGCAAATTCCAAGTTTCAGTGATATACCCTTTTTTTTTTTTTTTTTTTTTTTTTTTTTTTTTTTTTTTTTTTTTTTTTTTTGGTAGTAGTCTTTATTCATAAAAAAAGATACAAATTACATGTCACAGTTCCCCACTAAGGCTAGTGCCTTTTCAGTGGGTAACTAACAATAATGTGTTTATAATTCTGACTTATATTATCTATTACCTATTAAGGTAATAGATAGACTTTTATTAACTATTATAACTTTTTACGTTAAGTAGATGCATTGACTTCCTAACCTAACCTAATCTAACCTATATCTCCTATCATAACTAGCTTAATATACACTTATAAATATTCTTTTCCAGTAAATTAATATGCCTACTTACTAATCTAACTTAACCTATACTAATTATCCTGGTATACTTACTTTGTTTACAATTACAATAACAAATGATTACACTAATAAATTGATTCATACCAGATATCTATACTTATGCCCTAACCTAACCTAACTTATCTTAATTAGCTTGGTTTACCATAATTATTCTACTTGATGTTAATGCTAATTTAGTCTAATAGAATTTTTACTTGTTACAGTTATGCTACTGCTTTTACATATTTATGCTAATTTACACTAATATAGTTTGTAATTTCTCTATTATAGTATTTATATTACATAATATTTAAATTATTTCAATTAGCTCGCCTGGGTAAGTCATTATTTAGGTTGCTTAGTAGTATAAGTTTCAATATTTTCTTTAGTAAGTATTTGCTGATTGAGTTGTCTAATTTTATAGAAAAGTGATTGAATAATTTTGGAACAATGAATTCAAGAGTTCTATCGCCGTAATAATTGTTTTGCTTGTTATATTTCAAATACCCCTTTTCACGTAGCCGAGTTCTGTGTACATGATCGGCAGGTATTCGTAACGAACCGTTTTCGTTGTTGTCAAGCAGAATTTTATACCATACGAAGAAACTTATAGGCAAGACATCAATTGAGGAGTAGAGTTCTGTGTAATTATTTTGCTTAATTTGTATTGAGCCTTTTGGTGCCATTTGTTTCAGTATTCGAATTTGAATATTTTCCACTTTCCTAACGTACCTACGTGGGAAATGTAAGTCCCCATACCTGAATGCCATATCCTAGTATAGAATTTACAAGTGAAAAGTATATGATTTTCATAATATTATGAGGTACTACGGATTTCAGGTGAAAGAATAGTTTTAAAAAATACCTGAGTTTTCCACACAGTAGAAGTATGTGACTTTCCCAATTAAAGTTTTTGTCAAGTATTATACCCAGGTATTTATGTGTACTCACAACCTCTAGACTATTGCAGGAGCAGTTTAGATGTGATACGTTATCGTGAATGCACGTATACGAGTGTGCTTTAATAGCTATCTCGCCCCTATTTTATAGGGAGAGGTGACGTACAATACCTTTGTCTTCGTATGGTTGATAACGAGGCCGTTGTCATGGGACCAGCGCAACAGTTGTAGGAATTGTTGGTTCATGATTCATGATTGATATGGCTGATATACCCTGGGTTGGCTCCCGAGGAGGGAACTCCTCAATGGTCAACAGGACACAAAATTCGAAAAGTCGAAAAAGTCGAAATCTTACAAACTTAAGTCTTACAACTAACCTAATTTTAGTGGTACATGCGTGCATAGTGGCAATAAAGATTATTACGTTCGTCTGCATA
Source organism: Micropterix aruncella (assembly GCA_944548615.1). NCBI lineage: Eukaryota > Metazoa > Arthropoda > Insecta > Lepidoptera > Micropterigidae > Micropterix > Micropterix aruncella. The sequence continues at coordinate 14,690,121 of OX155974.1, read as the reverse complement.
ACATACAGACCTGTAAAGGTATTGAAAACTAAGAATTCACGAAGAGAGGAAATTGGGAGAGGAAGAGGAGAGAAAGGAAAGAACTGGTTACTTCTTAGAAAGGTAGTATTCTTTGAGGTGGGTCTTAAATGATAGCAAAGAAGGCGAGTTTCGTATATTTGCCGGGAGTTCGTTCCAGAGTCCTGCACCATGGATACAGAAAGAGTAGGAATAGAAAGCAGTATTGTGACACGGAATTTTTAGTAAACTGTTAGATGCTGACCGAAGTACGAGACCGTGGGAACTTAATGGTTCAAAAAGCTCGTAGAGATAGGATGGTGTTGATTGGTAGAGTACACAATAGAGGAGAGCAAGTATATGAACGTTTCTCCTTTGGCGAACTGGCAACCAACCACTGGCAACTGTTCCCTATATTCGGACACGTGATCATACTTACGTAGACCGAAGATAAATCGTATGCAGACATTATGCAAAAGTTCAAGTTTGTTGAGTAGTTCCTCTGATAAATCGAGATAAGCCACATCTACATAGTCAAGAAAAGGTAAGATGAGAGTCTGTGAAATATATTTCTTGTGCTTTCTTTCAGACTTTCAAGTTCAAGGGCAGATCGCTAGGTTCGAGAAAGGCTCGTTGCACTAAAGTGTATCTTTTTGCGGCGAGGCCTGGGCAGCGACCAACGATGTGTATGCTGTCTTCAGGTTCTTCGGCACATATTCGATAGTCCTTACTCTCGGTCAAGCCTAGGTTGAATAGATGTGATCTGAGGATCGTGTCGCCAACAACCGTATCTATATCCACTCGGATAGCAAAGCAGCTCTTATGGCACTAGCCTCGAATACCATTAATTCAAAGCTAGCGCAAAACTGCATGTCAACACTGAATTCCCTGGGCGAAAAGAACAGGGTAATTCTAAGATGGGTTCCCGGCCATGCAGGAATCGAGGGAAATGAAAAAGCCGACGAACTTGCTAAGACAGGAGCAAAGGGAACGTTATACGGCCCTGAACCTTGCTGTGGCGTACCAAAAAGCCTTGCAAACCTAATGCTCAAACAAATATGTTTAGAACAATCCGTCAACCACTGGAACAACACGCCAGGGTTGAAGCATTCCAAAGCTCTAATTAAGGCTTACGACCGTAAGATGGCCCGTGAGGCCTTGTTGCTAAATAGGAACAATCTACGCATACTGGTGAGGGCGCTCACGGGGCATTGTGGCCTGAATTTATATAAACATATGTTCAACCTCAAGCTCAGATACACAAAAATGTGCAGGTTCTGCCAAGGAGCAGAGGAAACTCCCCAGCACCTCATGTGCGAGTGTGACCCGCTGATGCGTAAAAGATACACCCACTTGGGTGGTCATTACCTCCAACCTGAGGAGTTAAAACAATCTGGCGCCAAGAGCCTGCTGCGGTTCTTAAATGACACAAGGTTAGCGCAGAACTATAGTAGGTCGCGAACACAATAGATCAGCAATGGTCGCAAGAAAAGCCCCACTAAACAAATAAAAAAAGGGTCGTGTGTCTGGTAAGGAGACCGACAGTGGTTCTAAAGTTCTTCTATGCTCATGCCAAGTAGGGCCTTGGTTTTCCCAAGACTCAAGCGGTAAGAACCAGTTTTTTCTTTCAACTTAGTACAAAACTTGGTAAAATACAAATTAACCTTACAATAGCTATAGCACAAAGCCAGATTGAATAGAAAAGAATCATTATCACCGGTTGCGTACTTAACGATCTATAAATCATTTCGCGAGTTGAATGATCCATAGATCTTTCGACGTTTGTGGGTCGTCAATCAATAACGCATTGGCAGGTGAAATGCGCGCGATCAGGGAACAATATAAAACCAGTTAAGTGCAAGATTCATGCTCACGCCGAGGGTTCCGTACCTCATTGATAAAGGGGTTGTTGCAATAAAATATTTAAACACCGCTATGCTGTGACGAAAAACAGGAGAAATGTTTTTTATCGATTCTCGATAGTACCATTGATTATACAAGGTCTTTGAATTGAAAATTTCGTTTTTTTTGTGATATTGAACATTTATTTCGAAGCAAATTGGAAAGTGCATTTCATTCAATATATTGTCCATAGCTAGCTATGACGTTGTCCCATCTTTCTGGCAAGAGACAGATTCCCGGCGGAAGAAGTCTTCGTCCTTGGAGGCTATCCACGAATCCAGCCATTTTTCAATATCCTGGAAAGACTGGAAGCGCTGCTCGGAAAGGCCATGGGCACAGTAGATATATGAGCTAAAGCTACAAACGATCGAAACGAACGCACTCACACAGACGCACGCTTCAACAATAATCTAAGCACTTGTCGGTGGGCTGTCAGTCGTGGGTGCCACCATTGATTTTATAGTGTAATTCAATGGTGCCACCAAAGGTAAAAATGATTTGTTGCTTATCTATATTACTGTATACAATTCTTGAGGGCAGTATATGGATGTATGTCTTTCTGTATGTTTTGATTTGGCTCAAAAACAGCTGAACATATCATATCATATCATAATTGAATGCATATACAAAATTTTGGGTCTCTGCTTTTGACTTGAGGAGTTCCCTCGTTGGGAGCCAACCCAGGGTACATCAGCCATGTCATGGTGAAACTTAGAAACTGCTATCATAATTGAATGCGTACACAAAATTTTGGGTTTCTGCTGTTGACCGTTGAGGAGTTCCCTCGTCGGGAGCCAACCCTGGGTGGACGGATTTCAACCACAATATTTTCAGCTCATGCCATGACCAAATGATGCCTGCATGCCAAAGTTCAGCTCAATCCGATATTACTTTCCTTGCCAGGAAAGTAATATTAATAAAATAACAAACATTTTTTTAAAATGATAGCTCTTATTATTTTAATAATATTTACATAAAGAAAATGTCTATTTTTACTATCCTACTAATATTATAAACGCGAAAGTTTGTATGTATGTATGGATGTTTGTTACTCTTTCACGCAAAAACTACTGAATGGATTTTGATGAAAATTTACTATAATATAGCTTACACATCAGAATAACACATAGGCTATAATATAATAAAGATATATGGTTTTCTATCATCATTATCATAATTTTCCATCACCACGCGGGTGAAACCGCTGGGCGCAGCTAGTACTAAATAGTTTTCAATGTGTAATAATTAGGCACTTTTAAGTTCAGGCAATGGCATTTTATCTCTTCGTACTATTGATTTATATGTATAAATGTATAATTAAATGTAAAATAGATGTATATGTATAAATGTATTATTTATATATTTGTACGTATATGGGCAAATGTATATGTATATATGTGTATGTGTATAAATGTATTATTTATATATGTGTACGTATATGGGCAAATGTATATATATATATATATATATATATATATATATATATATATATATATATATATATATATATATATATATATATATATATATATATATATATATATATATATATATATATATATACATATATATGTGTGTATGTGTATATATGACTATTTAATTTTATTATGCACATTATTAAAATGTGCTAATTAAATATAACATTTTGTGTAAATATTGAGCTACCACATAAAGCAATGCTACATTATGTTACACTAACCAACTAAAAGAAGGAAAAAACAAAACATAAAAGTCTACCTTGGTACGGGCATCACTCTAGCAAGGTAGATTTTAAACTCAATAACCTAGTATTTAAATTGTGTGTGAATTATTAATAAATAAATAAATAAATTTCTGTGAATAATCAGCCTATATAAAAATGCGATAGATGGCACTAATAATTGAATGTTATTGTTGTTATCATTGCTTAAATTATTAAGTTGAGGGGGGGGGGGGGGTTGCGAAAGGGGAGGGGTTGAGAGGGTAGGCGCGTGGAGAGGGGAGTAGGGAGGGGTAGTTTGCTTGCCGGTGAAGTCTTGGGGTGACACAACAGTTTTTTAAACAATCAGATTACAATAAAAACATTAAATTATTAGTAACATCTATCGCATTTTTAATAGGCTGATTACATAACACAATTAATACGGAGGGATCAGAGTGCCATCTATTAGACTATCTCAACTTTGAAGGGCGTAATTATTACGTATTGAAACCTGTATACCAATTTAACAATTGACATCTTTAAGTAAATAATATTGAAATAATAAGAGCTACGATTTAAAAATTCGTTTGTTATTATAGCATTATTTTTGACGTGACAACGTCTTATAATTCGATGGAGCTGGCTGCACGCACGAAAAAACATGACTCATGCGGCGTTACCTCGCTCTGAGGCGTTCCATTTATTATATTTATTATTCAATATAAATGCTGCCATCTACCGGTTGCGACAAAAATTATTTACTAACCTCAGTCTAAAATAGTACGAATGAAAATCACTAGATTGATTTAAATTCTTGACATAAATTTATATGTATTCTTGATATACGGAATGTTATTACTGAACGGACAATTTTCTTGTGGGTACAACAAAGTGCAACGAAGTAAGCAACTTTATTAAAAAAAAAAAAAAAAAGTATGAAAAGCTATCATTACGATGCGCTATCTAGCGGTTGGTAAAATGTCGCTGATATTGTTTATTTACGACGTATTACCTACCGCTAGATGGCGCAGCGTGCTCAAACGCTTCTCAAACCCAGTTTGAGATTTCAAATTTTCAAATAAAAAAAAACAATAAACTTTAAACAATAAACAATAATACAATTATACTGCTATACAATAATACATTTACATGTTGTAGTCAAATCGGTGAGTATAAATGCATATATTTTTGGGTGTTTGTAATAAACAATATCAGAATCTTAAATGAAACTGCTTCAAATGCAACCATTCCATCACTATTTTCTTATGACGTTGTCATGTTCAACTATCGTCAGTAAACCGACTTTACAGACAACCGATTTTTTTGTTGTTGAGATGAGATACCATAATGGCTTGTTTAGAACGGCATCTATTTGGCTACCGAACATAAGAGAAGATTAATCAATGTTTGGAACTATGAGTGTCAAACACGGTGCGTTTCGTAGTTAAACATTAGTTGCCAAAACGTAGTATGGCGTTGAGCAATATAATACCCTATATCTATACTAATATTATAAATAAGTAATGTTTGTAAGTTTCTACGTTTGTATGTAGGGTGTAATCTCCGAAACTACTCATCCGATTTCAAAATATCTTTCACTAATGGAAAGATCCATTATCGACGAGTTCTATAGGCTATATCTTATTGTGATTGTGAAGTCGAAGAAAATAAGCTGGTGAGTCGCTTTATCGGCGTGCTCTGACGAAACGGTTTGATATATGTGAAAACAGTATATGACAAAAATATCGGCCTCAGAGGATCTATAAAATGTCAGCGACAGCATATATCCAACTTTTATATTTAACCCTTGGAGTAAATGGGTATTTTCATGGATGCATCTGTCTCTTTTGCAGGATTTTTGGCGACATCGACCTTAAAGTACTATAACTACGAAACTACTACACCAATCATAAAAAGAACAACTGCACAATGATTGCATTGAAATTTCGAATATAGAATATTGAAATATCATTTTGTAAAACAATTAGATAATTATGAATAAATATGAGAACGTCAAAGAAGTGAAAAAAACGCGGAACCAGATCTGGTCGTATCATACTCAACGGATAATTGTTTCAGAACCAGATTTGGTCGTATCATACTCAAGGGGGCTAGAATAACTGATTTTATGACTCAAAAATATAAGAACAATAAGTAGGCTGTGTTTGTTGAAGACATTATCAATAAAATAAGAATCCTTATCAAAATAAATTAATCCATTATCACGGGGGTTAAATAGAGATAACATTAGTCATTTACTGTAGGTTTTTAGGCGTCATAGTTATAAAGATATCATAAAATTAGTAACGCGAGCAATCAACTCGAAATATCGAGCAGGCGGCGGCGGCTGCTTGTCTTGCAAGGTCAGCGTTAGCTGGTGGCGAGGAACAAAACGCGTACGTCTACGAGATAGGTAGCGTGTATCTGAGGGGGGGGGGGGGGGGGCTTGCACCATATTTATATAGAGTTGTCAATTACAACGGGCGAACTCGTCACTTCAGGAAGTATTAAAGATTAGACGTTCTCTCTCCCGTGAAGTGAACGCAGAAGACTTGGACAAAACAGTCCACCGCCAAGCTCCGCCACATGCCCGTAGGAGGCCAACGCCTTAACCGCGAGATAGCCAGCAGTGTTACCCAGCGGGCATACACTCACGCTCTTGCTTCCAATTGCGACCAGATTACTCCGGTCTCTCGATTAGTTACGAGTTCGAGGTCGATTGCGCGGTCCTCTCCCTTACGAAGCGGTGAAACAGTGTATACCAAATCTATCGCGGACCACGGCATCCTTTGCCCGGCTGTTCACCCAGAATCGTGTAGCCGATGGTCGTTTCAAGAGCAGTCGCCGTAAGGTGACCAGCCCTGAATAGAATGGGCCTTCGTGGCCAACTCAGTACCAACTTGTACCATATATATAAAGGTACAGTCTTAAAAGACATAAAATGCCAACCTACTTGAATTAACAAATCGATTCGGAACTTTACGCGAAGCGAAGCCGCGGGCAACAGATAGTAATAAATAATTTGACGAACACTTCGGTCCGATACGTTTAGATCTTTTGCCAATTGTCTGCTAAGAATTTCGCACGATTCGACCTTCCAAACTATTTCCACCGTCACTACTGCGTTTTGCAAGATATGTACCAGCAACATTGTAACAACTGATGAACTGATTATACGGTATGCAAACGTTTTGTTAACGTTGATATGCCGCAGCTGGCAAACAAAAGGGGAAACTGATTTCACACTGTTATATTTAAATTATACTGTCAATACGTTTTTAACACGCTTTTATTAGGTCGACCTGTATGTATTTATGTAATGGAATCTAAGGTTTAACCATCTTCCAAGGATCGTAGCGTCACGAAAATTGGCAGCTGTATGTAGTTCTGATGACAATACAATAATATGGTACTGTCGAACTGATCTGATGATGGAGTCGGAAGATATGAACTGGAATTTCATGATGGAACATCGTATCATAGCTGTGTTTGGACTTGTTAGAAAAGTCTTGGAATGAACTTTGACCACGATTAGCTTTCAAGGTCTGATGATGAAGCCGGAAGATAGGCACTGGCATTCCATGATGGAATATCGTATCATAGCCGTGTTTGGACTTGTTAGAAAGGTCTTGTAATGAACTTTGACCACGATTAGGATTCAAGGTCTGATGATGAAGCCGGAAGATAGGCACTGGCATTCCATGATGGAATATCGTATCATAGCCGTGTTTGGACTTGTTAGAAAGATCTTGTAATGAACTTTGACCACGATTAAGTTTCAAGGTCTGATGATGAAGCCGGAAGACAGGAACTGGCATTCCATGATGGAATATCGTATCATAGTCGTGTTTGCACTTGTGAGAAAGGTCACGTAATGGATTTTGAACACGATCAGGTTTCAAGGTTATAACAAACCTATTATATATTGACTTGTAAATATTGACTGTAAAAAGTGTAAATATTGACATAGGTGCCTATATATATTTTTTGGTTTTTACGAGCATTTATAAAAGCGTGTTTTTAGTGTTTTTTTTTTAAACTATTAATTTATTTACTTCACTTTTCTGGCCCATAAACCGATCAGGAGGAAAAGTATTGTGAACGCGATTTTTTTTCGAGACAAAGAGAGAAATGTCGATTTTGAGCTCCCCGGAGACGATTAACCCTTAGAGAGCCAGCCATGGGAATGGGACTCATGACGGCATGTTTTCGACCCTCGAAAATTTGTTTGTAGGGGGTGTTAGTGCACGCAACTAGAGCTGTCAACTACAACGAGCGAATCCGTCGCCTCAGGAAGTTTTAACGAAATGTATCGTTCTGTCTCCCGTGAGGTGAGCGCAAAAGACTAGGGACAAAACAGTCCACCGTAACGTACCGCCACATGCGCCCGTAAGAGACCAACGCCTTACCGCGAGGCCGACACTCGCGCCCATACTACCAGTTGCAACCAGATTACTACGGTCTCCCGAATGGCTACGGGTTCGAGGTCGCTTGCGCGGTCCTCTCCCTTACGAAGCGGTGATCTATCGCGGACCACGGCGCCATTTATGCGGTTGTTACCCGGAATCGGGTAGCCGATTGGTCGTTTCAAGAGCAGCTGCCGTAAGGTGAACGACTATCCCCGCTCTATAGAAGACAGTAGTGTTTCCAGACTCCCCCGACTGTCAGTCAGATCCCCGACTGTCAGTACGATCCCCTCCCAGCCCGCGACGCGATGCTTGACAAGCATGCTTGATCGTCTAGAGAGCCCCTAACCCCCACCCTAAAACCAACTCCCCCAAAGGCCACCCCCAAGACCCTTTTTTAACCAAAGCACTTGGGTATCTATTAAACCACTCTATACAAGACGGGATAGTTACCGGGAAAGTTCTATTTTTGGACGGTAAGAATCAGATTATTTCTACCTCTGGTAAAATGTTCTGAATGTATCGGCAGCTGAGCTAGGTTTTTTATGATCAGTTAAACGCATTCTAAAACGTATAGAGATGGAAGGGGAGGATTTTAAGCCTTCTGAAATGACCGCGGCATGATTCTACATAACCCAGATTACTTAAAATTCGAATGGCCCGTTTTTGCAGTAAAAAATATGTTGCCTTAGATCGATATTAAACATTTTTATACCATGTATTAAACTAAACACAGCAAGGCAAGACAAAAAATACTCAGGGCCATATTACTTTAACAGGCTACCAGAAAGTTTAAAAACTATTCAAGTGGAAAGCTTATTCAAAAAGTTACTTAAAGAATTCTTATTAGACAAAGCTTTTTACTCGATCGATGAGTTTGTTAATTTTAAATAATTTTTCAAATTTTTTGGTCATTTTTTTGACAATTTTAAGTAGCATTTTTTAATTATTCTGACTTTTTCTGATTTTAATTTCTTGATTATTTTTATCAATTATTTTAATTTGTGGTTTTAGTAAATAAATCTTAAAAATGATTTGGATGCCCTAAAAGCAATAATGAAGTAACTGTATGTACGTGGTGATAAATTTAAATATTGTAAAAACGAACTAATATACTGTAATTTAAATGTACCTAAATATTAAGTTTCTACAATCTGTTAAGATTTTTTTGGAAATAAAATAAATTGAAAAAAAAATTGAAAAAATTGATAGTGCATTGCGTCCAGAAAAGGATACCGTAAGTCTCATCAATAGGGTTCTCTTTGTACGCTTTGGTAAGGAACCCTAAAAATCCACCAATCCCTCCGTCAAAGTTGAATCGCTAAAACCCTCTCAACAGCCAATTACATATTTACCCAAGGGATCGCCCTCAAAAATAAAAGGGGGAATTTTAAACCGATGAATAAACACTCTTCGGGGTAAGTAGATATGTATGTGCAGATACGCAAAGAGGTAAGCTTAGAGTTGGAGGGAAGTCGAGACTGAGTTAAAGCTTAAGGCCACTTAATCCCGCTAAGGATGGCTTGTTTTGACAGATTTTCTCTTTCCCATGGGAAGGCGCATTTGACCACTCTCTAAGCTAAAACTGCTGCTAAGCCGTACTTGACGAAGGAGTTAACTGGAGGACAATTCGCCAATTCGATCCAACAGTCACATAAACCGTCCTTTAAGACACTGTGCTCACCGAAATTATCAGAGACTAGCTGACCCGTGCCCACTTCGTTGGGCGGTAAAACATTTTACTTGTGATGAAATTATAAGTGTGGTTCGGTTAGTACTGAGTACTATGATTTATTTACTGACTGCCAAAAGAAGGGTTATATTTTTACTGCATATGTATGTATATACGTATTTGCATGCCAATTTCACTATATTACCGTTATTTGTGAGTGTCTTCTTGTGAGTGTCTTATTTGTGAGTGTCTTATCTCTTTAACCAATTATGCAGTAAAAAGGAAATTATATGCAGTAAAAGGAAAAAGTCTTTTGTTTTAAACACTTGAGACAATAAATTTACTTATTTTGATAAGAATTCATAATTGTTGATTATGATCAATAAACATGACCTAACGTTTTAAATTATTTTTAAAATTTTAAAAACTACTTTTTGTGACTTAAATATAAAATTTTGACATATGCTGTCGCTGACTTTTTTGTAGGCATTACCAAGCCCTACAACTTTTCTCTACCACTTAATCATATATCTCTCATCGTTAAGGCAGTCTTTTCATTTTCACAAAACAGTTTGTTTGTTTGTTTGAAAAGCTTTATTGCACACACAAAAGAATACAATGTGGTGGGCCTATTGCCAAGTGGCAATATCTACCGACCATACCGCCAGGGTTTTTGTGACTGAAGGTTTATGTGGGCAAATTAATTTACAAGTAATAAATAAATACACTTACAAAAAAGTCATCATAGTATAAAATATAATTCGGTGATTAGTAACGTATGCCAACTCGATATTGAAGGGAGGAGTGAAATATAAGGACAAGCAAAGGAGGCGGGAGGGGAAGGGGGAATTCATAAGTTGAGTAAATGTCTCTTTAAAGAATTTTTAAACCCGCTCAGGTTTTCAAGTTGTCTTATCGGTAAAGGCACGGAATTCCAGAGACGGGCCGGGCCGCTTGCACTGCGAAAGACCTAGACATGAAAGTTGATGAATGCTGAGGTATAGCCAGTAATAGATTTTCCTGAGAGCGCAATGGAAGGCCATGGGATGAAAGCGGAGAGAAGAGATTATACAAATAAGTAGGACAGTTTGACTGTAGTACGCGGAAGAGTAGGGCGTCTTTTCATTTTTCTAGAAAAGTCTTTTCATTTTTCGGATTAATATATAGCCTATGACACAAATAACGTGGCTTTTTATTGGTAAAAGAATTTTCAAAATCGGTTCAATATATCCAGAGATTACTTCCTGCAACCTCACAAACTTTACTTCTTTATAATATTAGTATAGAAGTATAGATAAGTAAAATGACACTTGGAGGAGTATACTACTTTGTTTATTCCCTGAAGAAGTTTGATCACATATTGACCTTTCGCAGGTAAATAGAGTGGCTTCCCATCAGACGATGTTGGGTTTATGACATACTCGCCCTACTCATCCGTTTACTACATTCAAACAGGCCTACTTATTTGTATAATCTCTTCTCACCGCTTTTATCCCATGGCCTTCTATTGCGCTCTCAGGACAATCTATTACTAGCTATACCTCGGCATTCATCAACCTTTATGTCCAGGTATTTCGCGGTGCTGATGGCCCGACTCTGGAATTCCGTGCCTTTGTCCATAAGACAACTTGAAAACCTAAGCGGGTTTAAATCTCTAAAGAGACATTTACTCAACTCCTGAATACTCCCTCCCCTTCCGCCTTCTTTGCTTGTCCATATATTCCACTCCTCCCTTCGATATCGAGTTGACATACGATACTATTTACTGTTTTATATTCTTTATGATGACTACTACCAAAGTGTATTCATTTATGACTCCTTTTATACATTAATTTGCCCACATAAACCTTTAGGCTCAATAATCCTGGCGGCATGGCCGGAAGATATTGCCACTTCGCAATAGGCCCGCCCGCCACATTGTACTATTTTATGTGTGCAATAAAACTTTTTAAACAAACAAACTACAACGGGCAAACCCGTCACCCCAGGCTGAGATCACGATATGTGATCGTTATTTTAGCTGTGGGATGAGCGTAGAATACGTTAAGACGGCACAAACCTACCGTCCAGCAAACTAACGAGCTGCCAAAGTTCTACGCCTTACGGCGAGGCACTAGGAAGGTAACCCAGTGGAGCTACCTCACCCCCTGGCTACCAGTTTTGGTAGGATATCTCCGTCTGGAAGTAACCATCAGGATATCTCCTTCCTCCCGACTGGTTACGGGACCGAAGTCGCTTACGCGGCCTCTACCTGCCGTAATTCAGCGGTGATTTAGTTTGAATCTATCGCGGACCAAAGGCATCTTTTGCCCGGCTCTGAATTCAGGATCGAGTAGCCTAATGGTAATTTTAAGAGTGGTTGACGACGAGTCAATATCACGCCCACTGCTTAGGAGGCAGTATATTTCCATAGTCTTCAGACTTCTTCAGCAAATACTCAAAGTGCACAACCGATAGGCATCGCCGAACGGTGCGCAAATCGTCCAGTAGCGCCGGGATGCAATCCCACCAGGAGAATCCGGTATACCAGCCGTGTGGCCTGAGATGCGAGAGTCTTACCCGGTGTAGCTTTCCGCACGGTGGAGGCTTCTGAATAGGAGCTGCATCGTGAGTTGAGCCGATCCGAGAACAAAATGGATCTTATGGCCCAAGCTGCACGAAACCATTCGCTACCGAATAACGCTACCCGTGACCTCAACTAGGGTTGTCGACCACAGCGGGCGAGCCCGTCACCTCAGGAAGTTTTAACGATTAGTCGTTCTATCTCCCTGGAGTGAGCGCAGAAGACTTGAGGACAAAACAGTCCACCATCTAGCTACGCCACAAGCCCGTAAGAGGCCAACGCCTTAACCGCGAGATAGCCAGGACTGTTATCCGGCAAGCCTACACTCACGCCCTTAATTCCAATTGTGACCAGATTACTCCGGTCTCTCGATTGGTTACGAGTTCGAGGTCGCTTGCGCGGTCCTCTCCCTTACGAAGCGGTGAAACGGTGTTTACCGAATCTATCGCGGACCACAGCGTCCTTTGCCCGGCTGTTCACCCAGGATCGGGTAGCCGATGGTCGTTTCAAGAGTAGTCGCCGTAAGGTCCGCAACCACTCCCGGGAAATCACTCTATAGGAAACAGTACTGCTTCCAGACTCCCCCGACCGTTAGTCAGAGTGCACAGTCGATTGTCTTACGCCGCACGGTGCGCAGACCGTCCAGGAGCACCAGAAGGTTGATTCCCAGGGGAAGCTAACCATAAGGCCAGATCCTACCCAGGCTCGCACTTCATGCGTGGAGGCCGTCGGATAGGTGTTGACGCGTGAGTGTGACCAACCCTGAACAGAATGGGTCTTCGTGGCCAACTCAGCAAGGGCGCATTAACTACCCGTGACCTCAGTAAGTTTTATAGATTATGATCGAACTGTCTCCCGAGAAGTGTGCGTAGAAGAGGTGGGACGAAACCGTCCACTGTCTAGTTACGCCACTCGCCCGTAAGAACCCATCGCCCTACCGCGAGACACCGGGTGAGCACACAGCGGGCTGACCTCGCGCCCTTACTACCAATTTCGACCAGATTTCTCCGGCTTCCAGGCAGGTTACGGGTTAGAGGTCGCTTGCGCAGTCCTCTCCCTTCTGTTAACGGTGATTCGTTATCTACCTAATCTATCGCGGACCACGTCGTCTTTTGCCCGGAAGTTCTCACCCGGGATCGGGTAGCCGATTGGTCGTTACAAGAGCGGTTGTCTTAAGGTATAAACAAGGTATAAGACCGGATAGCTTTTTTTCAAAATTGAAACGATATTAATATACGCTCCTCATGCAATAGGTTAGACCTTAAAATCGCACCGTAATTAGCAACTTTTCTTTCAACAGGACAAGAGAAATGTATTGATTTAACCCCTCAAGCGGCGAGTGTAAATCTTGGCAGTCAGTCATCTGTCATTTCTGAGAGTTGAAGTTCAAAAATATAGCACTTTAGAAACATGATCATAAGACAGAAACTACTTGATGGATCATGAAAAGAAGATTGTAGAATGAAGACGAAGAAGAAGATTGTAGAATGATTGCATTGAAACTTAAAATATAAAACATTAAAACCTCATTTTGTAGAACAATTAGATAATTATGAATAATTATTAGAAAGTTGGAGAACTAAAAAACTCACTTATTCAGCGATATCGATGTTTTATCTCAAAATACGAAACCCTATCTAGAAATTGTAAACACATTTGTGTACGCTATTACATGCTTTACCAAATCTATTAGTTCGTTTTATTTATTTTCATACATATATCCGAAGAGAAGCTACATAATAGAATACAAACAATTATCAGGGATTCTAGACTGCGAAAAGCACGACTGAATAATCGTACAATACATAATTTATCCGTCTTTTTAAATCCGGTTGCACTTTGATTTTGGTGTCAATTCAGTTCGTTGAGAGCGCGGTTTGTCGCGCCGTGCTCGTAACCGTTTTGGGATGTTACTGAGCATTGACTACAATACATCGTACCCAATTCGGGACGTTACTGTCTTGAGGGGTTAAATCTTTTCAAGGCTATATTTTATCCGGCTTTTCGATCATAATCGATTTGTCTTTGTATCTTATGACGCAGTGTGTCCGCATGGACGGATCTTGTGTTTCTTTTCAAAGTAAAACTGTAAAAAAGAAATATTTTGTTTTTATATTTCAAATATTTATGTAGGTATCTGGGATTTCGGTATACACTGACCCCCGTGCGATACCCCAACCGCTATCACACCTAATTTAATTACCCGAATTACAAGAGGGTGAAGAATACCCGTACAATACGAATCGAAAAGCGCATCGGTGATAGAACGCACCCCTGCGCCACTCCGGTTCTCGTTCACGGTTAATTTAACGATTTCCGAATGGGGTCTCCTTGATCTTTCCTAACTTATATTAATGACGGCGGAGGGTGGGCAAAATTTGCATATGAAAAGGCAACGCGAGGGTGATCAATTGCACATTTCTACAAAGAGACACCTTGAACTAGTTTCTTCGAGAGGAATACTTACGGAAAACAACCGATACATAATTATGCTCTCGCGTGTACTTAAATGTAAAGCATAATTATATCAGACCTTATCTATGTAATTGCCGTACTTTAGCACTGTCCACTTTGAGTTGGAATTCCTAAATAAGAAAAAACTAGCTGAAACCCGTCGAGATCGACGGTCAGTTCATTGACAGTAATGTTTCAAAAATAAACGGAAACATACTTCCAATTTATGTACAAATAATATTTATTTAGATTAATTCGATTTCGTTGCTGCGCCTTGCTCATTTGATCTACGATCAGGAATGTCACCAAGGTCTTGGAGAAAACGGACAGCAACAATCGAAGAGCGACTCGTACGTGACATGACGTGTGACAGAAAGTAAACAAAAAGTTTCGCGCCAATTCAGCTTACTTTAGCAACTATACGCTAGATGGCAGTGAAATCTGTTAAAATTGTTTATAATTATATAGAGAAAAAATCGGTAGTGTCACCACTAGACTTTTCCGGCAAGCAGACAATCCCCCTCATGCGGCAAATCCCACTTTCCATTTTGAGGAAGTTTTAAATTAACCTCACATAAAATACATTGACACAATTGCGGAAGAATTTGAAAATCGATTTAGCGAGATTTCAGTTTTTACTCAGCTCCTTACAATTTCAGTTGAGAATGTTAGCAGAGCAGACCTTCAACTGGAATTGTGTGATTTGCAGTCAGATCCTTTTTACCAAGGAAGAACTGAAACTGGATTGGCTTTTTCAAGTTGCTGCCAAAAGAACGATACTCCAACTTGCAAATCTTAGGGCTTACAAAGGGCTCAATGCTGGGAAGCACGTATGTATCTTTACGAAAGCAGCTTTTCCAAAACGAGATGTGTAAAGTCAAAATATAGATATTCCCCCTCTGATTTCCCTTACTCAGTTGCTTCGTTTATCAACAACAAGTTAATATTGATGCATGAGTTAGTGAAAACCAACGTCCTCAAATTTATCCTAAGTTCTATATACTCAATAAAAAAAATCAGAAGTCTTAAGACTGTGGCTTCGCGGCAGCCAAATCAGTGTATTTTGCGTATTTCGGCTCATTAATGACTTATGGACTACTATTTTGGGGAAATGCCGCAAACAGTAAAAGAATCTTCCTATTGCAAAAAAGAGCACTGCGCAGCATCTATCAGCTAACGCCCAGGACCTCATGCAGAGCATACTTCAGTAAGGCAAAGATAATGACCATGTATTCGGCGTTCATATACCAGTGCTTAATGTATGCCAGACAGCACCTAACAGAAACCGCAACTAGAGCGGACATTCACTCTTACCATACACGCGGTAATTCCCTTTTATGCGTACCCCGAACAAGACTGGCAAAAGTACAGAAGAGCTACTTATACCTTAGCATTAAATTCTACAATTTACTCCCTACCACTATCAAACAACTGGAGGACAAACAATTTAAAAAAAAAACATTAAGGAGATGCTGATAGGCCACCCTTTCTATAATCTGACCGAATTCGAGGGCCATGACTTCAAATTGGTACAAATATTGTACCAATTTGAATGATAATTATATATGTACTTCTAGTATTTAAATTTAGGATTTAGCTTTAGTTTGATTATTTAACAAATTACTTACTACTTTGGATGTTACTATGTACAGTTTTTAGTACGTATATATTTGATTTATTGACTATTTCAATTGTTAGGCTTCTGCTTTGATTATTCAACTTTTTAACTGACTATTTTAATTATTGTGTATTTAGTAGGTAGCCATTGACTATTCTTTAATTTCTTTTGTAATACGATTCTACGACGAATAACTTTTAGTAGGTTCCAAAGTTTCTTAGATACTGTATATTTAAAAAAATTAATATATGTATGTAACGTAAAGATTAAAGTAGTAATGACACTTACTACTTAAAACAGAAATATTTTGACACGTCCAAGAGCGGTTTTTAGCCACCAATTGGACACGACGTAAATGTAATGTAATGTAATGTATCCCTTTTTTTGAAATTTGATATTGTTTTAATAAATTATATTAATAATACAAACGCGGTTTTTCTTTGTGTACCATACCTATTAAAACTCGATATAAAAAAGCGGCCCTTCAAACCGCATTTTTTTTAAAGTGGCCCTTAGGGCAATTGCAGTTGGACAGCCCTGTTCTAGATGATAAATGTATGATCTAGAACTAATAGTCTATGTATTTTTCTACAAGACCTTTCTTCTAAAATAAAATATTATAAAGGTAACATGCGAAAGTTTGTCAAAAAAATTGGTTGTATCACCCTAAGATAACCCTTCCTGCCCTGCGCGCCCAACCCCTCAACCCCCAGATCCCCCCCCGTCCCTCCCACTCCCTCCCCACCCGAAAGTGATTATATCAAGTGACTATAATAGCAAAAGTAGCATTTTTTAGTATTCTGTAGTACTTCAATGGTATTAAAATGGCATGTTTCCAAAAATTATGTAGTATTTTATTAAATACGGCGATATTTACATTTTTTTTGTGTTGCTTGTATACGAGATATTCCAGCCACAATTTTACATCGTGATTTCGGTCCAACAAGACATCTGTGTACTAAATTTCAAGTATCTATCTGCATTATTTCGAGATTAAAGTGTGACTAGCGCGCCCTCTGATGCACCGATTAAAACTACAATGTTATCTACTTTTGCGCGCCAAATTTCAGCTCAATCGGATAAAGCGTTTGGGAGCTATCGTCGAGGAATACACACACACATACACACAGACTCATAGACAGTCTTCAGGTTGGAAATGGTCCTAATTGTCTCTGAAGGGTTAGGGGGGAGGGAGTTGGCAAGGTGAAGAGGGGTTGGCAAGGTGAAGAGGGGTTGGGGGGTTCTGCTTGGCGGGAAAGTCTTGGGTAAATACAATCTGATGTGTCTCCCTAGAATTTTTATTTAATATTAACGCCATGTCGCCCGATTCTAGACGAGACAGGAACCACGCTCCTAAGGCGTCGCAATAGGACACAGATAGGTTCATCCGTCGGCTGAGAAAGCGCTTATCAATGTTATTTTTGAAATTAATATTCAGATGTAATCAATCCTTGGCTACTTGCCGGGGAAGTCTTATGGTGATACTGCCGATTGTTCTTTAGCCAAGCGGAAAATATTTATGGTCTAGATATCCTATAATCATTCATCGTGTCAACGAGGTTACTATTAGGGACCGCTACCCGTTTCCGCATTTTAATTCGTTATTTTAATTCCCCGACCGTAGGTACATATCTACGCTATACTGAGTTATTACGTGTAAAAGTGACCATTTCCAGACTGTGAAGAATGTCCCTACCACATTTTTCTTGATTATATTTCGAGAGCGTTCGTGCTGTGAGCAGCAAAGAAAGCGAACGCACACAAATATTTCGAATTCCATGCATTAATCCGTGATAGCATGAACGCGCCGTTTCTGTAGAAACAAGAATTTTCAACTCCATAATAGGCGTCTTTTTAAATAAAAATCAAGCGACTAAATACAAGGAAACAGAACAGCAACTTGACATCGAAAACTTCCGAGGTCAATCGAATTGTTAAGTAGTAGCATTGATTTTATATTCTATAAAATCAATGGTAGTAGGTATGACGGCAACGACTACAATGTGCGAACCCGTCACCCCAGGCTGATATAACGATATGTGATCTTTCAGCCGCGGGATGAACGTAAAAGACTTAGAGACAAGACACAGAGATAATTGTTAGGTAGTACATTAGGTAGATATTCCTCGTGTTAAACAATAAAAACAATACAAATAATGAAATCTCAAGAAATTAATAAATAAAGTAAAAATGGCGACATTATCAAAATAATCTATTATAGAAATTAGCGTCGGACACTAATTGTATCTCGACAAGTCGCGGCGCGATCGATACAAAGACGGATGAAAAGGGTGCGTGTACGCTTTTACTTTTCCTACGTCTTTGTATCGATCGCGCTGTGACTTGTCGAGATACTAATAAAGTCCGACGCTAGGTGCCGTCCGGCGTTAGGGACTTTCCCCTAATATTTTAAAATCAAAATACAAATTACCAAAGAAATAAAACAACGGCTCTGTCACCCTCAAAGACTTTCCAGGCGTGTAACAAAGGACTGATTACATCTGAGTATTAAGTTCATAGATAAAACCAATGAGCGTCCTCTCTTAGCCGGCGGATGAACCTGTTGGGTTCCGTTACACAACTGCCTCAAGCGGCGTGGCTCGTTTCTCGGCTATCTCGGCCGGCTTGGCGTGAATTAAAATATTATTAGTGCAGATTGTATATGAGATATTCCAAACAAAATTTCACAATGTGATTTTGGACCAACGACGCATCTGTTTACTAAAAATATATCCAGAATGATATATGATTAGTGACAACTATTTTAACTCTCACCATCACCAAATTATGCCTGCATGCTAAAGTTCAGCTCAATCGGATGAAGTGTTTGCGCTCTATCGTGGACGAATACACAAAGCCAGACACACAGATATACTTAACCTGGAAATGATCTTAACCCTGCAGCTGTAACGTGGGGTACAAAAACCACTAGCTGCAGTAATATGTTGGTATTTAAACCGACTTCAAATAAAGGAGCAAGTTATCAATTATGTTGTTTTTGGTTTTAAATATTTCTTACCTCAGAACTCTGCCATTTATAAACCGATTTGGAAAATTCTTATTTTTATTTGAAAGAACAACTTACAGATTGGTCAAATCCTGTTCTGATGATAGGATCCATGAGGAATTGAGGGAACTCCTTAAATATTATTATATGAAGTTGAAAATTTACATGTTGGTTTTAATTCCGATGCATTTTTTAAGGTAAGCATGACCTGATTCTACACCCTGGGCTGGCTCCCAACGAGGGGACTTCTCAACGGTCAACAGCACCGACACGAAATTTTGTATACTCATTAAGTTATGAAATGAAATGAAATGAAAAATACCTTTATTGTACTAACAAAAAAATTACATGGGTAAAGAAAACTTAAATTCTATTTTAACTTAGTACAAACGGCGGGCTTATCGTTTCACGATTTCTTACAGCCAACCGTGTAATATTAAATAAAAATATCAATACAGCCCACATACATAAACATATACACATAAATATACATATACATACATCCAAATATACATACATACATAAAACATATAATTTATAATATAATATATGTATATTATAATAATAAATACATAGAAACTACAGATAAATAATAATAAAAATAACTGCTTATATAAAATGATAGATATTACAAAGTTCTTATGCTTCTATCCAGTCAACAACCCAACGAAAGGGGGAAGGGGGGAGGGCATAGGGGGAGGGTTGGTTCTTAGTTGATATTTTGGGGGAGAAAATGTTATGATAGCCCGTTTTAAATTTCACTATGACATGGCTGCTGCACCCAGGGTTGGCTCCCGACGATCGGACTCCTCAACGGTAAACAGAACAGACACGAAATTTTGTATATGCATTCAATAACGACGGCCCGTTCTAAGTACATGTCTGCTGCACTTACAAAAAAATCGGTTTTTCATCTATTTAAAAATTTTGTCTATTATTTTGTCTAGATTGGCAATACTGGCATGGCGTCATCAATTCACTCATTAGTACCCTCTCTATTAGTAACTAAGTTAGCATACTGGAGACAGAAGTCGTTTCCCCTCTGAGAGCTATTGAACTGTATTAAACGTAGTTACGGTATCGTAACGTAGTTGTCCATAATCCAAAGAGTCAAAAGCTAAAACATTTTTTTTTAAAAAGTGAAAAAATTGTTATAAATTCATGTTTATAGAGTCATATTACCATTGTTTGCGATCAATGCTTTGACCTTCAGGCGACAGATGATACATTGTAGTACATAGGTTTAGTAGGTTGCATGATTTAAAAAATTAGATGCTTTGCATTTATTTATTTATTTATTTATTGGTTCACAAAAAAATTACACCGTTAGCACTTAACATAGATTATGTTAAGTGGGCAACTGCTCCTAACTAGGCAGAGCCTGTTCTAAGGAGAACACCAATACAAATTATTAAAAAATACATACTAAAAATAAAAAAAAATGAATCAAATCAAGTTAAATTCCAAACTAAAAATAAAAAATTTGAATTAAATCAAGTTAAAATGAAATTCTCACTACACCAAAATAATATTAGAACTATAGACAAGTAATACTAAATAATAATAATAAAAAAATATAATAGCAATAATAAATAATCATTTATAATAATAACTAATAATACCTAAGAATTAATAAAAATACGTATATAAAATAAATAGAAAATAAATATATTTATTTATTTTAAAATTGTGATGAATGTTTTCTCCGTCTCTCTTCTACCAAGGTTTATTAACCATGATGTAAGGTGATATTTTTGTTGTTTGCTGTTAATATCAAAGTTTTTATTATTTTATACATAATAACATTTGTGCAACATGTTTTCAATTAAGATAAAATAAATGTTTTATTACATCAATTGGCCTCAATTTATTTTGCCTTTACATACAAAGTTGCTTGGTTTTTATGATGGGGGTATAGAAACACCCCACAGCTGAAGTGGTAAATGCCCACGTTAGAGCTGCAGGGTTAATCGTCTCAGGGATGCTTAAAATGGATATTTCCGTCTTTATCTAGTATGTTTATCGCGTACACAAAAGAGAACCTTTTGATTTCCCTGATTTGAACCCTGATTTCCAGTTTCCTAATTCACGCCAGGTTTCATCGCACGAAAATAAATTTCCTATACTAACAATGATCTAAAAATTGGTAGTAAAAAGTATTCAATTAATAATCAATTTGTAATATAAAAATCATAAGTAATAGTGAGAAGAATATATAATAATAATAATAATAACTAAAAGGTACTATAATTTCACTAACTGCCTACTCTATTAAATGATTCTTACTAGATGGCCCGGTGAACTTCGTACCACCTAAAATTGATTTCATTGTAACTTTTTATAAGCAGTTATTAATCCTAATCAACTACAAAGCTTTTATTAATCCAAATCCTCAACCTAAGTCCAAATTCGTGGTTATGTCTAAGCCTGCAAAGTCTAAGAATGGCTGATCAAAATGAATGTTCGCAAAATGCAGTTAAATTCGTTTCAACAAAATCTATTCTCAAATTCACTGACTTATTGTATAATGAAACGATGTCGTGTGTAATAAAAAATAATTATAATTTGATGACCATTTCACACAATCGCATGGAATGAATAACAGTTATGGAGGGCGCAGCTGTCAAACAATGGGATCGCCGCGAACGCCAACTATTGAAAGTGGCCCATATCCCAAAATGACCAATTTCGATTATTCCGATTTTCAGTTGTTTCTTTTAATTTTTCTTTAAATATTTTTTTTGGTGAAACACCCCTGAATCAAGGCAAACAAAACAAAAAAGTAATAATTCAAATCGGTCGAGTCATTTTTGAGATCTTGCCAGACTAACGCATGGCGATTCATTTTTATATACAAGAAGAAGATAATAATAATAATAACTAAAAGGTACTATAATGGTCACGGGAATAATAATAATAAATTGTATTCAATTGTCAGAATTCAGAAGAGGTATTCAATTGTAAATAAAAGCTTGTGAAAAGAACGGATATCCATTGTTCGAATCGTTAAGAGAAAAAAAAAACACATTTAGTTTTTCCCGAATTTTCCAATTTTCCAGGCAGTTTTTCCAATTTTCCTTTCCGTCAGGACCTTATATGGACTATTACGAACATTAAAAATACGTGTGGCACTCGGGGACTGCCGCGATAAAGCTATTGCATAGCATTTTTTAACAATTTATGCAATTATAATTATTTATTTATTTTATTTATGCAGTATGAAGAATTTTTTTCTGATATCAGATAACTGCGCTCTATCGGAAAACGTTGAAATTATTCCGAATCGATTCGGAATAATTTAAACGTCTTCCGATAGAGCGCACGAATTTTATTCGATAAAGCAAAAAAAACGGATGTTATTCTTTGACTATTCGAAAAAAATCGTAGATGAAAAGATAGATAATTAAATTATCTTTAAAATGGTGCAGGTTTCATAATAATACGCCAGATAGTATTTGCGTAGTAGTCGTTTTTGTGTTCGGTTAGACCTAATTTCACAAATTAATTACTCTATGTAATATAAACAAAATCTAAAATATTCAAAGCTAAGAATATTAGGAAAATATTCTTGTTTAACATATATTTTTTTCGAATCGTAAGCAGTACTCCTTTAGACGTAATTATCAGTTTAAAATAATTAATTTTCGTTAAGAAATTTCTTCATTCGGTTGCCGCGCTGGCCTAGGCCCGCGATAAAAGCTAAGCAATAGCTTAAAAATATAACCAATATGGTTCAGCCTTAAAACCAAATACGCGATTACTAACGAACAGCATGTCATTGGTATTTATATAGATATATTAGAGGGTGACCAAACGCTGAAGTACGTATGTCTGCTTACGATGTTCGCCTCCCCCCTCCGGGTGAGAAATAGCCCACAAAATCTGTCCGAACTCTTGAAACGTCATTTCGCAGGCGAGAAATAGCATCTGCAGGCATTTTTCTTACTACCTTATATCCGCAAATACAATAAACCGTTCAACATTTAACTGGTCATCTCTTTCTGAACTTCTTATAAACCAATGTCGAAAGACATCCGAAATCCCTAATATCCGTCTATATATCACTGACTAGCTGACCCGTGCCCACTTCGTTGGGCAGTAAACATTTTTACTTGTGATGAAATTATGAGTGTGGTCCGGTTAGTACTGAGTGCAATGATTTATGTCTTGACTGCCAAAAGGAGGGCTATATTTTTACTGCATATGTATTTGCATGCCAATTTGGCTATATTATCAGGTTTCAAATGAGTGAATGTAATGATTATGATTGAATAAATCAGGTTTATTTTAATTGTTCAACACTTCTCTGTATACTATATTAGATGTAATGTTATCATTTGGTACCAAAATATTTTGTGTTTCAGGAGTTCCAACCCGAAATACGGTCGCGGTTCCATATCTATGTTGTATTATCCTTTAACCATTTAGGCAGTAAAAGGGAAATTATATGCAGTAAAAAGAAAAAGTATTTTGTTTTAAACACTTGAGACGATAAATTTACTTATTTTGATAAGAATTCATAATTGTTGGTTATATGACCAATAAACATGACCTAACGATTTTTTCTTTTTTAATCTATTGCATAGCTTTTATCGGGGGCCTGGCCAGCGCGGCGACCGAATGAAGAAATTTCTTAACGAATATTAATGATTTGAAACTGATAATTACGTCTAAACGAGTACTGCTTACGATTCGAAAAAAATATATGTTAAACAAGAACATTTTCCTAATATTCTTAGCTTTGAATATTTTAGATTTTGTTTGAATTACATAGTGTAATTAATTTGTGAAATTAGGTCTAACCGAACACAAAAACGACTACTACGCAAATACTTTCTGGCGTATTATTATGAAACCTACACCATTTTAAAGATAATTTAATTATCTATCTTTCTATCTACGAATTTTTTCGAATAATCCAGTTTTTTTGCTTTATCGAATAAAAAATTCGTGCGCGGCGCTCTATCGAAAGACGTGTAAATTATTCCGAATCATTTGCTTCCGCAGCCGCAAATGATTCGGAATAATTTCAACGTTTTCCGATAGAGCGCAGTTATCTGATATCAGAAAAAATAAAATAAATAAATAATTATAATTGCATACCTAAGTTGTTAAAAATGCTATGCAATAGCTTTACCGCGGCAGTCCCCGAGTGCCACACGTATTTTTTTAAATCTAAAACGGTACTTTTTGAAAATGACTTAAATATAAAATATAGACATATGCTGTCGCTGACTTTTTTGTAGGCATTACCAAGCTCTACAACTTTTCTCTAGAACTTAATCATATATCTCTCATCGTTAAGGCATCGTTAGTAAGAAACCTTTTCGTTCGACCGTTTTTTTTTCGGATTACTATATAGCCTATGGCACTCACAAATCGGTTCAGGAAATCCAGAGATTTCTCCATACAACCTCACAAACTCACAAACTTTACCTCTTTATAATATTTGTATAGATAAATAAATAAATAAATAAATAAATAAATAAATTAGATCGGTTCTGGAGTGAACATCAGTGATTTGGATTCCGCTTTACAGTGTTCACAGCGATAGAATTGAACGAGTCCAAAAGAAATTCACTCGCATGCCGTCGAGCAAATGTGGCCTCAGGAATATTTTTAAAAGTTATGAAGAGCGGCTTTCTCACTTCAACCTCATAGACTTACATAAAACACGTAGGACTATTATTGATATAGCCTGTCTTCATAAGCTTTTGCACAATCGACCAGACAGCCCAGCTAGTCTACCAAATGTTTAATCTCGTGTGCCACCGCGACTAACGAGGAGCTCTCAAACATTTTCTGTTGTCGCTTGCAATATAGTGTCGAATAAACCTCTCGCACCGGTGACGTAGTCTCGTAGGGTCGCCTGATCTTACATTGTAAGGTCCCGGGTTCGATTCCCGGCTGGGTCACCATTTTCCGTTGGCATCAAATTAACGGAATTGCATTTACATTTCTGTCGATCGAATGCAATAACAAGACACACATTTTACAGACATGTTACACGCACACATACATATTACACGTCATATAGGGTTGGTTGTAAGAGATTGTCATATGACAATAAACCCGCCCATTGTGAAGCATCACAATAAAGAGTAGACAACGAAAACAAAACCTCTTACCAGAATTTGTCGTGTTTTCGATACAACATGTAAAGTATTGTAACGGCTTAGCAACATGCATAATTTAACGAGTACTTTTAATATAACACGTGTACCGTTTTTTACATGAATTTCGTCCGACGTCAATAACAGTATAATTATCAAGGAATTGGAGTGTGTCTTTCGGCATCAGCGATAAATTATTTTTGTCTTTCATTTCACGAACCGTATATTCTTAGGTACTTTCGAACATTATGACGTCAGAATTTTGGGTATATACAGCGATATTTCCTGTATAAAATCACTCTCTTTTCAGTAACCACCTACTCTGGTAAGCGTCTCTGTGTACATTAATTAATATATAATGAATTGTTTAAATATTAATTTTTATTTATTTATTTTTAATTTTTTTAATTTTTTAATTTTTTAGAAAACTTACAGCGTTTTATACTTAATACTAACACATAATATATACATCTAAGGCCAATTAAAAGTTTTCACAATTAAATTAAATCTATTGTTACAGCGCAATGAGCAATGAACAATGTGTTAATATTTGTGTTTATCTACTCTCTGTCCGGCTGAGGTGAAATCGACTCAATATTGGGAACCTGATCTTCGCACAGCATCATAAACAGGAGACCAGGCCACCTAAACAAGATTATACTTATTTTATGATTCCAACCCTTCGGCTACGTAACGACCAAATTTGGTTGCACATCAGAACACCGTTGACTACGTAACGACCAATATTAGCGGCTTGCTCCGGAGCGCACAGTAATATATTTTTCTAATTCGAACGCATCCTAAAATCCATACCAAATATCTTATTATTACCATATATACATAGACGGTCGCTAGAATAATTTCGCACGTCATTTCGCCGATATTTCTGGTAAAATTCCATTGCCAAACATCATCATTTTTTTTTCGAGAAATAATCAAAATTTTTATTGGTTTTTATGAGCTAATATTTAATTATTTTTGTATGTAAATAAGGAAAACAAAATAATAGCTTTGATAGAGAATCTAATAAAGACCACGATAGTATTGACAATTTCTAAATAGGGTTCCGTATTTTTCCGTAAGACAAGTACAAGTTAGAAATGCCGAGCTTTTTTCACTTTTTCGATTTTCTCGTATTTATTCGTAATTATCTAATTGTTTTAAAAAATGAGATTTAAATATTCTATATATGAAATTTCAATACGATCATTGCACAGTTATTCTTTTAATGATTGTTTACGCCGTTAAGAGTTTTATTTTTTTTGTCTTATGATACCAGCCGGATAGCGTCGCTTAAAGGGAACGCACAAACCGGTTTTCACGCTCGCTGAAATATAATGCGGGTCATTTCAGAAGTGAAAGGTATATTCCCCCGCAAGCACGTATTTTGTGTCCTATAATCTCGCTCGCGACGTTTGCTAAAGGAAGTGAATTTCGCTATATCGCCATACCAACAAAACGCCATTCTCAGCATTCCTGGTGCACCAGAAGAAGAAGAAGACACCGGCAAAAACTGGTAAGTGCACAACCCTTCTTTGTAGCGCTATCGTGGCTGGTGTAATAAGGCAATTTTTATGCTAACAACCTTGGCAAACATCAATGGTAGATAGGTCTCTCCGCACCACCATTTTTATGGTCCTTCGAGCCGGATGAAACCAGTGTTATATATAAATTCCTACATTGCTATCGAATAATATAAAATATAAAACACCGACATATACTTACATACCTACCCGCCATTTATATATCTATATTTTGTACCTATTTACCATATATATAACATTACAATTTGCGCTTATATAACCACCAATATACCTAGTCGCTTTCACTCTGCTCGTATCCCCGCTCATATACCCGCTTTCTGAAATATATATTTCATTCCGCTTATGAATATATTTTATAAATATTTATAAATATATTTCATTCTTGAAACATATTACCGCTATATAATATAAACCGCATATATTCACAGTTGTCTCTTTGCTTTATTAATTATTCGCAGTTGTTATTCATTTTAACATCAAAAGTACAAAGCACATATCGCTTAATAATATTTTCGCATTCAAATTCCCGGGTATAAGTAACGTTTCTCCCGTGCAATATATTCATAGCACTGAATAATGACGGCCATACAACGAAAACTAAAAATCGTTATTGCCAAAAGGGAATCTATTTTTGCGCACATAAACACTTTATTTAATAACGCGAAGAAACTCATTCCGTCGGAAGTAGATACAAGAACTAAACAAGATTTTTTAGAATCTTCTTCAAATATAGAAAATTTATGTAAAAACTTTAACGATCTTTGTGATCAATATAACGAATTATTATTGGAGCAAGATCTAGAGAGTCAATTGGATTTAAGTAGCTGGAGTGCATTTGAAACTATATTTTCGAAAATACAGCATATAAGGACGACGTTAATAGAATCGCGCAGTGTAATATCACATACTGCCGATCGAAGTGTTCCATGTCGTTTACCGCCCTTAGATCTACTTGCATTTTCAGGATCGCCGGAATCATGGCCGCTTTTTTACCAATCTTTTTAGATTAATGTTCACGACAACAAACAATTAACCGATGCACAGCGTGTACAATATTTAGTAGGAAAATTAAATGGGAATTGCGCTTAATGTATTCGCAGGTATTATTCCTAATGAATCTAATTATGCTGCTATATGGGATTCTTTGGTTACTAAATATCAGGATAAAAGGCTTCTTGGGTCTATGTACCTAAATAATATACTCGATATAAAAGGTCCGTCTGATACGCCCGCTCAATTAAATAATTTTATTGAGAAAATGTACGCGTCGTGGTCGGCCTTAAAACAATTACAAATTAATGATTTAAATGAATTTATTTTTATGAATCTTACGCTCAGGAAATTAAATCCGCAATTAGTACACGGTTTCGAACTATCCGTCCGCGATAAATCGGTTCCTACTAGTACGGACTTGATTGACTTTGTACGGCATAATGTAAAAGTGCTTGAACGTTTTACGGCAGTTCGACAAAGCACTTCATCACAAGTTATTTCGCCAGCTCAATCACGATCGCGTACCACACCAAAAGTGTCTCATATATTCACGTTACAAAATAACGACGATAATGCAAATAAACCCGCTTGTTTATTTTGTAAATCATCGCTTCACGTTCATTTATATGAATGTACGTCGTTTAAAAATTTAACTATAAAAGATAGATTTAATTTCACAAAAGAGAATAAATTATGTCTAAATTGTTTTAGCACAAGACATTCTACTTTTAATTGTGGGTCGAGAAATACTTGTCGCAAATGTCATAAAAAGCATCACTCATTATTACATTTTGAAAACAATAATGTATCTTCACATACGCCGCCCACACACGCACATAGTAACTCACACACAGCGAACGCTACGGTTATCGCTTCTGATCGCAACAATGTGCGTTCATCTTCTTCTCATTCCGTGTGTATGCATACTGCCACACCTATATCGTGTATTCCGTGCAATATTAGGGAACCAAATGACACCTATAATATTTCACATATAACGAGTATTTTACCTACTGCTCAAGTATTTGTACCCAATTCTATTAATGGACAACTCATTACTATTAGGTGCTTATTAGACAGTGCCTCGCAAAATAATATAATAACGTTCGCCTGCACCAATAAATTAGGTTTACAACTAAAACCGCTTGTAAATTCTTCATTAAAAACTGTAGGCTACGTGGCGACGCCTATTAAAGGGTATGTCACACTTACTGTCCAGTCACGAGTCTCCGATGCTTACTATACTATTACTATGCTGGTAGTTGATCATATTACGGATCAGCTACCTACGCGCGTGATCTATGCACCAGTGTTGGATCATTTTAAAAATTTACCGCTAGCTGATGATAATTGGAGCTCGCCCGAGAATATAGATGCGATTCTCGGAGCACAAATGTTTGCGTTATCCCCCCACCCCTTGCTTGCACTACGGGTTCTTCGGACACTCCCCGCTCAGTACCTTATGCACTCGAGACCACACTTGGCTATGTGATCATGGGTGAGACGCCCGCAGTCAACCCTCGTAATGTAGTCTGGTCCTTCGGTCCGCTCGTAAATGATTTAGATAAAAACTTAGAAAAATTCTGGGAACTCGAGGAGGTACATTCTATTAATTTTATAAGTCCGGAAAATCACGACTGTGAACAGTTTTATACTTCCACAGTTAAAAGAAATACTTGTGGTCGTTACGTTGTTTCGCTGCCTTTCAAAAAGGACCCCCAGTGTTTAGGTAACTCCTACACACACGCGCAGCGCAGATTGACCGCTCTTGAACGCAAATTCTCCGCTTTGCCTGCGCTACGTCAAGTTTATAATGACGTCATTACCGATTATATAGGTAAAGGTTATTTATCAGAATTGCCTTACTCTTCCGCTACTATATCTGAAGGTTATTTTATACCACACCATGCAGTTGTTCGTCCCGACAAGGCGACAACGAAAACTCGCATCGTTTTAGACGCTAGTGCTAAAACTGATAATGGCACATCGCTCAATGATTTACTACATATAAAACCTAATTTACAGGCAGATTTATTCGCACTTTTTTTAAACTTTCGTTATTTTAAAATTGCCATCACCGCTGATGTGCAACAAATGTATTTAAGGATAATTTTATCAGAAAACGATCGTAAATATCAAAAAATATTATATCGCTTTAATGAAACGGAACCTATCCGTATTTTTCAATTTAATTCGGTCGCTTTTGGCATTCGCTCCAGTCCGTTCCTTGCAATGCGGACTGTTCACCAGTTGGCTGAAGATGAACGCAATCGCTTTCCTCTCGCAGTAGAGGTCGCCAAACGCGAAATGTATATGGACGATTTGACCACGTCGGTGATGTCTGTCGAGGCTGGCGTACGGCTGGCGGACGAATTACTCGGATTGTTCGATTCTGGTGGATTTAAATTAGTCAAATGGGCAAGTAATGCTCCAGAACTTCTCACTCACTTTCCTGAGTCGCATCGTGCGTCGATTGAATTCACGGACGCTTGTGATACGCTTAAGGTTTTAGGCTTAAAGTGGCTACCTGCCAGCGATACATTTTCATTTACCACTTCTAACATCACTGTAGGTAATACTAAACGATCTATACTCTCCACCATTGCTCGCTTATTCGACGTATTAGGATTGGTTGCACCTGTCATTCTGTATGCAAAGCTTTTAATGCAAGATCTCTGGCTTTCCAAAGTAGGATGGGATGAAGAACCCCCTGAAACGGTCACCAATCGATTTATTACATTCAAAAATGAATTACCTTTGCATGCTAAATTGCAGATACCACGTCATTTAGGCATTTCTGCCGATTGTGTTGTAAATCTGCTCGCATTTGGGGATGCTAGTATGAAAGCTTTTGGTTGTGTAGTTTATTTGCATGTAACGCACCCTAACAATGATATATCAGTACATTTAGTATGCGCTAAGTCTAAAGTAGCTCCGCAAAAACCTGTCACTTTGGCTAGGCTCGAATTATGTGCCGCGCTTCTCCTCGCTAAGCTTGTAAAACAAGTTCATACTGTTTTTAATATTCGCTATTCTATAAATGAAATATTCGCTTTTTCGGATTCAACGATCGCTCTTTCTTGGATCCATTCCGCTCCACACCGCTGGCAAATATTTGTTGCTAACCGCGTTAGTAAAATACAGGAACTTTTATCTCCTTCTCACTTTTTTCATATAAATGGGAAAGAAAACCCTAGTGACATTTCTCGAGGGTTACTGCCCTCACAATTGCTGAGTCACTCGCTCTGGTGGCAAGGTCCATCATGGATTTCTGCTCCAATTTCTGATTGGCCAATCGCGCCATTCACAGTGTCTGAAATTGACAACACACAGGAAATGAAAAAATGTACACTTACATTTTTATCATCAGTAGATGACAACCGCTCGCCTCTATATGATCTCGCCTTAAAGGTCTCTTCTTGGCCTAAGCTCACTCGCATCGCAGTGTACGTTCTTCGCTTTATAAAAAAGTTACCCCGCTCCGATTCTGTCCAGGCCTCTGATTTAGAGGTCGCTGAAACCGCTATTCTTTTGGATTTGCAAAGAAAGCATTTTTGTAATGAATTTATTAATTTACAGAAGGGTAAATTACCCGCTCCTTCGCTTCGCAAACTTGACTTATTTCTAGATAAGTCAGGTCTCATTCGCGTTGGTGGTCGTCTATCGAACGCCAATCTCCCCTTTGAAAACCGACATCCAATATTATTACCCCGCCGTGACCACATAACAAACTTACTAGTGGATCACTTTCATCAGATTAATTGCCATACAGGCTCTCATTTGCTTATGTCTTTATTAAGACAGCGCTATTGGATTGTTTCTGCTCGAAATATTATTCGTCAGCGAATTCGCCAATGCAATATTTGTTTTAAAGTTGCGCCCACTCATCCGACACCAATGATGGCAAATCTGCCCCCCGCTCGCGTGCAGGAAGCGAAAGCTTTCACACACACCGGAATCGATTACGCTGGTCCGATAAATATCACGTTAACTCGCAAACGCGGTGTTAAGAGCCAAAAGGCTTACATCTGCCTTTTCATTTGTCTGACAACTAAAGCTATACACATAGAAATCGCGTCAGATTTAAGTACAGAAACGTTTATAGATGCCCTAAAACGTTTTCTTTCGAGGCGGGGACCAGTATCGTGTATTTATTCAGACAATGGTACCAATTTCATTGGTGCTAAGAGGAAATTGGACGATTTATATACGCTTTTGTCTTCAAAAGAGACTTTTACAGCTTTTCAAAACGAATATAACGACCACAAAATAACTTGGCGTAACATACCTCCTCGAGCTCCTCATTGGGGGGGAATTTGGGAGAGTAACATAAAAAGTATTAAAACTCATTTGTATCGTTGTATTGGACAACAACTATTATGCTACGAAGAGTTGTTGACAGTTCTTGTTCAGATCGAATGCCTTTTAAATTCACGCCCACTGTGTTTACTGTCTGATCAGCCACACACTATTTTGACACCCGTTCACTTTTTAAATTCTACACCGCTGCAGTCCTTACCTGCATCAAAAATTGACGAGTCTCTAAATCTCGCCAATAGAAAGCAACTGTTAGATAGTTTAGTGCAAAGTTATTGGAAACGCTGGCATGTGGACTATCTCCACACACTACAAATACGACAAAAATGGAACACACCGGACCGCCCAATTAAACCAGGCACACTTGTTCTTATACATCAGGATGACACCCCACCGCTTCGTTGGCCTACTGGCATAATAGAGCAAATTTACCCTGGGAAAGACGGGATAATACGAGTTGCGTTGGTGCGTACTACTGCTGGCTCATTTAAAAGGCCTGTCATAAAATTGTGTCCCTTGCCATCACAATAATTTTACTTTTATAAAATTTATATTTAATGTAGTTATATTCGCTCATATTGTAAATTTATCATCATATATGTTTCAGTATAATTATTATATTTCAGCATTTAGTTTACGCATTTTGTTGCTAGTCTTAAAACCTAATCCGCCTAATTTATCCCTAATCCAATCTTCCTTTCTTTAACTCTGTAATTTTTGGTATAGTCCTAGTTTCCTTTGGACATCCATGGATGTCCAAGCTGGGGGAAGATGTTTACGCCGTTAAGAGTTTTATTTTTTTTGTCTTATGATACCAGCCGGATAGCGTCGCTTAAAGGGAACGCACAAACCGGTTTTCACGCTCGCTGAAATATAATGCGGGTCATTTCAGAAGTGAAAGGTATATTCCCCCGCAAGCACGTATTTTGTGTCCTATAATCTCGCTCGCGACGTTTGCTAAAGGAAGTGAATTTCGCTATATCGCCATACCAACAAAACGCCATTCTCAGCATTCCTGGTGCACCAGAAGAAGAAGAAGACACCGGCAAAAACTGGTAAGTGCACAACCCTTCTTTGTAGCGCTATCGTGGCTGGTGTAATAAGGCAATTTTTATGCTAACAACCTTGGCAAACATCAATGGTAGATAGGTCTCTCCGCATCACCAATGATTGCTATAGCAGTTCCGTAGATATAGTACTTTTTGTCGAGCGCGGCGATATTGCAAGAAATTCCTGCGGTCTGCCATGTAATTATGCCGCTACTCGAAGGGATTTAATTAATGATTCGATCATATCTAGCCTATCACCTACTTTTTAAGATTTCATTAACTGCTATCCTACTGTAATGTATTATATGACTATTATATTATACCATACAATTATATAATATCACATTATTAAAGATACGGAATTTTCGTTTTTACGAAATAGATGCAAATTTATGCAAAATTTTTGAAATTCGAAAAAATGCGAAAATACGGCCCTGAAAAATGTTTTAATACAATTTATCTGCAGATGAGATTAAATACAACAAATGAAGCCTATTTTCATATTGGTCAGTCATTTAACCCATCTGTGGCTGCAAGTCACCACCTTAAAACATAATACATTACTCGAAAACTTCTCAAAAAATCCTTTTTTCCAGGGAACTTTCTCAAAATGAGTTGATTGATGGGTATACTCACTTTCATCGCCTAATTCTTCAATCAGTAAATACGAATGAAGATGCCAATGTTACGAACATATTCTGGGGTACTAAATCCTGGTTTTCAATCTTTGCTGAAGCAGCGTTATAGAGTTAGTTACTTCTACGCTTTTAGTTTAACAAACATAGAATCAGAACGATTCTTTATTAAATACAACGTCACCATTACCGACAGAACGATTCTAAATAGTCAAATATTGGAAATACAGCAATATTAGCTTCCCTTCCTATGTGAGCTAACCATTATTGGTTAGACGCTTTCCGCGCTGTGCTAACTGTAATATTTATCCATTATTATCTTAATTGTTTTACTAGATAATGTTGTAACGTTATAATATTTCAAATTTCAATGTGATCATTTTGCAGTTATTCTTTTTACGATCCGTATAGTAGTTTAAAAGTTATGCGCAAAACTATCCCGGGCAGAAATTTTACCCCGCCATAGGAGGGGTTAACTAATAATAAATATAAATTTTAGGTCTATTAAAAAGTTGTTTTATATGCAGTATATGCGAATTTCAGCAATATTTCGATATTTTCAATTATTGTTTAGCAATATTTCTATTTTTTTTCGAAAATTGCGTACCTCTACAAGTTATGTATTATAAATAAAAACATACAATTATTTATATTTCATATTGGCCTTATATACCCCTTTTTCGTTACTCAATTTACCTTATTAACAACTTACCTTATTATTACTTTCCTTATCCTTATATTATTATTAACCTGTGATGGACCACCCCTCACAAGACTCCAGGATTGTTCGGTGTGAGGTGGTGGTATCAACTTACGAGTTATCTCCGTATTGAAAGGCGGTTTTGAATGAAGTAGAAGGAATTTATTGATCGAAGGTTTGATATTGCCAGTTATAACGCTTCCCGAACAGTTTACGTTGACGCGAGTGTATAGATGCGCGACCGCGGTTACGAGGATATATGGATGAGGATTGTATGTGTGCTCCTAGTATCTTGTACTGGGCACGGCTCGAGTCTGTGGGATTGCAGACTGATGCTTCGTGACTGGGAAAGATAAGGAAAGGAAACCAAGGAGCCGGATTCGTTGACACACCTCGTGAGAAGGGTACCGAATATGCCGTCGCAACCTTGGGGGAAGGTGATCACTCGGGGAATGATAATTTGGTTGCTTTTTCGCCGGTTTATATAGGCCGATAAATGATGCAATCCAAAATATTCCGAGTAAAAGTATTGTTTCATCGTGCTGATTCATGGCTGCACGGGTTAAAATAATAGCTGAATTGTGTCAGTGTATTTCACTGGAAATCGATGCATTTTTGATCGCATGTAATGGACTTAAGATCCGTTATAAACCTATCAACGTGCTCATGTTATTCTAACCTAATTTGTTATGGAAGCGTTGTAAACTGTGTAAAGGATAGCTAATTAGTTTTGTTTAATCAGGTTTTGAACATACTCGTATAATTTTTACTATCCGTAAGTTTACAAAAAAATCTAAATAAATAAAACGGTTTAAAAGCGAAATAGCAATATGCTAACTACGCGAAAGTACACTGCTTATATCTTAGTACTGTTCAATAAGCATCTTTGGGGAGGGGGCATCTTTATGATTCGTTGCTCTACATCAGTGGTTGCAAACCGGTGGTCGCGGACCACCAGGGGTCCGCGAGAACCAAATCTAGGTCAGCGAGTCAAAGTTCACGATCATGAGGAACTAATCGTCAGGTAACGAAGCGCGCAAGCTCGTCGTTGTCAGATGGCCACCACTCGAGCGCGTGAAAGAGGTAAAGTTGTCGAAAACTATTATTCTGCGTTTGTGACATTAAAATCACTGGCCGATGATAGTTAATTAATTACTATAAATGAATAAATTAACATTACTATAAATAAATAAATAAATTACCCAGATTAAAACCACTCTTTACATACAACCTATTGATTAGAGCTATTGATAAATTTTATTTATTTACTCATTTTTATTTCCGTAATTGAATGCATATATGATATTTATTTATATATACATATATATATATATATATATATATATATATATATATATATACATATATATATATATATATATATATATATATATATATATATATATATATATATATATATATATATATATATATATATATATATATATATATATATATATATATATATATATATATATATATATATATATATATATATATATATATATATATATATATATATATATATATATATATATATATATATATATATATATATATATATATATATATATATATATATATATATATATATATATATATATATATATATATATATATATATATATATATATATATATATATATATATATATATACAGGAATTGCCTATTATATTTTTTTGAGGATTACATTTTAGGATTAGCATGTTACTAAAACTTGTACATAATTGATTGTAATATTAGAGTCCTGTACACCATTTTGAACGGGCTAGTTCCAGTTGGGTAACAGAATCAAATAAGCAAAAGCTTAAGGTTTTGCTATTCGGTTCTAGTTATTTTTGTAAGCAATATCAATATTTTATAGTAATTAATTCTTAAATAAATATCTGTGCTGTTGACCGTTGAGGAGTCCAATCGTCAAGAGCCAACCCAGGGTGTAAAATCAAGTCATGCTAACCACAAAAAAATGCATTGTCATTGGAATTGAACCAACATTTAAATTTTCAACATCATAGGATAATATTTGAGGACTTCCCTTAATTCCTCATGGATCCCATCATCAAAACAGGATTTTGATAAAAATAGGACCAATCTGTAAGTATATCCTTTCAAATAAAAAAAGAATTTTCCAAATCGATTCATAAATGGCACAGTTCTGAGGTAACAAACATGAAAAAAAAAGATACAACCGAATTGATAACCTCCTTTTTTTTGAAGTCGGTTAAAAAGCGAAAATGATTCATGAACATAATTATGTTGCGCTTACATAGAAGAGGTACTTGATTTATAAGAGAAAATGCTTTTCCTCCGGATTATTAATGATCATTTAATGCGATAGTGATAAAAATTCTTGGAAAACATAAATATGTACAAGAATTGATATCTTAATATTCAAATCTGTGAATGTGAATGCGAATATAATGACTAGATATCGGATTACATGCAATTGCATATTTGCATATGCAAGTGCATAAAATGCTATTTTTATAACGTTATTGCATATACTTTTTCATCGATAGTGCTTATTTCAGTAGTTAAATAATGACAAGCAATTAAATTTCTTGAACAAATATTGCGCTTATCTCAACACATTTCAGCAATATATCCGACGCCATTCAGAGACTAGAAACTAAAAACCTTCCTCTGGGCAAGTCCTTAGAAATAATTAAAAAAATGATCGATCAGAGTAACGCCCTTCCAAGTTCACTATCAGAAAAGGTCAGTCGAAAATTAAACACCCGCGTCTTGAATGTATAAAGAAAGATAACGCATATATCAACGGGACCGGTCAAACCTTGCCTGAAGAGGTTTCTGCAGAAATAGCGCCAAAACTTCAAGTTCTGTCCAGTAAAGTCAGTTGATAGAGATATAACTTGACCATTTATTTTTCTCGTCAAAGCGGAACGCCTTTGTAGAAAAAAACCTATTGGCCTTTTACTACTTGTTATTCAAAAATGAAAAACATGATAACAGTATTACTAGTAATAAGTAGATATCTACGCAGTTGTTTTATATTTGATAACACCCTTAAATGGGATGCTCATGTAAACGATGTGGCGACTAAAGTAAGGAGACTAATATACGTGTTTAAGCTACTTCGGAATGTGTTAGACTTAAAATCTCTCAAAAATGTCTACCATGCTCTTGCAAATAGCCTAATTTCATACGGTATTCTAGGTTGGGGAGGGTCTACACGTATTGTTCTAAATCCGCTTATGACAGCGCAGAAGGAGCTTCTTCGGGTTATTGCCAAAAAGCCCCGAAGGTACCCCTCAAACGACTTGTTTGCAGAGCTGAATATATTAGACATCAGGCAGGTATATGCAAAAACAGTCTTAAAGTAAAGATATTCACGTTAAAGCTGAGCATAAAATTTCAACGAGGAGCGCCACAACCTGTAAACACAATGCACAGAAAACCCGAACATCCTTCGCCCAAAGACACTTTAGCTTTATAGGGCCAAAAATTTATAACCATCTAAAAGGATCTATAAAAACATGCCAACATACTAAGTCAATCCAATTAAAATCTAAAATTACACAACATTTACTTCAACTTGGTAGAAATGAGGTGGAAAAGGCAATAAGCCATATTTTAAAGTAAAGGTCTGCATTATTATTATTGTCATACATTGCACTACACTTTATATTTAAATACTATTTATTTGTTTGTTCTACAAACTTCATATTACGATATTTTGTATTAATATTTATTTCCATGACCATGCTATATCAACATTTTAAATATAATTATAAGTTTAAGTTGAATTCGCTTATCTATTTTATATTTTATCATATTTTGTATTTTTGATTTTAATATTATGTACACATGAATAAATCTTCGCCATACATAGAGTTTTCCTTGGTACGGGCTATGGCCTAGTTAGGCAGATTCTGCAACTAATAAAATTGTAAATTTATGTTTTGAATGAATTAAAATATTATTATTATTATTATTAATATATTTGTGTTGTTGGAGGAGCAAATTGTTTCAAAATATCGGGTCTAGTTTTTAGGTAAGAATGGAGCTGATTACATGATTTATTAATGTTAGTCTTGGTAATCAAAACGCTTTCAAAACTGTGACACTTAACTATGTTTTTTCGCTTGTACATATTTTATTCATTAGAGAAAATAGTAGATTGTATCACAGGGGAGCAAAATAATATTTTTACGGCGAGGGCGCTTTTTTGAATCCAGAGCGAAGTGAGGGATTCTAGAGTAGAATCCCGAGCTTAGCGAGGAATTCTTTAGTAGAATCTTGAACGTAGCGAGGGATTAAAAAAAAAGCGCAAGAGCCAAAAATATTATTATAATTACATTAAATATTATATATAAAAAAAATACTCTAAGCGCCCGAGTGATACACTCTACTGGGAGTTAATGGGCCCATGATGAGGTGGCCACGATGACCCATGTGTTCAGGGTCGGTCACACTCACGGGTCAACACCCATCCGATGGCCTCCACGCATGGGGTGCGAGCCTGGGTAGGACACTGGGTCAACCAGTCTCCCCTGGGAATCAAACCTCTGGCGCTCCTGGACGGTCTGCGCACCGAGCGGCGCAAGCCAATCGACTGTGCTCTCCGACTAACAATCGGGGGAGTCTGGGAACTGTATTGTTTCCTATAGAGCGGGGGTGGTTGTCTACCTTATGGCGACTGCTCTTGAAATGACCATTGGCCATCCGATCCCGGTTCAGAGTCGGGCAAAGGACGCCTTGGTCCGCGATAGATTCGGTTCACACCGTTTCACCGCTTCGTAAGGGAGAGGACCGCGCAAGCGACCTCGAACTCGGAACCAATCGAGAGACCGGAGAAATCTGGTTACAATTGGAAGCAAGGGCGCGAGGGTCGGCCCGCCAGGTAACACTGGCTATCTCGCGGTAAGGCGTTGGCTTCTTGCGGGTTGTGACGTAGCTGGATGTTGGATTTGTTCTGTCCAAAGTCTTCTACGTTCACTGCAGGGCGATAGAACGAGAAAATCGTTAAAACGTCCTGTGGTGACGGGCTCGCCCGTTGTAGTTGACACCGCAAGTTGATACACTCTACTTTTCATCACCCTCTATGAGAAAATAAAAGGCGCCTCATATTTTATTGTAATATTATTATTTAATAAAACATAGAGTATCAACTAAATTGAAACTAAATACTATCTAATAATAAAACAACTAAACACTTATATTTACATTTAAGACATTTTCGCAATTATGAATATTTATTGTTACAGTTTTATTAGGAATTGGGATTGTTGTAGATTTCATATTCTGCGTGTTTACGTCGTTATTACAACTGACTGTTGATTTTAACATTGAGTAGGTACATCAAAGAGTGGATGGTTGTTTAGTTGTGGCTAAGTACTGGAAGTAGGCTAAATCACAGATTCTGAAAAATTCTTGGCGCATCTTGCATTTCTCCATTCAATAAAATTTCCATAGGCTTTCATATATTTCTCCCGGAATTTTGCAGCTAATAGATAATCAATCACATTTCTTGCCTCAGTTCTAATGCTTTCAGGAGTTAAATCTATACTTTCACTGTCACTTGAAGAACTCATTTTTCAAAACAAAACGATGAATTTCTTACAATCCGTGAAAATTGTCGAAAACGCGGGCGACAAAAACAATTGACGTTCGCGCGTTTTTAATTTCATTTGTTTTTTTATTCAGCCGGTGGCGCGACTAGGGGCCGTCGTAGCAGCCAGTCTTTATTCAAACAATATTTGCGTTCGATTTCTTCGGCGCTGAAGACCTGAATGTTCCAAATTCAAAAAGTGCGCCGCAAAGATAAATTGCGGCGCACTTACTCAAAAAGTGAGCCGCAAAGATAATTGCGGCGCACTTATAAAGTTTCTTATAGAAAACACCACTTTTGGGCGCACTTAAAGGCGAACCAAGTCGTCCTTTTCCAATAGATGGGATGAAAAAGTCTTTCGACAGGTGCGTTACTTCCAGTCAGACATAAAACGTACTTAATAATTATACGAAAGTCAGTACAGTTGAGATTGTTACCACGGAAGTGTTTGAACAACTCCACCCAACGGTCTTCAGCAGCAACATTGTCAGAATTCCAGCTTGTGATTTTGTCATCTTTTGGGCTTAAATTATCTTTTGGTGTGTTTGGCGAAAGCAGGATATTTTTGCTCTTGCTGGGGACAGCGGGACAGCAGCCTGAAAGCGGGTCTGTCCCGCCCAAAGCGGGACGTTTGGTCAAGTTACGTAGAGAGGACCTAAAAAATCTTAAAATATACATATTTTATTGTGTATTGTCACAAGAATTACAATTGATTATTAATATTAATATCTATATTTTGTGAATATATATATATATATATATATATATATATATATATATATATATATATATATATATATATATATATATATATATATATATATATATATATATATATATATATATATATATATATATATATATATATATATATATATATATATATATATATATATATATATATATATATATATCCTTCTAGCCATGTTCGGCCATAGCGACTGCATTGTAGATTCTAGTGACTTCTTCAGTCTTCTGAGTCCATTGTTCGGAAGCAGTCAAGTGCGCAGGCTATATTATGGTGGGCGCGCGACCACGGGTGCACTCTCTCTTCCTCCCTCTTCTGAACCCGATGGAACGGAGACCGTTACGACCAGAGAAAAGAAATAGTGAAAATATACGCGTAAAGCATCTTGATTGTGCATATTTTGTGCATATTTCGCCCTTTTTTAGTGCATATTTGCATGCGTATTTTGGCACTTTCATAGTGCATATAATCCGATGACTAGTTATGACATTGATAAGTCTAGCCGCAGCCATGTCAACAAAACAATCCCTGTTAGTCACGACATTGTAGATATAATCTTCTGAGGTCGGGGTTATCGCCTTAACTAAATTGCGGTGTCATCTCCCCGAATTTACAATAAATTGAAGAACCTGTTAAAATATTAAATAACTAGCTATTGCCCGCGGCTTCGCTTCGCGTAAAGTTTCAAATCGATTTGTTAATTTAAGCAGGGTGGCGTTTATTTACCTTTTTAGACGATACCTTTAGATATATAGTGCAAGACTTCCCCCTCAGATGCACGCTACCTTGTATCCTGTAGAGGTACGCATCTTGTTCCTCGCCACCCGCACCTCCTTCCGCTGAACGCTGACCTGGCTGGGCCAGCAGCCGCCGCAGCCGCCTGCTAGGTATTTAGGGGTGCTTGCACGCGTTAATAATTCCATGATATCTCCATAACTGTACCGCCTACAAGCTTACAGTAAATGGCTAATTTTATATCTATTTAACATTCGTGAAGATGTGTCAATTTATTTAGAAAAGGATTCTTATTTTATTGCTAATGTTTTCAACAAACACTGCCTACTTATTTTTCTTATTTTTTTGAGACATTAAAGCAGTTATTGTAGCTTAAATATAAACGTTAAGTAAATGCTATCCCAGCTCACCATCTCATATTTCTCCGGCTTGATTTACAAATATCGTGATTTCGTATTGAAAACCAATACTTATCACAACAATATATAGCCTTAGTTATACCACGATATTGGAGCTTTCCATTAGTGAAAGAATTTTTGAAATCGGATGAGTAGTTTCAGAGATTAGGCCCTAAGTACAAAATTACAAACATATAAACATTACTTCTTTATAATATTAGTGTATATATGTTAGGGGCTCCTTAGACGGTTGAAATTACTCGTCAAGCACGAAAACTTCACGCCTAGAAGTAAGCTTGATGGCTTGATAAGCAAACTACGTGCGAGTGGCAATGCTTGATGCAAGCATATAAGTAGATATATAAGACGTCCCCGTTCAGATACTCACTATTACCATTGATTTTATAGATGCTATTACCTATCTCGTAGACGTAAGCGGCTTGTTCCTCGCCACGTGTTTCTAATTTTATGCTATCTCTTTAACTATACCACCTAAACACGACCAGTAAATGGCTAATTGTATGGTTATTTAACATCCGTGATAATGGATTAATTTATTTTCATAAGGATTCTTCTCTTCAACAAACGCTGTCTACTATTTATCTTACTTTTTTAGAGATAAAAGCTGTTATTGTAGCTTAAATTTAAAA
Source organism: Micropterix aruncella (assembly GCA_944548615.1). Taxonomy (NCBI): domain Eukaryota; kingdom Metazoa; phylum Arthropoda; class Insecta; order Lepidoptera; family Micropterigidae; genus Micropterix; species Micropterix aruncella. The sequence continues at coordinate 14,647,366 of OX155974.1, read as the reverse complement.
GTTAAATAATGCTGTCGTCGACTTTAAGGCCGATGTTTTAGTTTTATATTATTTTCACATATATTGAATTTATTTATTAATTTACAATAGCTTTATATATGTCATATACACACCATTAACATAATATGGTTGAGTTGGGAGAGATTGAGCACATCCTATGGTGAGAATATTTATCCGCATTCCTAACTAGGTCAGAGACCCGTATCTAGGGATGCTGATTTTTGTTTAATGGTATCGACGAGCTGACGCTTTTGATATTATGAACTTTCGTTGCATTGTCTAATACATAAGAATATATACATATATACATACACATACATACACACATACATAACTATATATATACATACCTACACTTAATACATACATAAGCAAATAATACAGGAGATTTGATATTAGTTAGTAATACATAATTTAATAAAACAACTTAAATTATTAGCGAGAGCAATTTAGACATAGCATACAATAGACCCCTTTCAAGCAGGTACTTCTTTTTAAGTATTTTGAATTATTATAAAATCTCGGCGCAAGGAAGTAAAAATGCCTTTGGGCAAATAAAACGTTTCTTTAGCGCACGCCGATAAAGCAACTCACCAGCTCATTTTTTTCCGACTTGATTTACAAATGCCGTGATTTGTTATTCAAAACCCACATCTATCACAATAAAATTATCGATTAAAAAAAATAAATCCGATAAGTAGTTTCAGAAATTACCCTCTACATACAAACTTACAAACATTATAAATAAGATAAAAAACGAATTTACCGCGTGAATTTTGTAGCACCCGACGTTTCGGCGACCTTGCAGCCGCTGTTGTCTAGGGGAGCCTGAAAGAGCTGTCAATCCGTTGTTACGCGGGTAGGCCGCATACCTCTGCCGCCACTGCGTAAATTATAACGGTGGTGGGGAGGGGGGGGGGGAGCGGGCTCGACGAGCGCGAATTTCGAAAGTCCGTCGTGCATACAACACTCACTGTATCTTGTCTTACGTCCTTGCGTTCGGCTTTTGGCGGTGGGAACATTCAGAAGAGAAGCATGATTAATCAATTGAAGTTAGTTATAGCATATTAGAATTCGTCTGTTGCTAGTAATATATTGATATAGATATAAAACTATTCAAGCAGAAATATTCATTCGACAGTAGCGTTGACTAAAGTCGGCTTCACACGACAGACTTATTAAAAAAACAGAACTGATTCCATCTACATGGGTATACATATAAAATAGATAATTATAATAAAAATATTAATAGTTATCTCAGACACGCTATACAAAAATAATCACACAATAGAAAGCATCAAATCAAAATTGAAAAAAAAACAACATATACAGATGGTCAGGTATGTTACGTTAAACATTGTAATTTACATATTAAATATCAAATTCATAAGATTAATATTTTTGGTGAAAATTATGTTTTGGTTTTTTATAAAATTAAACAATAAAACAAAAATGAGATAGCTGAACTTTAGAGTTGACGCGACTAAAAATTTAGATATTTTTGCAATGCCACGCGCCCGCGCGCTTTCGATATATAAATAAAAATGTATAGGTATACCGCGGCGACAAGGGAATACGTCCCACCGTTGGCAGTGGCCAATTACGAATGACGATTTCGGCTTCGCGCGTCGTCTATTATAGTCGATTTGGCTTTTCAATTATAATATAATAAATTATCAAATGAATTGTTTTTTACAAAGTAAAAATTAGATTATAATAATAAAATAACTTAAGATCACTGTGTCATTTTTTATATCACTCAATAGTATCTTTAATAAATAGAAAAAAATAATGTTTGGCTATAACATTTCTGGAAATTACTTAATTTCAAACATTTTTTTCTTATATTTTTGTATGGAAGTTCCAAAAATTGTCTCCTTACTATGGAAATAGACCATACGCTGGTGTAAATAGTATTTTTTAATATTAAGAATCATTTCTAGGTTTTTCAAAAACTGAAGACAAATCTCGCTCGTTTTTATTTTTTTGGAAAACAGTAACAGAATAAAGATAATTTACAATTATTATGGAAATAATTTACCAATTTCGTTTTGGCGAAGTGATAGCTTAAGGACCGGGTTTTTAAAATCTGGCATAATTGCATTAAAATTCTTTTTCGTGTTCTCACAACTAAGCCACAAAATTATGCTTCACATAGATTTTGGCCGCCACGGCCGCCACGGCCTCTTAATATTAATCCCATTTGAAAGAATTGGCATGCTCAAAAAAGCACCTAGCTTATACAAGCATGTGTGGATTGCAGCTTTTGTTTAATAAACCTTTCAAACGCCTTTGTTTCCATCTTTCTTGTGAAGAATGGTAGCTGGCTAAAGAGCTGTGTGTGCCTGTGTGTCAGTGTGTGTCTGTGTGTGTATTCTTCCACGATAGCGCCCAAACGCTGCTTTTGATGGAGCTGAAATTGGCATGCCGGCATCCATCGGTTATGGCAAGAGTTGAAAACATTGTAGCTGAAATCGGTCCACCAGAGGGCGTGCTATTCATACTTCAATTCCACAACTCTTGCCATGACCAAATGATGCATGCATACTACTTAAGCTCAATCGGATTAGGCGTTTGGGTGCTACCGTGGAGGATTACATACATAGAGACGACACCCACACAGAGACACATACAGACACACAGACTGACTTCTATCTGCAAATGGTCTTAATCGTCTGAGGGGGCTTACAAATTATACAAATTATTTACTGGGTTCAAATTATGAGTAGATTCAATATACAAAAGTCTTAACCTAACTAGGCTGCTGCCTGTTCCAAGGTAGACAATTTATTTTCATTATCCTAAGTGATCTCTACTATCATATTTATATAAATAAACAAAATCATACTTGATGTAATAGAAAATATCTTAATTACATAATTTAAAATTCGTAAGAAAATGTCAATAAGCTATTATTTTATTTTAAAACGCGATAAAAATTAATATATGTTTTAATAATAAACAAAATAAATTCACAAAAATAAAATTATATTTAAAAATCATCAATTTATATTACTACATATATTATTATGTTTTTATTATAAAGATTCAATTATCTAATAAGGTGTTCAATATCTGTATTTGTAAAATTTTAGAGGTAGGCACTCAAACTATTTTTAAATGTATATGAAATTTTAATGTCTTTAATGTTTGGTGGTAGGCAATTATAAAATTTGGGGGCAAGATAAGAGAAACTGGATTGGCCAAAAGCGGATCTCCTGAGTGGTATTGCAAAATTTGTTTTTTTTCGATCTTCTTTCTTGTCACACGAGATTGCTGGCTTTTTTCTGTTCTCCTAACTCACTCTGGAATTTAGTGAGAGTAACTAAAACAAAAAAAAATCTCACACTCAACACTCTATACTCTTGGAATAGGCTTAAAAGTGATATTTTCGTCATGATCACGAAAAGAAAGACCGAGAAATTGACAACAAAAACAATTTGTAGCAAATAAATATAGCGCTTAAAAAAATAAAAACAATCCATAAAAGTCTACCTAAGTTTGTGTAAATGGAAAAATTGTCGAATATACCAAAAATGTTAAAAACCTTGGAATTCTAATAGATCAACATCTTTCTTGGCAAGATCAAGTAAACCAAGTAAGTCGTCGCATTTTCCATGGTTTTCATAGTCTCCGGCGGCTTCAAAGATTTCTCCCCATGTCACATAAAGAAATGATTGTGTCCACACTCTTAACGCCTATACTTGACTACGGCGATGTTTGTTATATAGATGCCAGTGAGGTTATTTTGAATAAGCTGGAGCGTCTGCAAAATATCTTACTCAGGTATGTTTTTAATTTGCGAAAGTTCGACCACGTTAGCTGCTTTCGTGAGCAACTTCATTGGCTTCCTATTCGCGATCGAAGAAATTCCACCCTTTAGGAGGCCACGGTCTTCCACTTCGATCAAGCCGGGATAACACACTCGCCATTCCGATACATCATTCTTCTGTTTACACGCACTCTTTTACAGTCCATTCTGTTCGTTTATGGAATCAGCTCCCTCATTCTATCAGGCATGCACCTTCGCTGCATACTTTCAAAAAATTGTTGAAGAAACATCTATTTTTACACAGCCACTAACCAAATACCTCATCTTGTCCTCTCCTTTATCCTTCCCTGGGCAACCTTAGCATAAGTTACTGACATGTATCTGTATAAGTTTATTTTAAATTTAACTTTACTACTTCTTTGTGTATTGTACGGTGAAAATTAGGAATTATTTTATCAAATGGTTGACTGTAAGATATCGCTATAGCGATAAGTCCGCCATTGGATTTTCAACCGTACGACTATAGAAATGTGTGAAATATTAAATATATACGAGAGTGATTGCTCAGACGTCGAGGTTGCCAAAGTTCCCGTCATGCGCACGAACGCGTATCGATTTTCTCGATCGCTGATCTATAGAGAAAAAAAGATCACCTGAGCGGTGGCGTGATGCGTCGTTGAAAGAAGAAAGATACATCGGATGTTACGCTCGCTCGTAACGACTTGTAGGCGCGCGCGCCGCTTTTCATGCAACCCTTTGATTATATAGCGCATTAGGTTGCTCAACTCCCGTAGTACGTTTTGCCAACCCTTTTGCGTTAGCGAAATTCAAGTGGCATATAGCATTGGCGGCGAAACTTATAAACGCTATTGATTATATATGGTATAAGAATGCTCAACTCCATATTGCGATATGGCAACCCTTCTGAAACGGTGAAATGCAGGTGGCGTTGATATCATTAACGGCCAAACTAATGTCAATTTATTTGGCCATCTAAATATAATAACAGTGACCCCCCCCCCAAACCCCCCCAAACCTTCTTCACAATCCACACCCCTTAAACTCCCTCCCTCCAAATCTCTCACCCCACCCTATCCCTTGCCCCCTCACCCCCCCCCACCCTCCGCACCCCCTTCATCCTCCCCCTGCCACACCTTTCCCTTCAACCATACCTCTCTCCCCCCTCTCTTCCCCTTCCCCCCTTCCCCATCTCGGCCCCTTCCCCAATCTTTTTCCCTCAACCCCCTCCCTCTCTTTCCCATCTCCCCTCCCTCTAACCTCCCCCTCCTAACCTTCCCCTCCCAACCCCGCCCTCCACCAAATCCTCTCGCCTTCTGCAGACCCCTCCTCCTCACCCCTATCCCACCTTTCCCCCTCCCACTCATATCACCTCCCATCTCTATACCCCACTCTATCCCCCCCCCGCCTAGGTCGACCCTCGCTCCAACTCCCATTCTCGACCACCCACCACCACGATCCTTTCCCCTCCCCCTATTCCCCCTCTTTCCTTACCCCTTCCTTCTCCCACTCCCCCCCCCCCCCTTCCTCTGTCGTAAAAGTAATATTGCGGCTTTCGTCATTTTCAAATGTAATGATTATTTCATTGAATCACGTCGCACTCCTTTGGTCTCTTTATAAATCCCATACCAAGTATTTTAATGACGTGGTCCAAGGGTTGCAGCGCGAAGTGGATTGTGTATTCTAAAAAAATCGGTTGTGTCACCCCGACTTTCCCGGCAAGCAGATAACTTCTCCCGTCATGCAGACAATTTCGTTCGGTCTTTTATTACGCCGCTCTATGTTCGATTGGTAGTTTTTTGCTGGAAAAGTGATAATCATTCATTTCATTTTCCGCTCTTACGCATTAGCCTGTCTCGCTCGAATGAACTAATTTCGATTTTAGTTCACGAAGAAACGCAATCGGGCGCAATTTGTATACATACAATTTTGTCGTTAGTCGTTAGTGCCGTTTTCGGTTTAAAAAAAAACTTTTGATATGCTTATGTAGTTGCTCTTAATTTTGTATTTGTAACAATAATTTAAAAAATCATCGAGATTATATTTTTTTTCTCGATTCTCCTTTTTTTAATTTCTCGATAACAGTCGAGAAATTTTGATTTCTTAACTGTTCAAGCAACTCGGCGCAAAAGTAACGCGTGCATTTTCCACCTCGCTGATGCGGAACTAAATTTAATCTTTTAAAATAGTTCATTCATCTCGCGTATTGGGATCTCGTAACTTTCGTACACATTTAACTGGCAGACAGGTGGTCGATTTTTTGCGAATGTGTTTTTTAAAATGTCGTTTATCTCGATAATTACCTCACAGATTTTGACGATTTATATATGAAAATACGCGGTATTAAATGGTGATTATAATAGCGTATGGATAATTCCGATTCAGGCCTTTTTTCTATTATTACCACTAGCAGGGAAGCCAAAAGGTAGCACCAGCAATGTATGATATATAAATATTGCTAAACCTTAATAATATTGAAATAAAACAATTATTTACAGAGATTAATTACCATTTATATCTACCGTTTATCTGAATAAAACAGGAAAAATATTGTATTCTCCGAAATACCGAAATATTGGTAGGTTCGAGATCACTGGATGTAAGTTGCTTGATAAGCATATCTTTAGACGGTCAAGCGTGGCTGACAAACATTCCAAAAATATAAATTTTCATCAAGCATTGTCCACACGCACGTAGTTTGTTTATCGAGCTATTAAGTTTATTTCTAGACGTAAAGTTTTCGTGCTTGACGAGCAATTTCGACCGTCTAAGGAGTCCTTAACATATCTATACTAATATTATAAAGAAGTAAAGTTTGTATGTTTGTAATTTTGTACTTATGGGCTAATCTCCGAAACTACTCATCCGATTTCAAAAATTCTTTCACGAATGGAAAGCTGCAATGTCGTGGTATAACTAAGGCTATATTTTTTTGTGATAAGTATTAGTTTTCAATATGAAATCACGATATTTGTAAATCAAGTCGGATAAATATGAGATGGTGAGCTGGCGATAGCATATACCTAACTTTTATATTTAAGCTACAATAACTACTTTAATGTCTCAATAAAAAAAAGAAAAATAAGTAGGCAGTGTTTGTTGAAAACATTAGCATCCAACAAAATAAATTGATCCATCTTCACGGGTGTTAAATAGAAATAAAATTAGACATTTACTGTAAGTTTGTAGGTTGTACAGTTATGGAAATATCATGGAATTAATAACGCGTGCAACCACTCTTAAATACCTAGCAGGCGGCTGCGGCGGCTGCTGGCCCAGCCAGGTCAGCGTTCAGCGGAAGGAGGCGCGGGTGGAGAGGAACAAGATGTGTACCTCTACATGATAGGTAGCGTGCATCTGAGGGGGAAGGGGGGGGGGGGGGGCGTCTTGAACTATACATATAATAATAGACAAAATTTTAACAAAATGAAAAACCGACTCCAAAATTTGCAAAGTGCAGCAGCCATGCAATGGTGCAGCCATGCAATGGTGAACTGGCTATCATAATTGAATGCGTATACAAAATTTTATGTATGTGCTGTTGACCATTAAGGAGTTACCTCGTTGAAAGCCAACCCTGGGTGCCGCAGTCCATGGTGAAACTTAGAACGGGCTGTCATAATTGAATACATATACTAAATGGAGTTCCCTCGTCGGGAGCCAACCCAGGGTGTAGCCTCTGACAGTTTATTAAAAATTCCGAGTCATAATAGTGATTTCTATTCCTATTCTTTCTGTGTCCATGGTGCAAGACTCTGGAACGATCTCCCAGCAAATATACGAAACTCGCCTTCTTTACCATCGTTTAAGACTCACCTTAGGGATTACTACCTTTCTAAGAAGTAACCAGTTCTTCCCTTTCTCTCCTGTTCCTTCCCCAATTTCCTCTCCTCGGGCACTATTAGTCTTAAATTCTTCCACTTGTCTGTATGTTATGTAATAATCTTTATTTTCACAATGCGCGCATGTACCACTATGTTTAGGTTAGCTGTAAGACATTGCCATGTGGCAATAAGCTCGCCTTTTTTGTATACTTTTTAAGTGCAAATAAAGAGTTTATTATTAATTAATTAGAATCAGGTCATGCTTACTTTAAAAATACATGAATTGTCATAGGAATTGAATCAACATGTAAATTTTCAATGAGTTTGATCAATTCCTCATGGATCCCATCATCAGAACAGGATTTTGATAAAAATGTGACCAATCTATAAGTATATTCTTTCGAATAAAAAAAGAATTTTCCAAATCGGTTCATAAATGGCAGAGCTCTAGAGTAACAAACATTAATAAAAAAAAACATAAAAAGATACATCCGAATTAATAACCTCCTCCTTTTTGTCGGTTAAACAAATCGATTCAAAAGTTAAAGCGAAGCGAAGCCGCGGGAAAAAGAGCTATTAACACGCTTTTATTAGGTCGACCTGTATGTAACTATGTAATGGAATCTAAGGTAACTAGTTTAACCATCTTCCAAGGATCGTAGCGTCATAAAAATTGTCAGCTGTATGTAGTTCTGATGACAATACAATAATATGGTACTGTCGAACTGATCTGATGATGGAGTCGGAAGATATGAACTGGAACTTTATTATGGAACATCGTATCATAGCTGTGTTTGGACTTGTTAGAAAAGTCCTGGAATGAACTTTGACCACGATTAGGTTTCAAGGTCTGATGATGAAGCCGGAAGATAGGCACTAGCATTCCATGATGGAATATCGTATCATAGCCGTGTTTGGACTTGTTAGAAAGGTCTTGTAATGAACTTTGACCACCATTAAGTTTCAAGATCTGATGATGAAGCCGGAAGACAGGAACTGGCATTCCATGATGGAATATCGTATCGTAGTCGTGTTTGCACTTGTGAGAAAGGTCACGTAATGGACTTTAACCACGATCAGGTTTCAAGGTATATAACAAACCTATTATATATTGACTTGTAAATATTGAGTGTAAATAGTGTAAATATTGACATAGGTGCCTGTATAAAGCGTGTTTTTAGTGTTTTTTTTAAACTATTGATTTATTTTTATAACAAATTGACTTACTGATTAGTTCCGACGGTGATTTCTTTGGCGAAAACGCCACGGTAGTGTACTCTCGTTTCGCGCTCGCCGTCATCGAGGTAGTTAGTAATGACAAAGTCCCGAACACTCCCGTTCTCCCGGAGCTGGCCGATGCTTCGATTGAAATCTATCGATGATTCGGTGCAGGCCCCCCGCAGAGCGATTGCCACCACAGAGAAGAAGAAAAATACCGAATTGCCCGATGACATCTCTGCAAAAAAAAAAACGGTTGTGTCACCCCAAGAATTTGGCTTATAAAAGGATTTTGATCGTGATATCTAGCGAATACAATCCCGGGATTAATAATAATAATAATAAAACTCTTTATTCTTAAGAAAAGGCGAGCTTATTGCCTGCAGGCAATATTTTAGAGCTAACCTATACTATTGTAAGAACATTATTTGCGAGTAGACTACATAACTTAACCTATATAAAGAGTATGACAAATAAAATAGAGGAGGATAGAAAGAAGTATATACTTTACTCTTTGTGGGCACAGATTTGCCACATCAAAATAATCTAACACCTATAAGGACGCTAAAGTTTTAAAAGGAGGGGAATAGGAGAGGAAAGGGAATTTATCGGGAGGATTTCAAATGCTCTCTGAGTCTGTTTTTAAAAGTTATTATGCTTGGCGCGGTTCTCACATTTTTCGGCAAAGCATTCCAAAGACGGGCTCCATGCACGGTGAAAGAGAATGAGAAGAAGTCACTGCTGTGACTAGGGATAGAGAGTAGCAGGTTGTTTTTTGATCTCAGAGGGCGTTCATGAGCCGATAGTGCAGTAAATCTGCCGGTAAGATAATTGGGAGCGACGCCATCCAAGATCTTGAAAAGCATACAGAGAACTCGCATGTCTCTTTTCTCCCGGGTCGACAGCCAGTGAAGCTTCTCTCTGTACTCCGTGATGTGGTCAAATTTTCTGAGGCCATGGATATACCGAATGCAAACATCGAGATTTAAGATGCGTAATCCTGGGATCCCGGGATTTGACTGTGTGGTTTTTAATTGGGCACAAATGCAAAAAAACTTGAGTAATTCCATAAAAAATGTTTTTAATATTCTTTTGTTTTACAACACAAATCACAATACAGCGTGACTTTTTAATTAGTAACACCCTTGAAATGGGTGAATCAGTACGAACAAATAAGCAACTTTTGACAACAAATAAGGGCTTGTGACGTAGCTAGATGGTGGACTGTTTCGTCCCCAAGTCTTCTACGCTCACTCCAGGGAGATAGAACGACTAATCGTTAAAACTTCCTGAGGTGACAGGCTCGACCGCTGTAGTCGACAACCCAAGTTGTGTTCCATTGCCCTAACGCGTGGCGGTTCGTTTCTCAGCTTAGTACGGGTTTGGGCCAAGCTCCAACTAATAGCGGTAATATATAATTAAAGTTTATGTCGGAATTTAATTATTATTAGTGTAGCTTGTATATGAGATACTTATTCCGACCGAAATTTCAAAATGATTTCGGCCCAATATCTGCTTACCAAATTTCAAATCCAATATTGCAAGATTACAATATGGACCGATTTCAACGACAACTTTTTCAACTCTAGCAATAACCAAATGATGATTGCATGAATTTCAGCTCAATCGGATTAAGCGTCGTGGAAGAATACGCTATTTATTTATTTAGTAACACATCTAGTAAACAATTAATGTCATATTTGTAAGTAAGATGTTAGCAAGAAATTGATGCGACATTATTTTTAATGTTTGACACAGTCGCCTAACTAGGCCTAGGCCTGTTCTAAGCCAGACTTTTAATGATTATTTATTAAGTGTGCACTGTCAACTTAGACTATAATATGTTAGTACTTTTTTTAAATCGACAAATTTGAAACTATATCTATTTACTCATATACATCTATAAAGAATAGATACTCATATACATCTATAGATAAAATATATATCCATATATGCACACATACACATACATATATGTATACGAAAATAATAATAAAACCAAAATAATATAAATATATAAATCAATTACATATTGATATAACGTTTACATACCTATAATAGTCATATAAAATTATCATGGTAAAAACTAAATACTAAATACTATCATTCAAAATACAACAGTCATCATATTCCCTAAACCGTCCCTACCCACCTCCAACAACCAATCGGTTAGTGATTTTTTAAAAGTGGATGGGTTCTCACTACTTTTAATTGCTTCGGGAAGATTGTTGTACATTCTAGGGCCAATGAACGTGAAATGGCGTTGGCCAAATGCTATCGTGGAAGAATACACATATAAATATATACAGAGACACAGACAGACTTCCATCTGGAAAGGGGGCCTCAAAATGGATAATGCCGTCTTCAGCTCGGAAAAACGTTGGTTCGTTCACAAAACTTTCCCTCATCGTTGGTTGCTGGGCCGGGTAAGTAAAAAAAACCTGCAGGATGTGTCCAATTTCACGATTTGATTTTCGTAACAGTATAATACGATATTACCGATATAATTATACAATGCGATGGTATTAAAATATTTGGAGCGTAACGTTTCGGTTGTTCAATTGCATAGTGATACAAAGCAGAGTTATGGGAGATTTCAACATTAAACTGATTGGTGATTTTCTTTCGTGGGCGTGGCGACGCTGAAGGGTATATTTCAGGGAGGCGTGTCTACTGCAAAGCTCCGCCCTCCCAGCTTCAACTACATCGCTAAGCATAATAATATAAGATATATAAATATGCATATTCAAAAGATATTCGTTAAGTGGATCGTTTTTCTTTTCTAAGAGAAGATGTTCTATGGTATATAGATCAAGGAAAAAATAAATTAAAAGGGGAAGAATTTTAGTTATTCGAGCCTTCTTATGGTGAACAGTCAAAGTGATTTGTGTTACAGAGAAACAGGCATTTAGTACTTTATAATAATTATACGAGACGACATATACTTGTGAATATTTGGTTATAATAAAAAACATCAGATACGTTTACTAGCCTCTTTTTAGAAATAAATCATGATAAACCGCAAAAATTACAGTGTACGGTAATATAGAGTTGTCAATTACAACGGGCGAACCCGTCACCTCAGTAAGTTTTAACGATTAGTCGTTCTATCTCCCGTAAGAGAGCGCAGAAGACTTGGATAAAACAGTCCACCGTCAAGCTTCGCCACATGCCCGTAAGAGGCCAACGCCTTATCCGCGAGATAACCAGGTATGTTACCTAGTAAGCTTACTTCCAATTGCGACCAGATTACTCCGGTCTCTCGATTGGCTACGAGTTCGAGGTCGCTTGCGCGGTCCTCTCCCTTACGAAGCGGTAAAACGGTGTATACCGAATCTATCGCGGACCACGGCATCCTTTGCCCGGCTGTTCACCCACGATCGGGTAGCCGATGGTCGTTTCAAGAGCAGTCGCCGTAAGGTCAATAGTAACAAGTGATTAAGTCATCCAACTTAGAAATAGTAATATTTTTTAGGAGATCGATAAAATGGTAACTAAAGTTTTAAAAAAATGGCTTTCAAAAGTAATCTACGAAAGCTGAAATTCTAAAAAACTATAAAACGTGCCACTATTGCTCTTCACGGATTAATAGGTTTGTGAATTTTTGGAAATAAATAAAAATCTGGTGTTTGAATGGGAAGTTTAGACGTCTTTATGTGATAGTTTTTCTATAGTGTTTGGTTTATTTTTAAATTTTACTGGCATAATTTAGATTTTTCTATTTATTTATTTATTATAGTAATTTAAAGCGTTTTGCACCAAGCGTAACACTAAACTTAGGTAATAAGTAATAACATTGAATAAAATTTAGCTATAAAGTTTAAAAAAGAAAACCAAACATATACAAGTTTAAAAATGAAAACATGTTCAAAAGAAGAAAAAATAGTTTAAAACTTGGATATCTAAATCTATACTAATATTATAAAGAGGTAAAGTTTGTGAGGTTGTAGGAAGTAATCTCTGGATCTACTGAACCGATTTTGAAAATTCTTTTACCAGTAGAAAGCCACGTTATTTGTGAGTATCATGGGCTATATATTAATCCGAAAATGAAAAGACGTTTTTGTGGTAGTCGGATTTGCAAAGTGAAAACGTTTATGATTGAGTTCTAGAGAAAAGTTGTAGAGCTTGGTAATGCCTACAAAAAAGTCAGCGACAGCATATTTTATGTCTAAATTTTATATTTAAGTCACAAAAAGTAGTTTTTATATTAAAAAATTATTTAAATCGTTAGGTCATGTTTATTGGTCATATTATCAACAATTATGAATTCATATCAAAATAAGTCAATTTATCGTCTCAAAAGTTTAAAACAAAAGACTTCTCCCTTTTACTGCATATAATTTCCCTTTTACTGCATAAATGGTTAAAGAGATAAGACACTCACAAATAAGACACTCACAAGAAGACACTCACACATATTGGTAATAAAGTCAAATTGGCATGCAAATACATATGCAGTAAAAATATAACCCTTCTTTTGGTAGTAAGGAAATAAATCATAGCACTCAATACTAACCGAACCACACTCATAATTTCATCACAAGTAAAAAGTTTTACCGTCCAACGAAGTGGGCACGGGTCAGCTAGTATCTTATATAGAAGGTTTCTTATCTAAGGTGCCTCACACCATTACCTACATAATCGTCTATATTAAATACAACAGTAGCAGAATCATTGTTATACTGATATTATTCTTAATTAATGTTTGTTGCAATATTATTAAAGAAATAATTATTATTAATGTCGCCTATCTAAAACAGATAGGTAGTGTCAACGATCATGAACTTATGTCTGGACAAATTATCACACCACCGTAATACAATTTATCAATTCGCTATGTAGGGCATTGCAAAAATGAAAAATAAAAAAAACTCACTATTTTGCGTTTTCCAAAACTTTCTTATAAAATATCGCACACACTGTGAAAATCGCGTTTTTTTCGTATTTTTGAATTTTGCGATCGGGCGAGATCGGTCGCGTTCGGGCTGGGGCCGAGCCGATGCGGCGATCGGTACGCCGGAGCTTTGCTTCTGCACTGGCTGGCTTCTGCAGCGGACGCAGACGGAACGCTGGCCCGGAATAGTGATGTATTTTACACGATGCGAATAAGGTTGCCGTAGTTTCGCAGCCCCTTAGATTTTATTAATATAATATTATATAAGATTTTATTAATATAATTTTATTATAATAATGTATTATTATGAAAGATTGTATACTTTCATAATAATACATTAAATAAGTGCAGCAGCCATGTCGTGGTGATACTTAGAACGGGCTATCATAATTGAATGCGTATACAAAATTTCGTGTCTGTGCGGCCGGTGGCATAGTGGTTAGCTCGCCTAATCTTACATTGCGTTCGATTCCCGGCTGGGTCACCATTTTCCGTTGACCGGCGCTGTTGGCGCGGTCGGCGCGGTCGGCGCGGTCGGCGCTGTCGGTGCGGTCGGTGCGGTCGGCGCAAACGCGACCGCAAACGCGACTGCGAACGCGACCGCGAACGTGACCGACCCACCGACGAGAATGAAATGTGGGTTGGTATCTAAAGAGCGATTGACGATTGACGATTGACGATTAACGATTAACGATTAACGATTATTAGTCGAGATTACTTCAATCGGGATTAACGTTAGTCGCGACTAAATCAATCGTGCCAAATGGTTCCAAAAAATTTCATCATCGAATAGGGAATAAAATGATTCCTGTAACCTTTTAGGGTTTCTTAATACCAAAGATCATTTGAAAGGACGTCGTTTTGCTATTGGGAAATTTTGGAAACGTTGGAAATATTTGTCCTTTTATCTTGTAATTTATTTATTTATTTATTTATTCATTTATTTATTATTTCACTAGCATATAAACTTAACAGTTTATTCCAATCCGTTGATATACAATATAGGTACACATAAATATAAAAAATAATAGAATTCTTACAAGTACATACATACACAACATTTTTAAATAAGCATTAAATACAAATACAGGCATTAAAAATTTTAAAATAACTTACAGACTTACATAAAGAGTGAAAACAATTAATTTTATTCTGATATAAACAAGCAGCGCAATGCCCACACCTTGAAGAGATGCGGGCTCGCTGTAAAAATATTAAAGTCTGACGCTGTCGAACATAGCGCATTTATGTGACGCAAAGCACGGGTAAGCAGACTCCATCGACTTAGGTTAGTGCGCGAGGACGGCTCGGCAAATATGAGTGCGAGCACGATTATAATTGTCCGGAACAAAGAGACAAACCTTCGCTAGCATGCTAGGATTAGCATCTCTTTCCCGGATCAGCTTGAAAAGTAATTATATCTGAAATACCTTAAGATAATGTAAAGTAAATAAATAACAAATAAAGTCCTGTTTACTAATTAAAGGCACTACTCGAGAAGTGTCGATTAATTTCACTACTATAATTTTATAAAATGAAAAATATTCCACGGCAGTTTATTGTGCCGAGTTTTCGTCATCCCTACTGAAGACGTGTGGTGGGATTTTTGGCCGAGTTGAGTCCGCCAGTGGCGGATTCCGACTTTCGTACCGGACCAGTGTTTTACAACCTTTTTCGCATTTCCCCACGCATTTGTAGAGGAAAATTATCGGCCTTCTATACTTCTTTACTAATATTATATTTCGGTTCTTTAAGGACCTAGGTACATCAGATGCTTTGGCCGAGATAACAAAAACTGTGTCATCTTGTATAGACAGAGGTGAAAAATGTTTAGCTGTCTTTTTAGATCTAGCAAAGGCGTTCGACACTGTCCCACATGACGGTCTAATACAGTGGCGTGCCCAGGGTTCGTAAATAGGGCAAGCCCGACATACCTCTTTGTGTTTTTTTTTTACGCTTTTTATAGTAAAAAAGTGGTACCTCTTTACTCTTTAATCTTCAGTTTGAAATTTACTGCTTGGGTCGTACATTCAATAAAGCACACTGAAGGCATGCTACTGCAAGACAGAATTTAACATATACTTATCAGCAGTCGCATACCTCTAGTGGCTTTAAAGGACTCTCTAGCTAGACGATCAAGCATGCTTGTCAAAAATCGCGTCGCGGGCTGGGAGGGGATCGTAAACCGCAGAAAATATGCATTTTTAAAAAATATTTATCAAAAATGCCAGTCACGTCATTCATCAATCAATTACTTCTAATTAACGTGACTCCCTGGTATAAACTACAAAATTATGCATTTTTGGTAAATATTACAAAAAAATATTTGTATATTTCCTGCGGTTTTACGATCCCCTCCCTGTCCGCGACGCGAAGCTTGTCAAGCATGCTTTTTCGTCTAGAGAGCCCCTTAGAAAAGCCATTTTATTTGCTTGAGTTGACCCTTGCTTGAGTTGATAAGTTGACCCTTGCTTGTATGAGCTGTAAGACTATTTTATAAAAAAGTGAACAAAAAGTAAAATAAGTGACCCTTAGAAAGCTAGCCATGGGAATGAAACTCACGCTGGCATATTTTCATCGTTTATATTCTAAATCGAAGCGTCTACCTTTTTTCAAAAATGATTTTATTACGTCTGAGTAAAATGATGGCGAACGCTTTAATTCTTTTAACAACTGTTTTTCAATAGCAACCATAACTCAGATAGACGTTCCTGACCCTGTGTATTTCTTAGGTAAGTATGAATAAGCTTAAGAGATGAGAATGCACGTTCTGCGGAAGCACTTGTAGCAGGAATAGTGACGACAAGATACGCTAACTTCAACAATTGGGGAAAGGTGTCTTCGAGGCTATTCTGACTAATTCGTTCAAAAACATTGCAATCTTTCAATTCAAGAGAGGAGTACAAACAAATCATTTGGTTCTTTAAAACCTTCTGTCAAAATGGTTTGCATAAATGTCAAATAATGAATCTAATGCCTTTGTAGGAAAATCTAAACGGTATTTCTCGTATAGTTTGTTGTTGAAGAGTTGGAAAAATTTCAATTTGAAAATTTGCGAATATCGATCGTCAATTTCGCAAAATATGTTGTCAATTAATTACCTGGACAAAAAGTCGTTTGTATTCAGTATGAGCACAGCGTACGTTGCGTCTCAAACGAGGTGCTGAGTTATTTTAAAGATTGTTTTCATAAATTTGATCAAATTCATATTGAAATTCAACACGTAACCAAGTCTGAAATTCCTTTATTTTGTTTTCCTTTCTTAATTCCTATAACCCACATCGACTTGTGATTTTTGAAGAATGTTGTACAAACGCTCAGTTTTTTAAAAATTCGGCGGAAAACAAGGTGAAAAAATTTAAATGGAATGATCGCATCGAGTTTTTAAAATTCTTCGCTGCTAAAACCGTATCCCCGTCTTAGTCCTGCGGGTTGTCACATATGTCAGAAAACAAAGTAATAAGAATACATTACTGACCACAAAGGACAATTTCCTCCATTTTTTTATCAGGCACTAAAACCACAAATCAATTGAAATTACACAATAAAAAATTAGCCCGACGTCACTCGCACATTGCAATCCAAACTATTCCAAACTAATTATAATGAAGTCGCGCTTTCTGTTGACACGTTCGCATTCGCAGTTCGCATTCAACGTCATGGCTAAGCAAGCCCGGCTTAGCTCCCGATACAAAAGTTGTATATACACATATATTGTTTAGCGTAATTTGCCACAGGTGCGAATGAGAGGAACACTGATTTTGAAAGCCGCATTGAAAGCCCATAATGTGCGAGCGAGACAGCAATCGCGCCCTGTCTATAATTATCGCACCCTGTCGATAACAGATTTTTTCTCGCGTGGAGCGAGCTGTTCGCGCTAGATAGCAGTAGGAGCGCTAGCAAAAAAAATTGTTTAGTTGTTTTTTTACGAATTGTGTTATTCATTTATTTAATTGTTAATTTGGAATTATAGGCAAGCCAGGCTTTTCGGCTTATATGAAGAGACCGCCACTGGTCTAATACAGCGACTGCAGGATATAGGAGCGAAAAACAAGACCTTAGACTGGTTCAGAAGTTACATTACTGACAGAAAACAATATATTTGCATTGAAAGTGTTAATAGCAATCTGAGAAACTTAAATTATGGCGTTCCACAAGGCAGTGTTCTGGGACCGATCCTGTTTCTCGGCGATCTAGTGACAAATAAAACTATCACATATGCTGACGACACAGTAATTATTTTTCAAGGCAGTAATTGGCATGAAGTATTTCAAATGGCAAATTTGAAGTTTGCCATTTGATATTTTAGTTTGCCCTAAAACAACTGTTTACTTAGTTGGGCGACATGGGACCGATCTTCACTATAAGCGTGACACAACTCGCTGTGGGTTTTATAGTGTAGATATTAAGTATGATTTGTTACGCTTGTTGCATTTTATATACATTACCATAAATAAATAAAGAAGTAATCTTAGTAAATTTGTAAGTTTCTATGTAATCTCCGAAACTACTTATCCGATTTCAAAAATTCTATCACAAATGGAAAGCTCCGTTATCGATGAGTGCTATAGGCTATATTTTATTGTGATAAGAAAATGGTTTTCAATACGAATCATGATATTTGTAAATCAAGTCGGAGTGAAATGAGCTGGTGAGTTGTTTTATCGGCGTGCGCTGACGAAACGGTTTGATAATATATTACTAAAATATTAGCCTCAGAGAGATATAGAAAAACGTCTGCGACAGCATATATCCAGCTTTTATATTTAAGCTACAAAAACTGCTATTCTGACTCAAAAAAAAAAAGAAAAATAGGCAGCGTATGTTAAAGATATAATCAATAAAATAAGAATGTTTATCAAAATAAATTATTCCATTATCACGGGTTGTTAATAAAGATAAAATTAGCCATTTACTCTAAAGTTTTAGGTGGTATAGTTATAGAGATATAATGAAATTAGTAATGCGTGCAATCACCCCGAAATACCTAGCAGGCAGCGACGGCGGCTGCCGGCCCAGCGAGGTCAGCGTTCAGCGGAAGGCTGGCGGGTGGCGAGGAACAAGAAACGTACGTCTACGATATAGGTAGCGTGCATCTGAGGTGGACGTCGCACTATATATCTAAAGGTAGCGTCTAATAAGGAAAATAAACGCCACCCTACTAAAATTACCAAATCGATTCGAAACTTTCGTCGAAGCGAAGCCGCGGGTAATAGCTAGTATCGATTATGATAAAGACAGAAAAAATATTGCTTCGCTCCTTGCTTTTTCGCTGGCTTGCGGATACTGCCAACTTAGCGACGTTAGTGATTTCGCGTGCTTTTAATAATGACGGAAGCGACACACAAGAACAATAATTATTAAAAAAAAACACGACTGCGCTTACAAAAACTGAACTGTATTGAGAAGTATCATATAGAGTTGTCAACTACAACGGGCGAACCCGTCACCTCAGGAAGTTTTAACAATTAGTCGTTCTCTCTCCCGTGAAGTGAACGCAGAAGACTTGAATAAAACAGTCCACCGTCAAGCTCCGCCACATGCCTGTAAGAGGCCAACACCTTAACCGCGAGATAACTAGGTGTGTTACCCAGCGGGTTTACACTCACGCTCTTACGTCCAATTGCTAACGGTGAGGCTAACGCCTTAACCGCGAGATAGCCAGGAGTGTTACCCGGCGGGCCTACACTCACGCCCTTACTTCCAATTGTGACCAGATTACTCCGGTCTCTCGATTGGTTACGAGTTCGAGGTCGCGTGCGCGGTCCTCTCCCTTACGAAGCGGTGAAACGGTGTAAACGGAACGGAAGCGGGTAGCCGATGATCTTTTCAAGAGCAGTCGCCGTACGACCCCGTTCTATAGGAAACAGTACTGCTCCAGACTCTCCCGACTGTTAGTCAGAATGCACAATCGGTTGGCTTACGCCGCACGGTGCGCAGACCGTCCAGGAGCACCAGAAGACACCTTTTACGGACATAATTTCATCGACAAAATTAAGTCTAACAAAATTTTAACACGCCTTCAAAATGTTGATATTTTAACTCAATTTTAATTCATAATTATGGTTTAAAGTTTTTTGTATTTTCATTTTATTTTTCACAGAAAAAAAGAACACTTGCTAGGTATTGTTCACACGCGTTGAAATAGGATTTACCTATAATACGTGTATTTTATGACTTAAATGCCTTTAAAAATATAATACAAAAATTTTAGGTTTTAAGGATTCGAGAAAAAAATGGCCCTTATATGACATCTGCAACTTTAATATAACCTTTCTAAACTATACGCTCCGTAAGTGAGGTCCTAGTGACCACAATATGACTATTAGCTGTATAACGGTGGGTCTTGTAACCACTATAGGTACAGCCTTGGTTTGAGTAAGGGATTTTATACGATCACTATACAGCTGTTAGTCATAAAATGGTTATAAATTAGTATGCTTTATACCATTATTCGGCTAAAAGGCTTTATACGACAAAATGATATGACTAAAAGGTGATATAAGCCAAATTGCTTTAAATGATACCTTTACATTACTCAGAGTTAATATGAACGCCTTTACATGACTTTTAATTAGCTTAAAGCTATATTCGGTGTTTATTATATGGCTTTTGTGCTTTTTGGGATGTTCGTGGACCATTTTTAACGACTGAAAATAGAATGAAAAATACCGTCAGGTAAAAGTCGAACGTAATATACACGATCCTCGGTAAGTCAGCAGCAGTAGGCAATATGTCGACGCATCGCCAGATTATTATTGCCTTGCATTTATTGACTCGGGAGTTAATGGGCCCATGCTGTGTTGGCCACGAAGACCCATTCTGTTCAGGGTCGGTCACACTGACGGGTGACCGAATCAACCTTCTGGCGCTCCTGGACGGTCTGCGCCCCGTGCGGCGTAAGCCAATCGACTGTGCACTCTGACTAACATTTAATATTTACGCGGTGACAGGCGAGGGTTGAAAACCCCGCCCACCACCCGGGCAGTTCTAACGACGTGGGTCGTTTTATCTGCCCAGGATGTCATGCAACGACAACCTCACGCGTGCCGGAAGGGTAGCGCGTGAGGGGTGAGCGAACGGAGACCTTAGGAAGGATTCTCCGGGCTTCAGCCCCCGCCGGCACCCCGTAAACCGTTTATTTATACTTCAAAATGTTTACAATTACTACTTAATTACTAAACTAAACTAGGCGACTAAGCGGTAACATATTTTTTTTTTTATTTATTTAGTATAATATATTATTTTTTATTCCAATGATGAGGCGGTGGAAGGTATGCTCCATGAGGCGTGTCGAAAAAAAATAATAAATAAATAAAAACGGGCAGCAAACGGCAGGGGCGCCGTCGGAGACGTCGACGACCGGGATCCTGTGAAAGGGCACGCACCCACAGGGGCGATTAGGGACGATACAGTACGGGCGACTTCGGATGATGAAGCAGCCCACGGCTCGCACCGCTAAGAGGGGGGGCCCTCCCCCGGAGGAGGATAGCCCCTCTGCCTGAGATCCTCCCAGAGGGACACCCAGTGATCCACAAACTCGCGAAACGCAGCAAAGCAAACCCTACAACTTACCAAGTCCGCATACCAAACCGGCAGACTGCCGACGCACGAACCAACCACAAACAACATTTCCGCCCGTGCGGCGTCGAGCTTGGGGCATGTCCAAACGATGTGTTCGGCCGTCTGGCGACCAGTGCCACACGAGCACCAGGGATCGTCGTTGAGTCCAAGGTCAAATAACTTGGCTTTGAACTCACCGTGACCCCCAATGAGCTGAGTGATATGGTGGTCAAGCCGCAGAAAATCCTCGTTTTTCATCCGCTCGGACACCGACGGAAAGAAACTATGGGTAAGGCGGCCCGTGCCGCCGCCGTCCCACCGCTCCTGCCAGACGCGCAGACTCTCCGCCCGAATACGACGGGACCAGCCCACCAACGTGGAGGACGCCGGGTCCACCGACAGACTAAAGTAGTCTACCGGCACCCCCCGTCGAATCCATGACACGGCTGCCCGCTCCAGAACCTCCAGATCGATCGGCAAAACTCCAGCGAGGACGGGAAGAGCGAGAGTAGAGGTCGTCCGGTACGCTCCAGTAATCGCCACAAGCGGGAGACGCTGGCCACGCAGCAGGACAACGCGCATGGCCTCCGATATGGATGGCCACGCCCAAGCACGCGCGGCATAAGCCACCTGCGGGACAAAAACACCCTTGTAGAGCAGTCTGATGGCCGGAGAGCGGATGCCCCACTCGGCCCTGCTGGAGCGACGAATGGCGAGGAAAAGATTTCGCGATTTCGTAGCCACGGTTTTCGCGTGTAAAAGATGCGACAGGGACGCCGACAACGAGACCCCCAGGTAGCGAACGGACTGCGGAAAAGCCACAGGACGTCCTCCAACCCGGATAAGTGGTTTACGCTGGAGACGCCCCTTTAACAATAAGGCTTGCGACTTGGCTGGAGAGAAAGAAAGCCTGTTGCGATTTCCCCAATCGAGAATCAGGTCAATCGAACAGGCCGCCCTTCTCTCAACCTCGGCACGACTCTTGCCGCCCACCAGGAGGAGGACGTCGTCAGCGTATGCGCTGACGGTGCAGCCCTCCGGGTATGGCAGCCCGAGCATATCGTCAAAAAGAATATTCCACAGACAGGGACCCAACACCGACCCTTGCGGACACCCCATAGAAGGAACCTTGCTTGCTGACGAGGGCCCATACTTAATAATAACGGACCTGTCTGAAAAATAGCTTCGGATTATGCTAAGGATATTGTTCGGGCACTGTCTGAGACGAAGCTTGCTCACAATCATCGGCCACCAAGCGTTGTCGAAGGCACCCGAGATGTCGAGGAAAACCCCGACGACGTATTGTCCGTCAAACGCGCGAACCCATTCCTTCGCAAATAGGATGGCATCCTCAGTGGACCTCCCGCGGGTAAAGCCAAACTGCCGGTCGCTCTGAGGTGAGAGAGTCGCGTCAAGCCGATCGCGCACGAGCACCTCAAGCACTTTGCCCAAAATAGGCAGAAGTGTGATGGGCCTGTACGCTTTCGGATCCGACCGGGGTTTGTCGTTACCCTTGGGAATTACACGCAGGAGACCAACCTTCCAACAGGTGGGAAAGTAGCCGTCATTAATGCATTTCTGCATTAAAACAGTCACCTCCCATCTGGCGAACTCCCAGACGCGCTTGATGATGCTCGCCGTGAAGAGATCGATCCCTGGCGCCTTACGAGTCGACATAGAGCCTATGATCCGATCAAGTTCCTCCGCAGTTACATCCGAGATATCGGGAACGCGCGATTCGACGACAGAAAGCCGCCTAATCTGCGCATGATGCAAATCATCCCGGGCGGGCTGATCCGAGGGACAGAGTATATTCAGGAGAGCCAAAAGCGACCCCTCTGTATCGAGGGTGGGGGCAGAGTTGCCATCCACGATGTTCGAAAGAAAATCATCAGCGCTTTTGGTGTTTTTGTGGATTGCCTTCTTCATGTCCCACGGATTGGCGTTACCTACCTCGGTAACCCACCGCCTCCACGACTCCGTCTTGGCATGCCTAATGGCGGCATGATAGACCCTACGAGCCGAAGTCAGGTTCTTTTTAAGTGCCTCCACGCGCTCAGGAGAAGCCGAACTCCTACGGGCCTCTCCCATTTTTCCGTATGCGCGTTTGTAGCTTTTCCTTAGCTCGGAGAGATCAGATGACCACCACGGGGCCGCGAAGCCACCGCGGGGTTTCCTCCGCCCTACCACGGCTTCACAGGAAGAAAAAATGGCCGCATTAAGTGCGGAGCACAAGTTCTCTGCGGTACTACTGGGGGGGGATGGAAAACCCTCGAGGTTCACGCAGAGGACTTCACCGAACCGATCCCAGTTAATGTTGCCGGTTCGGTATCGCCACTCGGATGGTGGCGTGGGGGGTATACGACGGCCGATGTCAAAGGTCACCAGTCTGTGATCCGACGAGGAGAGATGCTCGTGAACAGTCCAGTTGTTCACCCAGCGGGCGAATCCCGGGGAGCACAGAGTTATGTCCACATTACTGGAACCGCCAGGGCCACAGAAAGTCCTAGGCTGTCCAGGAGTGTTAATAATGTGCAACCCGAAGGTCGCGACTAACTCCTCGACAGCCTCGGCCCTGTCTTTCCCCAGCCGTCCAAGACTACTCAAGTCGCCGTCATCGTGCCATGCAGAAGAGAGGGCATTAAAATCACCCGCGACCAGCACGGGGCGACCGTGAAGAGCGCGTAGGGCACCAGCGAGTCCAGCGATGTGGGTTCCTACTTCCTCGCAGAACTGGAAATAGCAGGATATCAGGTAGCAGTCTACGCGGTCTATAACGACCGACGCGCAGACGAGGTGCTCGTTCGATAGGTGGTCCAAGAGCATAGGAGGCGGAAGCTCTGAGCTCACCGCGATCCCAGCCATTGGACGAGCCCCCTTCTCGAGCACAACGCACCGCCCGCCGATCCCCCGGGTTTTCCCGCGGAACGTATATTGCTCCTGGATGAACGCTATTCCAGCCCCCAACGTCTCGAGGGTCTGACCGAATTCAGCGGTAACCGCTCGACTTCTCTGCAGGTTCAGTTGCGCACAGTTGATCATTGGTTGGGGACTATGCCCCGCCATAATTCGTTGATGAGATCATCCGCTCGACGGCACGTTGGTACACGGGGCATACCTGGGTACCAGTCACATGGTTGGCGTCCCTGCGCAGTCGCGAGCAAGAGGCGCACTTCGGCGGAGTCCCCTTGGAGGGACAATTGGCCGCACCGTGCCCCTTAGCGGCGCAGTGGCCGCAGACTTCCTCATCTGCACAGCGCTTTTGCGTGTGCCCGTAGCCGTGGCACCTAAAGCACCGAACCGCTCCAGTGTAGTCGCGGACTCTACAGGAGTCCCAGTCAAGGTAGGCGCGGCCCTCCGAGACCAGCACCGCCCTCACGGCAGGATCCACCATCCACACGGTCTGTGCGGTGGGGCCATCCCGGCGACCGAAAGTAAATAGACGCCGGGTGGTACTCAGTACAGCGGCCTTATCCACGTCGCACCTACCCTGCAGATTCTGGGTCCAGAGGAGCTCAACCACCTCCGCATCTTTCAGCTCCCGGGGGACGTCGTGAATGACGACCCTGGGGAGCCTACCCTGAGGTTCAACGGCACGAAGTCCCGCCCCGAGTAGGCGATCGGCCGCCGCCTTGACCCTCTCAAGGCCGCCCGGCGTCGAGGTCTGAACCAAGACACCGGCGCGTGCAACTTTTCGCACCATCACGGGACGGAAACCGTCGTCCGTTGGGTTTAATGTTCTCAACAGCGCCTCTTTCGTCTTCTCGGAGGTGGCTGTGTCGTCCTCCTTCGCCGGGTAGATTACTACCGTTGGACGTTGCGGTCGCACCTCCCTCTGCCTCCCTAACACGGTGATAGGCACCCCACGCCGAGCTACATCTCCGTACGAGGGGGTGCTTGTTGCTGCCACCATCGGAGCTGGCCTAGTAGCCAGGTCCCGGACAGATGCCTCCATCGACCTCACACCGCCCATCACCTCCTCAGCCAGACCAATGCGCCCGTGGGCAGCCGCCAGCTCGCAGGCCATCCTCGACACGAGGCCGAGGATGACCATGGACTCCTTATTAATGCGCTGCTTTTGGTCAATATTTAGCCGCGTCCCTTCCGTGATTACCGCCTCGATTTGCGCCAACGACGCCTCCACACCCGCCACCAACGAGGACGCAGGTCTGGCAGCGCTGGTAGTGACGGCAGCAGCAGCATCAGCAGCAGGGGGAACCGCAGGCCGGACGACAGGAGGCGCAGGAGCCAGACCGGAAGAGGAAGCAGCAGCTGTCGGCGCATGACCAATTTCAATTTTGGAGGCGACTGATTTCGCTCCCTCGCCCGCGGTGTCCGTGCCGGTCTCCAATTCCTCGTCGGATGAGTTGTAATTCCTCCGCTTAGCCTTCGGTGGCGTCTTCTTCTTTTTCCGCTTTAATCCTGCGGCGGCAGCAGCGCGAGTAGACGGAGGCGCCCCGTTGGACGCAGAAGCAGCGGAGACACGCGGCGGCGATGACGCCACCCCACCCTCATCAAGCCCCACCGAGGTCACGGGGAGGGGGGTAGGGGGGGGGCGATCTCTCGCCACCACCCCCGACCGACCCCCTCGCCCATGGTGGCACCGGAAGAGGCGGGAAAGCACCTGCGCCTCGCCCTGGAATCGAAGTCGAGCTGACGCCGACTGCCGCAGCCGGAGCTCGGGGCGATGCGGGGGGTGGGGGGCGGGGGGACGGCGGCGGGGACCGTGGAATTCGAGGAGACCTCCTAAAGGGGTCACCACCCCCTCCTGGGTCACTGCTTGCCATTTACAAATTTGCGAAATTTGACGACTCTGACTAACAGTCGGGGGAGACTGGAAGCAGTACTGTTTCCTATAGAGCGGGGGTAGTTGCGGACCTAACGGCGACTGCTCTTGAAATGACCATCGGCTACCCGATCCTGTGTGAACAGCCGGGCAAAGGACGCTGTGGTCTGCGATAGATTCGGTATACACCGTTTCACCGCTTCGTAAGGGAGAGGACCTCGCAAGCGACCTCGAACTCGTAACCAATCGAGAGACCGGAGTAATCTGGTCACAATTGGAAGTAAGGGCGTGAGTGTAGGCCCGCCGGGTAACACTCCTGGCTATCTCGCAGTTAAGGCGTTAGCCTCTTACGGGCTTGTGGCGTAGCTAGACGGTGGACTGTTTTGTCCTCAAGTCTTCTGCGCTCACCTCCAGGGAGATAGAACGACTAATCGTTAAAACTTCCTGAGGTGACGGGCTCGCCCGCTGTAGTCGACAACCCAAGTTATTGACTTGCATTTACAAGGAAAGAGAAACTGTGAATTATTTAAAATCTTCAAAATGTTTAAAACAATTGATGTCGAAACAATTATTCGTTACAAGGAACATAATACCTTAAAAAAATGTCCTAAGACTGCCCCCCCCCCCGCATACGTTCTGCAAAAAATGAGTTCCCACCCAGGTTAAAAGCTTGCATGCGATCATTTTGAATATATTTTTTAATTTTCCTATTTTAAATATATTTATTTATATTTTGAATTTTGATAAAATATGTTTTGGTAAGTTTAACGGTTATCTGTTTTTTTAAGCTATTGCATAGCTTTAATCGCGGGCAGGCCAGCGCGGCGACCGAATGAAGAAATTTCTCAACGAAAATTAATTATTTTAAACTGATAATTACGCCTAAACGAGTACTGCTTACGATTCGAAAAAAATATATGTTAAACAAGAACATTTTCCTAAGATTCTTAGCTTTGAATATTTTAGATTTTGTTTATGTTACATAGTTTAATTAATTTGTGAAATTAG
Organism: Micropterix aruncella; assembly: GCA_944548615.1. Lineage (NCBI taxonomy): Eukaryota > Metazoa > Arthropoda > Insecta > Lepidoptera > Micropterigidae > Micropterix > Micropterix aruncella. The sequence continues at coordinate 14,620,280 of OX155974.1, read as the reverse complement.
GTCTATCCGAACATAAAAACGACTACTACGCAAATACTATCTGGCGTATTATTATGAAACCTGCACCATTTTAAAGATAATTTAATTATCTATCTTTTTATCTACGATTTTTTTCGAATAATCCGTTTTTTTTGCTTTATCGAATAAAAAATTCGTGCGTGGCGTTCTATCGGAAGACGTTTAAATTATTCCGAATCATTTGGTACCGCAGCCGCAAATGATTTGGAATAATTTCAACGTTTTCCGATAGATCGCAGTTATCTGATATCAGAAAAAATAAAATAAATAAAATAAATAAATAATTGCAATAGTTGTTGAAATATTGCATAAGTTGTAAGTAATAATTGCATAAGTTGTTGAAAATGCTATGCAATAGCTTTAACGCGGCCGTCTCCGAGTGCCACACGAATTTTTTTTTTTTTTGGAGTCAGGGAATATATGACGCATCCTGTAAGTCCACAAATTCATCGGGAATAAAACGCACTGCAGTGCGCGGTTAGCCTTAATCATCACAAAGTGAAATAATTAAAACAGTTTGGGAGGCGGCGCTTCGTCCCTCGATCGTATGACGAGACATGTGCCAAGAATCGTCGATGCGGCCGCGAAGTGGGAAATAATGATCACTGCACAAAATAGCCGGCTTGTTAGTTTTTATGTTCACGCACTTCAGTTTACCGGTTAATCGATATTGATTAACCAGGCTTCGGACGCACTAACCGAAATCGTAGATCGTTTTAAGTTTATGACGTTTCAAGTTATTCGGACGCACTAACCGAAATCGTAGATCGTCGTTTGAGGAAAACTCAATGGTATCTCCAGGGTAATTGAGGCTTCAGATAGAAGATACCCATATCCGGGCACGTATCCAGACTTCAGTTTCGCCCCCCCCCCCTTGAACTCTGGCCTTAGGGGTAGTTTCCCCCAGGAATCAACCTTCTGACGCTCCAGGACGGTCTGCGAAACGTGCGGCGTAAGCCAATCGACTGTTCACTCTGACTAACAGTGGGGGGAGTCTGGAAGCAGTACTGTTTCCTATAGAGCGCGGGTGGTTGCGGACCTTACGGCGACTGCTCTTGAAACGACCATCGGCTACCCGATCCTGGGTGAACAGCCGGGCATAGGATGCCGTGGTCCGCGATAGATTCGGTATACACCGTTTCACCGCTTCGTAAGGGAGAGGACCGCGCACGCGACCTCGAACTCGTAACCAATCGAGAGACTGGAATAATCTGGTCGCAATTGGAAGTAAGGGCGTGAGTGTAAGCCCGCTGGGTAACACTCCTGGCTATCTCGCGGTTCTTCCTGAGGTGACGGGTTCGCCCGTTGTAGTTGACAACTCTAGTTGCTCGCGAGGTTGGAAGTCATCGAGCCCACGAGCGAGACGATTTGTAATTGTTCTCGAAAACAGCTTATATACGTGGCTCAACAGCGAAATAGGCCTGCAGTTCTTCAATATGGTGTTGTTACCTTTCTTAAAGAACAGTACCGCCACGCTCTTGCTTGACGCCTCTGGCGTTGTACCCTCGCGGATGACGGAATTAAGTAACTTCCGAAAGACCTTAAGTACTGGTGTTCCAGTTATTTATAAAACAATATTTATTATCAATGTTTTATAGATGGCCAAATAAATTGCTATTTCTTTGGCAATGCCTATCGCCAGTTATTACTGCAAAATAATTTATTAATTAGGTCTTTGAATTGAAAACTTCGATTTTTTTGTGATATTGAACATTTATTTCGAAGGAAAATTGGAAAGTGCATTACATTGACTGTATTGTCCATCGCTAGCTATGACGTTCTCCCGTCTTTCTGGCCAAGAGACAGATTCCCCGGCGGAAGAAGTCTTCGTCCTTGGAGGCTATCCACGAATCTAGCCATTTTTCAATATCCTCGAAAGACTGGAAGCGCTGCTCGGAAAGGCCATGGGCCATTGACCGGATCAAATAGTAGTCGGATGGCGCAACATCTGGGGAGTACGGCGGGTGAGGTAGGATGTCCCAGCGAAGCGTTTCCAGGAAGTTCTTGACCTGCATCGCGACGTGTGGTCGAGCATGGTCATGCTGGAAAATTACCTTGTCGTGCCTTTTAGCGTATTCCGGCGGTTTTATATTCACAGCATCGCTCAAATTCTTGAGCTGAGCTCGATAGCGATCGCCCGTGATGGTTTCTCCCGGTTTCAGCAGCTCGTAATAGATGACACGCTTTTGGTCCCACCGAATGCAAAGCATTACCTTGGATCCGTGGATGTCTCTCTTCGGCGTGGCTGTTGAGGTCGATGGAAGTGATTCACCGGGGTACGAGCGATATTTTTTACGTTTGGGTTTCTCGTAAAAGATCCACTTTTCGTCGCCGGTGATTGTTCGGTGAAGAAAATCTTTTCTTTTTTTCGGCGAAGGAGCATTTCACAAGTCATGAAATGTCTTCGATGTGTCTCGGCTTCAACTCGTGAAGAACCCAATGCCCTTCCTTTTGAATGACTCCCATAGATTTTAAATATCTCGAAACGGTTGAGGGATGAACATTAAGCACTTCACTTATCTTTTCCAGCGTCAGACTCGAATCTTCATGGAGTGTGGACTACAATTCGGCTTCTTCAAATTTTTGCTCCTGGCCTGGGCGCTTTTTGTCTTGCACGTCGAAATCACCACTTTTGAATCGAAGAAACAAGTCTCAACAGAACTTTCAGTCGGAGTAAATTCCCCGTAAGCCTCCAACAGCAATCTATGACATTCTACGGCAGTTTTCTTAAGATGAAAGCAGAAAAGCATTGCTTCCCGCAAATGACGTTTAGTCGGCTCAAATTTCGACATCTTCGAAGCTAACAAAATTATCATTGTTGACACTTCAACAAAATGACACAGACTGATAATTGAAGCCGCTTTGACATAAAGTATTTTGAAATTTTGGTAAATGACTAGAAATATAAGTTACGGTATTTTTTAGGAAATCGAACTTTGCAATGCAAGGTCCTTATAGTATTTGCAAAACCTACTTACGCAAAACTAATGTACCTACTCTCCTATGAACAGTTTACAAATCTTGCATAACAACTTATAATAGAAAAAACATGATCAAGTTAATAATAGGAAAGTGGAAAAATGGGGTATATAATTCAAAAAATTAATATGAATATCGGATATTAATATTTATAATATACTAGTGGTATTACCCGGCGTTGCCAGTGTTATTAAAGCTGGTATGCTTACCATGTTGTCCATGTAGGTACCTACATATTATATCAGTGCCTTTTATACGCCAAAGACAATCTATTAAATTGCGAGCTTCACTCCACTCGACATAGCCATAATACGCGACATAAAAACAATGTGTTATTGCCTAAAGTACGCTTGACTAAATATCAAAAAACATTTTTATATATTACAAATTAATTATTAAATGTTATAAATTTTATTTTAATAATATTTTATTTTATTATTTTATTATTAGGCAAATTTTATGATTTCTTTTAATATTGAAGAAAGAAAAGAATGAAGAAAAGAAAAAATATAATATAATTATTTGACTCGTCCTTGAATATTGCCTTTCAGAAGACCCGGAATAAGAGTCTTGAGCGCAGTCGCAGTTGTATTAAACAGGTCAATTTCGCTTAGATTGGTATTGCAGGAATGAGATACTCGATAAATGTAGTTATTTTGGGCGTAGTTTGTGCTTACTTGAGGTAGATGAAATAGGTTGAATTGGCGGGAAGGCCGTGGGGGTACATGTAAATTTATAAGCTGAAGCAATTCAGAACAGTCGATAAAGCCATTTAATATCTTGTATAGGAATATTACATCTGAACTAACTCTTCTCATTTCTAATGGTGTAAGCCCATGATAGTCACCATCTTCGTTATAATCTGAAAAAGTTACATAAGACTGATAATTTAAGTTTTTTAGGAACATGTTTTGAATGCGTTCTATTGATGTGAATATTGTAACAAGGAGACCAAATTTGCGAAGCGTATTCGAGGTGGCTGCGGACGTAAGCATAATATAAAATTATAAGGGACCTATTATGATTAAACTGCTTGGCTAGTCTGAGAATAAAGCCCAGCATACTGTATGCTGTGTGAAATTAAATTTAATTTACTGTCTAGAATAACACCCAAGTCCTTTATAACAGATTTTATTGGGATGAGAAGTCCATTTAAATTGTAGCTAAAATTTAGCGAATTGGTATTCCTTGTAAAACTAACAATTGCACACTTAGAAGCATTGATGTGTAATCGGTTTGCCGTGCAGTAAAGAGACAGACTATCTAGATCTTTTTGAAATTATATATAATCGTCCAATGTCCTCACCGGTGCATACACCTTCATATCATCAGCAAAAAGGAGGAATTTACAAAGGCTGAAGCATTGGTTGATGTCGTTTAAATATATAGTAAACAATAGTGGTCCTAGTAGACTACCTTGTGGGACTCCAGATGTTATTTTACCCAGTCGGACTTAAATCCACCCAATACTACACTTTGAGAGCGATTTTCTATATAAGAGCAAACCACCTTAGAAGATCGCCCTGTATTATGATCGCCCTAGATTATGACTATACTTTCGCACTAAGTTTTAGATTTTATTGACATTGTTTTTAATTACGCATGTTTCAGAATTTCTATTTTTCATTGTATTGATTATTATTTATTGTTTGATTATTGATTATTTTGTAAATTTGACTATTTTTAAGTAATCACCTCTGATTACAATTATTTTTTTTCTTTTAATTAATCAAAGCGGTTTTATCATCCGGTAAATTATGATAGTAAAATTTGACATGTATTATGAAATGCTTTTATGGAATGAATAAATGATGATGATGATATCCGTTCTCAAATACCTATGTATACCAATTTTCGAGGCGGTCGGTAGAGCGGTATAGACGTTAATGTGTTGCAGCGCCATCTAGTGGTAAGTTACAACAAAGCGGATATCATTAAAACCTTGTCTATGAAAAAACTGGTGTCAATTTTCACGGTCGTCGGTCAAATGGTTTCGGAGTCTATTAAGCTCGGACGGATATTTATTTGTATATATATGATATCCATTTTTATATATCAGATAACTGATAAATTGTATTATAAGAATACGAAAGTGTCATAACAATATAGTACGAATATAAACATCGTAATCATTCAAAACTAAATACATAAACATAGATAATAAATCCTTATCTCTAAACTGGAATAAGGAAAGTTAGACCTTCAGTGGAATTTTGCTATTATCAATGGGGCAAATTCCCAGTAAAGTGCATATTCCACGATGAAAGTGTGTAAGATTGAGTCGCACCTCCCCACCTTAGTACTCCATTAAGCGAACCCGACAAATTCTCGCCTATTGTTGTCAAGCGCTTGGATATTATACCTGGCGGACTCGAGAAAGCCGACACAAAAAAGCAAATCGAGTGGTCACTAGACTGGAGGGCGGCATGCGGTCTGATTGGCTAGATAATAGTAGGGGCCAGTGGATTTTAGGATCAATTTTGGGATTTAAAAAAAAAATATATTTTTTTATTTAGGAAGCATAAAAATGCCCCAATTTAAAAATAAACTCAAATTATATCTCATTGAAAGAGAATTTGTACGACATTAACGATCTCTAAAAACTGTATGCATCTTGACTATATATCTGATTTTCAATTTGACTAAAATGTATTGACTATTTCTATTATTAGGTAGGCACATATTAATTATATCTTTACTATTTTTATTTGCAATATAATCACTAAGACATTTTATTTTACTTTTTGACAATCGTCACATTATTTTTTTGTTCTTTTTGACATTACATTAATTAATTTTATACTAAAAAAAAATTTTTATCGTCTTTTTTTTCTCATTACATTATTCATTATATTAAATGTAATAGAATCACTACTTATTGAGTTAATTTCTACATATCTTCTCTGTATTACATCTCTATATCTTACTTTCTACATATTTTACTGTGTTTTTCTTGTAAACTAAATGGTAAGACGCGATTTAATTCTACAATAATGCCTTCTTTATTCTTACAAGTAACCTTTTATGGTTTGATTATTAATAGAAGAATTTGATCATTAATGAAGAATTCAATCATATCGCGGCCAAATGTAAATGTAATACAACTGTCTATACAACTATGTTTTTAGGACAATAAATTATTTGATTTGATTTGATTTGAGTTCACAATAAAATAGCCTAAAATACGCTATACATATATTGCAGAAAGATTTAACCATAGGTGCGAATTTATAAATAGGATGTCTCATGTCGCTCCACTAAGCCACGTTTGTTCTAGAGCGGACATTACACTACATTATAAATTTAATCCATTTAAAATAATAAATATTTTATATTACATATTAGAAATGGATACATATTGGATATTTATATAGAGTACAACCCCCGCTAACCGAAATAAAGGGGGGGGGGGCGTTTCGGATAAAGCTTTTTTGGGTTAAGCCTTGAAGACCTACTCCGACCTTTAAAAAATACAATACGTAGATTTTTATGAAAGGTCTGAGGGTTAAACAAATACGACACGTTATACAATACTCAGAATATTTTTGAAAAATAACAAATTCTTAATTTAGGCTTACCTCTAATGCTCTAAAACCATCCTCAGCTGTTACTCTGACTTTGTCATCCATGTCATCTATTCCGTGCTCTTTGATCGTGTCAGCATTTGACTACAACACTCTTTCTACTATTTCTTGGTCCGTGATTTCTTGGGGATCGTCCGCGACAACCCATTAATCCACCTCGGATGTATGCATATCTTCGCCTGACGGAATTTCTTTCGTCATTTCTGTCGAGTTCTTAAAAGAGTCGTCTCCTTCAAGCCAATCATACAGTTTTCTTTAGTACATTTGAAGAGTTTTTGTTTAATCCCACGCTTGCACACATCAATAAATGATATATTTCATATTTACCGCTTTCAAAGCTTCATTTATGTTTTCGTGTTGCATGTCACTATCTTGAAGGAGGTTTCTCAAAAATAGCTCGCAGTAGTGACGTTTAAATGTCGCTATTACGTCCTGATCCAGTGGCTGAATCAGACTGGTAACAATTGGGAAAGGAAACACACAACAATATCGCAACTTTTTAAATCGCAAGGATGCGATAATGCGCCTATTATCAATTATTAAAATCGCAATTTTGGCAGACACTTTAGTTCATTAAAAATCTGTTTATATTTCGCTACAAACTGGTCACTTAACCATTTAGCATAGAAATAACAAGATATCCAAGAACTTTTTTGGGCTTCTCCATTCTCCTTTTCTGGACTTTTTCTTTTCTTAGACTTTTTCTATTATTTCGAAACCGTTTCGGATAATCTGGGCTTCGGATAACCCGAGTTCGGTTAACCGAGGTTCCACTGTACATATATATATATATATATATATATATATATATATATATATATATATATATATATATATATATATATATATATATATATATATATATATATATATATATATATATATATATATATATATATATATATATATATATATATATATATATATATATATATATATATATATATATATATATATATATATATATATATATATATATATATATATATATATATATATATATATATATATATATATATATATATAAATTAAAATATATGGATATAAACATACTCATAGAACACTATACACAAAAAAATACGTGCGGCACTCGGGGACTGCCACGGTAAAGCTATTGCATAGCATTTTTTTAACAACTTATGCAATTATAATTATTTTTTTTATTTTATTTTTTCTGATATCAGATAACTGCGCTCTATCGGAAAACGTTGAAATTATTCCGAATCATTTGCGGCTGCGGAAGCAAATGATTCGGAATAATTTAAACGTCTTTCGATAGAGCGCCGCGCACGAATTTTTTATTCAATAAAGCAAAAAAACCGAATTATTCAAAAAAAATCGTAGATAAAAAGATAGATAATTAAATTATCTTTAAAATGGTGCAGGTTTCATAATAATACGCCAGATAGTATTTGCGTAGTAGTCTTTTTTGTGTTCGGTTAGACCTAATTTCACAAATTAATTACACTATGTAATATAAACAAAATCTAAAATATTCAAAGCTAAGAATATTAGGAAAATGTTCTTGTTTAACATATATTTTTTTCGAATCGTAAGCAGTACTCGTTTAGACGTAATTATCAGTTTAAAATCATTAATTTTCGTTAAGAAATTTCTTCATTCGGTCGCCGCGCTGGGCTAGGCCCGCGATAAAAGCTATGCAATAGCTTAAAAATCCTACTACTATATAAACGCGAAAGTTTGTAAGAATGTATGTTTATTTTGGTTTGCAAAAGGATACGCTTTGTTTTTGAGATGTGGATGAAGGGCGATCGTTCGCTAGCGATAAAGGGATCCCATTAAACCTACATTACACTGTCGAAAGTGGTGCTCATCCAGGAATACATCTCATTTAAAATAAGCATTTCCCAATCCAGTCCGGGAAAACCTTCCAGCTATGTAAGTGGCTTTTATTATTTTTATTTTTTCAACAAAGTGTCATCCTCTAAACGAATTCTTAAAAAAAGAAATTTTACAAAAAACCAATCAAATTAACAATATTATACAATTTTATCTTATGTTTTGAACTCTTGTAAATATCATATAGCCTTAAGTATAAACTTCTCGACCAGAAATTACGATTTATATCTTATTTCATGGCAACTGGCAAATGAAGTATTTTATTTTTATTTTCATTTAATGGCTGGCTGATAGCGAGCCCAGCAATGGTATATCGTCATTTTAAAGAGTGGATATATTAGAATTTCAAATCGAATTTTCGGTATGTCATTCCGCATTTAAGAGACGATTCATTGTGATTTTTTTCATTGTTTTTGCTTTAATTTGTCTTTAATAGAGACATTTTATTTTGGTTTGCAAAAGGATACGCTTTGTTTTTGAGATGTGGATGAAGGGCGATCGTTCGCTACCGATAAAGGGATCCCATTAAACCTACATTGCACTGTCGAAAGTGGTGCTCATCCAGGCATACATCTCATTTAAAATAAGCATTTCCCAATCCAGTCTATTATTTATTAAGCTATTGCATAGCTTTTATCGCGGGCCTCTAGGCCAGCGCGGCGACCGAATGAAGAAATTTCTTAACGAAAATTAATGATTTTAAACTGATAATTACGTCTAAACGAGTACTGCTTACGATTCGAAAAAAATATGTGTTAAACATGAACATTTTCCTAATATTCTTAGCTTTGAATATTTTAGATTTTGTTTATGTTACATAGTGTAATTAATTTGTGAAATTAGGTCTAACCGAACAGAAAAACGACTACTACGCAAATACTATCTGGCGTATTATTATGAAACCTGCACCATTTTAAAGATAATTTAATTATCTATCTTTTTATCTACGATTTTTTTCGAATAATGCGGTTTTTTGCTTTATCGAATAAAAAATTCGTGCGCGGCGCTCTATCGGAAGACGTTTAAATTATTCCGAATCATTTGCTTTCGCAGCCGCAAATGATTCGGAATAATTTCAACGTTTTCCGATAGAGCGCAGTTATCTGATATCAGAAAAAATAAAATAAATAAAATAAATAAATAATTATAATTGCATAAGTTGTTAAAAATGCTATGCAATAGCTTTACCGCGGCAGTCCCCGAGTGCCACACCTATTTTTATTTATTATTTTTATTTATTCATCAAAGTGTCATCCTTTAAACGAATTATTAAAAAAAGAAATTTTACAAAAAACCAATCAAATATTAACTACTCTTGAAGGCGACCATCTCCGGCGTTTGCATCTCTTGTAGGCGACCATCTCCGGCGTCTGGACCGGGAAGGCGACCAATCTCCGGCGTCTAGATCCCTGGAAGACGACCAACCTCCGGCGTCTGCATCTCTGAAGGCGACCTCAAGGGAGGCGGTATAGGGCGAGCACAGCGGCGAGATCTGGCGGGCATCAACATCAGCTACCCCCAGGTTCCGGGAACGCAGATCCCCGACGAGAAGAACCTTCCGGACTCAAGCGGTGCGGCTAAAGACGAGGGAAGCCGCCCTTACAGACGTCCAAGGAGTCGAAACCGACGGAGGCCTCGCAGGCGCGGTGCCCGGACTGGGAGTACTCTCGGGGCTATCCCTCGTTCCCACGTTTCCCCCTGGATCGTCAACGTCGTTATATTTCATCTAATTTTCATACTTTTATCTCGTCAAACGTCTTTTTATTTTAACTTTTATAATTTTATCTTATCAACGTTTTGTTGTTTAATCTTTCATACTTTTTTATAAATCTTGCTTTAATTTTACTTGTAAAACCTCCTCAATAAACGCAAACCAATACTGAGCCGATTGTTTCCGATTTCTCATTACGGAGCCGACCCTCGGGATCAGGTCTCTGCTCTTATTAATTTAGAGTTACCGGTCATAGTTTACGTTATTCAATCTCGATTATAATAGCGTTAAAAATTGGTTGATTTTAAGTGTTACGCGAACGTACGATAGTTACTCGGCGCGGTGTATATATCGCCGCGGCCGTTATACGAAAATATAGCATTTGAGGTTTTCATACTTTCAAATTTACCCAAAAAAAAATCAAAAAACCATAAATGATCAAAACTATTATTTATAAACGTCACAGTGGCTAATCGCCCTTGAATATTCAATCTAGAGTGTAATAACTGACTAGAATTTATATTCATATACATGAATATTAATTTCAGTCATAAATTTGTGGTTTATTTATTTATCTATATATATTTTTGGAATGTATTCAATCAGGCCTTTCATTTGACACTAAGTTATCCTATGACATAACGATTCTAACAATACCAAATACCTACATACTTCTAAATCAGTATGAACGTTCAGAAGTTATAGTAGAATGAAGAAATAGAAAACATACATAGATGAATACTGAACACATAACACTCCTTTTTGTTGGGAAGTCGTGTAAAAGAGCACGAGTACAAATTAAATAAATACAATGATCTCGCAAATGCCGTCACCCGGAACGGCTTCACTGTTCACCTTCACGCGGTGGAAGTTGGCGCTCGTGGCCTGCCAGCTAAATCTCTGTTTTACCTCTTTAAAGATACCTATTGGTCTTTCCATTAAAATACTCAAGGATAACAAAGGAGACCAGCAAAGAGAAGGAGAACAAAAATATATAAAAACCGCGATTTTCGCATCTGGAATTCTATGGCTTCGAAGAGAGAGTTAATGGGTGGTATGGTGTACGCTCACATGTGGCAAGACAGCTGTCCAAAACCTACCACAGCCGGTCGTAATTCCGGAGTCCACCGCTCAACCACCCCCAGAAGGGTAATAATAGTATTATGATGGGGCCGACTTTGGTCGGTGAATTCCATGGCAGCTCCGTTTGTATTTTATTTATTTGATTTGATTTAAATGGTCCATCTATGTACTCAATATGTTTATGTGAAACTAGCTGACCCGTGCCCATTTCGTTGGGCGGTATAACTTTTTACTTGTGATGAAATTATGAATGTGGTTCGGTTAATACTGAGTGCTATGATTTATTTCCTGACTGCCAAAAGAAGGGTTATTATTTTACTGCATATGTATGTATTTGAATGCCAATTTGACTATATTACCGTTGTTTGTGAGTGTCTTCTTGTGAGTGTCTTATTTGTGAGTGTCTTATCTCTTTTGTTGATAATATGACCAATAAACATGACCAAAAAATTTAAATTATTTTTTTAATATAAAAAACTACTTTTTGTGACTCAAATATAAAATTTAGACATGCTGTCGCCGACTTTTTTGTAGGCATTATCAATATCTACAACTTTTCTCTAGAAATTAATCATATACCTCTCATCGTTAAGGCAGCGTTAGTTAGAAACGTTTTTGTTCGACCGATTTTTCTCCGACTTTGCAAATCCGACTACCACGAAAAAGTCTTTTTATTTTCCGGATTAATATATAGCCTATGACACAAATAACGTGGCTTTCTATTGGTAAAAGAATTCAAAATCGGTTCAGTAGATCCAGAGATTACTTCCTATAACCTTACAAACTTTACCTCTTTATAATATAGTATAGATTTTAAACTTGTTGTATGGGCACCCTGCGCGCGCGCATAGAGCGACCAAACTTTTTTTTCGAAACGGGATTGTTCAGAGGGTGTTAAGGGTCTATTGTGTGTCTTGCTGTCGACTATTTTGCCCGTTTGACTTCTCAATGGGCCCCGTTACAGGTACAGGGGATTGGGGGGACGCTTCATTTTATGCAGATGATAGCGCACGTTGAAAGTAGGTTACACCAGGGACACTATAAACACATAGAAGTGTCGACTACAACTGGCGAACCCATCACCGCCGGAAGTTTTAACGATAATGATCGTTTTGTCTTTCGTGAGGTGAGCGTAGACTTTGATACGGTACAAAACTACCGTCCAGCAAAGCTACGAACTCGCCAGAGTCCAACGCCTTACTGCGAGGCACTAGGGAGGTAACCCAGTGGGGCCACCTCCTCCCTAGGCTACCAGTCTTGGCCGGATATCTCCGTCTGGAATTAACCTTCAGGATACCTACATCCTCCGGACTGGTACGGGATCGAAGTCGCTTGCGCGGCCTCTGCCTGTTATAACAGCGGTAATTCAATATGCAATTTTCGCGGACCTGTGCGTCCTTTGCCCGTCATAACAATCGGGTGGCTGATAGGTCGTTTCAAGAGTGGAATACAACAGGCTTCTTATTAAACAGTATACTCGTATTTCGATATGACCTTAGTGTGAACAGTGAAGCTGTTCCGGGTGACGGCATTTGCGAGATCATGGTATTTATTTAATTTGTACTCGTGGTCTTTTAAACGACTGCCCAACTAAAATGAGTGTTATGTGTTAAGTATTCATCTATGTATGTTTTCCGTTTCTTTATTCTACTATAACTTCTGAAGGCTCATACTGATTAAGAAGTATGTAGGTATGTGGTATTGTTAGAATCGTTATGTCATAGCATAACTTAATGTCAAATGAAAGGCCTGATTGAGTACATTCCAAATATATATATAGATAAATAAATAAACCACAAATTTATGACTAAAATTAATATTCATGTATATGAATATAAATTCTAGTCAGTTATTATACTCTAGATTGAATATTCAAGGGCGAATTGGATTCATCTCTAATGCTCTTGAATGATATTTGAAACAAAAAAATAAATGAGAACCCTAGAACGCCTTAGAATGGACTAGTGCCAGTTGGGTGACAGAATCAAATAAGCATGTGGTGAAGGTCATGTCGTAGCCTCCATTTTTCTTCAGTAATTAGCCAAAGTACACAACCGATTGGCTGCCGCCGCACGGTGCGCAAACCATCCAGTACTACCAACCAGAGGGATATCCCCAGGGCAAAGGCCCCTCAGCCGTGAGGCCTGAGACGCGTGAGTCCTTGCCAGGGTAGTCCATCGCTCGAGGAGGCTACTGAATAGGAACTAAATCGTGAGTTAGAACGACTCGAAAACATAGTGGATCTTATGGCCCAAGCTGCACGAAACCGTTCGCTACTAAAGACGATAGCACAATAGAACACTTGGATGTGTCGAATACAACGTGAACCCGTCACATCAGGAAGTTTTAACGATAATGATCATGAGGTAAGCGTAGAAGACTCTGGGACAAAACGGCTTACTGCGAGACACCGGGTGTGCAACAGCGGGTCGACCTCGCGCACTTACTTCCAGTTTTGGCCATCTTTCTCCGGCCTCCCGACTGATTACGGGTTCGACAAGGGCGCTCATGCGGTCCTCTTCCTTATGTAGAGGTGAATCGGTGTCTACCGAATCTATTGCGGAACACAGCGTCCTTTGCTCGGCTGTTTACCCGGTATCCGGTAGCAAATTGGTCGTTTCAAGAGCGGTTGTCGTAAGGTTAACATGCACCACCGCTCAATAGGAAACAAAACCATTTCCAGACTCCCCCGGTTATTAGCGGAATGCACAATGGGTTGGCCGATGTCACATGGTGCGCAAACCGCCCAGGAAAGCTCGAAGCAAGGTTCCCAGGCGGCAGGCCCAAGAGTCCGCAGGCAGAGAGTCCTAACCGGGCTCGCGCTTCTGCGTTGAGGCTACGGGATGGGAGGCTACCTAACACATGTGTTATAATGGCCCAACTGCACTGGGCCCATTAGCTCTCTAAATGTACTCACAGAAGGGTAACCAAAGCGTTAAAACAAAAAAATAAAATATGACATATTTCTATTGGTCTTCCGGGTAAGTATGACCATTCGATTGCTCAACTTCATAGTAAGATTTGGAAATCCGATACTGGGCTCGATTGCGTTTCTCTTGAGCAATCGGAAATTAGCTCATGTGAACGAGACAGAGCAGTATCTACCTCTGAGAGGAATGTCAAATGGTTGTAACTTTTCCGCATTAAAACTACCCACCGAAGATAAATCAGGTAAATCTAACAGCGCACAAAATGTATTCAAACGTATTCGGGAGTCCATAAGTTCGACAGGTAGTTTTGGTGCATGAAAATCGACGATAGTTCATTTCATATTCCGTTCTAACGTATTGCTTTGTCTCGTTCGGTTGAACTAAGTGCCTATTTTAGTTCACGAAGAAACGCAATCGGGCCCACTGTAGAATCTACAGTATCTACAACTAGGGTTGTCGACTACAGCGGGCGAGCCCGTCACCTCAGGAAGTTTTAACGATTAGTCGTTCTATCTCCCTGGAGTGAGCGCAGATGACTTGGACAAAACAGTCCACCATCTAGCTCCGCCACAAGCCCGTAAGAGGCCAACGCCTTAACCGCGAGATAGCCAGGAGTGTTACCCGGCGGGCTTACACTCACGCCCTTACTTCTAATTGTGACCAGATTACTCCAGTCTCTCGATTGGTTACGAGTTCGAGGTCGCTTGCGCGGTACGAAGCGGTGAAACGGTGTATACCGAATCTATCGCGGCTGTTCACCCAGGATCGGGTAGCCGATGGTCGTTTCAAGAGCAGTCGCTGTAAGGTCCGCAACCACCACCGCTCTTTAGGAAACAGTACTGCTTACAGACTCCCCCGACTGTTAGTCAGATTGCACAGTCGATTGGCTTACGCCGCACGGTGCGCAGACCGTCCAGGAGCGCCAGAAGGTTGATTCCCAGGGGAAACTAACCAAGGCCAGAGTCCTACCCAGGCTCGCACTTCATGCGTGGAGGCCGTCGGATAGCTGTTGACTCGTGAGTGTGACCAACCCTGAACAGAATGGATCTTCGAGGCCAACTCAGCAAGGGCCCATTAACCCCCCTACTGTATCTACAGTGTTATACTGTAGGGTGGTTAATGGGCCCTTGCTGAGTATCTACAGTATCTACATATTGAGATGTCAACCACAACGGGCGAACCCGTCACCGCAGGACGTTTTAACGATTCATCGTTCTATCGACCGTGCAGTGAGCGTAGAAGACTTTGGACATAACAAATCCGACGTCTAGCTACGCCACAACCCGTTAGAGACCAACGCCTTACCGCGAGTAGCCAGGTATGTTACCTGGCGGGCGGCACTCGCGCCCTAACTACCAATTGTGACCAGATTTCTCCGGTCTCTCGATTGGTTCCGAGTTCGAGGTCGCTTGCGCGGTCCTCTCCCTTACGAATCGGTGAAACGGTGTATACCGATCTATCGCGGACCACAGCGTCCTTTGCCCGGCTGTTCACCCAGGATCGGATAGCCGATGGTCGTTTCAAGAGCAGTCGCTGTAAGGTCCGCAACCACCACCGCTCTATAGGAAACAGTACTGCTTACAGACTCCCCCGACTGTTAGTCAGATTGCACAGTCGATTGGCTTACGCCGCACGGTGCGCAGACCGTCCAGGAGCGCCAGAGGATTGATTCCCAGGGGAGACTGGTTGACCCAGTGTCCTACCCAGGCTCGCACCCCATGCGTGGAGGCCGTCGGATAGCTGTTGACTCGTGAGTGTGACCAACCCTGAACAGAATGGATCTTCGAGGCCAACTCAGCAAGGGCCCATTAACCCCCCTACAGTATCTACAGTGTTATACTGTAGGGTGGTTAATGGGCCCTTGCTGAGTATCTACAGTAGGTATCTACAGTGTCTATACGGTATCTACAGTGTACATACCCACACAGTCTCCATTTACTTTACAATGATGTCATCGGCAAACGAGCTACGTATCTGCCGCTCGCTATTGACGCAGTTTATCTCATCAAAAAAGTAATAATTTATGAGCCGAATATTCAACAAAGGTTCCATTTCAAAAGCCTATTATTAAACAAAGCTATAGAATTGTATATAATGTTAAGAATTCCTAAGAATGTTAAGAAGAAACGTTAAGAATTCCTCGGAAACTGCGATTTTGAACTGTGGGTTAAGGATAACAACCCTTCTATCTATATAATAAAAATGAGTCGGGTTTTATGTATGTTACCTAATAACTCACGAGCGGCTGGCCCGATTTGAACGATTCTTTTTTTGTTTTGTTCGTAATCATTTCGGTGTTGCTATAGGATATAAAAAAATTGGAAAATCTCTCGGAAAAGTGAGAAAAATGAGAAAAACCAAAAATTATTTTAGTACCGAGCTTGATCATAGATGGCGTTGTTTGACAAGAATAAAAATACGAAAATTCGAAAATCAAGATGGCGGCACGGTGCAAAAACTGACAGTTGACAGTAAGTTGAATTTTACGAACTTTTCATAGCGTTTTCGTGATTCTGAAGGTAACTCAACTGAATTAACTGAATTTGTGTAATTCGCGAATGTTTTTGCAGGTTTTACAATCATTTTTCACAGTTATACTCTTGCACAGACGATCCAATCTCAGCAAGGTGACCGCTCGAGCAGGACGACAAAGAGAGGTTCGACCAACTGAAAGCGATGAGCATCGCCAAGAATTGAATGAAGCGGCACGGATCCGTAATGTTGCAGTGCGAAGACGATTGAATATGAGACAAAACACATACAGAGAGGCATTCTATTATAATCTGGCGATTATGAATGCATGGAAATTGGAAAAATGGACCATTTGTGCCAATGTTGCAATGCCTTTAAGTACCGCCACGAACCACTCGATTTGTGTTGCGCAGGAGGTAAAATGAGATTAAAGCCATTAGTTCCACCACCAGAGAAATTAGGATCGTTGGTGTCTGGAAATGCACCAGATTCTAGGCATTTTCTGCCGTACATACAATATTACAATAACTGTTTCCAAATGACTTCATTTGGTGCAACACATATTATTCGCGACAATTTTATGCCCAAATCTGAAAAAAAAGAGAAGAAATCAATGGAGAGTCAAACAAAATCGTACTGTTTACACACTTTTCTCTTCCATTTCGAACACAATGAGCACAACGAATCTACAAGTGCCAATTGATGAAACTGCTCTTTTGGAAGATAAAAAATAAACAATCTTTAAATTTGTAATAATGTCAAACAACTGTCAATGAAAATTACCTAAGTTAACGTCATCTGCTGCCAAACGAACAAATTCGTGGCGAGACGAAGTTCGTCGGGTTCCGCTAGTCTATATAATAAAAATGAGTCGGGTTTTATGTATGTTACCTAATAACTCACGAGCGCCTGGCCCGATTTGAACGATTCTTTTTTTGTTTTGTTCGTAATCATTTCGGTGTTGCTATAGGATATAAAAAAATTGGAAAATCTCTCGGAAAAGTGAGAAAAATGAGAAAAACCAAAAATTATTTTAGTGCCGAGCTTGATCATAGATGGCGTTGTTTGACAAGAATAAGAATACGAAAAATTCGAAAATCAAGATGGCGGCTCGGCGCGAAAACTGACATTTGACAGTTAAGTTGAATTTTTTCATAGCGTTTTCGTGATTCTGAAGATAAATCAACTGAATTAACTTAATTTGTGTAATTCGTGAATGTTTTTCCAGGTTTAGCACAGTTATAATTTTTCACAGTTATACCCTTGCGCAGACGCTCCAATCTCAGCAAATTGACCGCTCCAGCAAGACGACAAGACGACAAAGAGACAGGAGGAACTGAAAGCGATGAGCATCGCCAAGAATTGAATGAAGCGGCACGGATCCGTAATGTTGCAGTGCGAAGACGATTGAATTTGAGACAAAAGACATACAGAGAGGCATTCTAAATATTATAATCTGGCGATATAATACAGCCATAGATGTATTATACTACCGTTAGATTGGCAATGCGAAAGAGAAAGAACATAGATACCGGTATGTCAGAGCGCGATAGACAGGCGAGACCACTCACGTACACGCTATCGGCCTGTATCGGCCCAACGTCAGTTGTGAACGAAACAAATCCCGCTTAATTTTCCAAAATCTCGCGTTTACAGGTGTCATTTGGTGTTTTATAGACGTAATCAATTATGGTTACTTGTGCAGTAGCTGGATGTAACTCATCAAAGAAAGAAAATCCACAGAAATATTGATTTCACATGTAAGTACGATTGAAAGATTTAGTTATCTAAATGCAATATTTTGGAACTCTATACATGAAAATTATCCTGAAATGGATGGGTAGTAATATTGCATTTTGTAATATTAATGCTCGGAATGCGTAGGAATTGAATTAAACGTAATATTTAATACGTGAATTGCTAGTATTTCTAACCTCAAATGTATAGTGAGAGCGCTAATATCGATGTCCACATATCGATATGTAACTTGGCTGACAACGGCATGCCGTACATGCGGCCTTATTAGAAGAGATCGTAACAAGTAAAGTAGACAGCAAAAATACTATATAATGTAAAAATGTTAATGGTAGTGAGATATATACAATGGTTTATAAAAAAATGAGAATATTAAAAATCCTACACGGACAAAAATTAATATTAAAAAATTACAAAAAAATAGCCTACCCTGAATAGTCAGTATCGCGATATCACCAAGGCTGAAATCTTTTATTTCATGCGAGTTTTTGCATCCATATTTCGAGTAAACAAAAATATTTTATAGGTTACATTTATTTCCGTACGAATTGGTACAATAAAGATTTTTTTATGTTATCAAATGGTATGCCAATATCTTACGAAAATATAAATCTATTTTAGTATATTCTATTTGTAATTAAAGATTGTGCTACACACAACAAGGGACCGAATTATTTTTTTGTGCTTTACATTCTTCAAATGTTGTCCCGAAAATGCACCGAAAATGCACCGAACTTTACGTTTCTTGTCTATATTCCACAAAGTTTAAGTAAATATACTCTACTTATTCCGATCTCTGCTTGATAGAAATTTTAACAAAATTCTGTTTTTAGGGTTCTGGAGTCAAATAGCATTCTTATAAATATCCTTACAATGTAATTTTGAAATGTTTCAGATTTCCTGTAAATTATGATATTCGACAGAAATGGCTAAAAATGACAAATAGGGAAAATTGGGTTCCAAATAAACATTCAACTTTATGCAGCAGACACTTTGAACTAAAATGTTTTGCCAATAGAGGCTCTCAAAGAGTAAAGCTGCGGTCTGGTTCAATACCCACATTGTTCATGCCCGTAAGTTATTTCCTAATTATTCATTTTATTATCTGTACGGTCTGCTCAATGATCAATGGTAACACCTGCACTAGTTATATGATCGCCACTACTACGGAATTGAGGAAACTCAACGTCAATGTGTTTTTATTGATATGCATATTATGTTTATGCATGTCCAACAGTCTGTGTATTCGCTACCAGCGTTAACCTTATTCATTAATTAAAATTCATTATTCTGATATACTTTCATTTTAATCATATTGTGTAACACAGATACACCTACACTTTCTAATAATATAAAGCGGTAAAGTTTGTTTGTTGGTATAGGGTAATCTCGGATGTTATACGTCCGATTTTTAAAATTGTTTAACCGATTTAAAGTTACGCTATTCCCGAATGAGTATAATTTATTGTAAATACCATGAGGATGAGACCGCAATCAAATCCACTTATGCATACAATAATAATATTTCTTTGCAGGTTGAATTGAAACCAACACGCAAAGTGTCATCATATGTCTACAGAGATATATCTCCGGTTGCCAATACCTCTACAGCAAACGTTGTTGGTCTGGAAAATACCCCGAGGAAGAAAAAGTTGAAGAAAACAATTGACATTCTCAGGAGAGGGTTAGACATTAAACAAAAAAAAGTGAAAAATGTAAGGGCACAAAAAAAAACGGGCATGTGAAAAAGTCATAAAATTGTCTCAAGTGATAAAATGTAATGTAACATACCTGATCATATACATACGTTGTTTTTTCCAATTTTGTTTTGATACTTCCTATTGTGTGATTATTTTTTATATAAAGTGCTTGATGACTATTATTATTCTTATAATAATTATCTATTTTATATGTATACTCATGTACATGGATTCAGCTCTATTTTTACAGCTATTGCATAGCTTTTATCGCGGGCCTAGGCCGGCGCGGCGACCGAATGAAGAAATTTCTTAACGAATATTAATGATTTTAAACTGATAATTACGTCTAAATGAGTACTGTTTACGATTCGAAAAAAATATATGTTAAACAAGAACCTTTTCCTAATATTCTTAGCTTTGCATATTTTAGATTTTGTTTATGTTACATAGTGTAATAATTTGTGAAATTAGGTCTAACCGAACACAAAAACGACTACTACGCAAATACTATCTGGCATATTATTATGAAACCTGCACCATTTTAAAGATAATTTAATTATTTATCTTTTTTCTACGATTTTTTTCGAAACATCCGGTTTTTTTGCTTTATCGAATAAAAAATTCGTGCGCGGCGCTCTATCGGAAGACGTTATTCCGAATCATTTGCTACCGCAGCCGCAAATGATTCGGAATAATTTCAACGTTTTCCGATAGAGCGTAGTTATCTGATATCAGAAAAAATAAAATAAATAAATAATTATAATTGCATAAGTTGTTAAAAATGCTATGCAATAGCTTTACCGCGGCAGTCCCCGAATGTCACACGTATTTTTTTTAAAAATTTTATTTGTCTGCCGTGTAAAGCCGACTTGAGTCAACGCTATTGTCGAATTAATATTTATGCTTTATTAGTTTTATATCTACATATAAACGAATTCTATTATGCGATAATTAGCTTTAATTAATAATTCATGCTTTTATTGTATATTCTGAATGAATAAATTGAATACTGAATACTGAATTATTATTTCTTCTTATTTATTGACACTTGTACACACACGTTAAATCGGGAAACAAGATACCAGACAATTTTTATCGATAATCTCAGTTTAGGCAGTGATTGCACAGCACTATTTTTGTCGCCCACACGCACACACGCACATTACACGCACACCAATGTATTTTTATTTTAGTCTCGCCTCACTGACTCTATTGCCAATCTAACGGTAGTATAATACATCTATGAATACAGCGATTATAAATGAGTGCAAATTGGAGAAATGGATCATTTCTGCCAATATTGCAATGCCTTGAAGTAACGCCACGAACCACTCGGTTTGTGTAGCGCAGGGAGTAAAATAAGACTGACATTATTGGTTCCACCACCAGAACCATTTCTATATAAAAACATTAATAACTGGCAGAAAAAATAACATTTTGACGCTGACAGTTAAAATTATCCAAATTTGAATCTATAAGCCGTGGTCAAATTTCGATCTACGAGTATGTTTCACGATAAAATTACGACTCAAACCAATTATTACATTATTCGTATTTTTCATTTGTGACATATTTAAAAACTTATTAATAAATAAATAAACGTTGTAAAATAAATATACTTCATATTTCCTTGCTGAGCGCTATTTATTAATAAATTGCACCCGTGCGAAGCCGGGGCGGATCGCTAGTTGATAATAGAAATATAAACGGGTCAGGTGCGATTTTAACTCTCGCGCCACGGGCTCCGTGCCTAACACTGGCTCACTCACCCTCCACCGGCTTTCTGGTCAAATGAGCTAAATTCGTGTTGTACCGTATGCCTTTGATTTAAAGGGGGATTTTTCATCCAAAAATTAATTAATAGTAAAAACACATATTTAAAAACAAGCTTTCAAATGCTCGGTCCCGAGCCAGTCCTGAGTGCAGCCGCCTTGATATAGTGAACCTAGAACGGGCTATCTTAATTGTATGATATACAGAATTTCGTGTTTGTGCTGTTGATCAAATCAAATCAAATCATTTATTGTCTTCAAAAACTTTCACTTAGTTGTTTGGACACAATACGTTATATAGAGTAGCGGCATAATTTCAAGGCAGACCGCGGCAATTTATTGGAATTTCTTGCAATATCGCCGCGCTCGACAAATAGTACTCCAACTATGGAACTACTGTAGCAATCATAAAAAGACTAACTGTGCAAAGATCGCATTGAAATTTCGTATATAGAATATTAAAATCTCATTTTGTAAAACAATTAAATAATTAGGAATAAATATGAGAAAGTGGAAAAAGTTAAAAAAACTCGGCATTTCTAACTTGTACTTGTTTTACGGAAAAATACGGAACCCTTTATATAAATTGTAAATACTATCGTGATCTATATTAGATTCTCTGTCAAATGTAATATTTCGTTTTGCTTATTTACATACAAAAATATTTAGATATTAGCTCATAAAACCAACAAATATTTTGATGATTTCTCGAAAAAAAAATGATGACGTTTGACAATAGAATTTTACCAGAAATATCCGCGAAATGACGCGCGAAATTATTTTAGCGGCCGTCTATGTATCTATGGTAATAATGAGATATTTGGTATGGATTTTAGGATGCGTTCGAATTAGAAAATAATATTACTGTGCGCTCCGGGAGTAAGCCGCCAATATTGGTCGTTAGGAAGTCAACGGTGTTATGATGTGCAACCAAATTTGGTCGTTACGTAGCCGAAGGGTCTTATAACTTTTAAATTGATACTAAATATTTCATAAGAGACTCGCCACACAAATTATAATAGTTGTTTTAGATACTTAAAACTACAGTTTGAGTTGTCATGAAATATAATATTAAATGGTCCTACAAATATGAAATATAATTGATTATCGGAAGCAATTTGAAATAATGATAATGTGTCCAATTACGTTTCTATTGAACTAAAATTAAGTCGTTTTTTAAAATAAGTAGGATTAGTGCGTGCATTAAAATAATAGCTATCGCGTTTCTGTCAGATTTAACACACGTAACAAAATCTGCGACTTCGTTGTGTGTCTATGGTAATGTACCAAAAAGCTGGCAACACAGGTTTTTCGAAACGTCAAAATCGGCTCTCTGAATCCATTTTTCGCGCGCGGCTGGCAAGCAGGTTTGTTTAGCATTTCTTTTGATCCGAATGATATCTGATGTGGCGGTGTTCTAACCACCTTCTCGTACTAAAAGACAACAATTTACAGGTTATGACGGAAGACGAATTTCGTTCGAACTCGAAAATTATAATACACTAAAGTACGTAGGTACCGTTGTCGTTATTCATTCAATCTCCTTTGTAATATCCCATCATACGGGAACATTTCAGCAGTATCAGCATAAACGGCAAATTCGTCGCAACGAAAACGCGCGTTTTAAAATTGTCACGTTCAAGCCGGTTTTTATTTTGTGAAACGGAATAGCGTTTCTGCGAGAATTAAATAAATTTAAAACTTAAGTCAATGTGACTTAAATTTTTTATTACGAATTGTGTAATAAATTTTACGCGTTTTTTCACTTTATTTTAAACCGCCGAAGAAACCTAATTGGACCCAATAATATGGTAATAAAATGGTAAAATGGTCAATAAACTGGTAACAATTGAAAGTTAAATAAATGACATCGACATGGAAATTGTCAGTCATCTCATTATAATTCGTTGATATTACATAATTCTCTCTCAATAAAGTAGCATTTTAATTTCGATAAACTGGGCTATTTTCCAGTGTCTACATATCATTTAAATATTTTCAGGCAGTTTTTTGTAACACACCATTCCATAGTAGATTGTATCACAAGGAAGCAAAATAATATTTTTATTGCGAGGGCGCTTTTTTGAATCCAGAGCGAAGTGAGGGATTCTAGAGTAGATTTAGTAGAATCCTGAACGTAGCGAGGGATTCAAAAAAGCGCCCGAGCCAAAAATATTTTGCTCCCGAGTGATACACACTACTTTTCATCACCCTCTATGAGAAAATAAAAGGCGGGCGACAAAAACAACTGACGTTCGCGCGTTTTTAATTTCATTTGTTTTTTTTTTCTTCAGCCGCGCGGCGGCGCGACTAGGGGCCGTCGTAGCAGCCAGTCTTTTTTCAAACAATATTTGGGTTCAATTTCTTCGGCGCTGAAGACTAAGATGTTCCAAAATAAAAAAGTGCGCCGCAAAGATAAATTGCGGCGCACTTATTCAAAAAGTGAGCCGCAAAATAATTGCGGCGCACTTATAAAGTTTCTTATAGAAAACACCACTTTTGGGCGCACTTAAAGGCAAGCCAAGTCGTCCTTTTCGAATAGATGGGATGAAAAGATAATTGAGGCGCACTTATAAAGTTTCTTATAGAAAACACTACTTTTGGGCGCATTTAAAGGCGAACCAAGTCGTCCTTTCCGAATAGATGGGATGAAAACGTAATTTGGATCCCTTTTAAATAATTCCATAGATGGACAGGGTAGTTTTAAATTGTGCTTACCTCTGGTGAAATGAGAGTGAATTTCCTTTTAAATCTACAAGTTTCCTATATTTTTTTACCTGTTTTTTTTAATTATGTTCGTTACATCAGAACTCTGCCGTTTATCAACCGATTTGAAAAGTTGTTTTGTTTGAAAGTATATATGTACTTGCAGATTGGTCCCATTTTTATCAAAATCCTTTTCTGATAATGGGATCCATGAGGAGTTAAGGGAACTCATTTTGATGTTGAACTATTCATATGAACTATTATCATATACTTCATATGAACTATTCATATGAACTATTATCATATACTTCATATGAACTATTATCATATGAAGTTAAAAATGTACATGTTTATTCAATTCCCATGACAATGCATTTATTTTTATGATTAGCATGACCTTATCCTACACCCTGGGTTGGCTCCCGACGAAGGAACTCCTCAACGGTCAACAGCACAGACACGTAATTTTACATACTCATTCAGTTATGATAGTCCGTTCTAAGTTTTATCATGACATGGCTGCTGCACCCAGGGTTGGCTCCCGACGAGGAGACTCCTTAACGGCCAACAGCACAGACACGAAATTTTGTATATGCATTCAATTACGACAGCCCGTTCTAAGTTTCGCCAAAACACCCAGGGTTGGCTTCCAACGAGGGAACTCCTCAACTCCTTATTAGAAGAGTAGGTACATTTTTGGTTTTATGAGTATAATATGAATTATAGTTTTTTGTACGATTCTTAGTTTTTCAATTTCAGTCCTAGAACATGCTCCTCTTGTATTCAGGAATTTTCCCCAAACATCACTTGACGGGAATAATCGTGGTTGTAGTGATCGAAAAGTGGTAAAATGTTTTTTAGCGGGTTTCATTAAATATCAGATCGGTCTTACCCAAAAAAGATTGCCTATTTAAGTGCCTATACATTATATATAGGACTATTAATCGGACTACTCTTTAAGGAGGGTGGTGAACGGTTTCGTGCAGCTTGGCCCACAAGATCCATTTTGTTCTCGGATCGTCCCAACTCACGATTCAACTCCAATTCAGAATTATTCTCGAGTGGAAGGCTACCCCGTCTAAAACTCCCGTGTCTCAGGCCTCAGAGCTCGTTGACCGGTTTCTCCCAGCGGGATTGCATCCCGGCGCCACTGGACGGTTTGCGCACCGGTCGGCGAAGCCAATCGGTTGTGCATTCTGACTAATTGCTGAAGGGGTCTGGAGACTATGGAAATACACTGTTTCCTAAGCAGCGGGGGTGGATGTTGACCCGTTGTCATGCCACTCTTGAAATGACCTTGGGCCACTCGATCCCGTGTGGCACTACGGGCAAAGAACGCCCAGGTCCGCGATAAATTCTATCTGAATTACAGCTGTAATACAACAGGTAGAGGTCGCGTATGCGACTTCGGATTCGTAAGCAGTCGGGAGGACGGAGTTATCCTGAAGGTTAATCCCAGACGGAGATATTATGCCAAAACTGGTAGTCAGGGGGCGAGGCTGCCCGCTGCTTACCTTTCCCGGTGCCTCGCCGTAAGACGTTGGCCTCTGACGGGCAGGTGACGAAGTTTGACGGTGGATTGTTTTATCCTAAGTCTTCTGCGCTCACCTCACGGGAGACAGAACGATATATTTCGTTAAATCTTCCTGAGGTGACGGGATCGCCCATTGTAGTTGACAACTCTAGTTACTCTTTAAGGGGACTAACCGGGAGTTACAAATCGGAAAACATAAATTCCAAAAATTTTATTAAATTAGCGCAAATATTCGGCTTTTAAAATTAGGTAAAAGGTATTTAAAGATTTTTCGAATTTCAAACCCTAAACGGGTCAAAAGGGGAAAAACGATATCTACATAACCGGTTAAGTTTTAAACGTGAAAGTCAGGGAAAATATATTTATTAAGACGTATTTGGCGGTTTTTCAAAAGTTAACTATGGAAGGGAATAATCGGAGGTTGATAAAGGAAAAAAATCGGTTGAGTCTTCCCAAGACTTTCCTGTCAAGTAGCCATCTGAATATTAATATCATAAATCCTACCACAACCCCCCTACAACCCAGAGCCACCCTTTAACCCTCGAAAATCGAAGTCGACTTCGACTTCGACTTTTTCGACTTTACCGACTTCTCAGACTTTTCAGACTTTTCCGACTTTTCCGACTTTTCGAATTTTGTGTCTGCTGTTGACCGTTGAGGAGTTCTCTCGTCGGGAGCCAACCCAGGGCACATTAGCCATGTCATGGCGAAACTTGGAAGTTGCTATCATAAATGAATTTTGTGTCTCTGCTGTTGATCGTTGAGGAGTTCCCTCGTCGGGAGCCAACCCTGGGTGGACGGATTTCAACCATAATCTTTTCAGCTCATGCCATGACCAAATGATGCCAGCATGCCAAATTTCAGCTCAATCGGATGAAGCGTTTCGGCGCTATCGTCGGAGAATACACACAGACAGACACACAGAAGTGCGTCCACACTACTTTCCTTGACAGAAAAGTTAATATAAAATGTGGCTTTACGGTTTTCATATTATATCATAAACCCGACGAAATCAGATCGGTTTTAAACGTTAAATGTTCCTCATACGAATACCTTGAAATTATTTTGAAGATTTTCCCCCCAAACTACTCCTTAAGGGAGTAATCGGGAAAAAAGGGAAAATATATACATATAAGCTAGAAAAGCAAATTTTAGGGACAAAAGGGGGCTTTTTATATTCGGTGTACCCCAAAAATGTTTTTTTTTGGCTAACCTTTCGTTTTGTTACCACCGTTTACCCTGATCGCAAATTCCACGCCCAAAGTGGCTGTCAAAACCTCCTTAAGTGCCACTCGAAATCGACTCGCTTTAAGAACAAAGTAAACACGAAATCGAGAAATTTCTGCATATTTTATAAGGGCCCGAATGGCTGTAATACTTGTGCAGGTAGTCATGGCTAGACGATTAATATTCCTTATGTATTTTCTTAATCTATATTAATATTATAAAGAGGTAAAGTTTGTGAGGTTGTAGGAAGTAATTTCTGGATCTACTGAACCGATTTTAAACATTCAGAAAGCCACGTTATTTGTGAGTGTCATAGGCTATGTATTAATCCGAAAACTTAAAAGACTTTTTCGTGGTAGTTGGATTTGCAAAGTAAGTCGGAGAAAAAACGGCCGAATGAAAACGTTTCTTAGGAACGCTGCTTTAACGATGAGAGATATATGATTGAGTTTTAGAGAAAAGTTGTAGAGCTTGGTAATTCCCACAAAAAAATCAGCGACAGCATGTCTAAATTTTATGTTAAAGTCACAAAAAGAAGTTTTTTTATATTAAAAAAATAATTTAAATCGTTAGGTCATGTTTATCCCAGGCTATACTCATGAAAAAGTGCTATACTCATGAAATCCCAGGCTATACTCATTGGAGGTCGTAAATTGCTCTCGAGTAAATGTAAAATCCCTTCCGCTTTTAAAACTAAACGATATCACCATACCATTGTCGCAAAAAGTGAAAGATCTTGGTCTAATTATCGATGATCATTTATCCTGGCAACCACACGTGGACGAGATAAGTCGTAAAATATTTGCTAGTTTTCACCCTCTGCAAACACTCAAAAGATTTCTTCCTATGGACACAAAAAAATCTCTTGCACAGTCTCTCCTCTTGCCTCTCCTTGACTATGCAGATGTGGCTTATCTCGATTTATCAGAGGAACTGCTCAACAAACTTGAACGTTTGCAAAATGCATGGATA
Source organism: Micropterix aruncella (assembly GCA_944548615.1). Classification (NCBI taxonomy): domain Eukaryota; kingdom Metazoa; phylum Arthropoda; class Insecta; order Lepidoptera; family Micropterigidae; genus Micropterix; species Micropterix aruncella. The sequence goes on along the minus strand of OX155974.1, from coordinate 14,591,977 downwards.
CGATTCATCTTCGGTCTACGTAAGTATGATCACGTGTCCGACTATAGGGCACAGTTAAAGTGGTTGCCAATACGCCAAAGAAGAAATGTTCATATACTGGCTCTCCTATATCGTGTACTCACCCAACTAACACCATCCTATCTCCAGGAGCTTTTTGAACCAATAAGTTCCCACGGTCTCGTACTTCGGTCAGCCTCTGACAGTTTATTAAAAATTCCGAGTCATAATAGTGATTTCTATTCCTATTCTTTCTGTGTCCATGGTGCAAGACTCTGGAACGATCTCCCAGCAAACATACGAAACTCGCCTTCTTTACCATCGTTTAAGACTCACCTTAACCCCTCAGGCCTCGGCTGCTCAGCCGGTTGACAATTTGACAGTCCATTTTTTTTTCGTAAAAAGTAGTAAAAAAATTGAATTATGACACTGTCTCACCAAAACATTAATTACTGCCAAACCACTGTACCCATAATTAAAATAAAAACTACATTTTGTTCCCGATTAAATTTGCCATTAGAATATTGGAATATAATTTTAGAAAACAATAAATATTATTTTTTATGGTCAATCAAAATTCACAAAAAAAAAAACTTCCATTTAGGTAGTGTTTTAGATTATATCTCGGAATATATTAATTTAATAACATATTTGTAAATTGATTTTGAATAAGTATTAAATTCGTAATACATCCGTAATACTTTGTTTCACTTGGTTTCATACAAAAATAATAAGATATTGAGGGCCGAAAACAGTTTCATATAATGATAATTTTCGAGTAACAAAATATTTTTCGCAATTAAAATATCGGCAGTTCCAACTTTGAATTATGTAAGATAACATCTTTATAAGATGATTTAATTATCTATCTTCGTATTAGAAGCGACATAAAGGGCAAATGTATTAATATTTTCTAATAAAATCCAAATATGTACATACATACTGCAATATCACGTCGCTCAACCGCGGCAAAATGATGAAAAACTGTCACTATGAGAAATCACATTGCTCACTTATCAGAAGTAATTTCTGATATATAAACTGACACAGACACTCCGTAATTCCAGATTAATATATGCATTCGAGCAAATATCAACAAATAGCATGGAATATCACTTTTAAAGTAGATTTAGCTAGGCGCTCCGTGGGCGCTCCGCAACAACAATCCGCCATTTTAGGATGATGAAATCTATAGGGCCGACATGACATAAATCGATTATCGATCGATATCTGGATTTAATTAGACCAAAATTATATCGAATTCTGAATGTTCGGTATTACTTGTAAGTAAATATGGGAAAACTTAAATATGTGTATAAATAAGTATTTCAAATATGAATAATATGTGTAAACTTTGCGATCACGAAAAACAACGCGAAAAACTCCGAAATTTTGGGACTTTTTTCACTGTTTGCTCTAAAAGTCATAAACTATACGTTTTTCGACAAACATTAAACAGTACTTTCTTAAAGATAATTAAATTTAAAACAATTTAAGCCTAATCGCAGCTCTATAAACCCTATAGGGACCAATCTATGGCCCTTCAACTATGGTTTATTTTTCCCGAAAATTGATATTTTTAAGTTTTGCAAGTGAGCAGAATATTGGCAAAATCCCTCATCAATAAATGTGGGAATACTTTTATGTCTATAAGTATTTAAAAAATAAATGAATTATGAATAATGTGTACTTATATTATATAAAGAATATGAGTATATAGGTACTTAGGTACATATAAAGTTTTGGGATATTTTAGAATATTGAAAGTGGTTTATCTACGTAAATAATTACATTTCCGATGGTGTGTTAACATTTGTGATACGCTATATATACCTATATAGAGAAAAATGTAGCTAAATAAAGAATTGTGTTGTGGGAAATATGATGGTGCATTTGCAAATTAAAATGATTTGAAAACACACGTCCACTCTTATAAAGGGTGCAATTACGCTTCTCGCATACTATTCTATCTGACTGCTGTCATAAATAAATCCCTTCGCAGGATACAAGGTCAAAATAGACAAAAGTTTGCGTGTTTGCAGTGTGACGGGACATTCATATATTTGATAAAACAGAACGACAGTCGCAAACGAGAGCCTGTCTTTTGTTAAATATCGTGTCATTACGCATCTCGTATCTTCACAGATAGATTAGACAGACAGATTCTATCTGTCTATCTATTCTATCTGTAAGCTGTATTCTATCTGTCTGCTGTTATAAAGATCCCTGCGCAGATACAAGGTCGAAATAGACAAAAATTGTGGTGTTTGCAGTGAAAATAGGTATACATATACCTAAAATGAATATGTGTATAAGTTTTTAAGTTTAAGCCTATCAATGTAACTGCAAATCCTACAATTGAAATATTCTGTTTTTTTTTTTTTTTTAAACTAGATGTTTTTTGATTTTCATCAATCTCTAATTCTATTTAGATCGATCAATAATCAAAATCTAATTCAGCCTAAATCAAATTCAAGCCTAATTCAAAAACATTAATCGCAGACATAGCCACGTTTAGTAAGATATTGAAGTTTATTGGTTATGTTCATTACAAAAAATAAAAAAACACATCTCATAAATCAAAATATTCTTTATTTATATGAAAAAATTTGAAAAACTTATTTTTTCTTTATGTAGTAGTTTTTAAAACAGCAACATTACAATACAATACAGTAGAATACAGTAACAGTGCAATACATTAGAAACATAAAACAGTACAAAATTTTACTTTCAAAGATACATTTTTTAAGAGATAATATTCAAAAGCGCTATAACAAACATCTTTTGTGTTTTAGCAAATGAAGCAATTGAGTAGTTAGTTAGTTAGCAATTGATGTAGTTGTTTGTAGTGGTGAAGTTGGTTGTTTATGTGCGAGTATGGTAGGGGTACGATGGCTTCGAGTCCGTATACCGGTGTATCTGACCCTTTACGGGCTAGTTCATCCGCAGCATCGTTCCCTCTCGAGTTACTGTGTCCCTCGATCCATTGCAGTGTCACCTTATTGCCTTTTTCGCATACCTCTAAGTTAATGGCATTCGTATATGAGTCCAGATGTAAGTATCGCTTCCTAGTACTTGTAGTACTGACTTGCTGTCTGATTGTATTGAGCAATGGATAACATGTGTTTATGGTGGCTGCGCTCCTCGGTGGGCTCGTATATGAGTCCAGATGTAAGTATCGCTTCCTAGTACTTGTAGTACTGACTTGCTGTCTGATAGTATTGAGCAATGGATAACATGTGTTTGTGGTGGCTGCGCTTCTCGGTGGGCTTCGAGGGCGTCGGACGGCAGCGGCGAGGCGTTCACACACAAACATTACTACTGTTAGCCCACAAACAGTAGTAAAAGATTTATAAAGAAGTTACATAAAAAAGTAACTTTTTTAAAAATCTTTCTCTCTCTTGCACTCTGTCCCTCTCTCACACATAAACACAGTCTCTCATATCATTGACCCCCAGATTCTAACGATTCATGACTCCATCCATCACTTCATTCTTCACCAATCATCCATCGTACGTACTTGAAATAAGGATACTGTGGGTATACTACTGTAAACTACCTACTATTATATCCACACGGGCAAAAATGACTACACAACCGAGAAAGCAATGCAATAAATGTTAAAGACTCGCGGTTTAACACTTTCGCTATAGAATTAATTACTGTATACATTGAATGAATTGAATGAATTACTCTAAAGTGTGATAATTTTTAAAACAAGGATCGATGCAGAGTGGTACATCGCAAATTTCACATATAAAAGTGGTCCTCTTCCGTTTTCCATCGCGTTTTAAGCACCATAAGCAACTAGCCCGCTTCCGCTCACCGACGGACCTAACGACCAGTGCAGCACTACGCGCAAAATGCTGTGTACCGTCAAGTCGCAGTGAAATATGGTCACGGTTTACACTTTGGTGACGACGCGGCTTAGGGACAAGGGGCAAATGCACGTCAGTGATTGCACTGATTAAACTTAGTCGGAAAACTTCTTGCCGAACAGTTGTGGCTACACTCCTATGGAAGAGGATACAAGCGTTTAATATAGACGCATTGAGAAGCCTCTTGAATAGCTTTTTGCTCCATTTGGCGTTCCTTTTTCTTTCTATTAGAAAAGGCTCTAGCATTTGGTCTTTCTTGTCGACCCCGCCCATGGATTTATTGTAGTCGCATATCACCTTGGGTTTGTAGAGTGACGGCCTACCAGGTCTAGCAGCCACTTGGACCACTTCAATACCATGGCAAGTGGATGTAGTGTACACAGTTTTCTTGTCCTGGAAAGCCATCACTACAACATCCCCAGAATGTCGAGCTACGAAAGTTCCATCTGCCGGTATGACGTGCTGAATGAGTGGTGACACATGCTTCCGCGATTTGCGCAAGGCGCCAAGACAATCGGTTTTGTTCCGTTTCAGGAACCTCGATAAAACGGGGGAGTTGAACCAACTGTCCAAGAATAATTGGTGTCCCTTGCCGAGCAGCGGCATCATAATTTGTCTTACAATGTCAGTGCTCTTCGGAAGATTTGATCGATTAGTAGTATCTTTGCCCATGTAAATGACGAACGACCACAGGTAGCCCGTAGCCGGTTCGCAGATTTCGAAGGATTTGATGCCGAAACGAGCAGCCTTCGTTCTGATAAACTGTTTGAAGGACAGTTTACCCTTCCACAATGTCAAAGATTCATCAATTGATATCTGTTGCTCCAATACATAAGCCTCTTGAAACTTCGCATTCAAGTGCTCAGGTATGGGGCCAAGAGAGAACAACTTAGATGATTTCTTATTGCGGGTTTCGTTATCTACAAAGTGTAGAGCTCGATTTAAATTTTCATAACGAGCCTTTGAAAAAAGTTTTCTAAACGAGTCATGTTTTAAGAACTCATTTGAAGAAAAGCACGATTTTATAGTCGGCATTTTGACAATCCCGATCAACATCCAAAATGTAAAAAGTATCATTATTTCATGAACGTTAGTGTCATACCAATCTCTCGCAAACCTCTCCGAAGACGCCTTCAATCCTTGAGCATATCGATTGGTCTCACAAACGATATGCTCCAGAATTTCGTCGTTCCAGAAAGTGCGGAAAGCATCATACGCATTCTCAACTGGCACGACAGGTCCAGGGTTTTCGACCAGAAATTCCTCTGGCCGCCCAGCGAAAGAATCCATGGGCGACCAGTTGAATATTATCGCGTCCCTGTCCCCATCGAACAAATCTGTCACTACATCATCTGCATATTTCCTTGCTTTTTGACTCGCGTCACTAACCCTAGCACTCCGCTCAGCCTTATCCATCTTATCTTTCAGTATTCTCGGAATTACTTCATCAGTCACACAGCCTTCCACAATCATATCGCCCCTACCAACGCGCGCCGTTGCCGCCCCTCCTCTTCCTCCGCGTCCTCCGTGTCCCTCTCTGCTTCCGCGTCCTCGTCCAGCAGCGTTTCGTCCAGCTCTCGCTACCAAGTACACTGGTCTGAAAATGAAAAAACGAAAATGATTAAAATTTAAAATTAAGATATATGTAAGAAGATCTACTAAGTACTAACCTTCGAGTCGACAGACTCGCACTTGCCAGTGGACTTGTCAGCGGACTGAACTCGGGTGAAGGACTGCTGGACGAGGACCCGGAAACAGGGGACACAGGGCGTTCCGTCGGCGGTGACCTCGACGTAGACCTCCGCTGAAATTTACAAAAATAGAAGAAGAGTTCTCGAATTCATTTTATATTTATCATATCCTATTTATAGTAGTTTTATACCTCTCCTATCAGAGGATCAAACTGGTGGCTCGGACCAGCGCTGGTTGACGGCGTGGGCGACGAACGTGCCGACATGACGCCGCTTTAGAAAAGAACAAAAAAAAATTATAATATTCTCTGAAAATAATTTGTACCCAATACTTATATTTATACTTACCAAGGTCGTTGAGTCCCTCCAGGACTCATGGAGAACACAGGCATGTCGGGCATGTCCACCGCCAGCGTCGAAGCCACGTCGAGTTCATCGTCGGAGTCGACGTCCGATGCCGACGTCTCCAACTCCGCCTCCAACTCGGCAAAGAACGAAGCATCAGGAACTCCGCTCCCTAAATTCCATTTCCTAGACATCTGCAAAGTAAATGAAAACAAAAACAAATTTATATATATATAGGATATATATATATATATATATATATATATATATATATATATATATATATATATATATATATATATATATATATATATATATATATATATATATATATATATATATATATATATATGTATGTGTGTGTGTGTGTGAGTGTGTGCGTGTGCGCGTGCGTGTGCGTGTGCGTGCGCGTGCGCGTGTGCGTGCGCGTGTGCCTGCGCGTGGGCCTGCGCGTGCGTGTGCGTGTACGTGTTCGTATACACACACGCACCCGCACACGCACACGCACACGCACACGCACGCACGCACGCGCAGACACACACACACACACACACATATACATACACATACACATACACATACACATACACATACACATATATACATATATACATATATACATATATACATATATACATATATACATATATACATATATACATATATACATATATACATATATACATATATACATATATACATATATACATATATACATATATACATATATACATATATACATATATACATATATACATATATACATATATACATATATACATATATATATATATATATATATATATATATATATATATATATATATATATATATATATATATATATATATATATATATATATATATATATATATATATATATATATATATATATATATATATATATATATATATATATATATATATATATATATATATATATATATATATATATATATATATATATATATATATGTGTGTGTGTGTGTGTGTGTGTGTGTGTGTGTGTGTGTGTAAATATATATTCTGCCACAAACAAACGTAATCACTACCCAATTTTTATTATTATTATTATTATTACAGTCACGCACATTACAGTCACGCACACGCACACGCACACATACACATACACGTATACATATACATACATATACATTATTATTAGAAGTCATATCATCACAGAATCAATTCGAAAAACGTTATACCAATTTTCGGCATATTCGATTTGAGCATCGTCTTCAAAAAATATCGATTATGCCAAAGAAGATCGATCCCCGCACTACTTTCGCTCGCAAAATAAAAACAAAATGACTAATTTGCCGGCTTTTTTTCAAAAGCTGTTTATCAGACATAAAAGTTCGTTTTTTGATTGATTTCGCATGAATAGCGATTGAAAACAATATTTCCCATCCCATTATAGACTATTTGATGACAGAATGCCTTTATTACATATCAAAAACAGTAATTCAAAGAGCCTCGAAAAAAACACCCTCAAGGTGTCCCACTGTTTATCAGAAAATCACTATAATTACTAGTCGATGTGACTTGATTTCATGATCAATCAATCAATCAATCGTTTAAGTCAATAAATACTTACATTTACTCGGCGATTCCGCAAATAAACACTCAAAACAACACAAAAAGTCGAGAGCACACGCACCGCGTTCGCCGAAATACTGATCTGCGAATGTCGGCTCTAAAAATTGCCATTTAAAATAATTGAAAAGCGAGCGCGTTCACCAAAAATATAATTAAAATAAAATAGGTATCGCTGCATAGGTTACAAATCAAATCCTATGCCAATCATACCGAATAAGCCAATGGTTACGTGTTTTTCGAGAGCGTTCTTCGCGGTCAAAATTATGGCCGATATCGGCCCAACGGGGCCATCACGGTGATTCGTGAATTGGCCGATTTCGGCCAGTCGGGGCTTGAGTGGTTAAGGATTACTACCTTTCTAAGAAGTAACCAGTTCTTCCCATTCTCTCCTGTTCCTCCCCCAATTTCCTCTCCTCGGGCACTATTAGTCTTAAATTCTTCCACTTGTCTGTATGTTATGTAATAATCTTTATTTTCACAATGCGCGCATGTACCACTATGTTTAGGTTAGCTGTAAGACATTGCCATGTGGCAATAAGCTAGCCTTTTTTGTATACTTTTTAAGTGCAAATAAAGAGTTTATTATTTATTGGTCATATTATCAACAATTATGAATTCATATCAAAATAATTAAATTTATCGTCTCAAGTGTTTAAAACAAAAGACAAACCGATTTTGAAAATTCTTTTACCAATAGAAAGCCACGTTATTTGTCAGTTTCATAGGCTATATATTAAGTAATCCGAAAATGAAAAGACTTCTTCGTAGTAGTCGGATTCGCAAAGTAAGTCAGAGAAAAACGGTCGAATGAAAATGTTTCTTACGAACGCCGCCTTAACGATGAGATATATATGATTGAGTTTTAGAGAAAAGTTGTAGAGCTTGATAATGCCTACAAAAAAGTCAGCGACAGCATATGCCTAACTATTATATTTAAGTCACAAAAAGTAGTATTTTATATTAAAAAAATAATTTAAATCGTTAGGTCATATTGTCAACAATTATGAATTCTTATCAATAAAGTAAATTAATCGTCTAAAGTGTTTAAAACAAAAGACTTTTCCCTTTTACTGCATATAATTACCCTTTTACTGCATAAATGGTTAAAGAGATAAGACACTCACAAATAAGACACTCACAAGAAGACACTCACAAATAACGGCATTATAGTCAAATTGGCATGCAAATACATACATACATATGCAGTACAAATATAACCCTTCTTTTGGCAGTCAGGAAATAAATCATAGTACTCAGTACTAACCGAACCACACTCATAATTTCATTAGAAGTAAAAGTTTTACCGCCCAACGAGGTGGGCACGGGTCAGCTAGTAATTTATAATCGAGAAGTAGTGAGTAACGAGCAATTCTAATCGAGCTATTTCCTTCTATGTAACACAATTGTTAGAGAATCACTGAAAATGTATTATGTATCTATCTATGTATTGTATTTATTTTATTATATCACGTAATGTATGGTGAATTTTATTACTTAAATCTATAAAAATATTTTATATTTGTTAATATAGAACGGTAGAGGGTTACCTTTATTTTATCCTTCCTTTTCTCTCTTCTTTTTTTCTTTTTGAATTATATTAGTTTAATACTATAAGAGCCGGACCACACGATGCGGTGCGGCTGCGGTATGGCGTCTGAGCGGTGCCGCTGCGGCGTCCTGCATACAAATATCCATGGTATGTCACACGGTGCGATCCGGCGCCGCGCCGCACGCAAACCGGTAATATGCGCCGGAGCGGCACCGCTCAGTTGTTAAGTGCAGTCGAAGGAGGGAAAACGCTTGCCTGTTTCATTTGTTTTCACGTATTTTTGTTATTTTTTAATCGAAGTGTTTAAAATGAGTACCAACGAAGAAGAAATTGGTATTGACTACCTCATTTTACTAGTTCTACGTACAATTAACTACAAAACTATTCGCCCACTGCGGCGTCGTAGTTACGTTGCGGCACCGCACCGTGCACTGTACGTGTGTACGCCAATACGGCGAAGTATTTGCGGTGCGGCGCCGCACCGCATCGTGTGGACCGGCTCTTATTCATGTTTTTATGCAAGCTAGGTAAGGTATATGCAAGCTAGGCTATTAATATTGAAATTCCGCCAGACATTTGTTGGCGCTTTACCAAAACCCATGCTTAGCCGAGAAACGAATCGTGCCGCCTGAGGCATCGCAATACAATACAATACAATTTAGTTCTGCTCCAGTAGGTAGGCTTTCCTACACTCGGATGCGTAATGTCTGTAGCCATAATTATCAAGGCAATAATATGATGGTCGTGAAAATAAATAAGCGTATACTAAAAATATCTAAATTTAAATTAATTGACAAATATAGCAATATAGCCGTCGTCGATAAAAATATAAATTACGCTCTTGGGCAAAGTTGATTATCATGAATTTTCCGTTATTTTACATTAGGATGCTCTTGGAATAAGAATTTAGCATTATCCAAATCTCTTAAGTTATATATACTGGATTCTTGAATAGGCCATTAAATAAGATTTTTTTGATTTGCTTCTCTCCAAGACTTCTGATATGTGTTGGGACCTTATTATAATAACACAGGCTTTGGAAAGGCAATGGAACCCAGCCGGGTTCGTCCGCCGGCCGAGAGAGCCAGTCGATATTATTTAATAATAATAATAATAATAATAACTCTTTATTTGCACTTAATGAGTATACAAAAAGGCGAGCTTATTGCCACATGGCCAATGTCTTACAACTAACCAAACATAATTTTAATAAACATTGTTTTAATTTTAATTTTATTATTTTTTTTAATATAATAATTATTTAGTAATTTGATTAGATACATCTAAACAATATTTTATAAAGTCTGCCTTAGAACAGGCCCTGGCCTAGTTAGGCGACTTTTATTCATTACTCTATCTCCTCGAGAATCAGTTTTTTGCTAACGTCTCATATACATATATATACAACATGATATGGTAAACTGTACAAACGAACTTGTGTAATACTATAAATAAATAAATAAATAAATAAATAAATAGTGGTACATGCGCGCATTGTGAAAATAAAGATTATTACATAACATAAAGACAAGTGGAAGAATTTAAAACTAATAATGCCCGAAGAGGAAATTGGGAGAGGAAGAGGAGAGAAAGGGAAGAACTGGTTACGTCTTAGAAAGTAATAATCCTTAAGGTGAGTTAAACGATGGTAAAGAAGGCGAGTTTCGTATATTTGCTGGGAGATCGTTCCAGAGCCTTGCACCATGGACACAGAAAGAATAGGAATAGAAATCACTATTATGACTCGGAATTTTTAATAAACTGTCAGAGGCTGACCGAAGTACGAGACCGCGGGAACTTAGTGGTTCAAAAAGCTCGTGGAGATAGGATGGATACAAAATATTCAGATAATATTCAGATGAAATCAGTCCTTAGCTACTCTTGGGGAGCTACAACCGTTTTTTTTAGGTAATCATGTAGTAAATAAACAAGACTTTTTCGGCGCTGGCTAAAATTAGTTCGAGCGCTTGGAAGATACCAGTTTCCAACCCCTCGCGCGCTCGCAAAAGAGTGAATTATTTCCGCCGATCTGGCAGAGTACAGCGGAATCGAAGATGCCACCGAACGCGACCGTCGCACGTAAAGTGGCTGCGAATGGGCCATGAACGTCCAGCGCAGCTGTTTAAAAATATTATTTATTGCCTTTGCCGTTTAGGCCGAACATCTATACCTATGTAATCCCACAGTATTATAGTTCTGATCAAACACCTATTTATTTATTTACTAATACTAGCTGACCCGTGCTCACTTCGTTGGGCGGTAAAACTTTTTATCTGTGATAAAATTATGAGTGTGGTTCGGTTAGTACTGAGTGCTATGATATATTTCCTGACTGCCAAAAGAAGGGTTATATTTTTACTGCATATGTATGTAAATATTTGCATGCCAATTTGACTATAATACCGTTATTTGTGAGTGTCTTCTTGTGACTGTCTTATCTGTAAGCGTATTATCTCTTTAACTATTAATGCAGTAAAAGGGAAATTATATGCAGTAAAAGGGAAAAGTCTTTTATTTTAAACACTTGAGACGATAAATTTACTTATTTTGATAAAAATTCAAATTAATTGTTGATAATATGACCAATAAACATGACCTAGCGATTGAAATTATTTTTTAAATATAAAAAACTACTTTTTGTGACTTAAATATAAAAGTTAGGCATATGCTGTCGCTGACTTTTTTGTAGGCATTATCAAGCTCTACAACTTTCGAACTTAATCATACATCTCTCATCGTTAATGCAGCGTTAGTTAGAAACGTTTTTGTTCGACCGCTTATTCTCCGACTTACTTTGCAAATCCGACTACCACGAAAAAGCCTGTTCATTTTCCGGATTAATATATAGCCTATGACACTCACAAATAACGTGGCTTTCTATTACTAAAAGAATTTTCAAAATCAGTTCAGCAGATCCAGAGATTACTTCCTACAACGTCACAAACTTTACCTCTTTATAATATTAGTATAAATTAAGTAACTAGTTGTTGCTCGCGGCTTCGCTTAGCGTAAAGTTTCGAATTGATTTGTTAATTTAAGTAGGGTGACGTTTATTTGCCTATTTAGACTCTACATTTAGATATATAGTGCAAGATGTCCCCCCTCAGATGCACGCTGCCTATCTCGTAGATGCACGAGTCTTGTTCCTCGCCATCCGCGCCGCCTTCCAACCAGGGAAAGGGATCTGTACAAGGAGGATGCCCTCGGCCCATTTTTGACTTTTGTAACTTTCGACTTCTTAGTTTTTTTACCTTTTCGACTTTTTTGACTTTTTTTTACTTTTTAGACATTTTTGACTTTTTCGAATTTTTCGACTTTTCAGCCATTTTTTACTTTTTCGACTTTTTTTATTTTTTTGTTATTTTTTATTTTTCCGACCTATTTGACTTTTTCCCATTTTTCGACTATTTAGTGACTTTTTCGACTTTATTGTTTTTTTTTGTAGTTTTTCGTTTTTTTTTACTTTATTGACTTTTCCGACTTTTTCGACTTTTTTGACATTTGCATTTTATGACTTCGACTTTTTGAAATTTTACACAATCGCACGGAATTAATAACAGTTATGGATGGCGCAGCTGTCAAACAATAGGATCGCCGCGATAGCCATCTAGAAAGTGGCCAATGTTCCCAAAATGACCAATTTCGATTTTTTCGATTTACAGTTGTTTCTTTGAGTTTTTCCTAAATATTAAGCTATTGCATAGCTTTTATCGCGGACCTAGTAGGCCAGCGCGGCGACCGAATGAAGAAATTTCTTAACGAAAATGAATGATTTTAAACTGATAATTACGTCTAAACGAGTAGGTACTGCTTACGATTCGAAAAAAATATATGTTAAACAAGAACATTTTCCTAATATTCTTAGCTTTGAATATTTTAGATTTTGTTTATATTACATAGTGTAATTAATTTGTGAAATTAGGTCTAACCGAACACAAAAACGACTACTACGCAAATACTACCTGGCGCATTATTATGAAACCTGCACCATTTTAAAGATAAATTAATTATCTATCTTTTTATCTACGATTTTTTCGAATAATCCGGTTTTTTTGCTTTATCGAATAAAAAATTCGTGCGCGGCGCTCTATCGGAAGACGTTTAAATTATTCCGAATCATTTGATTCAGCAGCCGCAAATGATTCGGAATAATTTCAACGTTTTCCGATTGAGCGCAGTTATCTGATATCAGAAAAAAGAAATAAATAAAATAAATAAATAATTATAATTGCATAAGTTGTTAAAAATGCTATGCAATAGCTTTACCGCGGCAGTCCCCGAGTGCCACACGTATTTTTTTTTTCTGTAAACCACCCCTGAATCAAGCCAAACAAAATAAAAGAAAAATAATTCAAATCGGTCGAGTCATTTCCGAGATCCTGCAAGACTAACGCACGGCGATTCATTTATATATATAAGATTATTATTATTATTATATTTTATATACGCCATTACTAATATCATACACGCTCACACTCCACACTTACACGCTCAACATACTCCCACAAATACATACACACACATCGAAGGTACTTTAGTTTTATTAAATAGTTAAAAAAAAAAACGTAATTTATGTAATTTTACTGAAATCCGTAACCGGTTTTAATTGTTGTAAATCTGTATACATTTAAAAAAATATTATTACTGTAATATTGTCTGATTTCTCAATAAAGAATTGAATTAAATTGAATTGAAAAATAAATTAAATATAAAGACGTGTGCAAATTATTAGAATCAAACGAGTTTTTTCATATTCTTAAATTTAATTAGGGTTTAAAAAATAATTATAGTTAAAGTTATATAAGTATTTGTTGTTATTGAACAAATTCTTTTAGCCGTCATAATCATAAGAAACGGAACTTACCACTTATTAGTTAATTTTGCTTTTATAGGCCCCCAAGTAGTAGTAGTAGTAGTAGTAGATGGAGTGGGGGGCTTGTTTCCAGCCCTTGATGTCACCTAGATCTGTAAGGTCTTTTGTAACTACCCACTGTGTGATTAGGTCAGTGGTCAGCTAGTAGCCCGGTACTTCTTACCAGACTAAGTAGGTCACTGACCTTCAAGTTGGGCAGATCGCTGGGTTCGAGAAAGGCTCGTCCCAGTAAACTGTGTCTTTTGGCGGCGAGCCCTGGACAGCGACCAACAATGTGTTTTGCCTGGCGACATCCCTGACTCTGTTTCCAGGAAGCCCGATGTTCCTGCTCCAAGCAGTCCCTGATGATTTTCTTACCTGTAGCGAAGGGGACCCCTACAGCTGGCTCCACTGGGTAATCCAGTGTGCCCAGTTTTGCCAGTCTGTCGGCCTCTTCGTTTCCGGGTATGCCTTGGTGACCCGGTATCCATATTAGGGTGATTTTGTTGGATTTTCCCAATTTGTTGAGCTCCTGCATGCAGTCCCAGACCACAGAATATTCTGTGGTGGCTTTAGCCAGAGCGTCCAGTGCTGCTCTGCTGTCAGAGCAGATGAGGATTTGTCTGTTTTTTACCTCAAGTCGACTTTGTAGTTTTATGCATTCCAATATGGCAAGTACCTCGGCTCGGAAAACCGTAGCGTATTGTCCAAGGGGGATGCTGATTCTGTGGTTGGTTTTGGGTCCGAACACGCCTGCCCCAAAACGTCCATTTGTTCCTGAGCCGTCGGTGAACCAAGCGTCTGCGTTGTGGCTTTGAAGCCACTGCGGATTTTTCCATTCTTCCCTGGTGGGGATTAGGATTTTATAGGATTTCTCTACCGAAATTTTTTCCCGTAGTCGATCCTGGGTCAGAGAAACGTTTGGCAAAAATAAAAACTCATTACGAATATTTTCAGAGATATTAGGTAGAATTTCGATGTATTTTTTTGTTTTATTTTTTATTGATTTCAGTAATATTGACATTAAAATATACTAAATGCTCTCGTTTTTAAGTATACAAAAATACATCTTGCGCAAAAAATTATCCAGAAATTCTAACTGACAGCTGCACCGGGTTCGATCATAACATCTTGAACCTTATACCACCAACGATCAGAGTAAATATTGCAGTATAGGTACCTAACAATAATTGTAAAATGTTTATTTCAAATAGATATATTAAAATACGCACTAAATACTGATGATTTTGAAATCGAAGTGTTACTGTTACACTAATTAATATTTTTAATCGTTTAGCTACTTACCATGTTGAATTCGGTGATTACCGATTTCGATTTCACAATTATAACAATACTTGTAAAATGTGTACTTCTTACAGATATATTAAAATTCACACTAATTACTAACGATTTCGAAATCTTATAATATTGTTCATATTATAAATGTTCATATTATAAATGGATCATTCCGTTCATATTAGAACTGTTGATAATATGACCTACATGACCTAACGAATTAAATATTTTTATTAATTTGAAAAACTACTTTTTGTGGCTTAAATATAAAAGTTAGACATATGCTACAGCTGACTTTTTTGTAGGCATTATCAAGCTCTACAACTTTTCACTAGAAGTTAATCATATATCTCTCATCGTTAAGGCAGCGTTCGTTAGAAACCTTTTCGTTCGACCGTTTTTTCCGACTTACTTTGGAAATCCGACTACCACGAAAAAGTCTTTTTATTTTATATACTTAGCCTATGACACTCACAAATAACGTGGCTTTCTATTGGTAAACGAATTTTCAAAATCGGTTCAGTAGATCCAGAGATTACTTCCTACAACGTCACAAACTTTACCTGTTTATAATATTAGTATAGATACATTTTGAATATATATAACACATGCCCTCCCGTTGATTTCGAAACCATTTTCACTCGTTTTTGCATATATTCTGTCAGACTTTTACAGTTTTTGTAAATATTTTCATCCATATACTACATACTCGCTTCAATGAAAAAATGAGGCGATTATTTGTTCTGCAATCCATTTTGCGAGTCTTTGCAGGCAGATAGCCAGCAGACACATTTGTTAATTATTACATATCAATATTTACAATCTCATTACACAGATGGCGTATATTTTAATGTCGAAACGTTACAATATCGCTTGACAGATGGCGTTTATTTTAGTGGTTTTTTTTAAAATACACCATCATAATTTACAAATTATATACAAAAACCTTCCTCGTTTTTTGCTCTTTCTAATTGCGAAAACCGCATTAAAATCCGTTGAGTTGTTCAAAAGAAGAAGGCGGATAGGCAGACATTAATAATTTCGACTTCATTTAATAACTATCTAATGATTAGTTTTAGCCTTATGGATATTAGGATAATATTACGTGCTACTGATACATTTTCAGCTTTTTCAAAGCACTTTGGGGGTAGGTACTAATTCAAATTTATTTATTTATTTATTTATTTATTTAACAGGGAAAACATACAGCGCTACAAAAAAATATTACAATTACATTAAATACAACATTTCTGGCCGATGACATGCTTTCAACAATAGTTTTAGTTAGTTAAGTCTCCAATACGCACAGTGCATTCTGTGGGGGTTGGGAGGGGAAAAGGAAAGGAAAAGGAAGGAATGGGTGTTAATAGATTTTACGACTGCGCCGACCATAATCCACGAGCGGTAAATAGGTATTTAACGCAGCACGCCGGTTGGAGCCAATTGTCGCGACGATATGGCGCGCCGAATATCGTCGCCTAAACAAAAGTACAGTGTAAGTCAAAGTTAAATATTTTACAGAAGAAAACTGTAGAAAGCTGATTCATTGTTAACTATTTCGTCTTATATTATAGTAATTGCGTCTTATATTATAGTATCACAGTAATTGAGATATACGATGATATAATTATTTGAATAAAGCTCTCTGATTGTGCGCTCTCTGATTGTGAATAAAGCTCTCTGATTTTCAACGCGGTTATGAGCTCAGAGGCCGTCCACATATTACGTATTCACGTTTTTGTTATTTTCTACCCCCCTCCCCTCCCCTCCCACATGTTAACAAACGTAATAAGCGGCCTTCCCCCCCCCTAAGATTACGTAATCAACCTAATTTGCGGAAAATGTGAAAACTCGTGAACCCGTTTGCAAGGTGTTATGTGGTAAGTGGAAAAATTAATAGAATGCTTTTAAAAATGTACTTTACTCATTTAACTCACTCGGTAAGGAATCACCAGTATCGATTTCATGAATCACTAAATCAGTACAACCTAGTCCAATCTTCTCCGTGGAAATATCCTTAAACTGACCAATAATATTGTCAGCAATTAAACGTTGCTCATCAGTCAAGTATTCGTAGTCCGAAATGACCGGCTCTACAATCCTACAAGTATGCATATCAGAATTATCCGAAGTGTGCAGAAATTGCAACTCACTCGGGATTAAATTAAATTTCTTCCAAATATCAAGTCCCAAAATAATTGGAATTTCAATACCCGGAAATACATAAAAAAACACAAAATTTTGTTATATTTTTAATCGTAATTGGCAAACGAACGGCACCGATACAAAGTGATTTTTGCCCATTAGCTGACGTTACGGAAAAAGAATCACAATTCTCCATTGGGAAACCTTGTTTTACAATGTCAAGATGGATATTCGCACCAACAATATTAAGAGCAGAACCCGAATCTAAAAGACCTTGTAATTTTAATTTATTAAATGTTAATTCTAGGTACAATAACTTATTGACGCTACCAGACAAATTACGTGAACAGTTTATTGGAATGGAATCAGCAGAAAGCGGAGTAGAAATGGCAATCGAAGAACGATTCGCCTTTGAAGCCTTAGAAAAATCTTTTTTCGGGCCTTTCCAGGTACTATTCCAATATAAACGCTGATTCTGACGAGTAGCGTCCGACATTAGTTTTTTTGATTATTCGTAGACGAATGATTAGTCTCTTGTCTTTTTATTTTGCAGTTGCTACACGATGGACTCTTTTGCCCCGGAGCCTTACACTTAAAACAAAAAATCTCCTCCTTACGTGGACATTCAGTGTATATGTGGTCTGATGTCCGGCAACGTAGGCACGGCCTTCGAGGACCTGAAGAACACACAGTATTCACACGTGAGTACTCTTTAAAATTCACCTTATCGGAAACATTATTTTTGCGATCGATAATAGATGAGCCAGAATCACCAGTAGAATTGCACGTAGATGTAGCAAGGAAATCACTCGGAGTCTCGCAAAAAAACTTCGAACGCTTGTGATTTTCTTCAATACGCGAGCAAAAAGATTTTAATTTTGCAACCGTATCTAGTTCCGTCAGACCGAACTGATTTGAGAAAACCGGTCTAACGTTGCGCAGCAGTATGTCGAGCTTTTGCTCTTCTAACATCGGTCTAGCTAAACGACTGAAAAGCGTATCCATCGCTGCAAAATAATCTGATACTGATTCTGATTTACCTTGAGTGCGAACAAAAATTTGTTTAGACAGCCTATACGTGTAGTCATCAGGTTGAAATCTTTGTTTCAGTTGCTGAGAAAAATCGTTCCATGACACTACGGTACCCTTGACCTGACGGAAGAATTGCAACGCTGAGCCATTTAAAATCTCTGGAATACCCCGAAGAAGCTCGTCGTCAGCAATACAACGACTTTCAGCCAACTCGTGGAGGCGCTCCAAGAAATCGAACACGCAACTACTACCATCATACGATACTGGAAGTTTGGCTAAATTCACAGGACGAAGACTCGACGGAAGGACGTCAACCCTATTCGAACCACTGACGGAATTACCAACGGCTCGATCAACCGAATTCAAATTCGCCGCACTACGCTCATTTTTAAATACAATATTCGACGGGGCATTTACTGAAGCGATAATTGTATCGTTTAGGTTTTCATAACTATTTGCATGAGACGAACCTGCTAAAGATTGGAATATTTGAGAAGGGTTATCGGAATACTCCTTCCAAGAATCTTGTATTAAGTCCCAAATTGTAATTAGGTAATCGGGCATGTCCGTTGTGAACTGAAATCTCCTCTCCATTGCGACATAGTTAGCTTCAAAAATTTGTTTGTTGATACCAGAGCCATCTATTTTTAATAGTTTTATATCATCTCGCAATCTAGTCAATGATTTAAGTATATCTTTACCCCATTCATTTTGATATGGAACGGATAAGATCGGTTCGATATGTGCTAGTCCTTTTAAAATTGCTCTATTTTTATCTACAGTATCCTCCGGAACTGAACCCCGAAGAATTATTTCAAAATCTAGCTCCGACTTCCTCAACAAATGGAATCTCGTAGGCATATTGAAAACCTGGTAGTAGTGCTCGATGAAATAACTCAGTAAGCTTCCCCCACCAGAACGAACTGACGAAAATCAAAGAAAATCAAACACTCACCCACTGCTGACTGCTGCGCTAGGATGAAAAGGAATGATTAAGAAGAAAACTTTGAACCATTACCATTCAGAAGGACTCTCGTTTCAATTATTAATATAAATAGTTAGACTTAATTACAATTTACTTAGATTTACGTAATATATCAAACTAGTAGTATAGCATTAGCTAGTAAGTAGTACATAGAAATTGTGAAAAAACTGTAAATAGAAACTGTAAATAGCATGAAAATATAGCACTTAGTCTTTTTAATGCATGTTACTATTTAAAAAAAAAAATATTTACATAGTTCGTACGATTTTTATTATTATTTAAAAAAAAAATATAACTATAATTGAAGCAAGAACTGTAGAAGTTTTGTTGGACGCCATAATGTGACATATAAGAAGGCTCTATATACCTAGAATATGTAGAAACCTTAGACTTATAAAAAGAAGCACTTGTTTCTAGATTCTTTATTATACCTCGTATTGCGGCCACCTGCCACAATGCGATGCCACTGGCACGGAACCGATCAGTGGTCGTTGGGGACCCAGGACTGTAAAAAGAGGTCCCCCCACTCGATCGCCGCTTGCCCTATTACGGGCAGCCAGGTCACCGCTGCGAGCCTCGATAGCCTCAGTTTGCACTTTTACCACCGTTTTAACTCTCCCTGTTCTAGCACCAATAAAACACACTTTTATCTGTTGAAAACAACGAGATATATTCACAACTTATTTGCTAACTTTATACAAAGGTAAAAACATGAAATAATCCTAACGTGTAAAATACAAAAATGTTATTAATACTTGCTAGACGATAAACCAAATCAAATACAAATTCTTAGCCTAGCTTACTTCTAGGTTGGCATTCAAAAATGTCCACAATCTTATCACTCACAAAAATGTCTTATTAAAGTTTATTTATCACCACTGTCGTTGTCGCAGCTTGCAGCTTGTAGATCGATCCGCGTGTCCAACAGGCGGTCGGGCGATGGTGCTGCGGCGTGCTGCTGGCGGTGGCTTCCTTAGCCGACCGCGTGTTCGCCGCTCGTACTGGAGTGGCGTGTCGGCGGCTTGAAGCGACGCGGCGATGCTGCGGCGTGCTCAAGCTGGCGACGGTTGACGGCAGGCACGTACTCGGCGCGGCGCGGCGCCCACTTGGCCCGGCGCGGCGTGTGGCTGCGTGTTGCTCGTTCCGGCGCGACCGGCTCCCAGGCCGTCGCGGCGCGGCTGTCGCTCGTTCCGGCGCGACCGGCTCCCAGGCCGTCGCGGCGCGGCTGTCGCTCGTTCCGGCGCGACCGGCTCCCAGGCCGTCGCGGCGCGGCGTGTGTCGCTCGTTCCGGCGCGACCGGCTCCCAGGCCGTCGCGGCGCGGCTCGGCGTGGATCACTCGCAACCGACACGCTAGTCGGTGCGGCGCGGCGCCCACAACTGACACGCTGGTCGGTGTGGCGCGGCGCGGATCTGGCGCAACCGACACGCTGGTCGGTGCGGCGCGGCGTCCTCTGTCGCCGCGACTTCCCGGCGTGTCTCAGCACGCTGTCGCCGACGCGTCCAACTTCGCCGGTTGGCGCGATGCGGCGTCTGTCGCAATCGACTCGCTGGTCGGTGCGGCGCGGCGTCCTCTGGTCGCCGCGACTTCCCGTTGCAGCTGACGCGGCGATTCCGCGTCCCCAATGGAGCGTACGCGGTCCTGCGTAGCTCGGCTGCTTGCCGCAGGCGGTCCGTGTCGATATTCGGCGGCGGCAAAAACGTCCACGTTTCGCTGGCCTCGCCCCGAAATACCGAACACGAATACCTGCTGCGGCGATTCCCCTCCGGCTCCCGGCTGCTTCGTCGCTGCGTCGCTGCGTCGTCCTTCTCGTCGCTCCCGCTGATGGCGCGGTCTGGCGGTCCGTTGCCAAGACCGAGGTCCCGAAGATCCGGCGACCCGAAGCGGCGAGGTCCAACTCACTACACCGAGTGGTTGGCTGGTCAGTCTCCTTGACTGTTCTTCCACGACGATTTCTTCCTCGACGACTTCCTTCCAGCAGCGCGACGCCTTGACTCCCTAAGCAGCCGGGTGGCCACTTGTTGCCGGCACCCAGGCCGGAGAGCGAATGAATTGCTCCCCGCCCGGCGGCTATATTTATACCCCGGCTCCGGCGGCGCGCGCGCGGCCCGTTCTGCCGGCGGCCTCTGATTGGCCGGCGCTCGGCCTCGCGCTCGCCGATCTCTCCGTCTCCGTCTTTTCCGACTTTTCGCTTCTGCGATTCTATTTTTCGGTGTTTTGACGATGCATTCCTCTTCGGGCTTATTCTTTTTCGCATTTGGGGAATTTTCTGCCGATTTTTCCTTTGGCGACTTCAATATATTTTCGCCCGATATGGGAATCTTGAGCGGGGCTTGTCCGTGTTGTTTTTTACTGCTTATTCTTATTTACGTTATCTTTTTCCCTTGTTTTAATGCTTCGAATAAACATTTCTGAGATATATTCGAATAAAATTGATTTCTTGGATCGGTTGACGGTGGCCTCGGTCGCGGCGCGACGTCTGCGAGGTCCGTCCCGTCGCACGTAAGCCCATACATTTTGTATGGAAAAATTACGCGGATGCTATGCCCGATTTCAGGTTGACGAAAACTGCACGTCGGATTCGCCAGTTTTCGTCTTTAAAATTAATTATTATATTTCTGGCGTATCGCCCTTACTTTTGCAGCCACTATGCTTGGAATAAATCCATGAAATTCTTGCGGTTTGATGAGCGGTGTTTTCGGCCGGGACGCGACGTCTGCGAGGTCCGTCCCGCCGCACCTAAGCTCATACATTTTATAGGACAATTTACGCGGATGCTATGCCCTATTTCAGGTTGACGGAAACTGCACGTCGGCCTCGACAGCTTCCGCCTTTTAAAATCAATTAGATTTTTTGGCGGCTCGCCGTTTTATTAGCGGCCGCAACATCCTCCCCCCCGACACTTCCCGTGTCTTCCTTTTCCGCCTCCAATATGACGGCCACTTTTGCTATGGGCCGTCGGCAAATCCGGCCGTTTGCTGTTCGGAGGTCGACTACCCTTACCATCCCGTCTGCTCCCGGGTGTGTGGCGGTGACGACCCCCCTTACCCATGTTCCGCGTGCTGCGTTGGGTTCTGTTATGAAAACGACATCGTTCACGGCGATGTCCCTGTTTTTCTTGTACCATTTAGACCTCTTGGCTAAAGTAGGCAGGTACTCTTTTACCCATCTTCTCCAAAATTGATTGGCCAATGCCTGGCTTATCCTCCACTGTTTCCGGAGATCCGTCCTTTCGTCCGATGGGCAAATCTGCGGTACCGGTTGTGGTGGCCCGATGAGGAAGTGGTTCGGCGTGAGTCCTCCTTCGTCTCGGTGATCGCTTGACACGTGGGTGATAGGCCGACTATTCACCACAAACTCGGCTTCGGCGAGCGCTGTCCTCAGGGTTTCCTCCCTAGGTGCTTGCTCCTTCAAAATGGCGTAGAGTGCGGTCTTTATTGACCTCACCATTCTTTCCCAGCTCCCCCCCATGTGGGGTGCCGAGGCTGGAATGAACCTCCAGTCCACTCCTTTGGCCGACAGTTCGTTGGCCATCTTGTCTTTGTCGATGCTGTCCCAGGCTTCCCGGAGTTCTCTTTCTGCTCCGTGGAAATTAGTTCCATTGTCGGAGTAGATCGTTTTTGGCCAGCCTCGCCTCGCTGCCATCCTTACGACTGCTTGAACGGCCGAGTCCGCCGTCAAAGAAGCTGCTATGTCGATGTGTACTGCTCTTGTGGCCAGACACGTCATTAAGACTCCGTACCGTTTTTCTCGTCTTCGTCCAATGCACACGTTTATCGGCCCGAAATAATCGATGGCGCAGTCTGTGAATGGCCGAACGTGATGCGCTAATCGCGCTGCGGGTAATCTCCCCATTTGCTGGGTACCGGGTTGAACCTTTTTCAGCCGGCATGTCCTGCATTCTCTTGCTGCTCGACGGACAGCATTGCGGCTGCCTAACAGCCAATATTGTTGACGTAAGTTATTTCGCACGGTCTCCTGACCTTGATGTGCTGCTTGCCGATGGTAATAATTTACGAGTAGGCGCGATAGACGATGCCTCGCGCATAACACCGCTGGTTCCTTGACCGCTTTTCCTACATTTTTCGCGGCGCCTATGCACCCGTCTAGCACGATGTGTCCCTTTTCATTTAGGCGAGGTGTCAGACTGTATAGTCTGCTTCGTACGTCGACGGTTCCATCCTGGTTTAAGCTATGTATTTCTTCAGGAAACATTTCCTCCTGCGCCTGCTTGATTAGTTTTTCTGTGGCTCTTTCTAGTTCCCATTGCATGAGGGTAACTCCCCCCCGTGACTCTGCTCGCCGGAGACACCGGTCGATGAAGCGTAATGCATACGCTGTGCTTCGCACCAGTCGTTGCCACGATGAGAAGCGTTCCATCTCGATCGTCCTCTTGTTTTCGTGTGTGTTAAACACGGCTCGCATCTCTTCGGTGGGGCTTTCGACAGCCCATGTCTCCCTCGGCCAGTCTTCTTCTTCCTGTCGCAGGAAAGCGGGCCCGTTGAACCAGCGCGACTGTTCGCCCAGGTTGCACTGCTCTTTGTCCCGGGTTGCTTCGTCCGCCACGTTTTCCGTTGTGGGAACCCATCGCCAGTCGCCGGTGTTCGTCAGTTCGTCTATTTCGCCGAGCCGATGAGCGACGAATACATTGTACCGGCGTGGATCACTTCTGATCCATTGGATGACGGTGGTCGAGTCGGTCCACATCACTGTTCTCTTCACGTGTAGTGACAGTTCCTGTTTTATTGTGTTGGCTAGCCGGCTTCCTATCACGGCTGCCATCAACTCCATTCGTGGAATGGTTTGAGGTTTTAATGGTGCAACCTTTGCCTTGCTGGCTACGAATGATGTACTTCGTCTTGCCCCGTCTTCGCTTACTAAATAAGCGACCGCTGCGTACGCTGTTTCCGACGCGTCGCAGAAAATATGCAGACTGATGTCTGCTGCGTTGACTGGTCGGTACCACCTTGGTACCTGACATTCCCTTATGGAATCCAATTCCTTCAACCATTTTAACCACTTCTGATGTACTCTTTGGCTCAGCTCCTGGTCCCACTCTGTTTTGTCTCGCCAGACTTCTTGCAGTAAGGTCTTTGCCTTTACTGTGAATGGCGACAGAAGCCCGAGAGGGTCAAACACGCTCATGGCCAGGCTGAGCATCTCTCTTTTTGTGGGCCTTTTCTCTCCGGCCACTATTGCCCTGTTGACGCGTGGAAAGTTCAAATTAAATGTTAAGATGTCTCTTTCTGGATCCCACTCCAGTCCCAGCACTCGTTCCGCTGTTTCAGCTTTCCCCAAGTTGAGGCTTATGTTGCCCGACGACTTGGCTTCCATTGCTGTGAGAACTGCACTTGAGTTGCTGTGCCAGTTGCACAGCTCAAACCCGCCTCTTCGATGCACTTCTGTGACGCTGCGTGCCAATTCGATGGCTTCTTTTTCGCTATCCGCGGAGTCTATATAGTCATCCATATAATGACGTTTTAATATGGGCTCTACCGCTTGCGGGAACTCCTTCTCGTGCATCCTGGCGTTCTGATTTTTAGCGTTCTGGGCGGAGCACGGTGATGATGAGGCGCCGAAAATCATTACACACATTTTGAACGTCTTCGGTTCCTGGTCCGTCTGCATATCTCGCCATAGGAACCGCTGGGCATCTTGGTCTTCCTGACGAATCTTGATCCGCAAAAACATCTCCTTGATGTCTGCCGTGAACGCTACTTTGCGTTCCCTGAATTTCATCAGGATTCCTATCAAAGGATTTAGCAGGTCCGGGCCGGCTTCCAATGCGTCATTTAAGCATCGGTTGTTCACCTTTGCGGCGGCATCGAACACAATTCTAATCTTGCTCGGCTTGTGCGGATTCGTAACGCAAAAGTGCGGAAGGTAAAAGGTTCGCGGTCCGCGTTGATTCTCCTCTTCCTCCGTCAGTTCCCTTGCGTAACCTTTTTCCACGTACTCGCGCATCTTTGCGCGGTACGCTTCTGCCGTGACGGGCTCTTTCTTCAGCTTCGTCTCCAGGTTTCTTAACCGGCTAATGGCTTGTGCGCGGCTTGGAGGAAGCCTCTCTTCCTCTGAGCGCCAGAGTAGCCCCGTTTCCCACCGACCGTTGTCATATCGTGTCGTGGCGGCCATTGTCTGCACTGCGCGCTCGTGCCGTTTCTGGTGGTGCTGTCTCGCTACCACTCCCGCTTCTTCCGTTCGTAGGTAGTCTTTTACTATATCCTCGACGGACTCTTCCTTGAAGGTAGCGTGGAATACTTCTCCTTCTTGCCGGGCTGTCGTGTTTACATGCCCGCTTATAGTCCAGCCGAGCAGACTTCTCGTGGCTGTCGGCTGTCCTACGGGTCCCCAAACGATCTCCCTCGGAGCAATTAACCGGTAATTGTCCATCCCGATCAGGAGCGCAGTCTTTCCTTGGTACCTTGGAATGTTGATACCGTGCAAGTGAGTCCACTTCTCCCACTGGCTGTTGCTGCACTCCTGTTCGGGCGTTTGGAGATCTTCGATGGTTCTGACGGACGTCATTTTATACCAGTCGTCGCTTTGCTTGTTCCGTATTTCTAGGCTCACTATTCTTGAGTTCTCTTGGTGAGGGCCCGTAATGCTCTTTAAGGTAAGTGGGCTCTTTTTACCCTTCAATCCGACGTCCCTGGCCACGCTCTCTTTTAGTAGCGTGATGCTAGATCCTTCGTCGAGTAGGGCCAGCACTTCAACGCTGCCCTTCGGGCCCTTCACCGTGACTGGTATGACGCGCAACAAAATGTTTTTACTACTCAAATTCCTACCTTGTGTAGTGTGTACTGCTTTGCTGCTGTCGCGTCCGTCCGCTGCTGCTGCTGCTGCCTCCGTCGCCCTCCCTCTGGGCTCCGTGCGCATCGGAGACCCTCTTTCGACGATGAGCAGCGTGTGTGTCTTCCCAGAGTCGTGGCAGTCCCGCGCGAAGTGACCTCGCTTGAGGCACCGGAAGCACATGCCGGAAGTTTGTGCGAACTGCGAACGCCGGCTCACCGGCATTTTCAAGAACTTGTAGCATTTGGCTACATCATGTCCTTGTCGATCACACACTATGCACTTTGGCCTGTTGCCCTTTCTGTCCGAGGCCGCATTTGGTTCGCGCACTGTCGCACTGTCTTTCCGCACTGCACTTGCCTTTTTCCGTTCGGGTGTCGGATCCCGCACATCCGTGTCCGTCGCGTACACCCGCTTCGGAGCAGGCTTCCCTTCGTGCACTTTTGCCTTTGGTTTGGCACTCCAGTTGGCACGATTCACTACCGTAGCTTGACGTCCTATTTTGTCCATATAGGTGCTGAAGTCGAATAGCGATGGGTTGCCTTCATGCTTTTCGATGATCGCCTCGCTCCAGCCCGCCAAGTGGTGTCCCGATAGCTTGGACTCTAGCTCCCGCAGAATTTCCATATTATAGGCATATTCTGGCCTCTTCAGCGACTTCAACGACGCTATCAGGTTGCCAACCGTGATAGTGAAGTCTATTATCTCTTCGCTGGTCGTTGAGTCGCTGGTTAGTGGTCGCAAACTGCGCACCTGATTTATAAGGCGCCCGATTAGCAAGTCGGGACGACCAAATCTCCTCTCCAGGATCTCCCTGATCCTTGGCAGCTGCTCGGGGTCAAATAGGAATGACGAGACCGCCTGATAGGCCCTGCCCTTCAGACATCGTTGCAGCCTTGTCAGCACCTCGCTGGGTGTGAGGCTCAGCGTCTGCTGCTCCAACTGCGACACGAAGATCAACCATCGCTCTGGATCGCCGTCGAAAATCGGCAACTCCCGTGGCAGTGTTTGCCGCAGCAAGATTCCCTCGCACGCCGTTGGTGCGTGCGGTGTCGCAGCTGGAGCCGTTGCTTGCACGTCGTCCCGTTGCTGCTGCCTTTGTCGAGCTGCGCCGAGTACCGCTTGCTTTGAGTTGTCAATCCACTGCGGTATCGGTGGCTTTTCTACCGGTATGTTCAGCTGCGCTACCGATCGACCGATGCTGCGCATTTCCTCAGCCTCTTCTTCTTCCGCCTCAATGAGGTCTCTCTCGATGGCCGTGGACTGGCGGAGATTGTCGAGTCGCTTTTGCAGACTCTCCTGGCGCAGCTCCAGCATCTCCTCTTCGATTCGCTGTCTCTCCTGGAGCTCACGCTTCGCTGCCTCTGCGAAGCGACGTCGGCATCTGCTGTGCGGCGTCATGCCGGTCTCGCGACTGCAGAGGCTTCCCTCCCACTCGGCCGGTCTTTCCTTGGGCTCACCTTGCGACGCTGCGGCGTTTGCTTCATCCAAGTGAGGCGTGCTGTGCTGCGGGCGAGTTGCTGCTATGCGTGTCGCTGGCGTTAGCTGCTGCCTCGCAGGCGGGCCCATTGCCCCCTGAGGCGAGTTCCCGCGCCGCATCGCTGCCGTGCCACTCGTTGTCGCCTGTACTGTCGCTTCGGTGACCGTGTCGTCGTCTCTTGTCACGTTCGGATCCATGGTCCCGCTTTGGTAGCCGGTGGTCGTAGGCTCCTCCTCCCTTTGAGGGCCGTGCCGGCTTTTGCCGCTGCGAAGACTCATGTTTTATTGGTGCTAAGGAGAGTTACGGTAGTGCACTGGTGGCGATCCGGCTCGAAGGACCAGCTTATATTGCGGCCACCTGCCACAATATTGCGATGCCACTGGCACGGAACCGATCAGTGGTCGTTGGGGACCCAGGACTGTAAAAAGAGGTCCCCCCACTCGATCGCCGCTTGCCCTATTACGGGCAGCCAGGTCACCGCTGCGAGCCTCGATAGCCTCAGTTTGCACTTTTACCACCGTTTTAACTCTCCCTGTTCTAGCACCAATAAAACACACTTTTATCTGTTGAAAACAACGAGATATATTCACAACTTATTTGCTAACTTTATACAAAGGTAAAAACATGAAATAATCCTAACGTGTAAAATACAAAAATGTTATTAATACTTGCTAGACGATAAACCAAATCAAATACAAATTCTTAGCCTAGCTTACTTCTAGGTTGGCATTCAAAAATGTCCACAATCTTATCACTCACAAAAATGTCTTATTAAAGTTTATTTATCACCACTGTCGTTGTCGCAGCTTGCAGCTTGTAGATCGATCCGCGTGTCCAACAGGCGGTCGGGCGATGGTGCTGCGGCGTGCTGCTGGCGGTGGCTTCCTTAGCCGACCGCGTGTTCGCCGCTCGTACTGGAGTGGCGTGTCGGCGGCTTGAAGCGACGCGGCGATGCTGCGGCGTGCTCAAGCTGGCGACGGTTGACGGCAGGCACGTACTCGGCGCGGCGCGGCGCCCACTTGGCCCGGCGCGGCGTGTGGCTGCGTGTTGCTCGTTCCGGCGCGACCGGCTCCCAGGCCGTCGCGGCGCGGCTGTCGCTCGTTCCGGCGCGACCGGCTCCCAGGCCGTCGCGGCGCGGCTGTCGCTCGTTCCGGCGCGACCGGCTCCCAGGCCGTCGCGGCGCGGCGTGTGTCGCTCGTTCCGGCGCGACCGGCTCCCAGGCCGTCGCGGCGCGGCTCGGCGTGGATCACTCGCAACCGACACGCTAGTCGGTGCGGCGCGGCGCCCACAACTGACACGCTGGTCGGTGTGGCGCGGCGCGGATCTGGCGCAACCGACACGCTGGTCGGTGCGGCGCGGCGTCCTCTGTCGCCGCGACTTCCCGGCGTGTCTCAGCACGCTGTCGCCGACGCGTCCAACTTCGCCGGTTGGCGCGATGCGGCGTCTGTCGCAATCGACTCGCTGGTCGGTGCGGCGCGGCGTCCTCTGGTCGCCGCGACTTCCCGTTGCAGCTGACGCGGCGATTCCGCGTCCCCAATGGAGCGTACGCGGTCCTGCGTAGCTCGGCTGCTTGCCGCAGGCGGTCCGTGTCGATATTCGGCGGCGGCAAAAACGTCCACGTTTCGCTGGCCTCGCCCCGAAATACCGAACACGAATACCTGCTGCGGCGATTCCCCTCCGGCTCCCGGCTGCTTCGTCGCTGCGTCGCTGCGTCGTCCTTCTCGTCGCTCCCGCTGATGGCGCGGTCTGGCGGTCCGTTGCCAAGACCGAGGTCCCGAAGATCCGGCGACCCGAAGCGGCGAGGTCCAACTCACTACACCGAGTGGTTGGCTGGTCAGTCTCCTTGACTGTTCTTCCACGACGATTTCTTCCTCGACGACTTCCTTCCAGCAGCGCGACGCCTTGACTCCCTAAGCAGCCGGGTGGCCACTTGTTGCCGGCACCCAGGCCGGAGAGCGAATGAATTGCTCCCCGCCCGGCGGCTATATTTATACCCCGGCTCCGGCGGCGCGCGCGCGGCCCGTTCTGCCGGCGGCCTCTGATTGGCCGGCGCTCGGCCTCGCGCTCGCCGATCTCTCCGTCTCCGTCTTTTCCGACTTTTCGCTTCTGCGATTCTATTTTTCGGTGTTTTGACGATGCATTCCTCTTCGGGCTTATTCTTTTTCGCATTTGGGGAATTTTCTGCCGATTTTTCCTTTGGCGACTTCAATATATTTTCGCCCGATATGGGAATCTTGAGCGGGGCTTGTCCGTGTTGTTTTTTACTGCTTATTCTTATTTACGTTATCTTTTTCCCTTGTTTTAATGCTTCGAATAAACATTTCTGAGATATATTCGAATAAAATTGATTTCTTGGATCGGTTGACGGTGGCCTCGGTCGCGGCGCGACGTCTGCGAGGTCCGTCCCGTCGCACGTAAGCCCATACATTTTGTATGGAAAAATTACGCGGATGCTATGCCCGATTTCAGGTTGACGAAAACTGCACGTCGGATTCGCCAGTTTTCGTCTTTAAAATTAATTATTATATTTCTGGCGTATCGCCCTTACTTTTGCAGCCACTATGCTTGGAATAAATCCATGAAATTCTTGCGGTTTGATGAGCGGTGTTTTCGGCCGGGACGCGACGTCTGCGAGGTCCGTCCCGCCGCACCTAAGCTCATACATTTTATAGGACAATTTACGCGGATGCTATGCCCTATTTCAGGTTGACGGAAACTGCACGTCGGCCTCGACAGCTTCCGCCTTTTAAAATCAATTAGATTTTTTGGCGGCTCGCCGTTTTATTAGCGGCCGCAACACCTCGTATATGTACATTCAGCACTGTAGATGTCAGTGCGGATAGATAACAATTAAGGTGGAAAACACACCCATTCATCCATTAAATAAATAAGTTAGAACAAACCATATTTAAAACTAAAAAGTAAAAACAACATTTAAAATAAACCGTGAGTAACAATATTTAACAATAATTTAAGAAGGCTGCTATGCAGCGGAGAGCAGAGCTCCAGGGTTACGCAGATTCTTGCTTCAATTGACGATAAAATGGTAAATAAATATAGACGATAAATCTAGGCGAGTGATGGGCCTGGTAATGGTTCAAAACTAATAGGTAATAATGGATGCGCGTTGGCCGGTTCCTATCTTCGCGCCGTTCGCTTCGGGAGCCGTCGTGCGCGGTCGTCGCGTCGCCGAGACGATAGTAATGAGCGCCGATCCTCGAAGTCTCGTACTTGTACGATAATCCGGAGCAGGTAGGTAGGTAGCCCGCCGCGCCAAAAGACGAAGAAGCGACGAATATTCGCGGTGGTCTTTCGGCCTTATAATAGCCGTCGAGGCTCCCACTGATGGTCGTTACTTCCCGGGCGATGCTCCTCCGTAAATATCGCAAGTGATCCTGGAATACCCGGATACAGGCGACTTCGACGAAGCGTTCTAGATGAGTGATCCAAGGTGACGAAACCCGCACCAATAGCCCACGCAGAAGATCCCACGCAGAAGATTCCCCCGCAGAAGATCCCACGCAGAAGATTCCCCCGCAGAAGATCCCTGCCGCCAAAAAGGGCCTATTCTAGATTAATCGCGCCAGGACGAAGGGACCGATCTCGGAACAGGAACAGCAATAGCTCAAGTCCAGTCGTTTGATTCTGACCCCCGCCAAACCGATCCGAAAGGATCGCTAACAGAGCACTAACAAAATACATCGAGCACTTACCAGGAAAAACTATCGTCCTAATCCTTATACGGACTTCCCTGGGATCTCGTTCGGAATCAAGTCGGATTCAAAATGACCCAAATTATCTTTTGGCTGGTAGTCCGCCAAACTTTTGGCGGTCTCCGGCAAGGAAATCCCTTATGCGATACGCGCGAGTTTTTAAAATCAAATTCGACATTTGAAGAACGTTAAATTAAAATATTAAAATCATGTGATAATAAAATTGATTTTTATTTATAGTGAAAACTAGGATGAAATACCCATATTGCACTATCCTTAACTTAAAATCCGGAATCCAAAATCGTAAGGAACCAACGACCTTCGAAAGCTGTCAATCTACATTCCACAATTCCATCAGAGAATAATAAAAATATTCTGAAAGTAAATTTATGAGCTAACAAAATAATTAGGAATTATGACCAAAAGACTAATCAAAAACTATAACTAAATAATTAACCACTTTTGGCCGGCATTACGAACATCGTACCGTCTCCCTTGTTTCTGGCAACGATTCTCATCGAATCATCGCATACGTCACTATGCGCTTCTGATTGGTCGGCCGCGCGAAAAAGTCGGACTGTCAAAAATGAACACGACGCCATCGATCGCTGAAGTGAATGAATATTGTGGAAGACTATTGTGGGAAAACTAATCGGAAAAACGCGAAGTGCGTTACAATATATAGTTAGTTAGTTAGTTAGTTTGTCTGGGCTATTTCCCGCACTTGGCCTCTTGATTGGGACGTAGTGCGTGGCTCATGTTTCTATTTATGTTACTCCAGCCAACCGAGGCTGTCCCAGAAGGTTAGCAGCCTGTTTGGGTTGCTACAGGCCTCCGGGACAGATGCTGGAGATTGTAGTATTCTTGCCCGTTGCTCTGCCACGCTCCTGCATTCCATGAGCACATGCTGTGGCGTGTCTTCTTCCTCCATGCATCCGCTGCATAGAGGGCTGTCTGTCACACCTATGGTAAACAGGTGTTTGTTTAGGGGACAGTGGCCTGTCATAGTACCTATGACTTTACGGATTTTGTCCCTTTTTAATCTGGTGAGGTTGCGGGCAAGTTTTTTAGACGCTTCCGGAACCGTGTTCTTTGTTTGCCTGCATCCTGCGTTTTTTTCCATTCTTTAAGGTGCGTTTCGTCGGTGTTTCTGCGTAGCCATGTTTTTATTTGGGCCTGGGGTATGGGCATCAAGGGTTCCGGTCCATATACTATTTTCTTTGATCCCCTTTTGGCCAGTTCGTCTGCCGCGTCATTGCCCAGTGAGTCGCTGTGCCCTTTAATCCATTGCAGGGTCACTCTATTTGACCTTGCAATGGGTTGAAGCGCATTGTGGCATTCCAGTACAAGGATATAGGTTAAAGTATTTTTTGCTAGCGCTTGTAGCACGGAGGCACTGTCGGAGTCAAATTTCAAACTTAGGTCATCGACATCTTTAGCTGCAACTGCCTGTGCTGCTCTGGTGATGCCAATGCATTCTGCTTGGAAGATCGTATTTAAGTTGCCTAGGGTAGTTGATATTTTGATGTTTAGATCATTTGAGAAGACGCCGGCTCCGGTACCTTGAGTGGTTTTGGAGCCATCTGTGTATATCCTTACTTCATTTGTACCAGAGTGATCTGCTGTTTTTGCAATGAGTTGGATATTGTATCTACGATCAAAGACATGATGGCATAATATTCTGTCCATGGGTGCGCCCAGAAGAGGTATTTCTTCTAGAACCTGTTTCAGAATTTTTGAGTGTGGTGTTTCTGTGTTTTGTTTCCACAGTCTATTTGCTCTTAGTCTTAGAGCGGCTGCCTTAGCCTCCTCTTGGATGACAAGATCCAGAGGTATCATGTTTAGGAGGTAGGTAGGTACTCTAGTGCGGCCGATGGTGTGGTTCTCATACACATAGTGGCTGCTACACACGCTAAGCGTTGCAGGCTCTGGAGTCTCGCTTTCACTGTGGTCAGTTGTGTTCTGGGCCACCATACAACTGATCTATAAGTCAGAGAGGGCCTGATGATTGATGTGTACAGCCAGAGTGTGATTTTTGGGTTGAGACTCCATTTTTTCCCCACTAGTCTCCGACACTGCCAAAAAGTTAGGCAGGCCCTCCTTGTTTTGGCATCGATATGACTCGCCCAGTTTAATTACTGTTTAATTTACTGTTATAAGGCCCGATTGCGTTTCTTTGTGAACTAAAATCGGAAATTAGTCCGTGTGAACGAGACATGGCAATACGCTAGAGCGGAGTGTGAGATTACCAGTTGTCACTTTTTCGCAGTTAATCAAATTGACATTTCGCGAAAATAAGATTTTATTGCACTTATATAGAAAGTTTACGCTGTTCACAACAACGAGTGAAACGATTCAGATCTTCCAGTATCAGTTGACAATCGCCATAGTTCTTCACTCCCATGGAGATTTTCAAATCATCTGCATAAAGGAGATAGTCGCAGTGATTAAAGCAAGTACTGATGTCGTTGATATAAACATTAAAAAGTAAAGGCCCGAAATGGGGGATCCTTATGGGACACCAGACTCAATGCGAAAAAACTAGATCTAAATCCACCAACGACAGCGGCCTGCCTTCGCTTCAAAACGTAGGATTCTATTCACCTTAATAGATACCTTGAGCATATCACAGTGTCTGGATGAATGCTTTGCGATCTCCGTAAAAAAATGAGGAAATGAAGATGAAAAATACCGCTATTGCGAAAATAATTCTTTCTCCTAATGAATCGAGATCATTAACGCCTACATTCCAGGTAAGACTAGGCAATCACAAACCCCAACATCTTCCGCCCACGGGAGGACATCCATACGAGGAGAGGAAGTTCACATGTTTAATCAATCAGAGAGACTGCTAGAAAAAATGGACGAAAAAATGAGCATAGGTTCGGGATATTAAAAAAATCGAACGAATTTCTCAATTCAAAATATGATGAACTCTTGGAAATTATCAAACAACAAGCATCAATCATACTGCATGGACGAAATGAAATCCTAAAAAAAATGGCATATAAAGACAACTATATTTTGAAAATTCAAGACCGACTGAATCAGCAAGCACTAAACTACAGACAGAACAATTTAGAAATATGCGAAATTAGCTCAAGGAATAAAGAGGATGAAACACAATTGTGGAACGCGTAGCGGCAATTCTGAATATCAACAAAGAACTAGTACAGCAATCTCGAATGGTAATACCTCGTATCACCGGTAAAAGGAGCTCAATTGTAATTGAACTTAATTCCAACGCGGATCGGGAGGCCTGAACATAAAAAAAACTTTTACTAATAATGACATACTCGGCAATAACGACTCCTCGCGTGTCCATGTCAACTTTTTATTTTAAAGAGCTTTTGTTTCAAGCTAAACTTAAAGCCAACAAAATATACAAATTTGTTTGGTATAAAAATGGAAATATTTATCTCAAACGAACCGAAAACGATGTCGCAGCCATCCGCATAAGAAACGCAGCGGATCTAAAGAAAATCATCTAAGCAGAACATACCGGACTTGGACCACAAATTTGCCTCATAGGACTCCGATCACGTATTAGATTATTTTTTCTACTATAATTTATTTAAAAAATTAGGGACCAATTAATGGACTTAGGAATATTACAAGGATGTATAGAATATAATCATAGTGGAATCAATCAGAGGATAAAATCAACGAGACGAGATTCGAGTGATTTATCGTGTATCCGTCTAAATATTGTCTCACTTAGAGCACATTTTAACGAACTTGAAGCTTTAGTACATAACACTTACGATAAAATATAGACCGCCGAACGATATAAATAGGTCAAATTTTATAATCGAATTTAACAACATGTTAAAAACACATAGACACACAGAAAACGTACTTTGGATGGGGGACATTAATATGGATCTCAGCAAAAATGAACAACTGACCCAAAATTACCTCAATATGTTATCATCTCACGGATTGACTCAATGTATAGCTAAAGTACGGGCCAAAGGAACGTTCCGATGGGGTAATAAACCGAGCTGTCAACAAGGATTCAGCTAACGTCGATATTGCTTATCGATGAATTAGGCTTGGTCGATGAAACAGTATTATACATTTGCATTTATTATAGTACCGATTGCTATATTTATTAATATTTTCGGTTTAAGTATTATTTTAGAATTAGAGCAATTAACTAATGACCTAATTACGTTATGTGAGTTATTAAATGAGTACTTAATATATAGCTGATTATCATAGCATGGTATACCATAGGTCATTATTAATTTCTAAAGAGTCATTAGTAAAATGTTATCGTGGCATTTTGTAATAATGAGTCCCACACATGTATATTATAGAATGAATAGAATCATTACTTGCCTATCAGTTGAGCAATGGGGACCATATTTTCTAACCTGGAGCAATTGAAGTTGAAGGGTGATATTAACATGCAGACTCGGTGCCTTATACATAACATTTTATCATTTTTGTGTGTGTGCCAGGATGGTTTTTTGATAAAAATGGACCACGTGATAAGAGGTACCGATTCTCGACCGCGATTTTACCTCGACGAGACTTGGGTTAACCAAAACCGACACGCATCACTACAAGCAGGTACTACCGGCCTAATGATTTATTGCCTCACCGGAACGTTCCTTTGGCCCGTACTATAGTACTACGCGCGAAGCAGTAGTTATGGACAAGTTAACTAGTTCCTGTATAGATCATATATTCGTAAGAATAACTGAATCTGAACTAAGATCAGCTATATTAACAACTAGAATATCAGACCACTATATTACGTGGCTAGAGATTCGGCAGGAAACTCCTTTTAATAAAAAGATACACACTGCACAAAATACATCATTAGACGAGCAGATGTTCTTAAAACTACTGCAAGAGACAAACTGGACTTTATTAGTAAACCACTGTACCCCTTCTGCAGCTCTTTATGATGCTATTAGATGAAAATTTACCCAAATACATAATGAGAGTAAAATACTTAGGAATAAACCTAGATCAAAACGAATACAAAAACCATGGATAAATCTTGAGATTGTAAGACTCATAAGGGAGCGCAAGACACTCTTCAGGAAATGTAAAAACTCGCCGAAAAATGTATTCCTGAAAAACCAATATAAATACCTCCGCAATAATATCACCGCTAAAAGTAGATTTCTTAAAAAATAATATTTTAGGCAAAAATAACAGAGGCTGAAAACGACTCAAAAAAATTATTAGGCGACACACTTTTGACGTATTATTAGGTGATACACTTTTGGGAAAAATACCTAAAAATATCGACGACACGATAATGCGGTATATGGGACGAAGTAAAATGGAAAATGAAATAGCGAATGACTTCGTAAAACACTTCTCCGCAGTAAATAACAGTATATCGTCGCGTAAAGGGGCAATCATATTATCGGACGCCTCCGTAAGCCGCGGCTAATGGACGCGACTGAAAGGTTATCTGTGTAATGAATTTCTATTGAGCCGTGCACATTATCGGACGTCAGTCGCGGACGTGACCTTGAGGCGTCGGACGTCCAATAGAGATCTGCAAGCCGCGTCCCAAACGACTGTGCATACTGTTCAGTCGTTACGGACGCGTCCGATAATATGATTGCCCATTAACACGATCTTACAAATCGGCAATTTTAATCGATCAGTATTGAACAGTGGTAGAGGATTACCAACTGGGTTGGATATGACGGTTACAGGGCTCGCGGGGAATGACAGTTCGCCTACAATCGTATCATCTCGGACGCAATCGGAAGCTAATGCACCGTACTGCGAACCTGCCTCGATTTCGAGGTAGTAGCGGCAGCACAAACGCTAGTCCAAAATGATAAGCCGAAAGGTTCGAGGTACCTCTGTATATTACGCCTAGTAAACCAGAGGATATCGAGCGAATATTACGATCTTTCAGTAGCAACAAAGCACCCGGGAAAGACAACATCAGGATTAGGGATTTAAAAAACGTCACCACAGAAATCAGTCCAGTACTAAGTCATTTAATTAATTTCTGTATAAAGACGGGACAATTTCCAGATGCCTTAACGACCTCTATAATAAGACCCATTACAAGAAGAAAAAAACATCTACATTGTAGTAATTACAGGCGTATATCCATATTATCCGCTATAGACAAAGTTATCGCAGCCTACATCGGAGATAAAATACAAAAATACTTCCAAAATCACGACATAATCGCGGAAAATCAACACGGCTTTCTAAGAGGCATAAGCACTACTGTGTTGCTATCTAAATTTGCAAATAGTGTAAACACAGCTCTAAATGACAAGAGGCATGTAATCATGCTCTTAATAGACTTTTCTTGTGCACTTAATACTTTAAAACACAGTCAGTTTCCGAATGTCTATGAAGAAGCCGGAATAAGGGGAAATGTATCCAGACTGCTAACAAACTACCTAAGCAACAGACACATGGTAGTTAAAATAAATAACATATTTAGTAGTGAGGAGATAGTACGATCAGGCACTGCTCAGAGAAGCATTTGGGCCCAATACTGTACATCATGTACACAAACGGGATCAGCGGATGTACTTCCGACTGCCAAATGTATACATACGCCGATGACACCTCTTTATTTGAGTGTGACACGGACATTAATATGGCTTCTCAAAACTTGCAACACGATTTCAATAAGATACAGGAATGGGCACATAATAATGGGCTGATAATAATGCCGAAAAAACTAAAGTTATGCATATCAGGTCATCGCAGGCAAGAAAACGAGGAAGTAGCAATGCAGTTAAATTACAAACACATAACTGTCTACATAATCCACAACCGGACTGTCGGTGTGAGCATATAAAAAAAAGTGGATGCTGAAAGGTACCTTACACTAACGATTGATAAGAAATTCAACTGGGTAGTGCACATTAATAACATAATAATATGCAAAAAAACTTAAGACAAATAATTATAAAATCTACCACTTAAAATACATTCTCAAATACAACCAGCTGAGAAGTCTGTATTTTGCTTACAGAATTACAACCTACGGCAACACTTTTAAATCTTACATATCGCATTACATCTCTACAACACCGTATTTAAAAAATGATAGTTTCAAACAAGATTCGACATAAATTCAGAAACGACTAGATAGGACTTTCCAATTATTATGGCATATTACCAGTTAATGTACTATTTATTTATTGATTGAGTTAAACATACAATAATTAAAACGAAATTCCTTCAGGGATAGCGCAAGGGGACCACTTCTTTTCCTTCTTTACCCAAGCGATATCACGATTGCATGCTACATCCCAATATAGTCATATATGATGATGACACGATGATTTTAGTGAGATTCGGTCAATTAATGACTGCTTTAATTTTCAGGCGGATATAAACCGCCTTATGAAATACTGTTGGGATAACTGTCTCTTCGTTAACGTAAGCAAATGTCACATAATCACATACCTACCTACTCCAGAAAAAATACGAATATAATTTTTGACAACTTGAATGGCGCTATAGTTGGAAGGGAAGCAGCAGTGCGAGCTCTTGGGATTGCACTTAATACGAAAGTGCTATTCGCCGAACACATCGATAATATTATTAGAAAAGCATATAAATTATTAGGTTTTATTCTAAGGGTATCATCGGTGTATCCAGTGACACGCTTAAAACACTCTATAATTACTATGTAAGAAGTCTGTTGGAAATTGCATCAGTGGTCTGGAATCCCCAATATTAAACTTACATATCGGGGATCGACTAGATACAAAAAAGATTTGTAAAGCGATTAAATTTCACTCCTTTCTTAAGCCCAGCTCCTATGAGGAATCCTTAAAAACCCACAAGTTGATGTCATTGGAGAGCCGTAGAGTCTTGATCGCTGCCGTATACTTGCATGGGTTGGTAAATAATTCCATCGGGGCGACCGCGATTTTGGAGCGCATTGAATTTTATGTTTTTCCTCGCCCTTTTCGATCGCATCGACTATTTCATCTTTCTGTGGTGAAAACCAATGCATCTCAAAATGCATTTCTATACAGAGCGTGTCATAAATATAACACAGACTTTTTAAGTGTGGACATATTCATCAAAAACCTTTTACAAGAATTCAATACCTAAACAAAATCTAGAGTCTAGATCACAAAACATGTGTACATAATATTTGGTTCATGGACATAATTTATCTTAAGTGTATTTATTATTATACCTACATATCATATGTAAAATTAAATATAAATATATTTATGTACATACGTAATAAATGATTTTTCTATTTTGTCTCTTCCTTTCACCTTCCACCTCACTTCCCATCCCGACTCCCTCCATTCTCAAGCGGAAACAATATAAAATATCATACATATTGCGTTCATTTTGTTCATATTAATGGATTTTTGTTAATTTTAAAAACTTTTTTATTGCATTGTATGTAGTTCTGTTTAGTTCCAGAATAAAATAAAATAAAATGACATGGCTACCGACGAGGAGACTCCTTAACGGTCAACAGCACAATCACGAAATTTTGTATATGCATTTAATTATGATAGCCTGCTCTAAGTTTAACCTTGACATGGCTGCTGCGCCCAGGGTTAGCTCCCGACGAGGGAACTCTTCAACGGTCAACAGCACAGTCAAGAAATTTTGTATAGGCATTCAATTATGATAGCCCATTCTAAGTTCTTTCACTTCAACGGGTTTCCTGCAAGTAGGGTTGGCTTTCAACGAGAGGACTCCTCAACGGTCGACAGCACAGAAACGAAATTTTGTATTATATGCATTCAGTTATGATAGACCGTTATGTTACACTATGAAATGGCTGCTGCACTTATCGTTGGCTCAGGACAGGGAATTATAATAAAAGCTTGTTTTTAAAAATATGTTTTTAATTATTAACTTATTTAAGATTAATTTTCCGATCAGATGCATGCTTGCACTTTGCTCAAACAAATTGCCTAATTTTTCAGTAATTTACATTTATGTCGAATTAAGTTCCACTTTTGTTTGAAAGCTTTGTTGCATTCCGCACAAATATACTTCAATTTGAGATGAACTGAGTTTATGTGACGCCTTAAATGTTCTCGCGGTGCAAAACTGCGATTGCATTTGTCGCACGCGAAAGGCTTCAATTTCCCGTGGACAGAATTGACATGTCGTGTTAAGTTACCTTTGACGAAAAAATCGCTTTTGCATTCCTTACATTCAAAATCTTTAATTTTGCTATGAACTCCATCGATATGATATTTTAAGTATGTTTGATTTGGAAATTCTTTGTCGCATAAATAACACGTGAATATATTCAACTGGCGGTGACTAAAATTTACATGCAAACGTAACGAGTTGCGATTAGAAAAGACTTTCTCGCACTGCTGACACGCATGCTTTAGTTTGCGATGGACCGATTGGACGTGTATTTTTAAACTTGAAGCCTGTGTAAATGCGCTGTAACACTCGTCACATTTATATTTCTTCAATTTGCTATGCACTGCATCAACATGCTCAATTAGTTTAAATGTACTAATGAATCCATGGTTACATTTGACACAAATATTTTTTTTCGCGTTTGTCTTGATACAGTCGTTGCAAAATAACACAATTTCATCGTTATACTTGTACGTTGCCATGATCTCGCGTCTATCTAGATCCCCATTGCAAACAACGCAACTGAAATGATCAAAATTCGTTAACAATACTTTGAGCTCTTTCATGTCCTCGACATTCTCTACCTGTTCCTCGCTATCTAATTCGATAGCATCGCTTCGTTCGTGTTTTAAGAAAGCCACTGTCTCTTCTTCAAATTCGATAATATTTGCTTCTATACAAGTATAGTTTTGTGAATCTTTCGAGTAAATATCGCTTTCTAGGTTCACCGTTTCATTGTCTTTTTTGCCAGAGTATATTGGCATCCTCTCTTCGACGCCGGGCCCTAATTCTATCTTCACTTTAATGTCTGTATTATTTTCATTGTTTTCTTGCCCTTCCATTGTGATTATTTAAACTTTTTATTGTATATACAGGTAAAACAAAGCTGAGAGCTGCAAAAGTTACACGATCTACACACCGTGAACGAATGTATTTTTTTGACGTTTCGCGTTTAGTATTGCCACATCTCGGAATATAATATAAAATATTTATATAGTGGAATATTACCAAGCGATTCTCGGGTATCCGTTTCCTTCCCCCTCCTACTCCTCCTTCTCCCCCCCCCCCCCCCAACCAAGTAGCCACTGATAATCGCCGTTCCTTCCATTTTCGAATTTATAAAATTTTCGTGGCGATCGGTTAAACGATATGAAAGTTTACATGCTGCAGCGCCATCTAGTGGCAAGTTGTAACAACGTGGATAGCGCGAAAATATTATGTGTTCTCAAATACCTGTTTACCAATTTTCACGGCGATTGGTTGAACGGTATAGGTTGGCCGTAACACCCATTGGTGGCGAATATAGACGTTGATGTGCTGCAGCACCATCTGATGGCGAGTTAGAAAAAGTTAATGAGGCGAAAATATTATGCGCACCCAAATGTCTATGTATACCAATTTTCATGTCGATCGGTTGAGCGGTATATAAGTCGATGTGCTGCAGCTGCTGGGGCGAAGTTGACGGGGGGATGGGTTGGGGGGTTATGAGAGCCGGGGATGGGGGAGGCCTTGTCTGCTTGCCGGGAAAGTCATAGTGTGACACAGACGATTTTATATTATTGGAAACACTTTAAATAAATAAGATTGTAATTATTCCTTATCGCGGGTCCCTTAAAAGGCGAGAAGCCCATATTGTGGCGGTGCCTACTTGAACTATTAGATAATGCGGCACTGTTCAGAAACCCTGCTTGAGATTTCTTTCCGGCAGAAAGTCTGGCCACACTGCTAGCAGCTGTCAAATCGTATTTCTCGCACGAGTTCCACACCACTGCAGTTGTTATCGTTCAGCTTCATTCCCTGTATAAAATGCATTTTCTTACTGAAAGAGCGTGTAATTAATATTTTACAAAGATGAGTGAGAAAAGTGTGGATGATTACTGCAAGGCGATTGTCAAGACTGAGGGAAACGTAGCCATTAAGACGGAGGTT
The DNA here is from genome assembly GCA_944548615.1 of Micropterix aruncella. Lineage (NCBI taxonomy): Eukaryota > Metazoa > Arthropoda > Insecta > Lepidoptera > Micropterigidae > Micropterix > Micropterix aruncella. Next base: position 14,549,606 of record OX155974.1, on the reverse strand, counting down.
GTCGATAATGATGATTCAGTTTGGAATATACCTCTAAGCGATGTTACACTAGACGAGCGAGGAAATGTAGTCGAATTGTATGAAGAGGATACTCGGTTCGTAAAGCCAGAACTTGTCGAAAGTGGGCCATCTGGAAGCGTTAATATTGGCAATAGTGGAACGAGTGTTGGGCGCGTTAAATCGCATGTTTGTCCAAAGTGCGATAGGGCGTTTACGAAGAAGAGCGTATTAAAGTCCCATATTTCTGGCGTCCATTTGAAGTTGAAGACATTCAAATGCGCCGAATGTGCTCAAGCTTTCGCAGACAAATCAAATTTAAAAGTGCACTTGAACTCGGTTCATAAAAGACTGAAGAAATTCTCGTGTCCAGAATGCGATGTCGCTTTTACACAGCAAAGGCATTTAAAACCACACGTAGACGCAGTTCACAGGAAATTAAAGAAGTACTCATGTGAGCAATGTGATCGCGCATTCACCCAGCAAGGAAGCTTGAAGACGCACGTTGATACCGTTCATAAGAAAATAAAGAAGTATACTTGTGGAGATTGCGATCGAGCTTTCACCCAGCAAGGAAGCTTGAACAAACATGTGGATACCATCCATAAGAAAATAAAGAAGTATACATGTGACGAGTGTGATCGGGTTTTCGCTCAGCGCGGAAGCTTGAAGATCCACGTGGATACCATTCATAAGAAAATAATCGAGTATACATGTAAAGATTGTGATAATACTTTTACACAGCAAGGAAGCTTGAAAAAACACGTCGATAGTATCCATAAGAAAATAACGAAGTTTACGTGTGAAGAATGTGGTCGCTCTTTTACTACGAAAGGAAGCTTGAAAATCCACGTGGATACCATTCATAAGAAAATAAAGAAGTTTATATGTGGAGAATGTGGTCGTTCATTTTCTTTTAAACATTCGTTAAAAACTCATTTGGATGTTGTTCATAGGATGCTACAATAATATTTATGTTATTGTAATATTTTTGATTAATAAATTTTTGACCGAATAATATTTATGTCCAAGATCAGACGTAATTAGATATTCGACTCGCCGTATCGTATCATTATCGTATTGGTAGTGAAGTAAGGTGACGATTTTTATATTGTTCAATTAATTATTAATTAATTATTTAATATTTAAATAAGTTAATAATAAAAACGCATTTTTAAAAACAAGCTTTTATTAAAATGCTCTGCCTCGAGCCAACCCTGGATGCAGTAGCCATGTCAAGGTGAAACTTAGAACGCGTTACCATAATTGATTGCGTATGCAAAATTTCGTGTCTGTGCTGTTGACCGTTGAGGAGTCCGCTCATCGGGAGCCAATCCTGGGTGATAAATCAGGTCATGCTCACCATAAAAATGCATTGTCATCGGAACTGAATCGACATGTAAAATTTCAAATTCATGGGATAAGAGGAAATGATTCTAATTTTGCTTGGAAGATTTGACCTAAACAAACATACTGACAAACATTGCAAGGTAAATAAAAGCTTGTAAAAATATGCAGTTTCAAAATGACTGAGATGTATCCATACAAAAGTGCCATTTTCAAAATGACAGTGTAATCTCCATTTAGCGAAGCAGACTTCTGACGTCTAATAGAACTTGAAGTATTAGTAAAAGCTTTTAAGGCTCAACCAGTCTGTAAATTACCTTTTTCAAAAAAGTTGCCAAAATAATTATTAACATAAAAAGTTCGATAACTGGTATAAATAAACAGAAGTATCAAACTGACTCTCGTATATCTTCGAAACTAAACTAGGTGGTGATGCGGAAAGACCTATCTACCATTTTTGTTTGCCAATTTGTGAGCATAAAAATTGCCTTATTACACCAGCCACGATAGCGCTACAAAGAAGGGTTGTGCACTTACCAGTTTTTGCCGGTGTCTTCTTCTTCTTCTGGTGCACCAGGAATGCTGAGAATGGCGTTTTGTTGGTATGGCGATATAGCGAAATTCACTTCCTTTAGCAAACGTCGCGAGCGAGATTATAGGACACAAAATACGTGCTTGCGGGGGAATATACCTTTCACTTCTGAAATGACCCGCATTATATTTCAGCGAGCGTGAAAACCGGTTTATCCGGCTGGTATCATAAGACAAAATAAATAAAACCCTTAACGGCGTAAACACTAGGTGCAGGTGCTATTTCAAATTTAAAAATGCACTAACGTGTAAGGAAACGATTTCCATAAAAAAATCATAACCGAAAAAGTGTCCCACGTGTCCTTTTTGAAATGACCGATACTTTTATACAGTATGATTTTTAATTAGTGACATCCTTGAAATGGGTGAATCCGTACGAGCAAATAAGCAAATTTTGACAACAAATTGTTGAATCAAATAATGTAATGAAATTATTTTAAAATTACATTTTATTTCAAATGATTAACAACGGTTGGAGAATCGATCAGCTGTTTTAATTGTCCTTGCTAATGGATCGAGTATTGTGTTATTGAACGTCATTCAATGCCGCCGAGTTCAACGACCTCGATCCATTAGCAAGGTCAAATAACAATTTCAAAAACAGCTGGTCGATTCTCCAACCGTTGTAAATCATTTGGAATAAAACTTAATTTTTAAATCATTTTATTACATAATTTGATTCAACAATTTGTTGTCAAAAGTTGCTTATTTGCTCGTACTGATTCACCCATTTCAAGGATGTCACTTATTAAAAACTCACCCTGTATACGATATTAAAAGAAAAATCGTTACATAAATTAATTTTCAGGGCGAATGACGTATGATATAAATATGAAAAATACATAATTTAGAAGATGAATTATTGGGTAAACTTATAACAAGTGCAGTAATACATATAAGTTATAATATACTAGAGAAAAATAACAAAAAGTTCCTTAAGGACTGCACGCAGCGCGGGCTAAACTTCAGCCGGCACTTATAAGTGATGGTCTAGCCGCCAAGACTTTTGATGACCGATGCGATGTACATATGTACGATGACCAGAGTACTTATCCAAGTTGTCTTGACACCTCAGGGTGTTCAGGGTTGTTCTGTTCAGGATTGACCTCTTCAGGGTTGGTCACACCCACGGGTCAACACCAATCCGGCGGCCTCCACGCATGAAGTGCGAGCCTGGGTAGGACTCTCTGGCCTTAGGGCTAGTCTCCCCTAGGAATCAACCTTCTGGCGCTCCTGGACGGTCTGCGCACCGTGCGGCGTAAGCCAATCGATTGTGCACTCTGACTAACAGTCGGGGGAGTCTGGAAGCAGTACTGTTTCGCGTATAGAGCGGGGGTGGTTGCGGACCTTACGGCGACTGCTCTTGAAACGACCATCGGCTACCCGATCCTAGGTGAACAGCCGGGCAAAGGATGCCCGGCTGTATACACCGTTTCACCGCTTCGCAAGGGAGAGGACCGCGCAAGCGACCTCGAACTCGTAACTAATCGAGGGACTGGAGTAATCTGGTCGCAATTGGAAGTAAGGGCGTGAGTGTAAGCCCGCTGGGTAACACTCCTGGGTGTTGGCCTCTTACGGGCATGTGGCGGAGCTTGTTGGTGGACTGTTTTGTCCAAGTCTTCTGCGCTCACTCCAGGGAGATAGAACGACTAATCGTTAAAATTCATAAGGTGACGGGATCACCCGTTGTAGTTGACAACTCTAGCTGTTTGTCTTGACACCTCGACGTGATCAGAGAGCACATAAAACTGTATTAATATTTAAACCATTTAATTACTCTTACAAGTTAATTGAGACATGATGTTATTAAAGTGAAGTTGTGAAGTGAAGTGATGAAGTGATTTAATTAATTTAGTTGAGTTCCATTTCTACTCGTAAACCGTTTGAAATATTCAATAGTTGGGTTAAAATACGTCACTAAAATATTGCTTAATCTGAAAGACGCGTTTGAAAGAAGCGAAATTAATGTTCTTTGAATTGTATTAGTTATTACTGTGTTGACCTAAACTCGTATGTTATACTGATAATATATTGTGATTTATTATTCAGCTCATGGTTGCTAAATCTCAACACACTCATTCGAAAGGATATACCTGGATGAGTTTTAATTATCCGGCATCCCTGAAGGAAGTGAATCAGTATGAGCAAAAGAGCAACTTTCAATAAAAAAATGTGAGAAAAAAAAATATTAGTCGTTTTGATTTTTTAATTGAAAATTTCAATGTTCTGAAAAATAGCATGAAAAGTGCTGAGCATAATGCGTCATCAAGCGGTAGGTAAAAAATCGCTAATATTGTATATAAGCAAAATTTTACCCACCGCTAGACGTCACAGGGCGCTCAAACGCTTGTCAAACTTTTGTTTAACAGTCAAGTTCTTCAAATTTTGAAATCAAAGTATTTGTTTTCAAAAACATTTTTTTTCTAAAATGTTTATCAAAAGTTGCTTATTTGCTTGTACTGATTCACCCCTTTGAAGGATGCCGATTAATTAAAACTCATTCTATATACCTATCCTTAAAATTGTCCGAAGATCATCCATTCTGTATGGATTCTGTGTTTTTTACTTTGGTAGGATATCTCCGTCTGGACTTAGCCTTCAGGATACCTCCGTCCTCCCTACTGGTTACGGGTCCGAAGTCACTTAAGCGGCCTCTACCTGCTATATTACAGCGGTAATTCAATTTGAATTTATCGCAAACCTGGGCGTCCCTTGCCCGTTGTGCCACACGGGATCGGGTGGCTCAAGGTCATTTCAAGAGTGGCATGACAGCAGGTCAGCATCCACAGGCTGCTTAAGATACAGTCTATTTCCATAGTCTCCAAACTCCTTCAGCAATTAGTCTCAGTGCACAACCGATTGGCGTCGCCGAACGGTGCGCAAACCGTCTAGAAGCGCCGGGATGTTATCCCGCCAGGAGAAACCGGTCCACCAGCTGTGAGGCCTGAGACGCGAGAGTCTTACCCGGGGTGGCCTTCCGCTGAGGGGGCTTCTGAATAGGAGCTGAATGGTGAGTTGAGCCGGTCAGAGAACAAAATGGATCTTGTGGCCCAAGCTGCATGAAACTGTTCGCTACCAATGTGGACACCAGAAAGTATTGCTGTTTAAAAGCCTAAAAATATTTTAAAATGCCAAGTAGTACTGTACTGAAATTGCATAGAAGTCCCTATGTGATGACCACCCGCTTTAGTTTCTGAGCGGATTGATGCGAACAGACTTGTTGCAATGCTTGCAATAAAATAACTCCCTTCTTTGTTTGTATGCTATGCAGATTTAAATAGGTTAGAAAGTAAGTGTTTGGAGTTAGGAGTTGGAGGAACAGTAGTGTTTGGAGTTAGGAGCGCGGGGGCTGGGGAGGCCTTGTCTGCTTGCCGGAAAAGTCTTAGTGTGACACAGCCGATTTTCTATTATTAGAACCACTTTAAGAAATTATGATATCATTCCTTATCGCGGGTCCCTTAAAAGGCGAGAAGCCCATATTGTGGCGGTGCCTACTTGAACTATTAGATAATGCGGCACTGTTCAGAAACCCTGCTTGAGATTTCTTTCTGGCAGAAAGTCTGGCCACACTGGTAGCAGCTGTCAAATCGTATTTCTCGCACGAGTTCCACACCACTGCAGTTGTTATCGTTCAGCTTCATTCCCTGTATAAAATGCATTTTCTTACTGAAAGAGCGTGTAATTAATATTTTACAAAGATGAGTGACAAAAGTGTGGACGATTACTGCAAGGCGATTGTCAAGATTGAGGGAAACGTAGCCATTAAGACGGGGGTTGACAATAATGATGATTTGATTTGGAATATACCTCTAAGCGATGTTACACTAGACGAGCGAGGAAATGTGGTCGAATTGTATGAAGAGGATACTCGGTTCGTAAAGCTAGACCCTGTCGAAAGTGGGCCATCTGAAAGTGTTAATATTGGCAATAGTGGAACGAGTGTTGGCCGCGTTAAATCGCATGTTTGTCCAAAGTGCGATAGGGCGTTTACGAAGAAGAGCGTATTAAAGTCCCATATTTCTGGCGTCCATTTGAAGTTGAAGACATTCAAATGCGCCGAATGCGCGCGAGCTTTCGCAGACAAATCAAATTTAAAAGTGCACTTGAACTCGGTGCACACAAAACTGAAGAAATTCTCGTGTCCAGAATGCGATGTCGCTTTTACGCAGCAGAGGCATTTGAAACCACACGTAGACGTAGTTCACAGGAAGTTAAAGAAGTATTCATGTGGGCAGTGTGATCGGGCCTTCACCCAGAAAGGAAGCTTGAAAACGCACGTCGATACCGTTCAAAAGAAAATAAAGAAGTATAGGTAAATGCGGAGATTGCGATCGAACTTTCACCCAGCAAGGAAGCTTGAACAAACATGTGGATACCGTCCATAAGAAAATAAAGAAGTATACATGTGATGAGTGTGATCGGATTTTTGCTCAGCGCGGAAGCTTGAAGATCCACGTTGATACCATTCATAAGAAAATAATCGAGTATACATGTAGAGACTGTGATACTACTTTTACTCAGCAAGGAAGCTTGAATAAACACGTGGATACTATCCATAAGAAAATAACTAAGTCTAGGTGTGGAGAGTGTAATCGCTCCTTTACTACGAAAGGAAGCTTGAAAATCCACGTGGATACGATTCATAATAAAATAAAGAAGTTTATATGTGGAGAATGTGATCGTTCATTTTCTTTTAAACATTCTTTAAAAAATCATTTGGATGTTGTGCATAGGATGTTGGAATAGTATTTATGTTATTATAATATTTATTATTAATAAATAATGAAATAACAGAATAATAGTCCTGATTGTGTTTCTTCGTGAACTAAATACGGACTTAGTTCAACCGAACGGAATATGAAATGAACTGTCGTCGTTTTTCCCTCACCAAAACTACCTATTGAACTTATAGACGCCCGAATAAGTTTGAACACATTTCGTGCGGTGTTTGATTTAGCTGATTTACCTTCGGTGGGTAGTTTTAATGCGGAAAAGTGACAACCAATCATTTCACATTCCGCCCTGACGTACTGCCCTGTTTGTTTGTTTGAAAAGCTTTATTGCACACACAAAAGAATACAATGTGGTGGGCCTATTGCCAAGTGGCAATACCTGTCTCGTTCACATGAACTAATTTTCAATTTTAGTTGAAATAATATTTATGTCCATTATCAGACCTAATTAGATATTCGACTCACTGTATCATATCATTATCGTATTGGTAACGAGGTAAGGTGACGGTTTTTATTTTGTTTAATTAATTATATAATATTTAAAAAATATGCGATTTTCAAAATCACTGAGATGTCTCTCCATACAAAAGTGCCCTTTCCAAAATGACTGTAATCTCCATTTAGCAAAACTGAGTTCTGACGTCTAATAGAACGTGAAGTATTAGTAAAAGCTTTTAAACCTCGAACAGCCTGTATATTTCCTTTTTCAAAAAAGTTTCCAAAACGTTCGATAGCTGGTATACATAAGGTATAAATAAACCAAAATACCAAACTGACTCTCGTACCTATATCTTCGAAACTAATCTAGGTACGGGTGCTATTTCCAATTTAAACATGCGCTAAGGTGTAAGAAGAAAGCTTGAAGATCCATATGGATACGATTCATAAGAAAATAATCGAGTAAGTATACATTTAGAGAATGTGATACTACTTTTACACAGCAAGGAAGCTCGAAAAACACGTGTATAACATTCATAAGAAAATAACGAAATATACGTGTGGAGAATGTAATCGTTCTATCACTACGAAAGGAAGCTTGAAAATCCACGTGGATATTATTCATAAGAAAATTTATATTGGAGAATGTGATCGTACATTTTCTTTTAAACATTCGTTAAAAACTCATTTGGATGTTGTAATAATATTTAGGATATTAGAATAATATTTATGTTATTATAATATTTTTGAATAATAAGTAATAAAATGACAATAATAATTACGTTAGAATAATATTTATGTCCATGATTAGACCTGTTTAGATATTCGACTCACTGTATCGTATCATTATCGTACTGGTAGTGAAGTAAGGTGACGATTTTCATATTGTTCAATTAATTATTAATTATTTAATATTTAAATAAGTTAATAATAAAAACACATTTTTAAAAACAAGCTTTTATTAAAATGCTCTGTCTCGAGCCAACCCTGGGCTGGCAGCCATGTCAAGGTGAAACTTAGAACGCGCTGTCATAATTGATTGCGTATACAAAATTTCGTGTCTGTGCTGTTGACCGTTGAGGAGTCCCCTCATCGGAAGCCAATCCTGGGTGAAAAATCAGGTCATGCTCACCATAAAAATGCATTGTCATCGGAACCGAATCGACATGTAATTTCAATTTCATGGGATAAGAGGAAATGATACTAATTCTGCTTAGTAGATTTGACCTAAACAAACATACTGACAAACATTGCAAGGTAACTAAAAGCTTGTAAAAATATGCCGTTTCAAAATGACTGAGATGTATCCATACAAAAGTGTCATTTTCAAAATGACTCTTATCTCCATTTAGCTAAACAGACTTCTGATGTCTAATAGAACTTGAAGTATTGTTGAATAACTAGATTTTATACTTTATGGTTCTTTAATAAAGTGGCAACTCTGCGAACTAGTCGGCGCGAAACGCTAGCTGTCGCAAGTGTGTGTCAAGCAACTATTTCCATAGAAGAAATTCGTTTTCTTTCGTGTTTTGTCCCTGCGTACATCCAACAATAACTTTAACAGGTTATGGGCCCAGGACAACGCCTGCAAAACACGCCGCTCGATCGTATGTCGATCATTGATTTTTTCGCGAATTAGTTTCGTTTAAAAATGGCGGAAATGGTTGCCGGAAGCGTGGCGCCGACAAGTTTGACGGGAAAAACTTCCGACAATGGAAGTTCCAAATAAGCTGCGTACGGCGTGCACGAGGCCTGAATAGGATTGTGGATGGATCCATAACAAGACCACCGAAAGCCGAGGAACAAGAATCTTGGGACAGAAAAGACGCAACAGCCATGTGCGTCTTGACAGCAGCAATGGAACTTTCGCAAATCATGCTTATCGAAAACTGCGTCACATCAAAAGAAGTAATGGATAAACTATTTACCATTTATGACCAGAAAACGGAAACAAACAAGATGATAGTCCACGAACGGTTCCATAATTATAAAATGGAACAGAACGATTCAATCGCCCAACACATAGCCAAAGTGGAGAGCCTGGCTCAACAAATTAAAGATAGTGGTGACGACATAAGCGACGCCGCTATAATGACTAAAATCTTCGGAAGTCTTCCTTCCAAATTCAGGAATGTAGACAAGCTTGGCTGTCGCTTGACGAAAAGCGACAAACGATCGCTAATCTCACCGCTAGATTACTCGACGAGGAAGCAAACCTCACGGTCAATGAGGAGTCGGACGTTGCATTAGCTGTGACGAGAGCTATAGTTGCACCCAGCTCCGGAGAACAGCGAACGAAGAATCCGCATTACAAAAGTAAGCCGAAAGTAACGTGTTACAATTGCTTGAAAAAAGGCCACTTCGCACGCGACTGCCGTGCACCAAAAAAGGAAAGGAGTCGTCCAAAACAAGGAGAAGGCAACAGTAGGCAAGAGCAACAGGGAAACGTTACTGCGTACAGCACTGAAGAAGATGATGTCCCACAGGTGATCAACAGTGAAGACAAGTGGATTATGGACAGTGGAGCGTCAGCTCACATGACGTACAGGAAAGACTTCTTTTCAACTTTCGAAGACCTGAATGACAACACAACGGTGCGACTCGGAAACAACGACAAGTTGAAGATCGAAGGAAAGGGCATTGTTAAAGTGAAGAAACTCGTTAACAAAAAGTGGTATGACTCTATCATAACAAACGTGTTGTATGTTCCGGGATTAAAGAAGAATCTATTCGCTGAAGGAGTTGTAACAAGAAAAGGGATGAAAATTATAAAAGAAGAAAACATCGCCAGCATATACGAGAACAACAAGCTATCAGCAAGTGCAGTTCGTGAGGATAACAACCTTTATCGATTGTTATTTCGCACAGTTATTAGCCATGAGGCCAACGTTGTGGAAAATCTACAAAAGTTACACGAACGCCTTGGACATATCAATGTGAAAACAATAAAGGAAATGATAGCAAAAGGTTTAGAATTGGATGTCAAAATAGATGACGCAACCAAGTTCTTCTGTGAAGCTTGTATGTTTGGAAAGCAGAAGCGGAAACCATTCTCCTCGAACGCTAGAAGAGATTGTCTTCCGGGAGAATACATACATAGCGATGTATGCGGCCCTATGTCCGAAGAATCCGTCAAAGGTGCGAGATACTTTGTGCTTTTCAAAGATGATGCTTCCAACTATCGAGTGGTTTTCTTTATAAAACACAAATCAGATGTACTGCAATCCTTCAAAGAATATTCAGCGTTCTTGAAGAATAAGTTCGGAAGAAATCCACAAGTGCTACACACTGATAACGGCAAAGAATACTGCAACGACGATTTCAAATCATATTTGTCATCGAATGGCATACGACTCGAGACAATGGCACCTTATACACCGGAACAAAATGGTCGCTCGGAACGGGACATGAGAACGATTGTTGAAAGTGCACGTTCAATGATACATGCTAAACAGTTGCCTGCCTATTTATGGGCAGAAGCAGTAAACACCAGTGTTTATGTTTTGAACAGAACACCGTCAAGCGTTACACCGACATCGACTCCATATGAGATTTGGACGGGCAAAAAGCCAACACTTGCGCATATCAGAACGTTTGGATCAGAAGCCTTCATACACGTGCCAAAACAACAACGAACAAAACTTTCCTCAAAAAGTAAGAAGATGATAATGGTCGGATATGATGGCAATTCCACAAACTATCGTCTTTTCGATTCGGAAACCAAGAAAATAACTATCTCAAGGAACGTGGAGTTCAATGAGAAAGCGACTGTTAAAATTGCTGAAAATGAATCTATAATGTTCTCATTCGGTAACTATGATTCAGAAGAAAAAGAAAGATGTGATGAAGAAGAAGAAAATGAAGAAATTCCAGACGAAAACGAAATGCCAATGGGAGCCTACAACCTTCGCAGTAGAGGGAATCTCAAGATACCAAAGCGGTACGAAGTGAATGCAACAGAATTGTATGTACCGGAGACCTTCAAAGCAAGGCTGTGCCAAGGGATTTGCCCAAAGAGAAGGTATTGATTACAATGAAACATTTTCTCCAACGACAAGATATGATTCTGTTAGGGTGCTATTAGCAATAGCCGCACAACGCGATTATGAAATAATGCAATTCGATGTGAAGACAGCATTCTTGCATGGATTACTAGATGAAGAAATCTATATGACTCCAGCCAGCGGAACATCCGCTAAACCAAACCATGTATTTAAACTGAAGAAATCTATATATGGATTAAAGCAAGCACCTAGTCGCTGGAATAAGAAATTTAATGAATTTCTACAAAACATAGGGTTGGCCCAAAGTGATGCAGACAAGTGTGTATACCGCGGCATATTAAATGGGTCCAAAGTGTTACTGGCATTGTACGTTGACGACGGATTGCTGATGACAGAGGATAAAGGCACAATGCAGAATGTCCTGAAATATTTGGAATCAAAATTCGAAATCACCATCTGTGAGCCGAATATTTTTGTCGGTTTACAGATCAGCCGAGACCGAGAAAAACGGAAAATATTTCTACATCAAAAAGTTTACATATAGTAAATTTAAGTATAAGTAAATTTAACCTCGAAGATGCTACGACGAATAGTGTTCCAGCAGACCCACAAACACGCCTACAATCGTGCGATGCAGAAGACATCGAACCAAGTGTACCTTATCGTGAAGCAGTAGGTTCGCTAATGTTTGCTGCGATAGTTAGCAGACCAGATATTGCATATGCAGTGGGAGTTGTCAGCCGCTTCCTATCAAAGCATAACAACACGCATTGGAATGCGGTCAAAAGAATAATCAGATATCTGAAGGAGACAAAAGAATATGGATTGGTATATGGAAACGACGCTCAGACGCTCATCGGATATTCAGATTCCGATTATGCAGGAGATCTGGATACGAGACGTTCGACATCAGGATATATATTCATGATGAACGGTGGAACAGTGACTTGGAGCAGTCAGCGTCAACATTCTGTTGCAGTTTCAACAACTGAGGCAGAGTATATGGCAGCAGCGCTAGCAGCGAAGGAGATCACATGGATCAGACGCCTGCTAGAAGACATATTGGAACCTGTAAAAGTTCCATCCTTACTACAAGTCGACAACCAAAGTGCTATTCGTTTGGTTAAAAACCCTGAATTCCACAAACGAACGAAGCACATTGACATAGGTATCACTTCATACGTGAGAAGTGCGAAGATCGTGTTCTTAAGGTGAACTACGTGCCGACAGACCGTCAACTCGCCGACATCATGACGAAAGCTCTACCTAAACAACGTTTTCAACAGTTGTGCAGAGAAATAAACATTGTGAAAGTGTAAACCACATTAGAATATAAGAAAATTCTGAAAAATGTCTCATTTTTAGGTTATGTTATGATTTCGTTCTGTGCTGTCAGTTTGACGTCTGTCTGTCTGACAAATAATGTTAATGTTGCAACACTTGAAAATATTAAGACTAAAAAATATACTAGAAGAAATATTAAGGGAAAAGTTAAGATGCTTTCCCACTTAAAAATAAAGTATGCAATCAGTGGGAGTGTTGAATAACTAGATTTTATACTTTATGGTTCTTTAATAAAGTGGCAACTCTGCGAACTAGTCGGCGCGAAACGCTAGCTGTCGCAAGTGTGTGTCGGGTCCCATCAAACTTGCAGTAGGCAAATTTGCAGACGGCAATCTTGCAGACGGCATTCTTGCAGGCGGCAGTTTTGCAGAAGGCAATCTTGCAGAAGGCAGTTTTGCAAATGTCAAAATGACCTAACCTAACCTAACAGAAAAACTTAAAACATTTTTGTTTTAATGTTTAGTTTGATGTATAAAAGTCATCCACTACAAGGATGCCGGTAATTAATGTCACTTCGATTTTAGGGAAAGAAAAACCTAACCTAACCTAACATAAAAACTTAAAAACTGTACTGAAGGTTGCCGCCTGCAAGGTTGCCGCCTGCAAGGTTGCCTCCTGCAAATCTGCCCTCAACAAATTTGGAACTGTCAAAAGTGACATTTGTGCAAAATTGCCGCATGCAAAACTGGCGCCCCCCTGTGTGGGTAGCAACTATTTCCATAGCTTTCGTGTTTTGTCCCTGCGTACATCCAACAATAACTTTAACAAGTATTAGTAAAAGCTTTTAAGGCTCAATCAGTCTGTAAATTTCCTTTTTCAAAAAAGTTGCCAAAAAAATAATTAACATATTAAAAAATACGTGTGGCACTCGGGGACTGCCGCGGTAAAGCTATTGCATAGCATTTTTAACAACTTATGCAAATATATTTATTTATTTATTTTATTCATTTTATTTTTTCTGATATCAGATAACTGCGCTCTATCGGAAAACGTTGAAATTATTTCGAATCATTTGCGGCTGCGACGTCTTCCAATAGAGCGCCGCGCACGAATTTTTTATTCAATAAAGCAAAAAAAAACGGATTATTCGAAAAAAACGTAGATAAAAAGATAGATAATTAAATTATCTTTAAAATGGTGCAGGTTTCATAATAATACGCCAGATAGTATTTGCGTAGTAGTCGTTTTTGTGTTCGGTTAGACCTAATTTCACAAATTAATTACACTATGTAATATAAACAAAATCTAAAATATTCAAAGCTAAGAATATTAGGAAAATGTTCTTGTTTAACGTATATTTTTTTCGAATCGTAAGCAGTACTCGTTTAGACGTAATTATCAGTTTAAAGTCATTAATTTTCGTTAAGAAATTTCTTCATTCGGTCGCCGCGCTGGCCTAAGGCCCGCGATAAAAGCTATGCAATAGCTTAAAAGTTCGATAACTGGTATAAATAAACAGAAGTATCAAACTGACTCTCGTATATCTTCGAAACTAAACTAGGTGCAGGTGCTATTTCAAATTTAAAAATGCACTAACGTGTAAGGAAACGATTTCCATAAAAAAAAATCATAACCGAAAAAGTGTCCCACGTGTCCTTTTTGAAATGACCGATACTTTTATACAGTATGATTTTTTAATTAGTGACATCTTTGAAATGGGTGAATCCGTACGCTCAAATAAGCAAATGTTGACAACAAATTGTTGAATCAAATAATGTAATGAAATTATTTTAAAATTTTCATTTTATTTCAAATGATTAACAATGGTTGGAGAATCGATCAGCTGTTTTAATTGTCCTTGCTAATGGATCGAGTATTGTGTTACTGAACGTCATTCAATGCCGCCGAGTTCAACGACCTCGATCCATTAGCAAGGTCAAATAACAATAACAATAACAGCTGGTCGATTCTCCAACCGTTGTAAATCATTTAGAATAAAACTTAATTTTTAAATCATTTTATTACATAATTTGATTCAACAATTTGTTGTCAAAAGTTGCTTATTTGCTCGTACTGATTCACCCATTTCAAGGATGTCACTTATTAAAAACTCACCCTGTATAAGATATTAAAAGAAAAATCGTTACATAAATTAATTTTCAGGGCGAATGGCGTATGATATAAATATGAAAAATACATAATTTAGAAGATGAATTATCGGGTAAACTTATAACAAATGCAGTAATACATATTAGTTATAATATACCAGAGAAAAATAACAAAAAGCGCACAAAAAGGGCTGCACGCAGCGCGGACTAAAATTCAGCCCTCAAATAAGTGATGGTTTGGCCGCCAAGACTTTTGATGACCGATACGATGTATGTACGATGACCAGAGTACTTATCCGAGTTGTCTTGACATCTCAGGGTGTTCAGGGTTGTTCTGTTTAGGATTGACCTGTTCAGGGTTGGTCACACTCCGTCTGGACTAAACCTTCAGGATACCTCCTTCCTCCCGACTGGTTATGGGTCCGAAGTCACTTACGCGGCCTCTACCTGCTGTATTACAGCGGTAATTCAATTTGAATTTATCGCAAACCTGGGCGTCCCTTGCCCGTTGTGCCACACGGGATCGGGTGGCTCAAGGTCATTTCAAGAGTGGCCTGACAGCAGGTCAGCATCCACAGGCTGCTTAGGATACAGTCTATTTCTATAGTCTCCAGACTCCTTCAGCAATTAGTCAAGTGCACAACCGATTGGCGTCGCCGAACAGTGCGCAAACCGTCTAGAAGCGCCGGGATGTAATCCCGCCAGGAGAAACCGGTCCACCAGCTGTGAGGCCTGAGACGCGAGTCTTACCCGGGGTGGCCTTCCGCTGAGGGGGCTTCTGAATAGGAGCTGAATGGTGAGTTGAGCCGGTCAGAGAACAAAATGGATCTTGTGGCCCAAGCTGCACGAAACCGTTCGCTACCAATGTGGACACCAGAAAGTATTGCTGTTTAAAAGCTTAAAAATATTTAAAAATGCCAAGTAGTACTGAAATTGCATAGAAGTCCCTATGTGATGTTTAGTTTAGTTTCTGTTTACCCGCTTTAGTTTCTGAGCGGATTGATGCGAATTGACTTGTTGCAATGCTTGCAATAAAATATCTTCCTTCTTTGTCTGTACTCTATGCAGATTTAGATAGGTTAGAAAGTAAATAAAGTAAAATACAAGTCGGGCTCATCATATACTATTATTACCATTGACCGTATAACTACTAGACCCCGTGACCAGCCTGTGAATGCGTCAGCCGAATAGAAAGAGACAGCAGCCTATAGTACACCCTCCATCCTTGTCTAGTCGTGCATTCACGGAGACACATACATTATATAATATCACTATGGCAACGCGTTTATATCACCGTGGCAACGCTTCGACGCCATAAGTCTGCTATGCTATGGATAAACACGCATGCGCAACTAGACATGGATAGAGGGAGTCTCATATGCCCCTATCTCTTTCTATTCAGTGAACGCAATCACTCACAGCCCGCCTTGGCGCTTCCGTTCTCTATTTCTGTTACCCTCTATGATTATTACACTTCTGAAGGGTGAACGGTGAAAGAAGATAACAATGACACCGAAAGTATTTTAGCTACATATTGAGATGTCAACCACAACGGGCGAACCCGTCACCGCAGGACGTTTTAACGATTCATCGTTCTATCGACCGTGCAGTGAGCGTAGAAGACTTTGGACATTACAAATCCGACGTCTAGCTACGCCACAACAAGTTAGAGACCAACGCCTTACCGCGAGTAGCCAGGTATGTTACCTGGCGGGCGGCACTCGCGCCCTAACTACCAATTGTGACCAGATTTCTCCGGTCTCTCGATTGGTTCCGAGTTCGAGGTCGCTTGCTCGGTCCTCTCCCTTACGAAGCGGTGAAACGGAGTGCACCGAATCTATCGCGGACCAAGGCGTCCTTTGCCCGACTCTGAACCGGGATCGGATGGCCAATGGTCATTTCAAGAGCAGTCGCCGTAAGGTAGAAAACTACCCCCGCTCTATAGGAAACAATACAGTTCCCAGACTCCCCCGATTGTTAGTCGGAGAGCACAATCGATTGGCTTGCGCCGCTCGGTGCGCAGACCGTCCAGGAGCGCCAGAGGATTGATTCCCAGGGGAGACTGGTTGACCCAGTGTCCTACCCAGGCTCGCACCCCATGCGTGGAGGCCATCGGATGGGTGTTGACCCGTGAGTGTGACCGACCCTGAAACAGAATGGGTCTTCGTGGCCGACTCAGCAAGGGCCCATTAGCTCCCGTTAATAGCTCAGCGATCACGTTCGACAATCGCAATCACATAGCTTGTTTGAGCCGCCCTAAGGGGGAGCCTAATTTAAGACGGCCAAAATAAAAACATGTTTTTTTTAATAACTTAAAGTTGAAATCTATTCGTAAGTCTTTTACATACCTCTGGAATCGCTAATAACTGCATATTTCTGTAAGTGTAAAAGGGAGCTAATGGGCCCTTGCTGAGTTGGCCACGAAGACCCATTTGTTCAGGGTTGGTTACACTCACGGGTCAACACCCATCCGGCGGCCTCCACGCATTAATCGTGAATCCGGTTAGGACTCTGGCCCTAGGGCTAGTTTCCCCTAGGAGTCAATCTTCTGCGTGCTCCTGGACGGTCTGCGAACCGTGCAGCGTAAGCCAATCGATTGTGCATTCTGACTAACAGTCGGGGGAGTCTGGAAGCAGTACTGTTTCCTATAGAGCGGGGGTGGTTGCTGACCTTACGGCGACTGCTCTTGAAACGACCATTCCGGGTGAACAGACGGTCAAAGGATATCGTGGTCCGCGATAGATTCGGTTTACACCATTTCACAATTTCGCAAGCGACCTCGAACTCGTAACCAGTCGAGAGACCGGAGTAATCTGGTCGCAACTGGAAGTAAGGGCGTGAGTGTAAGCCCGCTGGGTAACATACCTGATTAACTCGAGGAGAAGACGTTGGCCTCTTACGGGCATGTGGCGGAGCTTGACGGTGGACTTTTTTGTCGCTAGTCTTCTGCGTTTACTTCACGGGAGATAGAACGATGATATATCGTTAAAACTTCCTGAGGTGACGAGTTCGCCATTGTAGTTGACAACTCTAGTTGCTGTAAGTGTAAAAAACTTACTACTGTTCTTTAAAGAAAAGTTCAAACGCGTTTTTCTCAAAATCATATTGTTCTGTTCTGCACCGGCGATAAATAAAACTACTTGACGGATCGAATTGTTCCAAAAAAAAATTAAAGAGAAATAAATTCTCTTCTATAAGAGAATAATCAAAGAAAAACAGAAAAAGTGTTTTCATACATTTTTTTAACAAACTAAACACAACATTTTGGGTCGAAAATCGATTTTATTTAATCCTTGAAAAGTTATGACAAAAATTGTTTTTTGCTATATTTTAGTTCACCTAGAAAATACACATGTAAAAATTAATACAATAGTTTAATTTTTTGTCGTTGCAGCGGTAGAAACACTTGCAATTCAATACCTCAAAAATAGTTTTATTCACTATTGCAAAATATATTTCTATTTTTCAAATGTTATTCAAACCGATATAAAAGATTCATGATCAGCTTTCAACTTATAGTTTTAAAAAAATATGAAAAGCATGTTTTTTATTATCCTTCTAAATCAGGCTTCCCCTAAGAAACATCTAACAGATAAGGCTTTTGACTCACTGGAGGATTATTACTCGAGTGATGACTAAAATCAATAGTGCTGATGCTTTTCTATGCAATGTGTTTAATTATCTCTTTTTTTCTTTCGTTTTCCTTTTTTCCAATTTCACTTCTTCTTGTTTTCTGTAATTTTTTACTTTTTCACTTTATATTTACGATAAAAGAAATCTTTGCTTACCTTTATTATGATTTGTTTTACATCCTTATGATTTGTTTTACATCCTTATACTATTATATTCTTAAAATTAATTTGAACATGGAACTTTGCCAGATTGTTTCTTAGATACCTACATTGCATTTTCTTTTGCTAATAAAAGCAAAAATGTCCAGTCAGATGCGATAGTTGACTATGTACATAGTACGATTATTTGGTTTTAGGAATACAACACTAAAAACAAGAGCTGTCAAAAATGACAGCCAAACAATCCGATGTCAGAAAATAGCTCGGGTTGTTTTCACCGCCTAATTTAAACAATAAACAATAATATTTCGCGTTAAAAAAACAATTAATAATCGCCGTGTTTTGGTTTATTGGGCGAATAACACATTGCAACCTTGGAATTAGGCGTATCGTGGTTTTATCGATTTGTTCGTGGAGTGTCGCCCGTTTAATTACTTCATTTACACCAATTTGAGATAATTAGTGGTGAAAAACAGTTGAACATGTGTCGTCGTTGAGTTTTCCTGTACAACATGGATTTGTCTCCGGAAGATGAGTATTTCCCTGGTCGTTTGCTGCACCAGGTTAGTTTTTTTAAATATTATACTATTATATAAGTTACGAATACTCTATTTTTTTAAAAAGATTATTGTAGACTGTTAAATTGCCTATAAAACGTTCATAGATTTCCCGCCTCTGCGATGTATAGTTTCGGAGTTATGCTGTGTTGAATGTGAAAGTGAAAGTATGACACGCTTGAGTGAGTAGAAAGAAGCTACATTCGACATTAAAAATGCGTAAATTCACAACTGTCAGTTTTCGTCGCGATTTTATGGTTTGACAGTTTGACTGCTGCGGCCTTTTCTACTGTTTTAAGTATAGGATTTTCCAATAAGGGTGGCTCGATGTTGACATTCTGTACAATACAACAAGCTGTGTGTGAGGTATTAACGAAATTGTATAACTGCAGTATAGGAACCTCTCCTGGATTTTTGATTTTTAAACGTCACTGGACTATATTCGCCACGCAGATTCTGAATCTGCAATAATCTTTTGTCGCTCTCAATAAATAAGCGAGATATAGGCATTTAAAGTTTGCATACTAAACGTCAAAAAGACGGCCATATTGCTTCAGAAGTAGTGTCGGAATATACTTAGCCGATATATCGCGAGTTTCCTAATATCGATAACAATTCGCGATATTACAAAAATGATGGCATGGTCGTCTATTTTCAAGGGTTTTTTCAATGACTTTGCGTTTTGATAACAAAAGGTATCCTGAAACAATAGAAAATTCCTAAATATCTGTATATCCCCGCATGCAAATTTTTTTTTTCGAATTTCGTGCGAAATTGATGTTAACATGACAATGTGTTAGCGATATTTCGTTTTTTTTCAAGGTTTTTACTAAATTACTTTGGTGATAATGACAAAAGGTAACCTAAAACAAACAAAATGTCTTCAATATCAAATTAACACCATGTGTTAGCGATCATCTAAAACAATTGGACAATTTTCGTAGATTTTACGAACTGACTTGGTGTATTGATGACTAAAGGAAACAAACGACATTTCAGGATATCTTCTGTCATCAATATGCAAAGTCATTGAAAAGACATCGAAAATAGTGCCCTTTTTTAAGTTTCGCGAAAATATGTATTTTTCCAATCGTTTTTTTCAACATATTTCAATTAATCTAAAAACTCTCCAAATTGTCATAATTTCTGTAATATCGCTAATTGTTATCGATATTACGATATACTCGAAAGTGTCCAACACGGTACGTAGAAACAAAATGGCCGCAACTTTGTTGACATAGGGATAACAAATTTGAACGCCTATATCTCGCTTATTTATTGAGATCGAATAAAAATTATGGAAGATTCGGAATCAGCGTGGTGAATATAGCGTGGTGAATTTTATTTTGGGCCATTTTGGCCTATTTGTTTACATATAAAATTTAAACTTTGAATGCCTATATCTCTCTTATTTATAGCGACCGACACAATTTTCTTCCAGATTTAGCATTAAAATGCTGCAATCTATTAGTCTATATATTTATTTTTTTTTTGGTGAGAGGTTCCTATACTGCAGTTATTCCCATTTTTTAATTGAAAGGCCGGAATTTATTAGGTATTGCTACCTTGCCTATTTTTTAAAAATAAAACACACAGTACTAGATTTGATCTTTTTACCCGATGGCCACGTAGGCCGATCTTCGTTTTTTGTATTATCCGTATTATATCAGTATTTATTCAATTATTGGCTCTATTTATCCCTCCACTTCGGTAAAAGCCTGTCATTGAAGCCTGCGATTGAATAAGCCACAGATTGGAATCAATATGATGAATATAGTGACGGCCCAGTGGCATAGTGGTTAGGTCGCCTGATCTTACATTGTAAGGTCCCGGGTTCGATTCCCGGCTGGGTCACCATTTTCCGTTGGGATCAAATAAACGGAATTACATACATTTTCAATTCTGTCGATCGAATGCAATAACAAGACACACACTTACAGACATGTTACACGCACACATACATATAACACGTCATAGTAGGGTTGGTTGTAAATGACAATAAACCCGCCCATTGTGACATTTTCACAATAAAGAGTATAAACAAACAAACAAAACTTGTAGGGATGGTCATCGATGTCCGATATATTTAAAACATCGATGGTTAGAGATTGATATTCAATGTTTTTAACACGCTTTTATTAGGTCGACCTGTATGTAACTATGTAATGGAAACTAAGGTAACTAATTTAACCATCTTCCAAGGATCGTAGCGTCATGAAAATTGGCAGCTGTATGTAGTTCTGATGACAGTACAATAATATGGTACTGTCGAACTGATTTGATGATGGAGTCGGAAGATATGAACTGGAACTTCATGATGGAACATCGTATCATAGCTGTGTTTGGACTTGTTAGAAAAGTCTTGGAATGAACTTTGACCACGATTAGGTTTCAAGGTCTGAGGATGTGGTTTTTACATGCATTTATAAAAGCGTGTTTTTAGTGTTTTTTTTTAAACTTTTAATTTATTTACATCGATGGGGCCTTATTGATATTTTTGTACCATCGGTGTTCCTCCGTCGCTGTTTCTCATCTATGCATTTATGTTTTTGATATTTCTTAACAAACGTTGAATTTTCAAAATGAATTGATCAAACATTGCAATTTCCTATTTCTAATTTATATCTAATTACATTTGTTTTATTTTTAATGCCCATGTTGAATTATACATAATATTATTGATTTTATTAGAAGAACACTTATAGGGACTGTCAGCAAAATCAGTCTTACGAACAATGTTTTTTAACCCGGTAGCTCCGTTACATCCCTCGCGGGACCAACCGCGGACTCCCCCAATTTCCAGGTTATAATTTTTTATATGTCAAATTACAATGCGATCATTTTGCAGTATTTTTTTTTATGATCCGTATAGTGGTTTTCAAATTATGGTCGTTTGTATCAAGGTCGGTCGACTCGCGCCGATTTTACGCGCGAAAATTTCGCGCGCAAAAGTGATAGCTGAATTTTTACTTCGCGAGAGGAGGGGTTAAAAGAAAATATTGATGTTTGCTAGCGATATTTTAAGACCATTGATGCTTGTGTTATGATGGTAACATTAATATTTTTACTTTGATGTCTATCGCTAGTGAGTTGTAGAAAATCTTTAATGTAGACGAGTATGCAAAACTGTTTAAGAGGCCGTACACGAAATTTTGTGCATTTTGTGAATTTACGTAATTTTGCAGACGTGAATTTAAAGTTAAAATACTGTATTTCTATAAGTTTTATTGCACAACATAAAAGATCATTTATATTATTGTCTAATGAGTGAGCTATTTTTTGAAAATTATTATAGAATTTTGATTAATTGACCTTAATGTCGACTGTTTGTGAATTTTTGCTGTAAGAGGTTTAGAATATAACATATTTACGAATCGTTTTGATAACTAAACGGTATAAAAAAAATTACAATGTATTGTTGTTAAAGTACTCTATATAATAAGTGAATCACTTTTTACTACTTTCATATAAAATAGTTCATAAAAGAAATATTTAACTTTGTCAAATTTTTTAGAAATCGGGCGAAGAAATGCTTTTGATTTTCGCCTTTTAGAACTCTCGTTCATAAAATAAAAACAACAGAAATAAACTTTAGTTCAATATCAATCCATTTCCTCAAAAAAAATGCAAAACTATAATTAAAATTGGCTATAAAGTCTTTTAAAACAATCTAATTCTCGCGTTATGATACTCGCCTATGATACGATTCACGCCTCAAGTCAGCTTATCCCCGCCGAGCGCTTCCAAAGGATGGACGTATCTCTTTGGCTCCGAAAATCCTACCTACCTATAGTTATATTATACCATTGATTATAGAGGTATCACGGCCCACATCGATTTCGTACACGGCCTTTAAATAGTTTTTTAAATTATTGAAAGCACTAATAATAGTATATATTGATTATTAAAAAGCATAAAGAATGTTCATTTTCATTTAAGTAATTCCGAATTGTACCGTTATTGTCTATGTAACAAAAAGTTTTTTGCTAAAGCCAACTATGAGTTATCTTGCTGTCGTCAGGGTGTTAAAGATCTTCGTCTCTCTAGGGAAATAATCAACTAGGGTTGTCAACTACAGCGGGCGAGCCCGTCACCTCAGGAAGTTTTAACGATTGGTCGTTCTATCTCCCTGGAGTGAGCGCAGAAGACTTGGACAAAACAGTCCACCGTCAAGCTCTGCCACAAACCGGTAAGAGGCCAACGCCTTAACCGCGAGATAGCCAGGAGTGTTACCCAGCGGGCTTACACTCACGCCCTTACTTCCAATTGCGACCAGATTACTCCAGTCTCTCGATTGGTTACGAGTTCGAGGTCGCTTGCGCGGTCCTCTCCCTTACGAACCGGTGAGACGGTGTATACCGAATCTATTGCGGACCACGGCATCCTTTGCCCGGCTGTTCACCCAGGATCGGGTAGCCGATGGTCGTTTCAAGAGCAGTCGCCGTAAGGTTCGCAGCCACCCCCGCTGTATAGGAAACAGTACTGCTTCCAGACTCCCCCGACTGTTAGTCAGAGTGCGCAATCGATTGGCTTATGTCGCACGGTGCGCAGACCGTCCAGCAGCGCCAGAAGGTTGATTCCCAGGGTAAACTAACCATAAGGTCAGAGTCCTACCCAGGCTCGCGCTTCATGCGTGGAGGCCGTCGGATAGGTGTTGACCCGTGAGTGTGACCCTTAACAGAATGAGTCTTCGTGGCCAACTCAGCAAGGGCCCATTAACTCCCAAACCGATGGGAAATTAACTTCCATTAACTGATGGGAAATAATCAGCAGAATATTTTGCCGCGGAGTGACGCCCCGCGCTGCATCTCTGCGCGGCGAAAATTCTCCAGAACCCAACTGAGCCGCGCCCCTGCCGCGGCATTAAATGCAGTTTGGGTCATATAAGAAAGAATATTTGCCGTGCTGCGCCGCTTCGCCTCCATGCCGCGCCGCTCTAGTGCAGTTGAAATCTATAATAATATTATAAAGAGGTATCGTTTGTGAGGTTTGGGGAAGGTGTGAGGAAGTATTCTCTGGATCTACTGAACCGATTTTGAAAATTCTTTTACCAATAGAAAGCCACGTTATTTGTGAGTGTCATAGGCTATATATTAATCCGAAAAATGAAAAGACTTTTTCGTGGTAGCCGGATTTGCAAAGTAAGTCGGAGAAAAAACGGTCGAACGAAAACGTTTCTAACTAACGCTGCCTTAACGATGAGAGATATATGATTAATTTCTAGAGCTTGGTAATGCCTACAAAAAAGTCAGCGACATCATATATCTAACTTTTATATTTAGGTCACAAAAAATTTTATATTAAAAAAATTATTTAAATCAGGTCATGTTTATTTCTCATATTAAAAACAATTATAAATTTATATCAAAATAAGCAAATTTATCATATCAAGTGTTTAAAACAAAAGACTTTCTCCTTTTACTGCATATAATTTCCCTTTTACTGCATAAATGGTTAAAGAGATAAGACACTCACAAATAAGACACTCACAAGAAGACACTCATAAATAACGGTATTATAGTCAAATTGGCATGCAAATACATACATACCTACATATGCAGTAAAAATATAACCCTTCTTTTGGCAGTAAGGCCAAATCATAGCACTCAGTACTAACCGAACCACACTCATAATTTCACCATAAGTAAAAAGTTTTTCCGCCCAACGAAGTGGGCATGGGTCAGCTAGTTTAATATAATTGGGTTGTTTTCGTCGTCTAAAAGACTGTCAAAAATCACCCCCACATGGATGGATGCCATTAAATTCAAAAGAAGAAAATTAAAATAGCCATTATTTCCATGCCATGATTTCTTATTTTTTAAGGCGGCGTTATGGGACAATGCTGAGCTCCTGGAAGACCTTCTGAAAGCGGACACAGGACCGATTCTGGTCGATTCTGCCGATCAGTACGGTCGCACCGCCTTACACGCGGCAGCCGTGACAGAACGCTCAAGGTGCCTCAGCATTCTGCTAAAGAATGGAGCTGATGCGAATATTCCTTGCAGCAATACTGCAGGGTGCAAGGTTTGTTATTTAATAATAGTAGTAATAATAGGTTTTATTTTCGGTTAATAATTACCTACTGAAAAAAAAAATGTTGAAAAAAATTGGCTGTGTCACCCCAAGACTTTCCCGGCAAGTAGACAACTGCCTTCCTCAATCCCCCCTCGCACCAACCCAACCTCCCCCCAACCGAACCCCCACGCATGCTAATTCATGGTATATTTGTAATATATTGCGTGGTATTAAAATGGTATTTTTCCAAGAATGAGTATTTTCTTAAATACGGCAGACTTTAAATATTATTTGTATCGCTTGTATACGGAGTGAGTTTTAATTCACCAGCATCCTTGAAAGGCGGGACAGTACGAGCAGGTAAGCAACTTATATTGATAAAATCTTGTGGGAATATCAAAAAGTTTTTTTTAAAAATAGTATAAAAAGCTCTGAGCACGATGCGCCACCTAGCGGTAGGTAAACTATCGCTAATATCGTTTATTAGCGATATTTTACCTACCGATAGATGGCGTAACGGGTTCAAATGCTTGGAAAGCTTTTGTTTAACAGTCAAGTTCTTCAAACTTTTAAATAAAAAAAAAAACAAAAATATTTTTATAAATAGGATAGAAAACGAATTTACCGCGTGAAATTTGTAGGACCCGACGTTTCGGTGACGTTGCAGCCGCCGTTGTCTAGGGTAGACTGAAGAGCTGTCAGTCCGTTGTTTTGCGGGTAGGCCGCAAACCGCTGCCGCCACTGCGTAGGTTATAACGGTGGTGGGGGGCCGGGCTCGGAGCGCGGGAATTTTTAAAATCCGTCTTGCACACAATACTCACTGTATCCTGTTTTACGTCTTTGCGTTCGGCGTTCGGCGGCGGGAACATTTTAAGAAGAGGGTTCCACGTAGAAGAGAGTTTGTAGCCGTCATCTCTATTGAAGTTCGATTAGTCGTTCTATCGACCTGCAGTGAGCGTAGAAGACTTTGGACAAAACAATCCGACATCTAGCTACGCCACAACCCGTAAGAGACCAACACCTTACCGCGAGATAGCCAAGAATACTACCCGGCGGCTCGAGATACTCGCGCCCTTACTTCCAATTGTGACCAGATTACTCCGGTCTCTCGATTGGTTACGAGTTCGAGGTCGCTTACGCGGTCCTCTCCCTTACGAAGCGGTGAAACGGTGTTTACCGAATCTATCGCGGACCACAGCGTCCTTTGCCCGGCTGTTCACCCAGGATCGGATGACCGATGGTCATTTTAAGAGCAGTCGCCGTAAGGTCCGCAACCACCCCTCTCTATAGGAAACAGTACTGCTTCCAGACTCCCCCGACTGTTAGTCAGAGTGGACAGTCGATTGGCTTACGTCGCACGGTGCGCAGACCATCCAGGAGCGCCAGAAGGTTGATTCCCAGGGGAAACTGACCATAAGGCCAGAGTCCTACCCAGGCTCACACTTCATGCGTGGAGGCCGTCGGATAGGTGTTGACCCGTGAGTGTCACCAACCCTGAACAGAATGGGTCTTCGTGTCCAACTCAGCAAGGGCCCATTATCTCCCAAATGTGGCAAGACAGTTGACCTAAACCTACCACAGCCGGTTGTTAGTCCGTAGTCCACCGCTCACCCCCCAGAGGTGTAATCATAATATTATCATGGACGCCATTCCGGTCCAAGAATTCCATGACAGTTCCTTTTGTATCTATATTCTATTAAAGTGTACACTAGAAGGAATATTGGCGACCCTTACGTCATGCGACCGTGCAAGTTCTATTTCACCTCTGCAATCTCTGACCGTGCAATCTCTGTTTCACCTCTTTAAAGATATTGGTCTTTCTAGAAAAATATTCAACTCTTTCCTAGAAAAAATATCTAAACCCGCGATTACAGATGCCAATGTGATCGTCGGTTAACTATTGAAGAAATCTCATCGGAAGTGGGTATCAGCTATGGGAGTGTTCAATCCGTTATCACTGGTCGTCCTGGCTTCAGAAAAAATAGTGCCTGATGGGTTCCGAGGTTGTTGACCGGAAATCAAAAACTGGTCAACCAAAAACAACCCTTGAACACCCTCCTTACAGTCCAGACTTGTCCCCCTGTGACTATTTTTTGTTCGCACCCTTGAAGGAATCCCTTGGAGGGAAATGTTTCACAAACAATGAAGAAGTCAAGGAGCACGTGCGCAATTGGCTCACAACTCAACCTCAATTTTTTTATGAGCGAGGGATATTCCAGCTTTCAAATCGTTGGTAAAAGTGTGTGGAACTTTCAGGAGGATATGTAGAGAAAAACTAAAGTCTATTATTGAACTAATGTATATTATTAATCAATAAATGTCCACAAAAAAAATACCGTTTATATTTGATTTACCCTTGTATCTTTTTAGCGTTTATCATATAGCATGTTTATTTAGCACATTTTTATAAAACATGAAAAGATGACAATTCGTATTTTGGCAATTTTTTTGACATTATGAAGTAGTGATACGTGTGTCAGATAGTTTGACAGGTGACGTTTTGAAGTAGTTGATTAAGTTGGCAATACTGTCGTTAAAAATGCATCCATATTTTTCCCCAAAAAGCTTAGAACACTATGTTTATGGCTCATATTCAAACTACAGTGATTGTTTTACGTAAAAGTCCATTTTTCAGCTCTTTACAACAGCCACGGATGTAGAAAAATCTCAAAGGGAGTTACGCTAAAAGACATCTTGAGCTATGGGTGTAATAACAAATCATCAAGTCACATGCAAAGAAATGAAACGAAATCAAAAAATATTTATTTGCAGCTGTTGTTACAAAAAGACATACAAAAAAACAAAAACACACAGATTAAACTGTAAATAGACGAAGACTATGTAATAAAACTACAAACGCTGCAATTTAGGGGTATCCTCAAGATATCTCTTTTACTGGTTTTCAGGACACACCTATTTATTTATTTATTTTTATTTTATAGCAAACTTACAGATAGTAAATATATGATACTAGTATTTTAAAAACATATTCAAACGAAACAAATTTACTATCCTATTAATAGTTTGCAACGCTTGCATTACAAATTAACAGAAATAACATGAACTCGTTGATAGTAGAAAAAAATATATAATAAAGCTAATAATAATATAAGGGTAAGAAAAGTAATAATGCAAAAAGTTGTTAATAAGGTTATTTGGATAGAGCAAAATAGAAGTATGAGTAATTGGGTAATAATATTTATTATATATAATATAATACAATAGTATGTTATATTATAATAATCATATAATACAGTACATTAGGATGGCAGTTAGTGAAATCTTAAGAAGTAGGAGATAGGCTAGGTATGGTCGAGTCTTTTATTAAATTAATGGAATCATAAAATATATCTAATCCTTTACACGATTTATTAAAAACGCGACACATTCTGGTAAGAGGTCTATTCGACCCGATGTTGTTATTACAAGTGACAACCAAAAATGTTTGAGAGCTCCTCGTTAGTCGCGGTGGCACACGAAATTGAACTTTTTTTAGACTAGCTGGGCTGTCTAGTCGATTGTGCAAAAGCTTATGGAGACACGTTATATCAGTTATAGTCCTACGTGTTTTTAAGTCTATTAATTATTGTTACATGTTGATATGGTATTAAAATAAAATAACCAAACCAATACATCTAAAAATCTAAATATAAAAATAAAAATAATCATAATCAAATTAATCCACAATTTAAAATATTTAACATCAAATTTAATGATATTAAAATAAAATAATCAAATAAAAAAAATATAATCGAAATCAAATAAATCCACAAAGACCACAAAGGCTAACATGCTACCTATGCAAGTACAACTACTCGACTGACGACTAAATTGCATGTAGATGGATACTACTGAAACTATCGCGGACCACGGCGTCCATTGCACGCCTACCACTCGGGATAGGGTTGCCGAATTGGTCATTCTTTCTAGAGCGGTGGCCGTAATGTTAACAACCACCCCCACTCGATAGGAAACAAAGCAGTTTCCATGCGCCTCCAGTAATCATTCAGAATGCACAGTCGGTTGGCTGATGCCGAGGTGTGCAAACCGTCCAGAGCACTTGAAGAGTGTTTCCCAGGGGAACTGGCCTGCAGGCACAGAGTCATACCGAGGCTTGCACTTCTACCCCCCCCCCCCCCCTGGTAGATGGATACGCGGGCGGGCGTGAGTCACGCTTGGTGCTGGGTCGACTGGATCAAGGGGGTGCGCGCGGCCCCCGCACACCACCTTAGCATATTTTGGAGAAACCTTGGTGGCAACACTGAAACCAAGAAAATAAAATTGTCTGGTCATTAAGGGAGGCTGAATTTTTTTTTTTTTTAGACTGCCCTGCACATTTGCGCTGAGCGCGGTCACGCAGAGAATATTGGAGTTTTGCTGGCAGAAGGGGCTGTCTGGTCAGTGAAAGATTCGTCGGAGAGCACTGCTTTGGATATTGCGGAGAGAGCTGGACACAGGCATGCCGCTAGTAAATTGCGGGACGCCAGGGGTAAAATTCTCAAATGCTTTTACTAAATACTTAACCCGTTGAGTATGAGTCAACCAAATCTGGTCGCGAAACAATTATCCGTTGAGTACAAGTCGACCAAATCTGGTCGCGCGTTTTTTTCACTTCTTTGACGTTCTCATATTTATTCATAATTATCTAATTGTTTTACAAAATGATATTTCAATATTCTATATTCGAAATTTCAATGCAATCATTGTGCAGTTGTTCTTTTTATGATTGGTGTAGTAGTTTCGTAGTTATAGTACTTTAAGGTCGATGTCGCCGAAAATCCTGCAAAAGAGACAGATGCATCCATGAAAATACCCATTTACTCCAAGGGTTAAGAAACTCTCAAGTAATTAATGTAGGTATAACTGCAGTATAGGAACCTCTCCTAGATTGTTGATTTTTAAACGTTACCTAACTATATTCACCACGCTGATTCCGAATCTGCAATAATCTTTATTCGGTCTCAATAAATAAGGAGATATAGGCATTCAAAGTTTGCATACTATACATCAACAAATCGGCTAATTTGTTTCGTGAGTAGGGTCGTGAATATAGTCGATATAACGCGAGTTCTCTAATATCGATGACAATTCGCAATATTACATTTTTTTTTTAAAAATGGGACTATTCTTAAGGTTTTTTTCAATGACTTTGCGTTTTGATAACAAACGGTATGCAGAAACAATAGAAAATTCTTAAATATAGAAATATCACCGCAAGCAAATTTTTTTTTTCGAATTTCGCGCAAATTTAAAAAAAAATATATTTGCGGCGCTATTGATGTTAAAATGTGTTAGCGATAGTCTAAAACGAACAAATTCGAGATTTTTACAAAATGACAAATGAAATTTCTTCAATATGAAACTAACTAACTTCAATATAAATTTTGCTGGAAATTCGAAGATTTTTTTTTCCTGCGGCGCTTTTAATATTATGATAGCGATGATATGTGATAGCCATGTGATAGCGATAATCTAAAACGATTGGACAATTTTTGAAGTTTTTCGAAATGACTTTGTGTATTTACGACAAATGGTAACCTGAAACAAACGTAATTTCAGGATACCTAGTGTCATAAATATGCAGTCTTTGAAAAAACTACGAAAATAGTTCACTTTTTTTTAAATATTGCAAAGATATGTATTTTTTCAACCGTTTTTTTCCAAATATTTCGTTAATCTAAAAACTCAAAAAGTCAAAAACTAACAAAAATAACAAGTATAATATTTAAATATATAGGTACCTATTAAGGTGGTATGAACGTCGGTATTGCAAGGTATGAACGTTGAACATCCCAGCACAGATTTTCTAGGTTATATAGAGGAAACAACATTTTCCAATATTTTCAATCAAAGTTCTTACATAATTTGTTAAAATTTTCATGTGGACAAATGGTACTAAATAATCATACAAATATTGGATAATTTCACAAATTATCATACGGGAAGATATTTTAAAGAAAAAAAAACAAATACAAACAAATCAGTAATAATAATAATAGTCAATAGCCAATAGTTAAAAGACAAAAAACGCAATTGTAAAAAAGTCAATAATAGAAAGAATAAGATATAATAATAGTCAAGTATTTCAATAGAGCTGCGAAAAATTGATATTGTTGAAATCCTCAATGCTATAAATGGGATTTTTAATCATTATTTCTGTAATATCGCTAATTGTTATCGATATTACTATATACTCGACTATATTCAATACACTTATCGAATATGTTCACACACGGAATATACAAACAAAATGGCTGCGGTTTGTTGACATGAGGAATGAAAACTTTGAATGCCTAAATCTCGCTTATTTATTGACACCGAATAAAGATTATTGGAGATTCGGAATCAGCGTGGTGTAAATAGTCGGGTGAATATCGAATATTGTCACAAACATGGTAAATATGTACGTAACTTTGAAACTTTAATGTTTCGAAATATTGCTAATTTCAAGTGTCCGACGCTATTTTCTTTCAGATCTAGCATTAAAATGATAGAATCTATTAGTGTATGTTTTTTTTTTGTTGGAGAAAGGTTCCTATACTGTAGTTATTCCTAAATGTGTTTCTTAAGCCGGGTCTCCTGCGCGTGTTTTTTCGAATCAATACACAGGTGTCTCCTGTGTATAGAAATGTTTCATGTTTAAACAAACATTTTGTGTAGATATCAAAATGAGTTTTGACGAGGAAGGCGTACTTTTAGTTTTAGAAATTATCAGAGAGAAAAAAAAACTCGAATCAATGCATTGATATTGGTCAACTTCTTATCACAAGGCAAAAAAAAACTAAAAACCGTGTCGATTGACAGTTCTGCGCATGCGCGCAGCGGTTGAAAATGAAACAAAACCTTCCCTCCACCCGCGCGGCGAATGTTTTCATAAGCCGTTTACACTCGCGCGAGGCGCGAGGCGAGACGCAAAACCATATCAGTAAACAAATGGAACAGAGGCAAAGCTTCTAACGAGCGTACAAAATGTTTACCTACTTGCTAGAAGCTTTGCCTCTGTTCCGTTTGTTTACGCACATGGTTTTGCGTCTCGCCTCGCGCCTCGCGCGAGAGTGTAAACGCCCCGCCCCATCAAGTGCCGCGGGAAACAAAAACATTATGTTTGCATACATAAATGTGTATGGCCCCGCCCCTTTGTTTCGATGTTTTTGTGTATTGTTTCGAAAAACCATCCGCAAGAGACCCGGCTTTAGGAAACGTATTATGATTAAAACATTTCATCTTCCTGTATTTAAAGATTTTCGCTGATGTATCATTTAGAGAAGATACGATATTCCGCTATCGTATGTAATTCACCCCTAGTCTAAACACTGGGGCATGCGTATAGAAACGATGTAGGAACTGTCACTTTAATTATTTATCTCATTTTTAAGAAATATAATATAGAGCTGTGTAGCAGTGGTCGGTTACACGATCGCGTCCTCATAACTTACAAGTCGATCGGCGACTTTTTAAAATCGTTACTATTAATACGCGCCGTCGTAAAAAGTCGTTGTTACTAACAAGTCGACTCTTCAACTCGCCGATCATTTTCGAATATTTGGAGAACTGTCACTTTCGCGGCTGTCAAACGTTATCAAAATAAAGATATGTCGATTTTGTGCTGTATTTTTATGGTTTTGTGAGGAAGGACGCTATGGGTGTCGTGTTACGTGAAATTCAATACGCGTCGAGAGTTTTTAAGGCTTCTGAAGCGGGCGAATCGGCGTTGTGATGATTTGGAGATAGTAAATATGTTTCGTAGACTGTTGTCGCGCGGCGGCGAAAACCAGCGAAATAGTGCTTCTGTTACCGAAAGACAGGCTTCTGCAGAAGTCGCCTTCGATGCCTGTGACTATTTCGTGGATGATGCTCCGACGCAAGGTATAATAAACGAGTAAAATGCAAAACCTGCTAGAACACTCGTAGAACTTTCGGTATTATTCTGCTGGGGCTTCTAAACGGGCCACTTTTTCGTTGCAATATATGGCTGCAATACATTGCCGGGCAACATTGCTAGCAATAGCAGCCAGACTGTGCAATATTCGACAATATATTTCGTATTGCCCGGCTATATAGCCCCTTATTTACGTATGGCCGATGTTGCTGGCCAGTATTGCTGAACGATCGCTTCGAACATACTGCAAAATTGCCCGGCCAGCTTTATTGCTGTTTCGTTTTGCGCCATAAGTGCGTCCCTGTAATCTTTTTTCTGAAACTAATCTTTCAGCCTCAATAAATAAGTTCAGTCTCTAAGCAGTATAAATTCCCTGAAAGTCTCGGATGCACAGCCCTCCGTCCAGATATAACTCTATACTCTCTATCTCGGAAGATGGCTCTTATTGTAGAATTAACTGTTCCATGGGAATCAAATATCCCAAAAGACCACGAGTACAAATTAAATAAATGCCATGATCTCGCAAATGCCGTAACCCGGAACGTGGCCTGCCAGCTAAATCTCTATTTCACCTATTTAAAGATCTTGGTCTTTCCAGAAAATAATCAACTCTTTCCTAGAAAAAATATTTAAAACCGCGATTTGCGCTTCTCAAATTCTATGGCTTCGAAGGGGGAGTGAATGGGCGGTAAGGTGTACGATCACATGTTGCAAGACAGCTGTCCTAAACCTACCACAGCCGGTCGTTAGTCCGGAATCCACTGCTCACCCCCAGAAGTGTAGAAAATAGTATTATGATGGGCTCGACTCCGGTCGGTGAATTCCATGGCAGCTCCGTTTGTATTTTATTTTATTTATACGCATTTGAGGACTCTTTGAGGACCATAAGCTTTGCAGTAGAGTATGGAAATTTTGAATACATACAACTGTTAAAGAGCGATTTAAAAACATGTAAGTTTTGTGAAAATTGGTTTAATAGATTTTGTGTAAATTGATGTGATGTAAGTGTCGCTGTGGTCCATTAAGATGCAAAGTTAAAACTTTTTCCAAAATTTGTTTTTTTAACCCTTCAAGCCCCGCGACTTCGATATCGAAGTCAACTGAACGTGTCCAGGAAAAGTGATTTGATTGGGTTTTTTGTGTCATTCCGTATGCAGTTGTATTTTATTTAAATGCACGATATGCAATCAGTTGTATTTTATTTAAATAAAATACAACTGAATTCGGAATGACATGAAAAACCCAATCAAATCACATTTCCTGGACGCGTTAAGTTGACTTCGATATCGAAGTCGCGGGGCTTGAAGGGTTAACACGCTTTTATTAGGTCGACCTGTATGTAACTATATAATGGAATCTAAGGTAACTAATTTAACCATCTTCCAAGAATTGTAGCGTCATGAAAATTGGCAACTGTATGTAGTTCTGATGACAATACAATAATATGTTACTGTGGAACTGATCTGATGATGGAGTCGGAAGATATGAACTGGAACTTCATGATGGAACATCGTATCATAGCTGTGTTTGGACTTGTTAGAAAAGTCTTGGAATAAACTTTGACCACGATTAGGTTTCAAGGTCTAATGATGTGGTTTTTACGTGCATTTATGAAAGCGTGTTTTTAGTGTTTTTTTTAAACTATTAATTTATAAATAAAAAACAAAATACAAACGGAGCTGCCATGGAATTCACCGACCAAAAATCGGGCCCATCATATATAATTATTACACTTCTGGGAGGTGAAGGGTGGATTCCGGACTTACGACCGGCGGTGGTAGGTTTAGGACAGCTGTCTTGCCACATGTGAGCGTTCACCTTACCACCCATTCACTCCCCCTTCGAAGCCATAGAATTTGAGATGCAGAAATCGCGGTTTTAGATAATTTTTCTAGAGGAGTTGATTATTTTCCTGGAGAGACCAAGATCTTTAAAAAGGTGAAACAAAGATTTAGCTGGCAGGCCACGTACGCCTACTTCCACCGCGTGAAGGTGAACAGTGAAGCCGTTCCGGGTGACGGCATTTGCGAGGTCATGGTATTTATTTAATTTGTACTCGTGGTCTTTTGGGATATTTGATTCCCATGGAACAGTTAATTCTACAATAAGAGCCACCTTCCGAGATAGAGAGTAAAGAGTTATATCTGGACGCAGGGCTGTGCATCCGAGACTTTCAGGGAATTTAAACTGCTTAGAGACCGAATCGACCTCCATAATCCAATCTTAAGCTTTCTCGATTATTGAGAAAGGTTTTGCAGTGAGATCTTTTTTGCCTTTAGAGCCAACCCGAACAAACTGTATTGGGGGTTTGGAGGATACTGTCAAACCCTTGTTGGCACGAGCCACTGAGAGGCTAAGTACCTCGCGAATAACAGCAAGGACTTTGTCGTGGCGGTAAGTGTACCGTCCTTGATCCAAGGCCACCTTGCAGCCAGCTAGAATATGTCTAGCTGTGCAAGGGGTGTTGCTACAAAGGGGACAAGAACTATCCTCGGCATAGCTCCAACGAGCGAGGTTACTGGGGTCTGGAAGTGTATGCTGAAAGGCATTTAAATAAAATTTCAGCATCTCTGGCGTCCAGTCATACAACATTACTTTCCAGTGCATTGGAGGAGGAATGCAAAAGTCTCAATTGTTGTCCAATCATTCTGGCATTGAAGGCCAATAGCGTGAGCCATACTATTGCTGTCGTAATCTCCCCCTACTATTTCTGTCGTATTGAACTTAAATCATACGTACTAAAAGTAAATAAATGAAATTGAGAAAGTCGCCATAAATATTTTATTTATTTATTTCCCCACAGTTCGTTAGTCATTTGCGATATTTGTATTGTCTCTAAATCTTCTACGCTCACCTCACGAGAGATAGAACGATCACTATCGTTAAAACTTTCTGGGGTTACGGTTTTGCTCGTTGTAGTTGACAACTCTAACTCTGTTCCTTTGGCAGATGCGAGCGAGAGGAGTCGTTTATTGCGCCATGCGTCTCTCCGCGAGGCTGTCAGCTCGGGCGACGTCTCCTCGGTTCGGAGCCAGCTGGAGAAACTCGGAACGGAAGCAGCACTCCTCGTCAATCTGGCTCCCGGAGGCGCTAACACTTTGCTCTATATGTAAGTAATACTTACCAGGGTTGTTGCTGATGCAGGTTTTTTTAATATCAGCTGATGCTGTTGCTGATTTTATTGAAACCTGAAATACAATGTATCCAACTACGAAATCTAGACTAATATTATAAAGAGGTAAAGTTTATGACGTTGTAGGAAGTAATCTCTGAGTCTACTGAACCGATTTTGAAAATTCTTTTACCAATAGAAAGCCACATTATTTGTGAGTGTCATAGGCTATATATTAATCCGAAAAATGAAAAGACTTTCGTGGTAGTCGGACATGCAAAGTAAGTCGGAGAATAAGCGGTCGAACGAAAACATTTCTAACTAACGCTGCCTTAACGATGAGAGATATATGATTAAGTTCTAGAGAAAAGTTATAGAGCTTGATAATAAAATTTTCAGCGCTTCGGAAGCGGGATCTCTGGAATTGGTGAAGATACTGGTATCGGCTGGTGCGGACGGACGCACGCACCCGGTCACGCGCTACTCTCCGCTGTACGTCGCATCTCATCAGGGTCACTCTGCCATTGTCTCCTTATTACTCAATCACTACCCCCAACTCGTTCAGGTAATCATTATAAATTTCAGTTATGGACACACTAGTTGTATTTCCTCTTGTGGATTTCCAGGATACTGCTGGAATCGCTCCTTAACCGATATAATGCAATAATTCATTCAGTAACAATTCAAAAACTTGATATAACCTCAACCACTAAAGGATCTTTCTTTCGCAAAAGAGAGTACTGCGTAGCATGCGTCAGATAATGACCAGGACCTCATGCAGAGAGTATTTCAGTAAGGCAAGGATAGTGACAATATATTCAATGCTAATATACGAATGCTTAACCCCTCCTGTCGCGAAGTAAAAACTCACCTATCACTTTTGCGCGTGACATATTCGGGCAAAAAATCGACGCGAGTCAACGGCCTAGAGAAAAACGATCATAACTTATAAACCACTAAACGGATTTAAAAAAGATTAAGAGAAAAATGATCGCATTGAAATTTGACATATAAAACATTATAACCTTATCTCGTAAAACAATTAAGATAATAATGAATAAATATTACAAAATTGGCAAACTGAAAAAACTCGCCTATAAAATCATTTAGATTTTTTTGTCACAAAATACGTAAAATATGCAAAAATTGTAAATACAGTTATGTTCTTTATTAAATGCTTTACCAAAACGATATTTTTTTTTTTACTTATTTGCATACAAAAATATTTATTTATTCAGCCAAGAAAATTTTTATGTATTCTCGTAAAAAAAAATAATTTGTGACTACTTATGGTATTTTTTTATATGAAATTCTTTCAAAATAACTTTATTACTACATCACACTTCTTAGAAATCACACCAGAACTTTGAGCTTTGTCTGATATTATAGAAAAATCTAAAGTTTTGAGAGTTTCCGCGTCCGAACTTAATAATAAACTTTGAATGCTCATAATATAAAATTCGTTAGATTTTTTCAATTATATTGTCTTATCATAGACTTATTATATGTCTAATAACTAATTACTATACTCCAAAGAGTCACATTTCATCGAAAAACTATGGAAAATTGCACTTTATTCTCTCATAGTAATTATCAAAACAAGTTTCTTTGCGCGATTCATTTTACAAAACAAGATATAATTTTCAAAATACGCCTAATTATGTGATAACTTAGGATGTAAATGAAGCAATACTTATTTTGTTAGTAAATTAAAGCGACATTACGTCATATTTCGCAATATATCGGGATATTTCATAAACATTACAAAATAATAACAACCATTTTTTCGCGAGCCGTTTGTTGTCGCCGAAGTGTTTTCTTTAAAAGTTCGTGAAAAACAGCAAATGGACTATCTCAATTGACTAATCCTCATGCCTAAAAATGCAAATTACTCACTGTTCTTCAGTAAATGGCACAAAACACTGCACAAAACACTGTTTTTATCAACCATTTCGCGGAACTATACGCGGCCGCGGCTGTGGCCGATGGACACTGCCGTTTTGACGTCTATGCTCACTTTTTAATCGCCGTTCGATATTGCCACACAGAAATCTTGAATTAAAGATATTTTGGCCATATCGTTGCGCCGTCAGAAAGCATATAGTACGACGTTTCGAATCGTAAATTGCATTTTTCGCAGCGGCGAGCGCTTTGTCCGGTAGCGGACATTACGGGCTTTAGGCGGCCGACATAAATGTCCCCAATGGGATGTTACGTGCTGAGCGGGTTAATGTATGCCAGACAGCACCTAACAGGAACTGTAACTATCTCAGACATCCACTCTCCCCATACCCGCAGTTGCTCCTTATTACGCATACCCTGAATAAAACTGTCAAAGGTACAGAAAGCTACTTTTACCTTAGCATTAAATTCTATAATCTATTCCACTTTTAACCGGTTGGAAGCCAGCCTTCGCGCGCAAAAAACTGTGCCGCAACTTTATGGTCAATTTTGTAAATAAATTCTAACAATATAGTTATTTCATGAATTCTCTCTTGTTACATAATAATTACTTTTGTTATTCATGTGTGTTATATATTTATCTATATTTTATATATATATATATATATATATATATATATATATATATATATATT
Organism: Micropterix aruncella; assembly: GCA_944548615.1. Taxonomy (NCBI): domain Eukaryota; kingdom Metazoa; phylum Arthropoda; class Insecta; order Lepidoptera; family Micropterigidae; genus Micropterix; species Micropterix aruncella. Next base: position 14,511,153 of record OX155974.1, on the reverse strand, counting down.
ATATATATATATATAATATATATATATATATATATATATATATATATATATATATATATATATATATATATATAAATATAAATATATATATATATATATATATATATATATATATATATATATATATATATATATATATATATATATATATATATATATATATATATATATATATATATATATATATATATATATATATATATATATATATATATATATATATATATATATATATATATTATATATATATATATATATATATATTTTTTTTTTTTTTTTTTTTTTTTTTTTGCTCGAATTAAGATCTAATCGAGTGATTTTATCATTTAGGGAATTATGGTAGCTTAGTTTAGAGATTGGTTGTTTGAAGGGTGAGTGTTTCTAGATTAAAAAGGCCTTGTAAACCTACATCTCTGTTCGCAAGTCAAAGACAACCAACCAATCTCGTTTAAATATAAAGCAATCCCTAATTCAAACAAGGGACCCCTTTCTCCACTATGTACTATGTATGTAAGTGGCTTTTATTATTATTTTCTTCATAATCCCTCTAATCAATTCTATAAAGAATATACACCAAAAAAACTATCAAATATTTTTAAAATATTTACGTTTTACGTATTTTACTTTTTATTCACTGTAAATTACACCATTTAGGTTAATATAAACTTTCCAAATAATTGGAAAGAGCTGAGTGCTTCCTTTCATAAAGATAAGGGCATATCACGCTATTAATTTTAAGGTTTGGCTGACTACTTTTGATCGCAGCTTCTTTATAACCACTTTTTGAAAATAAAAAAGAAAATTCGAAATTTAAAATTTTTCCACCTGTCACCTGTCATCTAGTTTTAAGAAGACGGCATAAGCCGACAAAAAACAAGTATTTCATTGTTTTTTTGCTCGAATTAAGATCTCATCGAGTGATTTTATTATTTAGGAAGGATGGTTGTTTAGTTTAGAGATTGGTTGTTTGAAGGGTGAGTTTTTCTAGATTGAAAAGGCCTTGTAAACCTACATCTCTGTTCGCAAGTCAAAGACAACCAACCAATCTCATTTAACCCTTGGAGTAAATGGGTATTTTCATGGATGCATCTGTCTCTTTTAAAGGATTTTCGGCGACATCGACTTAAAGTACTATAACTACGAAACTACTACACCAATCATAAAAAAAAACTGCACAATGATTGCATTGAAATTTCGAATATAGAATATTGAAATATCATTTTGTAAAACAATTAGATAATTATGAATAAATATGAGAACGTCAAAGAAGTGAAAAAACGCGCGACCAGATTTGGTCGACTCGTACTCAACGGATAATTGTTTCGCGACCAGATTTGGTTGACTCATACTCAACGGGTTAAATATAAAGCAATCCCTAATTCAAACAAGGGACCCCTTTCTCCACTATGTACTATGTATGTAAGTGGCTTTTATTATTATTTTCCTCATAATCATCCCTCTAATCAATTCTATAAAGAATATACACCAAAAAACTATCAATATATATATATATATATATATATATATATATATATATATATATATATATATATATATATATATATATATATATATATATATATATATATATATATATATATATATATATATATATATATATATATATATATATATATATATATATATATAAGATGATTATAAAGTAAATAATTATAAAAGCCACTTACATCGTGACGAAGGATTCCCTTGATCGGATTCGGGAATGCTTTAGGTGTTAACGAGAATGATGAATGCCATCATTCTCGTTAACACCTAAAGCATTCCCGAATCCGATCAAGGGAATCCTTCGTCACGATGTAAGTGGCTTTTATAATTATTTACTTTATAATCATCTTATTGATCAATTCTAAAAAGAATATATACACAAAACTATCAAATATATATATATATATATATATATATATATATATATATATATATATATATATATATATATATATATATATATATATATATATATATATATATATATATATATATATATATATATATATATATATATATATATATATATATATATATATATATATATATATATATATATATATATATATATATATATATATATATATATATATATATATATATATATATATATATATATATATATATATATATATATATATATATATATATATATATATATATAAAGCAAAGTCGGGTTTGTTCGAACACATAACTCGAGAACGGCTGGACCGATGGTTCATGGTTTTTTATTTGTTGTATTTGTCTCCGTCCCGAATAGCAGAATAAAAACAATAAAATTGGAAAATTGTCAAGAAAATAAAATACAAGAAAAAACAATTTCCCAAACAAAATGTAAATCCGTGTTTTTCTCATAGTCAGTTGTACGTGGCATGTTCACGTGTCGACAAATCATCCGCTTTATTTGTTCTTGCGCCTAATAAAAAAACTAAAAGTATCGTATATCACAAGGTGCTTCAAGGAAGAGAATTAAACCGAGTGCCTCCCATGCTGCACAATATGTAAATAGTTTAACCCTTCAGGCCTCTGCCCCTCAGCCGATTTACAAGTTGCTGTCCCAAAAAAATTTACTAAAAATTAGAAAAAAAATTGAATTACGACACTGTCGCACCAAAACATTATTTACTGCCAAACCACTGTACCCATACTTAAAATGAAACATATTAACATAATAAAACATAATAAAATAAAACAAATTAAATTAAAATAAAATTAAAACGGGGCCATCACGCTGAATCGTGTTGTGGCCGATATCGGCCAATCGGGGCCTGACGGGTTTATTCAGTCATGTCTTGCTGACACGCGATTGATATACTTAATTTTTGTACTTTTATATTTTATTATCTTAATAACGTAGTGAACTTAGTATTTATTTTGTATACAATAGAGTAATACAATGAGTATTACTTTCATGAAATCATAAATTAAGTTCAGTTAATCTGTAACACGACTTTCATTAACCGGGTCATCTAGTAGATATATAAATAAAACATATTGCTTCGAACGAAAAACAGACTTTTCTTTAAATTCCCTATTCAAGAAAATAGCAAGTCTATCAAACTTTTAAAAAATGTCGATCTCTTGAAATGATTTAGAAGATTTTTTTTTGTAGTTTAAAAGCAATCTGGAAATATATTTCGAGTTCAATTGTGGACGGTTGTTTTAAATTTAAATAGTAAAATGAAGTGCTCTGTTTTTTTTTTATTTCCAGCATGAAACTGTCGAGAGGTGGCTACCAATTCATGCCGGATGCATCAGTGGTCATGCGACAGTCGTTAAGCAAATACTCAACTTTCCTTATCCGGAAAATGTACTCAATACATATATGTGAGCATTTTTAGCATTTTTTAACGTAAATCATCTAAAAGTTAGCGCCAGATTTCTCAGCTTCGCGCCACAATGGCGCGATTCTGGAGAAGGCCTTAATTTTTCGGCAAAGTTCCTGATTCTAGCGACGAATTCGGTTGTGTCGGTGGTCCCGGTGGAGGAAGGGTCGAAAAATTCGCCTGGTAATCTCAGCGAATCGCCGTAGACTAACTCTGCTGCGGATGCCTGTAAGTCATCTTTAAAGGCGGTTCTTACACCAAGGAGGACCCATGGCAGTGACTCTGTCCACCTGTCATTCGCATGGCATATTAACGCTCTCTTGAGTTGCCTGTGGAACCGTTCGACCATACCGTTGCAAGCCGGGTGATACACTGTGGTTCGTCTGTGTTCAAATCCGGCCATTTCCGACAAGCATTGGAATAAAGCCGATTCGAACTGACGTCCGCGGTCGGTCGTTATGACAGTCGGGCAACCGAACCGAGAAATCCAGCTCGACAGCAAGGTTTTTGCAACAGTTTCTGCTGTAATGTTATCTATAGGTACTGCTTCTGGCCATCGGGTAAATCTGTCCACGGCCGTTAGACAGTACTTATAGCCCTGCGATACAGGAAGAGGACCGACGAGGTCAATGTGGATCTGTTTGAAGCGTGCTCGTGGTAAGTTGTATGTACCTAGAGGCGCAGTCACGTGACGCTCAGAACGTTATTTCGCCCACATGCTTAGGTCTAACGTATTGTATTGAATGAACACCAATGCATTGAACCCGATAATGGATAGAAATCCTAATCCTTTAGAAATCCTAATCCTGAAGGTTAATTCCAAGCGGAGATATCCTTCCAAACTGGTAGACAGGGGGTGAGGCTGCCCGCTGGGTGCCTTTCCCGGTTCTTCTCCGTAAGTCAATGGTCTCTGAAAAGCGAGTGGCGTAACTAGACAGTGAACTGTTTTCGTCCCAAGTCTTCTACGCTCAGAACGTTATTTTTTTTTGTATTTGTTTGGGGCCTTTCTAAGGTCTTTATGAGCCTTGTAACTCTGTGACCATTGCTGATCTATTGTGTTCGCCGACTACTATAGTTTTGCGCTAAGCCTCTTGTCATTTAAGAACCGCAACCGGCTTTTGGTGCCAGATTGTTTTACCTCCTCAGGTTGAAGTAGTGACCACCCAAGTGGGTGTAAATTTTACGCATCAGCGGGCAACACTTGCACATGATGTGCAGGGGAGTTTCCTCTGCCCCTTGGCAGAACCTGCACATTTTCGTGTCCTGGAGCTTGAGGTTGTAAGACAGAACGTTAATTCCTTACAGTACTTTCCTGGAAGACGGGTTCTCCCGTTTGTAGTTGATAGCTCTAGTTTCCCTTCTGGAGAAGGTCACTCGATAGCTTGATGGTAGCTTGGTAGCAAGGTCGCTTGGTATCTTAGTAGCTTAGTAGCTTGAGGTGCCCTTTTAAGGTCTAGTAAGTGATGTATGAAAACTCTCTGGAGAGTCGACCGTGGCTAAAACACTTTTTTCCAGAACTCTGGAGAGTCAGCTTGGGCGGTCAAATGAAAGGTTTTAACTATTATTTTCCCGTTGCAGAGATGAGAGCGGTGCGTGGCAGTTCTCGGCAGCTTTCGACGTTAACCACGAAGATATCGATGGCCGTACTCCTTTATACATCGCAAGCACTCTCGGAAACCTCAACGTGCTCAACACCCTTCTTGAACATCGCGTCAAAGCTGAACCATACGTAGAGGTACATATACACATACATATTCTGTTTAAAAAGTATCCAACCTATTGTTTTTTTCTTATAAAACACTATGGTGTCGGATGTGGTATTATCCTTATAAATAGTATGAGAAGGCGCAATTGAGTAACACAACACACGAGGCCGAGCGTGAAGCGAATGACACAAATATCGCTGTTTGCGGTAGCTGATCTTGCGTGTGCGCGCGGTCGCGATCGGAGACACGAGAAGCATGCGCTTCGCGCGAGTGATTGCAAACGACTGACTCTGCCACTGCGCGCCGTGACGGAGATCAGTGATAGGACGCCGTCGACAATCGCGGAGCGAATTCATCGATCGACCGGCCGTCGACCAAACCTGTATGGCATCCACATGCCAGTGTTATGATATAAGTGTGTAGGGAGGTTGCCTACATCACCCCCTTCCAAAGACCGTCAAGGGCGAAAGTGATCGGTAAAATTCACTCGACGTCCAGAACGTGTAACTTAATCTTTTCGGACCTCTGGTAAAGGGTCTTCATTGTGTACACACAAAGTGAATGTCGGTTTAAGTCTGTCTATAGACGCTGTCATTTCTTTGTTATTGAAGATAATTTTAAACACTTTGTCTCCTCTGGAAATTACCTTGTGGGGGCCGGAATATGCAGGTCGGAGGGAACCAGACTAAGGACGAAACAGTCCACCATCTAGCTCTAGGTTTCCATCCTCCTGTCTGGTGACGGGTCCGGAGTCTACCTGTTAGTCAGCAGTAATTTGGTTTGAATTTCTTGCGGATCGAGGCATTTTTTTCCCAACTCGAGTGACCAACTGGTCAGTATTAGCTGACAATAGGCCAACATCCATCCCCACTACTTAGGAAACAGTATATCGTTTCTAGACTCCTCCAGTTATTCGCCAGAGTTCACAGTCGGTTCGCTAACGCCACACGGTACGCAAACCACCATCGAAGGCCATCCCCCAGGGGAAACTGATCCACCACGTGTGCAATAAGACGTCTGTGTGCCCTCACAGAGTCCTCACTGGGGTAGAGCCTCTTTGATTAGGCTTCCGGATAGGATCTGAACTAGGTGGGTCTTAATAGCAAAACTGCACGAGAACCATTAGCTATCCTACCCATTAGATACTCTACACTCGAGCAACTAGGGTTGTCAACTACAACGGGCGAGCCCGTCACCTCAGGAAGTTTTAACGATTAGTCTTTCTATCTCCCTGGAGTGAGCGCAGAAGACTTGGACAGCACAGTCCACCGTCAAGCTCCGCCACAAACCCGTAAGAGGCCAACGCCTTAACCGCGAGATAGTCAGGAGTGTTCCCCAGCGGGCTTACACTCACGCCCTGACTTCCAATTACGACCAGATTACTCCAGTCTCTCGATTAGTTACGAGTTCGAGGTCGCTTGCGCAGTCATCTCCCTTACGAAGATGTGAAACGGTGTGTACCAAATCTATCGCGGACCACGGCATCCTTTGCCCGGCTGTTCATCCAGGATCGGGTAGCCGATGGTCGTTTCGAGAGCAGTCGCCGTAAAGTCCGCAACCACCCCCGCTCTATAGGAAACAGTACTGCTTCCAGACTCCCGTGACTGTTAGTCAGAGTGCGCAATCGATTGGCTTACGCCGCACGGTGCGCATACCGTCCAGGAGCGCCAGAAGGTTGATTCCTTGGGGAAACTAACTTTAAGGCCAGAGTCATACCCAGGCTCACACTTCACGCCTGGAGTGGGTCTTCAGAATGGGTCTTCGTGGCCAACTCAGCGAGGCCCGTTAGCTCCCAAAGCTCTACACTCGAGCAGACGAGAAGAAACCGACTCTCTATATGGATAATTGAACAATTCTCCGGGTTGTGGAGGAATACATACGCTCCCAGCCCGTACTTTAGGGGCCCCGTGTGAGTACGACGGTACTTTTATAATGGAACACAATTAAGAGCATCGTGCACCCGGTAAATGCATAACCGAGCGAGGCGGATACACTCGGACGATAGGCTACTTAAAACATTACTCCTACTCCACATGTACTAAACTCAGTTTCGAGATACTCAAGAATATACTTACAATCGTATAAATGGGGTTCACCCTGTATTCAAGAAATATATTTTCAGGCGAAACCTTCGGAGCAGACGACCCCGATTGCTGTGGAAGCTCGCCCCGCCCCGCCGGAGGAAGAGATCCTGAGCCCGACGCGCCGCCGCATCTCGGACGGCATCCAGTCCATCATGTCCAAGCTCAGCGGGAAGAAGTCGGCCGACGAGGAGTCGGAGAGCCCCGCCCGGAGCGTGGCCAGCGTGCGGGTGGGCGGCGGCTGGGGGGGCGCTTGTGTCTGTGCCGCCATACGCGCCGGACACACCGCCGTCGCAGAGAGACTGCTCCAAGCCGGCGCCGATCCCAACGCCCCCGCCGCCCTGACGCCGCATCGGCAAACGCAGGTATGCACCGCTCTATTCTTCGCCTACGCAATTACGCTTCTCGAGCAGTACGTTCAGGGCCCGCTCTATGGATTCGGGCGCCCTAGGCGAAAACAAAATCTTTGCCCTCGTTAAAGTGAGTATGGAACTACGGAATGAAATGGAACTTCAGAAAAACATTTTCGTTAATAATTACAAGAGGTTATGACGGCGACAGGAAAATCACCTGCCGGGGAAAAGACCTCTCTGGCGATCGTGTTATAGAACATTTCAGTAGTTGCCTGGAAAGATAGATGCATTGCTAATTTCTGGCCCTCGTAAGGCTTGGATCTTTGACGACTATCTAACTTCACATTTGTCATGGCCCTTTCTTATTTACGATTTCGCCAAAACGCAACTGTCTCGTCTGGATGCATCGGTGACAGCTAGTTTAAAATCCTGGTTGTCCTCAGTCAAACCAGCTGACCCCTTGACTCTTCAGGTCCAAACACAATTTTGGGCTAGCTCTAAAACTGCCCTCTCTGCTCTACGGCAACTCCAGAATAACCAAAAAATCGATTCTAAGCAATTCCAAGGATCTGACAATAGCGAAGCACGTAACAAGTGGTCGTAGTGAGTCAAATGATCTACAAGCGCGTAGACTTCCACAAAAATTCCTCGCTGGAATCAGCCAGAACGGCAATGGTCTGGGGTATGGCAGTACAACCATGAGCGATGTGGATTTGAAGAAGTCTCTCTTGCAGTGAGATTACGACAGAACGCTATTGGCCTTCAATGCCAGAATGATTGAACAACAATTGGGGACTTTTGCATTCCGCCTCCGATGCACTGGAAGGTAATGCTCTATGACTGGACGCCAGAGATCCTGAAATTTTATTTTAATGCCTTTCAACACACACAAACCTCGCTCGTTGGAGCTATCCCGAGGATAGTTCATGTCCCCTTTGTAGCAATACCCCTTGCACAGATAGACATATTCTAGCTGGCTGTAAGGTGGCCTTGGATCAAGGACGGTACGCATACCGCCACGACAAAGTCCTTGCTGTTATTCGCTAGGTAATTAGCTTCTCAATGGCTCGTGCAAACAAGGGTTCCACAGTATCATTCAAACCCCCAATACAGTTTGTGCGGGATGGCTCTAAAGGCCTGCCAGCTAAATCTGTGTTTCACCTCTTTAAAGATCTTGGCCTTTCCAGAAATATAATCAACTCTTCCCTAGAAAAAATATCTAAAACCGCGATTTGTGCATCTTAACCCGTTGAGTATGATACGACCAAATCTGGTTGTGAAACAATTATCCGTTGAGTATGATACGACCAGATCTGGTTCCGCTCGGCGGAACCAGATCATTCTAAATAATCTCTATCTATCTATCGATCTAATCATTCATAAATAAAACATACAAAAAAAAAATACTCGATAATTCATCAAAAATTTTCGTGGTTTTCATGAGCTAATATCTAAATATTTTTGTATGCTAATAAGTAAAACGAAATAATAGTTTTGATAAAGAATATAATACAGATGACGTAAGTATTTACAATTTTTAAATAGACTTCCGTATTTTCTCGTAACAATTATACGGCAGAAATGGCGAGTTTTTTTCACTTCTTTGACGTTCTCATATTTATTCATAATTATCTAATTGTTTTACAAAATGATATTTCAATATTCTATATTCGAAATTTCAATGCAATCATTGTGCAGTTGTTCTTTTTATGATTGGTGTAGTAGTTTCGTAGTTATAGTCCTTGAAGTCGAGCGCCGTCAATGTCGCCGAAAATCCTGCAAAAGTGACAGATGCATCCATGAAAATACCCATTTACTCCAAGGGTTAAATTCTATGGCTTCGAAGGGGGGTGTGAATGGATGGTAAGGTGAACTCTCACTTGTGGCAAGACAGCTGTCCTAAATCTACCACTGCCAGTCGTTAGTCCGGAATCCACCGTTCACCCCCCAGAAGTGGAATAATAGTATATTATGGGCCCGATTTCGGTCGGTGAATTCCATGGCAGCTCCGTTTGTATTTTGTTTATTTTTATATAAAAAAAAAATGGATTTTATAACCGTTGATTAATGACTGAGAAATGTAAACAAAACGAATGTTAATTTTACATATAATACATATAATTTAATATCCACAAACCTCACTGGATTATGCTAGTTAATAAAGTAGTTCTAAGAATGGCTATGCATTTTGTCTTTTGTTTTATAGATTAATAAATAGAAATCTAAATTGGTATTAAAAAACCTTCATAACGCAGTTTTACATTAGGCATATATGAGTTGGTTTTATAAAAGCATTATGTACAGTTCTCTCAGTAACAAACAGAAGCTCACAGTTAGAGTACAGATAGTTTTTCTGTTTTTATAACACTTTAAAAAATACACAAAGAGTAGGTGCTTGTTTTTTTTTTATTTAATTTTTTTTTTCATTTTCCCTTTTTTTAAAATTAAAAGCTGCTTAGTTGCTTGTACTGATTCACCTCCTTGAAGAATGCCGGTTAAGAAAACTCACTCTGTATATATATATATACCTATATATATATATACATATTAAGTTATAGTGTAAATAAGCACAAAATGTTGTTTTATTTAAGAATTCTTCTACTGAATAAAAAAATATACCGAGAAGATAATTTTTACCTAACATGGCAACACAGATGTCAATCCGAAACATCGAGCATAGTCCGCTGCGGCGAACCGCATTGCGTCTTCCAATCCTTCATTTCCTAGTTCAGCGGTTGAATGTCATATTTTTGTTTCTTAGAAAATCGGAGAGCGGGAATCGGGCGCACCGCGTTCGGATCGCCTGGGCCGCAGCTCTCGCAGCTCGCGGGCGCGCAGTGCGTCCGCTCCGCCGGCCCGGCGCTCGCAGCAGCCCTCGCCCGCCGGCGCTCCCACGCTCGCCAATCAATCGCCTCTGCTGCTTGCCGCAAAAGCCAGAGATCACAGGTATTACAAAGCATTGAAGTCATGACAAAACCCTAACGAATGCCACATAGTACAGGGTGCGCCAGTGAAACGGGCGATTATGAAAACACCGTAAGTTGTTTTAAAAATAGAGATTTATTCATTTAAAATATGCCAATTGAAACTTACACTATTACAATTATTTAAAAACTAGCTGACCCGTGCCCACTTCGTTGGGCACCCGTGCCCACTTCGTTGGGCGGTAAAACTTTTTACCTGTGATGAAATTATGAGTGTGGTTCGGTTAGTACTGAGTGCTATGATTTATTTCCTGACTGCCAAAAGGAGGGTTATATTTTTACTGCATATGTATGTATGTATTTGCATGCCAACTTGACTATAATACCGTTATTTGTGAGTGTCTTCTTGTAAGTGTCTTATTTGTGAGCGTATTATCTCTTTAACTATTTATGCAGTAAAAGGGAAAAGTCTTTTGTTTTAAACACTTGAGACGATAAATTTACTTATTTTGATAAGAATTCATAATTGTTGATAATATGACCAATAAACATGACCTAACGATTTAAATTATTTTTTTAATATAAAATACTACTTTTTGTGACTTATATAAAAATATAAAAGTTAGACATATGCTGTCGCTGACTTTTTTGTAGGCATTATCAAGCTCTACAACTTTTCTCTAGAACTTAATCATACATCTCTCATCGTTAAGGCAGCGTTAGTTAGAAACATTTTCGTTCGCTTATTCCCGACTTACTTTGCAAATCCGACTACCACAAAAAGTCTTTTCATTTTTTGGATTAATATATAGACTATGACACTCACAAATAACGTGGCTTTCTATTGGTAAAAGAATTTTCAAAATCGGTTCAGTAGATCCAAAGATTACTTCATACAACCTCACAAACTTTACCTCTTTATAATATTAGTATAGATATATCCCAATGTCGTAGCTAAAAACCCTTTATTATTGAGTTATTTTCTAGTTTCTAGAAACTCTTATTTCAGATTATTGGGAGTTCTTCTGAAATATGGTGCGGTGGATACAAATAATTATGCCATAAGAGAGGCGGCAGAAAATCGCGATGAGCACATGGTCGCAACGCTTTTATCCGTGCGGGTAAGAAGTATTTTAATTATTTTATATTATCTATCTAAAGTATATATATATATCTGTTTCACAAAACGGCATAACCGCCTGCTTTTAACAAATAGGTTTGCCTGTTTCGGCAATTCGCCAATGACTCAATTGACGAGTAGATCAAGAAGAAAAAGAATCACCTACCAGTGGAGAGGTTGGGTATCCGGCTTGCTATAAGACTGGTGATGTGTGGGTGGGGTAGAGTTGGACGATAACAAAGGAAAATATAGAGATTTATTTATTTATTTATTTATTTAAGTAATTCAAGAATAATTTAAAACAATTTTATCTTAGGAACTATGCATTAAATATTTTAAACATTGAATAAATAGCAGAAAATGAATACATAGCAAAGTCCAGTGACAACGCCACCTAACTAGGCCGGGACCTGTTCTAAGGTGAACGTTTAATTTTGTGCGTGCTTGTTCATAATTGTGATTATTACAAAAACAAAATATTTTTGTAACAAAAAAAATAAAAAAAAAATAAAAAAGATGAGCAACTATCAATGACTTAATCGCGACTTGACAACTCAACAATATTGACACTGATAAATTGCTGAAAGGAGGATTGGGCAAAACGTCCCCACCGATTAATAACTGCTAAACATCTGTCGTTAAAAAGATTTTTTTCAAAAATAGCTTTTCAGGCAACTCCCTGCTGTTTCATATTTAGGGGGCTAACGGGCCCATGATGAGGTGGCCACGATGACCCATGTGTTCAGGGTCGGTCACACTCACGGGTCAACACCCATCCGACGGCCTCCCCGCATGGGGTGCGAATCCTGGGTAGGACACTGGGTCAACCAGTCTCCCCTGGGAATCAAACCTCTGGCGCCCCTGGACGGTCTGCACACCGTGCGGCGCAAGCCAATCGATTGTGCTCTCCGACTAACAGTCGGGGGAGTCTGGGAACTGTATTGTTTCCTACAGAGCGGGGGTGGTTGTCTACCTTACGGCGACTGCTCTTGAAATGACCATTGGCCATCCGATCCCGGTTCAGAGTCGGGCAAAGGACGCCTTGGTCCGCGATAGATTCGGTGCACTCCGTTTCACCGCTTCGTAAGGGAGAGGACCGCGCAAGCGACCTCGAACTCGGAACCAATCGAGAGACCGGAGAAATCTGGTCACAATTGGAAGTGAGGGCGCGAGTATCTCGAGCCCGCCGGGTTTATTCCTGGCTAACTCGCGGTAAGGCGTTGGACTCTCACGGGTTGTGACGTAGCTGGACGTAGAATTGTACTGTCCAAAGTCTTCTACGTTCACTGCAGGGCGACAGAACGACTAATCGTTAAAACGTCCTGTGGTGACGGGTTCGCCCGTTGTAGTCGACACTGCAAGATGTTTCATATTTATCATAATCTTTATTTTACTTAGTTTTATGTTCTTTTTTGTCTATTGTTAGCCTTAGTTTACTTATGCAAGTCAGTTATTACGGACTTACTATCTAGATGTAATATCCGAGGGCGAATTGGATTCATCTGTAATGCTTTGGAATAATATTTGAATCAAATAAATCAATTTTCAAGGTTGTTATTTGTTACTATGGCGGCCAGTCTCAAATCATAGCGGCAAAAAATTAAAGCTAAAATAAAAACCTATGCCATTGTATCTAAAAAAATGTTTATTACAGTAAAACATTGTCATTACTAGGGAATGCAATCTCGGTATACCGAGATCTCGAAATCTTGCTCTAATTTTGCAAGATTAATCTTGTAAACACTCGGGTCCTTGAGCGCCGAACATTTTTGACCAGCAGCGTTGTTCTATTCGAAAGAAGATTTTGATTTGCTGGCTAATGGTGAAACCTTTAAATTTCCACCAAAATCTTTGATCAAGAGAGAGATACAGAAGCTGATTGATACATGAGATGATAGATACAGAGATACGAATTGGCCATTTTTCGCAAACGAATAGTGGACTTGCTCTTTCGTCTACATCTGCAGATACCGTTGTTACAGTAGACCCAGCAAATGAAAGCTATGATGATAGCTTGCCTCTATCTTTAGTAGCCGCCACCGCAAACACACCTCTATCTATTGACGAAGAATTAGAGAGGGTTTTGAAGGCCCGCCCACAATAACGTTCTTCATGCGCAACTGGTTCGTTCATTGATATACTTATTAGAAAAGAAATTAATCTCTTTGAATCAGGCGGGACAAAAGGACAATACCTGCAGTTTTCTTACTATTATTATTATTTTATTATTTATTGCGTAGCCGGCGACTGTGGAGGGGGTCGCCCTCGCAGCCAATACGCTGCTGTCGGTGCGGCTGGATCTCGTACTCCATTCACGATTCGCTTCCATTCTTGACGATTTTTTCCCACGTCTCGGGCATCCCTAACCGATAATCGTTGATTTTTAAGGTCGTCTTTGATGTTATTTAGCCAGGTTTTCTTTGGTGCTGATCGCTGAATTCTCTATTTTGTCGGACGGTCTCGCCAAAGAAGTTTTGCGTGGCAAGCGATTATCGTTCATTCGGCAAACATGGCCGAACCATCGTAGTCGACGTTTTTGTACTTCTCCTTCGATCGTTGTTAGTAGATCGCATCTTTCTCTAATGGTCTCGTTTCGAATTCGGTCGCGGAGTGAGACACCGAGAATCTGCCTCGAGTATCGCATTTGGAAGACTTCGAACTTTTTGAGGTCCGATTGTAGTAACGTCCACGTTTCCGATCCATAAAGAAGAATGGGAAGAACCAACGTTCGGTATAGTCGTACTTTGGTTTTGATGGTAATATTCGTTCGCTTCCATATGCGCCACTTGAGCGAGGCGAATGTTGCTGTTGCCTGACCGATCTGGCTATGGACATCGGCCGTCGATGCCACTTTTTTTCCGTAACCAACGATCCTAAATACTTGAATTATGGGACCTGTTCGATTTGGGTTCCATCGAGGTAAACGCTGGCCTTGGAACCGTCCGTAGTGAGCACTTTGGTCTTATCCGCATTGATTTTCAATCCATATGATATGATTAGATTGGCATTAGTTTTCAAGGCAGAACGGGCATTTTCTGCCGCTGATCAACTGACGCCCAGGTTTTAAAGTCGATTAGCAGACGAAACTCTAGATTTGTTGTGGTTTTTAAGAAGTTACTTTCAAAATATTTCTTTTTTTTTTAAATATATATTTTATTTTATTATTTTTCCCTTACGACATAACTTCACCAAGTTGTAATAGAAATACGTATAAATTATAGAAAAGTATATTCTGAATTCTGCGAGATCTCGCAAAATACCGAGATCTTGCAATACTGACCTCTTACGATTGCATTCCTAGTCATTATGCCTAAACATAAACGCCTAAACGCGTCAGGATACCAAAATAAAAGTTGTATATTAAAACTGGTAATGCAACCATCACAATTGTCACTTTGGCGGTTCGTCTTAAAAAGAAGTTGTGGAGATGGTAAACGTGACAGCGTGGCGCGGCTCCTCATACCCGACAACTCTAAAGTATAGATTCCGATTAGAACTGATTTTTTGCTCCTTTTATCCATTTCATTCGTTGGTAAAATCTTTCACAATCTCCTGTATATCAATCTTTGAGGTATCTTTTTAATTTCAGGCATACTCGGATCCAGAGCATAAAATCAACAAAAAGATTATGTCAGAGTGCGTTTCTGTGAGCGAAGTGAAGCCTAGAAGTGGCTCTCTGACATACAGTGCTATCTTTCCCAGCCAACCAGTCATGATCAATTGGAGACAACTAAAATGCGGAATATCAGCTATGCGGTCAGTTTTAGTAAAATTCATTGTTAGAAGGGGATTGTTTCGCAAACTACCTGTTTTGACTACTGTCACATTCTAATCCTATGATAATCGGGAAAAAGGGGGGTGGCCAGTCATCTAACCACCTGCACTTTTGGGAGCTAATGGGCCCGGTGCAATTAGGCCTAATGGGCCCAGTGCAATTAGGCCTAATGGGCCGGACCTACTGCAATTAGGCCATTATGACCCTTTGTGTGTAGGGACGGCCGAATTGATTATTTTAATATTACAATATTTTATTTTTGGAACAAAAATCTTGGTCTTTCCAAGAAAATAATAGAATACAATAACTTTATTGTGCTATAAAAACATAACTTAATGAATATTACGCTGGTTTTATAAAAAAGACAATTTATGCACAAATGGCGGACTTATCGCTATAGCGATATCTTACAGTCAACCATTTGATAAAATAATTCCTAATTTTCACCGTACAATACACAATGAAGTAGTAAAGTTAAATTTAAAATAAACTTATACAGATACATGTCAGTAACTTATGCTAAGGTTGCCCAGGGAAGGATAAAGGAGAGGATAAGGTGAGGTATTTGGTTAGTGGCTGTGTAAAGATAGATGTTTCTTCAACAATTTTTTGAAAGTATGCAGCGAAGGTGCATGCCTGATAGAGTGAGGGAGCTGATTCCATAAACGAGCAGAATGAACTGTAAAAGAGTGCGTGTAAACAGAAGAATGATGTATCGGAATGGCGAGTGTGTTATCCCGTCTTGATCGAAGTGGAAGACCGTGGCCTCCCAAAGGGTGAAAATTCCCCTTTAGATAGGAGGGTGAAGTGAAGTTATTGAGTATGTTGTAGAGTAGCGACAACGTATGAAAATTTCTTCGATCGCGAATAGGAAGCCAATGAAGTTGCTCACGAAAGCAGCTAACGTGGTCGAAGTTTCGCAAATTAAAAACATACCTGAGTAAGATATTTTGCAGACGCTCCAGCTTATTCAAAATAACCTCACTGGCATCTACTATAAAACAAACATCACGGTAGTCAAGTATAGGCGTTGTGTGTGGACACAATCATTTCTTTATGTGACATGGGGAGAAATCGTTGAAGCCGCCGGAGACTATGAAAACCATGGAAAATGCGACGACTTACTTGGTTTACTTGATCTTGCCAAGAAAGATGTTGATCTATTAGAATTCCAAGGTTTTTAACATTTTTGGTATTTTCGTCAATTTTTCCATTTACACAAATCGGCGGTAATGATGAAGTGTCTATTTTTGACTATGTTTTTTTGCCGCCTATAATCAACTCCTCAACTCCTTCCTAGAAAAAATATTTAAAACCGCGTTTTGCGCATCTCAAATTCTATGGCTTCGAAGGGGGAATGAATGGGTGGTAAGGTGCACGCTGACATGTGGCAAGACAGCTGTCCTAAACCTTCCACAGCCGCTCGTAAGTCCGGAATCCACCGCTCACCCCCCAGAAGTGTACTAATCGTATATGATGGGCCCGACTTCGTTCGGTGAATTCCATGGCAGCTTCGTTTGTATTTTATTTATTGAAATTTTTGGTAATTCCATTTTTAAAATTTGTTGACTTAAAAAGATATGGAAATTTAAATTCTAAGCGTCAACATATATTTTGAAATTTTCTCAACAATAAATAATAAATTTTGTGAATATAGTGTAATTCTGCGGTTAAGTAACCTGACCAGGTTGCCACAAGCCTAGGAAATGGAAATATTTTCCTGAAAGTGTGGAGCTCGCCAAGACGTGTGGCCGACGTGGCGGGTTTCGGGCTAAATACCTCCAATCATGATGAACAGTACAACCTTATGACATCAAGGAGACAGCTGGACCTGTCTGGATGAGGGAAACGGACAACCGATCCGGATGGAGAGTGATTGGAGATGCGTATTGCGTATGCCCAACGGTGGGCGAATGCGCGCTGATGAAGAGGAAGAAGAAAAAAATATCATTCCTCCCTGTAACCCTTCGTATGTTTTTCTTATTAAAAAAAATACCACAAATTAATGCTTTGCGTCTTTCTAGAATGCGTTGGCTGCGTTTGGCTGTAATGCACGTTAACGACAAGCTGACTAATAAATCTGCGGCCCTTCACGCCATCACACGAATCGACGTCTCCTGCAACACTCTTCAGACCATACCACTACAGCTGCTGCAGCTGACGAGTCTTAAGTGAGTCAATTTATTATTACTTACAGGGCCAACCAACCAATGAAGAGAGAAAGTATTATGAATGCACATCTTTCTTATGAAGATGAAGATGATTAACCCGCTCGATTTGAGTTAACCATTTTTGGTTAGACGCTTACAAATGCTAAAATTGTATCTAACCAATATTGGTTAGGGCGCTCCGCGCTGCGTAAAATGCCAACTTTGTAATATTTATTCATTATTATCTTAATTGTTTGACGAGATAAGGTTACAATGTTTTATATGTCAAATTTCAATGCGATCATTTTACAGTTATTCTTTTTACGATCCGTATAGTAGTTTAAAAGGTATGGTCATTTATATCAAGGTCGTTGACTCGTGCCATTTTACGCTCGAAAATGTGCCGCGCAAAAGTGACAGCTGAATGTTTACTTCGCGAGTGAAAGAGTTAACCCCTTCAGTGAAAAATGTTATGTATATATCTATATATATATATATATATATATATATATATATATATATATATATATATATATATTATATATAAAAACAAAAATTGAAAAATTGACGAAAAATAAAAATAAAAGAAAAAACATTTTCCCGTACAAAATGTAAATCCGTGTTTTTCTCATGGTCAGTTGTACGCTATCATCCGCTTTATTTGTTCTCGCGCCTAACAAAAAAAACAAAAAATATCGTATATCACAAGGTGCTTCAATGAAGAGAATTAAACCGAGTGCATCCCATGCTGCACAATATGTAAATAGTTTCATTCAATCATGTCTTGCTGACCCGCGATTGATATACTTAATTTTTGTACTTTTATGTTTCTTTTTGTGTTATTATATTAACTCCTTCAATTCGGTACAACCTGCTCGGGTCGCACGTCTACTTACGGCCAAATGTGTAATGACCATTACGGGTCGCGGCGCTCACCGCTGCGAAAAATACCATTAAAAAATCGGAATTCGGTTCTATGCGCTTCCGAGATCGCTATATTATGGCCAAATACCCCTCACTATTCAAAATTTCCGATCGCTGATACCGCAGTCCAATAATGAATTTATTAAAAATGAGTGACGGCCTCGACGCCTGTCAGTTTGCGCGTTCATGTTTAGTGTGGCGGACCTTGTGACAAAAATTGTGATTCTCAAGTGTTTTAGTGCGATTTGCTGCAGAAACGTGAGTAATCTGCATTCTAAAAGAGTTTATGAATGAGCATTAGTGATTTGACATAGTCAATTTTTTTTTTGTAATTTTTATGAAATATCCCGAAATATCGCGAAATATGACGTAATATTGCTTTAATTCGCTGATAAAATAGTTATTATTTCATTTACATCGTAAATAATTACAGAATTAGCCGTATTTTGAACATTACAAGTTGTTTCGTAATATGAGCCGTGCATAGAAATTTGTTTTTGTAATTAGTATGAGAGAATTACCATATTTTGAGTGTGATTTTCTATAGTTTTTCTATGAAATGTGAGTCTTTGGAGTATAATAATTAGTTGTTGGGCATATAATAAGCATATAATGAGACAATATATTTGAAAAACTCTAACCACTTTTGTATTATGAGCCTTCAAAATTTCCGTCAAAGTTATCAAGTTTCCATCGCTAACTCTCAAAAGTTTAGATTTTTCTGTAATAAGTTCTGGTGTGATTTTCTAAGAAGTGTGATGTAGTGGTAAAGTTATTATAAAAGAATTTCATATAAAAAAAGACTCTAAGTAGTCACAAATATATATATATTTTTTTTTTTTTACGAGAATACATCAAATTTTTCTTGTTTATTATGACTGAATAACTAAATATTTTTGTATGCAAATAAGTAAAACAAAATAATAGTTTTGGTAAAGCATTTAATAAAGAACATAACCGTATATATAATTTCCGCATATAGTTTCGTAGTTTGTGATAAAAACTTCGAAATGATTGAATAAGCAAGTTTTTTCAGTTCGTCAACTTTGTAATATTTATTCATTATTATCTTAATTGTTTTACGAGATAAGGTTATAATGTTTTATATTTCAAATTTCAATGCGATCATTTTACAGTTCTTCTTTTTATGATCCGTTTAGTGGTTTATAACTTATGGTCGTTTTTCTCAAGGCCGTCGATTCGCGCCGATTTCACTCTCGACGTTTCGCGTGCGAAAGGTACGGCTGAGTTTTTACTTCACAAGTCTAGGGGTTTATAAAGTAGTGAACTTAATATTTATTTTGTATTCATTGTATTACTTCCATAAAATCATAAATTAAGTTCAGCTAATCTGTAACACGACATTCATTGACCATTAGACGGTACTAAGTTCGCCGGGACAACTAGTTAAGTATACAAATGGAAAAAAAAGTTTTTTTTATGAATGAATTTCATTTACTGAATATACAGGGTGTTATTACTGCATGGGCATTTTTTTTGTGGGTGACAGTACAACGAAATATGCAACTTTTAATAAAATTATTTGGAAAATACTGCAAGAAATCTTTTTTTTTGAAAATTAGTTTTTTTTATGTTATTTTTAAATAGTATGAAAAGCTATGACCACGGCACGCTATTTAGCGGTTGGTAAAATGTCGCTGATATATTACCTACCGCAAGATGGTGCAGCGCGCTCAATTTGGTTTATTTGGTTTTTTTCAAAAAAAAATATCAAAAGTTGCTTACCACGCTGTACTGATTTACTCACAGAAAAAAATGCCCATGCAGTAAAAACACCCCATATATCCTTCATAAAAGATATTTTAGGCCCAAAATGGGATTGAAAGTAGATATTATGGAGTATATAGTGTGTTTAGAAATAAAAGAAATTCATAAAAAAATATTTGTTTTTTCATCATAATTAATAAATATGCCTCATTAATGCAAATAACTAATTAAAAAATAAAAATATAAAAAAAGCGTCATCAAAATTGTTCTTTGGTTTGGGAAATTTTAAAACGTGCGTTCAAAACACACAAGCTCACTGCTCAAAACACTGGGCAGTACTAACATTGCGTGATGTCACCTGATTTGCAGAGATTGGGAGAGTGGGCGAGTGGCGCCTCGTTTGAATCATCGTAGCTGTCTTTTGTCTCGCTTCAACATACCATGAATCTTATTTATTTTCACCCGAAACATTCGGGTGTGATCTTTTCTGCAGTTATAGCTTGCCCGAGTTATCTCGGGTGTGGGAATTTTCGCACATAATAGCCGCCTGAGTAAACTCTGGCGTGGTCCTTAAGCGGTAAGCTGCTGGGACGCCAAAAAGGCTGATCGACCTTTGGCGGGCTTTTAGGGAGCTAACGGGCCCTTGCTGTGTTGGCCACGAAGACCCATTCTGTTCAGGGTTGGTCACACTAACGTGTCAACACCTATCCGGCGGCCTCCACGCATGAAGTTATTATTAGGCTACGCGGTGACAGGCGGGGGGAGCAACCCCGCCCACCACCCGGGCACTTCTAACGACATGGGTCATTTTATCTGCCCGGGATATCGTGCATCGACAACCTCACGCGTACCAGAAGGGTATTACGTGAGGGGTGGACGAACGGAGATATGGAGGAAGATTCTCCTGGTTTCTACCACCTCCGGCACCCCGTGAACCGTTTATTTAATAATAGAAATATCAACAATTAACTTACTATCTAACATTATAAAATATACAAGTTTTAGCTTACGTACTAAAGTGTGAGCTTGAAGTGTGAGCCTGGGTATTACTCTGGCTTTAGGGCTAGTTTCTCATCAAGCTTCTGGACGGTCTGCGCACCGTGCGGCGTAAGCCAATCGACTTTGCACTCTGACTAACAGTCGGGGGAGTCTGGAAGCAGTACTGTTTCCTATAGAACGGGGGTGGTTGCAGACTTTACGGCGACTGCTCTTGAAACGACCATCGGCTACCCGATCCTGGGTGAACAGCCGGGCAAAGGATGCCGAGGTCTGCGATAGATTCGGTGTACACCGTTTCATCGCTTCGTAAGGGAGAGGACCGCGCAAGCGACCTCGAACTCGGAACCAATCGAGAGACTGGAGTAATCTGGTCGCAATTGGAAGTAAGGGCGTGAGTATAAGCCCGCTGGGTAACACACCTGGTTATCTCGTTGTTAAGGCGTTGGCCTCTTACGGGCATGTGGCGGAGCTTGACGGTGGACTGTTTTTGTCCAAGTCTTCTGCGCTCACTTCAGGGAGACAGAACGACTAATCGTTAAAACTTCCTGAGGTCACGGGCTCGCCCGCTGTAGTCGACAACTCTAGTTGATCAACCTTTTGCAGTGGTTGATAGATCTGCACATAGTCGTTTCGTTTAGCCTCCATATAGGGTGAATTTTAATTAGCCGACATCCTTGAAAAGAGTGAATCAGTAAGCAACTTTTGATACAATTTGTGAAAAAAATATTTAAAAAAAATGACATTTGAAAAATTTAATTTTCTAAAAAATAGTATAAAAAGTGATGAGCACGATGCGCTTCTAGCGATAGGTAAATATATTATAGCTCGCTCGAACACTTGATAAACTTTTATTTAACCGTTAACTCCTCAAGACAGTAACGTCCCAAAACGGGTACGAGCGCGGCGCGACAAACCGCGCTCTCAACGAACTGAATTTACACCAAAATCACAGTGCAACCCCCTGTTAGATATGTGTGAGAAAGACGGATAAATTCTGTATTGTACGATTATTCAGTCGTGCTTCTCGCAGTCTAGAATCCCTAATATAATTGTTTGTATTCTGGGGTCACTTTGGAGTGCTGCCATTGCTCGGATCTGTGCTTCTCTTCGGATATATGCATGAAAATAAATGAAACGAACTAATAGAATGGTAAAGCATGTAATAACGTACACAAATGTGTTTACAATTTCTAGATAGGGTATTTTGAGATAAAACGTCGATATCGCTGAATAAGTGAGTTTTTTTCAGTTCTCCAACTTTCTAATAATTATTAATAATTATCTAATTGTTTTACAAAATGAGGTTTTAATGTTTTATATTTCAAATTTCAATGCGATCATTCTACAATTCTTCTTTTTGTGATCCATCAAGTAGTTACTTTCTTATGATCGTTTTTTTAAAGTGCTATATTTTTGACCTTCAACTATCAGAAATGACAGGCGACTGCCAATATTTACACCAGCCGCTTGAGAGGTAAAGTTTAAAAAAAAATAAAAACTTTAAAAAAAAAATTTTTTTTGCTTTTTTTTTCTAAAAAACTTTATCCAAAGTTTTCCTGCTCTTATTGAATTACCCCTTTGAAGGATGTCGGGTAATTAAAACTCACTCTGTATATTTTAAAAATATATAATTTAGGCATTCAAGTATTACATAATGCAAATTTTGAAGATTTTTAACCCTTTCTCCCCCCCCATGTAAGGCACCATAACGTTTTTCCGTACCCCCTCTCCCCCTCCCTAAACGTTACGTAACACCCAAATGACCATTTTTACCTAAAAGTCACAATTAAAACATAAACAAAATAGGGTTGCCAACTTGGGAGAAGAAAATAAAAATGACGTACAATACAATCGAGGGACTCCCCGTGAAACATAAATGAAAAGGGTTGCCAACTTAGGAGATTTTAATTCCCTAGTTTTTATTTGAATAAAAAAAACAATGTTAAGTCATGCCTTGTTCGAACCCCCCTCCCGACCCGCCTTCCCCCCGAATTGTGTTTGGTAATACTTGAACGTCGTCATACATAATTAACAAGCTTAATTATTAGGTCACAAAAGAGAATTAAAACAAAACAATATTGTTAGTATCTTCTTCTTCTTCTTATTCATCAGCGCGCATTCGCCCACCGTTGGGCATACGCCTCTCCAATCACTCTCCATCCGGATTGGTTGTCCGTTTCCCTCATCCAGACAGGTCCAGCTGTCTCCTTGATGTCATCGGACCATTGGGCCGGTGGTCTGCCCACACTTCTTCTGCCTAGCCGGGGTCTCCACTCCAAAACGCACTTGCTCCACCGTTCGTCGTGTCGTCGGGCGACGTGGCCGGCCCGAGCCCATTTCAACTTGGCCACTCTTTGACCCACGTCGACCACCTTTGTGCGCTGTCTGATGAGCTCGTTTCGGACTCGATCGCGCAACGATATGCCGAGCATGACTCGCTCCATGTTACGCTGCACCACCTTAAGGTCGTGGATCATCCCAGCAGTCAGTGTCCATGTCTCACAAGCATACGTCATAGCCGGTAACTCGCACTGATTAAACAACTTTGTCTTGAGCGATTGGGGGATTCTGGACTTCAGCACGAAGCTCAGCTTGCCGAAGGCTGCCCATCCCAATTGTTTTCTTCGCTTTATCTCTGTCATCATCGAGTCCCGGCCGAGCTTTATCACCTGTCCTAGGTATGTGTACTCCTGCACCTGCTCCAGCGGTTGTCCATTCAATGAAATGGGATTCGGTGTAAGATCGGCTTTCGCCATAACCTTTGTCTTGTCCATGTTCATCTTAAGAGCCGTTCGCAGGGACGCGTGATATAGTTGCTAGTATTGCCGTAGATTATAATTGTAAGTATAATACAAAATCGACAAAAAAGATGCGATTGCCGCAGTCTGAAATTAAAGACTGTCCGATTGCCGCAGTCTTTATTTCTGCCAATACGTCGATTTGATCGATTTTTGTTTGTTTGCATAGGTACCTGAACATTGGACAGAACAAACTGGAGCGACTGCCGTCTCCCAGCGATGTAGAAACCGACGCGGACGATGATGGTCGACCACCGAATCAAAGAAACAGCCAAAGAAAGGGCTACAAGAAGCCTCCGACTCCTAAGCAGCCAAGCGTGGATCACACCCATTACTACAGCTGTCCGGTTCTTGAAGAGCTTTATTTGCAGGTATGTCAGTTATGGCGATCGTTAATTCTCAACTGGCCGCGACATGCGGCAAGTTATTGTAAACACGACGAAATTCCTAAACACCGAACATTAGACGTCACTAGCACTTATCTTTGGGGAGCTAAGGGGCCCTTGCTGAGTTGGCCATGAAGACCCATTCTGTTCAGGGTTGGTCACACTCACCGGTCAACACCCATCCACAGGACTCGGCCTTAGGGCTAGTTTCCGCTAGGAATCAATCTTTTGGCGCTCCTGGACGGTCTGCGCACTGTGCGGTGTAAGCCAATCGATTGTGCACTCTGACTAACAGTCGGGGGAGTCTGGAAGCACTACTGTTTCCTATGGAGCGGGGGTGGTTGCGGACATTACGGCGACTGCTCTTGAAACGACCATCGGCTACCCGATCCTGGGTGAACAGCCGGGCGAAGGATGCCATGATCCGCGATAGATTCGGTGTTCACCGCTTCATAAGAGAGAGGACCGCGCAAGCGACCTCGAACTCGTAACCAATCGAGAGACTGGAGTAATCTGGTCGCAATTGGTAGTAAGGGCGTGAGTGTAAGCCCGCCGGGTAACACTCCTGGCTATCTCGCGGTTAAGCCGTTGCCATCTTACGGGCATGTGGCGGAGCTTGACGGTGGACTGTTTTGTCCAAGTCTTCTGCGCTCACTCCAGGGAGATAGAACGACTAATCGTTAAAACTTCCTGAGGTGACGGGTTCGCCCGTTGTAGTTGATAACTCTAGTTAGCACTAATCTAAGCAATAGAAATAACTATCTATGGCTTAGCTTCCTTTCCCGCATAGCCGCAAGGTGGCAGCCCATGGCCGCCGCTAGTGTCATTTTATTTATATTAACCTGAACAGTTGTCGATTTAATCTTTAGTATGTTTTTCGATTTTACTGGTAATATGGTCAGTTGGGAGCTAATGGGCCCTGTTTCATTTAGGCCACTACGACCCATGTGTTAGCGTCGGTCAAACTCACGGGTTGACACCCATCCGGCAGCCTCCAAGCAGAAGTGCGAGCCCGGGTAGGATTCTGTACCTGCGGGCCAGTTCCTCTGGGAATCGGATTTGAAACCCTTACTTTTGCAAAGATGTATATATTCTGGAAAAGGTTCAGCGAAGGGCAACCGAAATGCCAGTGGTTCTGATGAATAGGAATTATGAAGATCGCTTGAGATTACTTGGAATAACTACACTCAAACAAAGAAGACAAAGAGGGGACCTGATTGAGACATATATTGAGACCTGATTGAGACCTGATTGAGATTCTAACACATTATTACGATGTACCTGCACTGAAGCATATTTACAAATTCAACGTCAACACAAATCTTCGAGGTCACAACAAAAAACTCAACAGTACAAAATTTAACCCGTTGAGTATGATACGACCAAATCTGGTTGTGAAACAATTATCCGTTGAGTATGATACGACCAGATCTGGTCGCGCGTTTTTTTCACTTCTTTGACGTTCTCATATTTATTCATAATTATCTAATTGTTTTACAAAATGATATTTCAATATTCTATATTCGAAATTTCAATGCAATCATTGTGCAGTTGTTCTTTTTATGATTGGTGTAGTAGTTTCGTAGTTATAGTACTTTAAGTCGATGTCGCCGAAAATCCTGCAAAAGACACAGATGCATCCATGAAAATACCCATTTACTCCAAGGGTTAAATCTAATCCTCTTAAGAACGTTCTGTCAAATAGAGTGGTGGACATGTGGAATAAACTACCATATGAAGTGATTAGTACAATCTCTGTTAATCAATTTAAAAACAGACTCGATCTGTACCAAAAAACTTGTTAATATTGTTTACATTATATTGTTAATATTGTTTAGCTTTACAAGATTTGATCTGGACGTATCAGCAAAGCTGCTTGTCCAGAATAAATAATAATAATAATAATAATCGTCCTTCGGGCGCTCCAGGACGCTTTGCGCACTGTGCGGCGTCATTTAATCGACTGTGCATCCCGACGGATAATCGGGGGAGTCTGGAAACGCTTTGTTTCCTAGAGGGGGGGTGGTTGTTGACCATACGGCAACTGCTCTTGAGACGACTGCTCCAGCGGCTGACTGGTAATTAAATTGAAAGTGGGACTAATGACAATGTTTCTTTGTAAGATAGCTAAGAGTGGTTGTAAGAGTTGCTATGTAATATAGGTATGATAGCTAAGATCCCTAAATCTAACATGAAATTAAATATCAATGCAAATATCAATATCAATCACTACTAATTTCTACTACACTATCAATCACTACTAATTTCAGTATTTTCTTCATAGGATAATCGACTGGATGATTTGCCACCTGCGCTATTCCATCTACCCTCATTAGTGACTCTGGACGTCTCCAATAATAAGCTGAGGCAACTGCCGTCTGAAATATGGGCAGCTCCAAAGCTAAGAGAGCTCAACGTCGCGCTCAATTTGCTTAGAGACTTACCGGAGGTGAGATTTATTTTTAAATAGGACTTCTTACTTTCATTTCAAAACTGTAATTTGTTTTTTATTTATATGTAAAGCAACGCATTTAATAAAAGAACATCTTCGTTCAATGATTTTTTATGACTCGTTGCGATTTCAACCAGTCATGAAAGAGAAGTTAACTTTAGTTAGCATTTCTTGATGCTAACATAGTCGTCAGATCGTCGTAATCGACGTTGAGCAATCTATTATGCTGTATAATCAGTGATAATGCCCAAAACTCTTGATCTTCTTACTTCTTACTTGGGAAATAGAATTCAGAAGGTTGATGTCAACGGTAAAAGATCACCAGGATCAATGGTCACCATGGGTGTCCCACAAGGCTCCATTCTTGGCCCATTTCTCTTCTTAATATACATCAATGATTTACCCTTTCACATAAGGAATAATCACGAAATTGTATTGTTTGCTGATGATACTTCTTTGGCGTTTAAAATTAGTCGACAATTATACAATTATGACGAAGTTAACAATGCACTCTCAAAAGTTGTCCATTGGTTTAATGTAAATAACCTACTATTAAATGAAAAAAAACCAAAGTGATTAAATTTTCTACACCTAATGTTAAGCAGGTACAAACCAATGTAGAAATAAATGGAACTAGACTGGAGCCTGTTGCTTCAACTGTGTTTCTAGGGATAACAATTGACTCCAAATTACAATGGGGCCCACAAATTGAGAAAATGTCAGGAAAACTTAGCTCTGCGGCATACGCAGTTAAAACAATAAGGCGGCTGACTGATGTTGATACAGCAAGAATAGTATATTTTAGTTACTTTCATAGCATTATGCCCTATGGGATTCTTCTCTGGGGAAGCTGTGCGGACATCAATAACATCTTATACTACAGAAACGTGCTGTAAGAGCTATATATAAACTTGGTCCTCGAGTTTCACTTAGAGAAAAATTCAAAGAGATAAATATTCTTACTGTTGCATCACAATATATATATATGTATATATATATATATATATATATATATATATATATATATATATATATATATATATATATATATATATATATATATATATATATATATATATATATATATATATATATATATATATATATATATATATATATATATATATATACTAGCTGACCCGTGCCCACTTCGTTGGGCGGTAAAACATTTTACCTACTTGTTATGAAATTAAGAGTGTGGTTTGGTTAGTACTGAGTGCTATGATATATAACTGCCAAAAGACGGGTTATATTTTTACTGCATATGTATGTATGTATTTGCATGCCAATTTGACTATATTACCGTTATTTGTGAGTGTCTTCTTGTGAGTGTCTTATTTGTGAGTATCTTATCTCTTTAACCATTTAAGCAGTAAAAGTAAAATTATATGCAGTAAAAGGGAAAAGTCTTTTGTTTTAAATACTTGAGACGTTAAATTTACTTATTTTGATAATAATTCATAATTGTTGATAATATGACCAATAAACATGACCTAACGATTTAAATTATTTTTTTAATTTGAAAAACTACTTTTTGTGACTTAAATATAAAAGTTTGACATATGCTGTCGCTGACTTTTTTGTAGGCATTATTAAGCTCTACAACTTTTTTCTAGAACTTAATCATATATCTCTCATCGTTAAGGCAGCGTTAGTTAGAAACCTTTTCGTTCGACCGTATTTTCCGACTTACTTTGGAAATCCGACTACCACGAAAAAGTCTTTACATTTTTGGATTAATATATAGGCTATGACACTCACTATTAACGTGGCTTTCTATTTGTAAAAGAATTTTCAAAATCGGTTCAGTAGATCCAGAGATTTCTTCCTACAACCTCACAATCTTTACCTCTTTATAATATTAGTATAGATAGACGACACGGTCGCGGTTCCATACCTATGTCGTATTATGTCTTTAACTATTTATGCAGTAAAAGGAAAAAGTGTTTTGTTTTAAACACTTAATACGATAAATTTACTTATTTTGATAATAATTCATAATTGTTGATAATATGACCAATAAACATGACCTAACGATTAAATTATTTTTTTTTAATTTGAAAAACTACTTTTTGTGACTTAAATATAAAAGTTACATATATGCTGTTGCTGACTTTTTTTTAGGCATTATCAAGCTCTACACCTTTTTTCTAGAACTTAATCATATATCTCTCATCGTTAAGGCAGCGTTAGTTAGAAACGTTTTCGTTCGACCGTTTTTTCCGACTTACTTTGGAAATCCTACTACCACAAAAAAGTGTTTACATTTTTCAGATTAATATATAGCCTATGACACTCACAAATAACGTGGCTTTCTATTGGTAAAAGAATTTTCAAAATCGGTTCAGTAAATCCAGAGATTACTTCCTACAACGTCACAAACTTTACCTCTTTATAATATTAGTATAGATTAAAACTGCTTCCACAGCGGCGCCGACCGCGACCTTAGGTTGCGAGCGCATGTCCCAATGGCGACGTCACATGTCGCTATGGCGCCGTGAGCGACGAAAGCGCTAATTTTACGCGGTGGTCGCGCGCAATCAAGTAGTTATAACCGTGTACTCATAGAGGGTGCTAAAAAATACCCCTACCGTAATCGTACCCCGCTTCATCTCACCCCTCGCCTGTCTCAAAAGAAAGTTGAATTTGATTTAGCCAATAGCGTCACCTTAAGAGCATTAATTGTAAAATCTTAAAATGAAATCACGGCAAAAATCTTGGCCCTAGTTATAATGTATTTAATATTTGGTTGTACACACATTCATTTACATATTCATGTAAACATTAGACTGTTTTACAAAAGCGAAAAATTTTATTTTTCAAAATCATATCGAAAATATATGGTTAGAAATGGTAAAAAAAAAATGAATACAAAAAAAAGTTTGCCCAATTTTAATAAAAATTAAATTCCACCGAATCTTTTTTGACCGTTTCCAACAACATTTTCGATTTAATTTTAAAAAAATATACTTACAACACAAAAGCCGTTGTTGGTGGAAGCTCGTGCCACGTGTTGAGTACTTTTGAGGTTATGAAAATCACTTGATTAACTAATCGTGCAAAATACACTCTAAATTGATAATTTTATTATTATTAATAAAATAGGAATGATTAATAGCTAATATGAGAGTTACACTGAGATAGCAAAATAATAATTGTCAACGTTACTACTACACTTGATGCATAAACAATAATGATGGCCGACAACTGTGTAGGGAGTGAGAGAAGTCTTATTGTGTGAGAGAAACAGGAGACCGGCTTCGTTCTCATCCCTACTCCGTGCTGTTTACTGGGTGAGAAGTGACACCTGTAGACAACTGGCGGGGATAACTAATTAAATGACGATTGATCAGTTATCGACCGGGGATGAAAAATGATTAAATTACTAAAATGGCTATTAAAAAATAAGGGTTGGTGATAAAAGGGTAAAAATTTAGGGTTGTATGTATTTTTTAATGAGACATAATAAAAAAATAAAGAAATTAAAAAAATGACTAAAAATTAAAGAAAAATGTTTAGGGTGGACAACCCTTATCACTAAGGGGTATGAAAAATAGATGTTGGCCGATTCTCAGACCTACTCAATATGCTCACAAAATTTCATGAGAATCGGTCAAGCCGTTTCGGAGGAGTACGGGAACGAACATTGTGACACGAGAATTTTATATATAAGATATATATATATATATATATATATATATATATATATATATATATATATATATATATATATATATATATATATATATATATATATATATATATATATATATATATATATATATATATATATATATATATATATATATATATATATATATATATATATATATATATATATATATATATATATATATATATATATATATATATATATATATATACGAAAATCTGTTGTATGTCCACAAGAATATTGACAAGTTTAAGAAATAAAGCGACACTCATAATGTTAATACTAGACATAAGCATAACCTTGTTGTACGTGCTACTCGTCTCCACAAAATAAGCAATTCTTTTTTGGGACAATGTATACGCTTCTATAACAAACTTCCTCATACTATTAGAGAACTATCTGTAAATAAGTTTAAAGCTACCATCAAAGCAAAATTGTATAAAAAAGCATACTATACAATATCTGAATATGTAAATGACAAAACGGCTTGGGAGTAAGGCTTGGACGCATCATAAGAACATACATTAAAAATAATATTTAATTGTGTCTATATGAATAAAGAACATTTTGATTTTTTGATTTTGACTAAATATTTGACATATTTATAATATGAACTTGGTTTGTTTTACAGTCAAATTGGACAGATGGTAGTGTCATAGACAAAGATGATAGAGAAAGGAAAGTGTCTTCATCGAGTAGCAACAGCCAACTGAGCCAGGTAAAAATCACATCAATCGATATGAAAATAAATATATCACTGGCCAAGATCACAAACCTCCTATGTCAGTTTTTGGCCATATCGATATTTTCATACAAAAGAATCTGCAAAAAAATGACCCATCCTTCTCTTTTATTTTGATGTATAATTTTATTTTAGGCTAACGTAAAAGATGTCTCCCGCAGTCCCAGTATAGACCGTTCTGATGATGACGCTGCTTCAGTGATAGCCGCCGCGGAATGCGGACTTGAAGATAGTATACCGCTTATCGCCAGCAGAACGGGGCATATCAGGTGATACTAATAATAATAATAATAATAAACTCTTTATTTGCACTTCATTAGTATACAAAAAGGCGAGCTTATTGCCACATGGCAATGTCTTACAACTAACCTAAACACAGTGGTACATGCATTGTGAAAATATAGATTATTACATAACATACAGACAAGTGGAAGAATTTAAAACTAATAATGCCCGAGGAGAGGAAATGGGAGAGGAAGAGGAGAGAAAGTGAAGAACTGGTTACTTCTCAGAAAGGTAGTAATCCTTAACCCTTTGAGTATGATACGACCAAATCTGGTTCTGAAACAATTATCCGTTGAGTATGATACGACCAGATCTGGTTCCGCGTTTTTTTCACTTCTTTGACGTTCTCATATTTATTCATAATTATCTAATTGTTTTACAAAATGATATTTCAATATTCTATATTCGAAATTTCAATGCAATTATTGTGCAGTTGTTCTTTTTATGATTGGTGTAGTAGTTTCGTAGTTATAGTACTTTAAGGTCGATGTCGCCGAAAATCCTGCAAAAGAGACATATGCATCCATGAAAATACCCATTTACTCCAAGGGTTAAGGTTTATTTATTTATTTATATAAGTAATGCAAATATTAAAAATAACAGTAAACAATTTCAGCGTAGGAATTATGCATAGAAATACTTTCAAAATTGAGTCAAAAGCAGAAAAAAGAATACATTGCAAAGTCTAGTGGCAACATCACCTAACTAGGCCGGGACCTGTTCTAAGGTAAACATTTATTTTTAAATGTGCTTGCACAAATACCGTGTTTATAAAAATGGCATATATTCCATGTATGCACAAAATAATGGAATTGCAAAACAATATTAAAAATGACTAAATAGGTACTTAAATTAAATAATTAAATTAAAGTTATAAGTGGAAAATTAAAATGACAGCAAATAAATTCAATCAGAAAAAAAAAACAAAACAATTTAGAATAGTAAAAATTAAAATAAGAATTTAAACAAAATAGTCCTGCATTTTACTTATAACTAAGATAAAATAGTGTTAAAACTAAAACAAATTATCTCTTAATATGCATTAGAACAAAATAATAATAATAATAATAAATAAAATAATAATAATAATATAACATAATAAAATATAAGATTCAAAATATTCAAATGTCCGGGTTAGATTATAATGTCCAGTATTTTTTAAA
Organism: Micropterix aruncella; assembly: GCA_944548615.1. NCBI lineage: Eukaryota > Metazoa > Arthropoda > Insecta > Lepidoptera > Micropterigidae > Micropterix > Micropterix aruncella. The sequence continues at coordinate 14,478,562 of OX155974.1, read as the reverse complement.
TTCCTTGTCTTCCCTCTTTTACAAGCCAGTTTCTAAGCAGCCTTTTAAAGTAGGTCTTATTTTGTGCTGATTTTATGTCGCCAGGAAGAGCATTGAAAAACCTTGGGGCAATGAATGTATAGGTTCGCTGACCAAAAGTAGTGTACCTTCTGGGTACTATCATATTATTATCTTCGGAAAACATCGTTGATGTGAAAATTTATTCATCTAGGTGAGTCTTAAACGTTGGTAAAGAAGGTGAGTTTTGTATATTTGCTGGGATATTGTTCCAGAGTCTTGCACCATGGACACAGAAAGAATATGACTCGGATTTTTTAATAAACTGTTAGAGGCTGACCGAAGTACGAGACCGTGGGAACTTAGTGGTTCAAAAAGCTCCTGGAGATAGGATGGTGTTAGTTGGGTGAGTACACGATATAGGAGAGCCAGTATATGAACATTTCTTCTTTGGCATATTGGCAACCACTTTAACTGTGCCCTATAGTCGGACACGTGATCATACTTACGTAGACGTAAGATGAATCGTTTGCATACACTTTGCAAACGTTCAAGTTTGTTGAGCAGTTCCTCTGATAAATTGAGATAAGCCACGTCTGCATAGTCAAGGAAAGGTAAGAGGAGAGACTGTGCAAGAGATTTTTTTTGTGTCCATAGGAAGAAATCTTCTGAGTGTTTGCAGAGGGTGAAAACTAGCAAATAGTATTTGCAGAGGGTGAAAACTAACAAAGATATGTACTCTTTTTCTTTTCAAGCTGGTTAGGCCATTTTTAATTATACCGTGTCATATTTTTATTTCCTACCTACCCTCCCAATCAGTGAGAAATTACGCGGCGCCGAAACATACGTACTCCTGTTTTGAGTGTTCTTGTTTATCGTGTTGTGATATAGCATTTTTCGCGTTCGTGAGCTGGCCAGCTGATAATTTCAAAACATTCAGAGAGTGAAAATTACGGCAAGGAATCGCGCCGGAAAACACAAAGGTGTGTACACTTTGATTCCTTCTCCTCCCTATAATACCCAAAAAATAGCCAACCTTCCTTACAGTCCATTCGCTATATATTATCTATACTAATATTATAAAGAGGTAAAGTTTGTGACGTAGGAAGTAATCTCTGGATCTACTGAAGCGATTTTGAAAATTCTTTGACCAATAGAAAGCCACGTTATTTGTGAGTGTCATAGGCTATGTATTAATCCGAAAAATGAAAAGACTTTTTCTTGGTAGTCGGATTTCCAAAGTAAGTTGGAAATAACGGTCGAATAAAAACGTTTCTAACTAACGCTACCTTAACGATGAGAGATATTTGATTAAGTTCTAGAGAAAAGTTGTAGAGCTTGATAATGCCTACAAAGAAGTCAGCGACAGCATATGTCTAATTTTTATATTTAAGTAACAAACAGTAATATTTTTTATTAAAAAAATCATTTCAATTATTAGGTCATGTTTATTGGTCATATTATCAAGAATTTAGAATTATTATCAAAATAAATAAATTTATCGTCTCAAGTGTTTAAAACAAAAGACTTTTCCCTTTTACTGCATATAATTTTACTTTTACTGCATAAATGGTTAAAGAGATAAGACACTCACAAGGAGACACTCACAAATAACAGTAATATAGTCAAATTGGCATGCAAATACATACATACATATGCAGTAAAAATATAACTTCTTTTGGCAGTCAAGAAATAAATCATAGCACTCAGTACTAACCAAACCACACTCATAATTTCATCACAAGTAAAAAGTTTTTATCGCCCAACGAAGTGGGCACGGGTCAGCTAATTAAACTTAAAACACAACACAAGCACTAATAAACTTGTGCTTATTAGAAGCAACCTCAATTAAAATCATTGTATTTTAGTATTTTTATTTTATAAAATTATCTATATATCGCACATCGGATCAAATAGAGCTATAACTTGAAAAATTCCAATTATGGTGTTTCTTTATAAAAATTACCGTCATTTCTCAATTTACACTCCCAAAAAGATTGGTAACTGTTACTTTACTAGTGCCATAGGTCAAATAGAGAATGGATTAAAGGGCACAGCGACTCACTGGGCAACGACGCGGCAGACGAACTGGCCAAAAGGGGATCAAAGGAAATATTATATGGACCGGAACCCTTGATGCCCATTCCCCAGGCCCAAATAAAAACATGGCTACGCAGGAACACCGAAGAAACCCACCTTACAGAATGGAAAAAAAAACGCAGGATTCAGGCAAACAAAGAACGCGGTTCCGGAAGCGTCCAAAAAACTTGCCCGCAACCTCACCAGATTAAAAAGGGACAAAATCCGTAAAGTCATGGTTACTATGACAGGCCACTGTCCCCTTAACAAACACCTGTTTACTATAGGTGTGACAGACAGCCCTCTATGCAGAGGATGCATGGAGGAAGAAGAAACGCCACAGCATGTGCTCATGGAATGCAGGAGCGTGGCAGAGCAACGGGCAAGAATACTACAATCTCCAGCATCTGTCCCGGAGGCCTGTAGCAACCCAAGCAGGCTGCTAACCTTCTGGGGCAGCCTGGGTTGGCTGGAGTAACATAAATAGAAACATGAGCCACGTACAACGGCCCAATCAAGAGGCCAAGTGCTGGAAAAAAGCCCAGACAAACTAACTAACTAACTTCACTAGTGCCATTAACGAATTAGTGAACTAACAGTTTTAATTCAATTCAATTCAATTCTTTATTAAGAAATCACACAGTATTACAGTAATAATATTTTTTTAAATGTATGCAGATTTACAACAAATAAAACCGGTTACAAATTTCAATAAAATTACAAAAATTACGTTTTTTTTTTAAAACTACTTAATAAAACTAATGTACCTTCAATTTTAGAACTACATAAGAGTCTAGTATGCAGGGTGTGTGTGTATGTGTTTGTGGGAGTGTGTTGAGCGTGTAAGTGTGAAGTGTGAGCGTTTATGACATTAGTAATGGCGTATATAAAATATAATAATAATAATAATCAATAAAAATAGCTAAAATCGAATAGTCAGCCTATTGTATCGATTAGGTTTTTATTTACGGAGTATTTATAAGTGATTATGGAATTATTAAACATATCAATATCATTTAAATGGGTATTATAAAGCTCACAGCAGCGTGTGAGTACTCTATTCCTTAATGCATTAGTTTTAAAATGCGGCAATCGAAACAGGTCAAATTGGCGTGTGGTCCTCATTGGGGCGTTAATATTGATCGCTCCCACCAGGTGAGAGCAATCGAATATACCATTCATTATTTTATAGAGGCACAGAGTTTTAACTCTTTTTGTGAGTGTGAAATGAGAAATGGTGATAATTTTTATAAAGAAATACTATAATTAAATGTATATAACTATTTGATCGGAGGTGCGATGTATAAAAATGAATGTTAGTATATCTGTCTGTTCGAGCTTAATGGACTCCGAAACCGTTCGACCAATCACAATGAAAGTTGGGACATATATGTTTGTTTTCATGGAGAAGGTTTTTATGATATCCGCTCTATTGTAGCTTATCACTAGATGGCGCTGCAGCACATCAATTTCTATACTGCTCAACTGATCGCCATGAAAATTGGTAATACGTAGACATTCTCCTTCTCCGTCGTTCCCTCATTCCTGAGGATCGTGGCCACTAGACAACAGTTTGCCTACGAGGCTCCTCCACTTCGACCTGTCTTGTGCAGGGCGGGTCGCAGATTGTATTGACCCTTTTGTAACTTCTTTGATGAGGTCGTTCCATCTAGCCGGTGATCTGCCTCTGCTTCTTCTTCCCTCCACTTGACCCCTGGAAAGCATTTTCTCCAGATTCTCTGTGTTTCTCCTGGCAACATGATTTGAAGAACTGCAGGACCCTTCTCATGCATACGGTGGAGAGTGTCACTTGGATGCCGAGTTCTTCCAGGACAGATTTGTTGGTGCGGCGTGCTGTCTATGGGATTCCTAGCATTTTACGCCAACACCACATCTCCAGTGCATCGATTTTGGTGCGTATTCGAGCCTTCAGGGTCCATGTCTCCGATGCATAGAGAAAGATCGAGAAAACCAGAGCTCGAACCAGCCTGACCTTAGTCCGTTGACTTATACCCGATTCTTCCACAGCCTTTCTAGCTTGCTCATGGCCGATCTTGCCATCTGGCTTCTGCGTGAGACCTCCTTTTCGCAGTTTCCGTCGTTGCATATCATGGAGCCCAAATAGACAAAGTCTTTCACAGCTTGACGGTCGATCAGCTCGTTGGTGCGTTGCAAGGTTCCAGCCCGGTCCACAAACATGAGTTTGGTCTTGCTGCGGTTCATGTGCAGTGTGCCAACTCATTTTCATCGACACCTATGATGGTCAAATCGTCGGCATCTTAGGATGACATAATGATTCTAACAATACCACACACTTCTAAATTGGTTCAAGCGTTTATATGTTACGGTGGAATAAATAAACGGGAAACATACATAGATGAACCCTGAACACATTACACTCCTTTTTTGTTGGGCAGCCGTGTAATAAGAGATGATTTGTCAATGTTTGGAACTATGAGTATGCATTGTGTTTCGTAGTAAGCGTAGTAAACATTGAGCAATGTAATATGCTATATAATAAATGCCCTAGCTTACCTAATCTATTGCATTTCCAGTTGTGAAGAGATGCGGCGACAGCACGCGTGGCTACGAACCCTGGAAGTTTCCGCTGAAGTGGGTGAAGTGCGGGACAACAATCAAGGGGTGGCAAAAACGGCTCCACAGTGCAGCCTGTCTTCACTGAATCTCGCCCACAATCAATTCACATCGGTACCACCCGCTTTGGCTTGCCTGGCACCCGGCCTCACCAGACTCAACATGGCCTACAATGCTCTCAGGTAGTTCTGATTTTCATAAAGTATCAATTAGTAATTCTTGTAATGTTACTTTTAGCTGAGATCTAATTGCCGAGTTGCAGTTTGGCCACTAAGACCCATGTGTTTAGGGTCAACCAAATGCTTGAGTCAACACCCATCCAACAGCCTACACGCAGAAGTGCGAGCCCGGGTAGGACTCTGGTCTGCAAGCCAGTCTCCCCTAGGAGTCAACCTTCGGGCGCTCCTGGAAGATTTGAGCATCGTTTGCCGTCAGCCAATCAATTGTGCATTCTGACTAACAGCCGGGAGTACCTGGAAACAGTATTGTTTCCTATAAAGCGGGGGTAGTTATTAACCTAAAGACAACTGCTCTTGAAACGACCAAGTAAGGGAGAAAACCACGCAAACGATAGAACTCGAACCTATACCAATTGGGAGACGCCGCTCCCCGACCTTCGCTCCATACCCCGCACTATCCCAGTACTAGTACTGAGAGAAAGCGGGGTATGAAGCGACGGTCGGGGGCGGCGTTATCCGCCCGCTTTCCTAGCCCCCAATTCATCGGAGCTTGCAGGCGGACAGTAAGGGTGCAAGTGTCGGCTCGCTGGGTGATCTTGCGGGAAGGCAATGGCTTCTTAGGATCGAGTGGCGTGACTAGACAGTGGACTGTTTTCATCCCAAATATTCCAACTATAACTATGGAACTACTATAGCAATCATAAAAAGAATAACTGTGCAATGATCGCATTGAAATTTCGTATATAGAATATTGAAATCGCATTTTGTAAAACAATTAGATAATTATGAGTATGAGAAAGTCGAAAAAGTGAAAAAAACTCGGCATTTCTAACTTGTATTTGTCTTACGGAAAAATACAGAACCCTATTTAGAAATTGTAAAAACGATCGAGATCTTTATTAGATTCTCTATCAAAGGTAATGTTTCGTTTTGTTTATTTACATACAAAAATATGTAGATATTAGCTCATAAAACCAATAAAAATTTTGATGATTTCTCGGTAAAAAAAAATCATGATGTTTGACAATGGATTTTTACCTGAAATATCGACGAAATGACGCGTGAAATTATTCTAGCGGCCGTCTATTTATCTATGGTAATAATGAGATATTTGGTATGGATTTTAGGATGCGTTCGAATTATAAAATAATATTACTGTGCGGTCCGGGAGCAAGCCGCCAATATTGGTCGTTACGTGGTCAACGGTGTTCTGATATGCAACCAAATTTGTTTGTGACGTAGCCAAAGGGTTCAAGTCCCCACATCATCTGTGAGTTCGCGTTCTACATGTATGTTTGCTGTCTATTGTTTAAAATACTTTATTATAAAAGGAAGGATTTGTATAACTGGCTCAATGTTTGATGCTTGTGCAATTAAATATTTCCAGGCAGTTACCATCAAAACGACTAAACAATTTAGAATCACAAAATTGTTTCAATATTCTGTTGATAATTGCTTTGAAATTCGGCTTTATGTCGGATGCTTTCCAGTCTACTTACAAATATGTTGTTTCGCATCTAAAGTCGACTCTTGAAAAGGCGAGTACAGTTATAATACCCTGTGGCGCACGTATGGTGTGCCACAGGGTAGCGTTTTGGGACCCATTTTATTCCTCGTCTACATAAACGACCTATGTCAGTTACCAGTAGGTAAAATCATCACATATGCCGATGCAGTGTTATACTATTCAAGGGTTCAAACTGGGATTACACATTTGAGAAAGCAAACGAGGGCATGGAAATTGTTAAAAATTGGCTAGGAAACTTTATGTTGACGCTTAATGTTGGCAAAACCAAATACATGCCATTTAGTATAAACACCAGAGGTCAACCCACTATTAATAAAATTATTATAGTACACGAATGCAATAGCGTAGAATCTTGTAACTGTCAGCCTCTACAAAGAGAGATACCTTGGAAATATCTAGGCATCACTCTAGATTGCTTTCCCCGTCTGGACTGTCATATACATAACGTGACTACGAAGGTGCGAATCCTTGGATATGTTAGCAAAGAACTGAGGAATATTCTGGATTCCAAAACACTAAAAACTGTTTATTATACTTTAGTGATTCGCTTATTACTTATGGCATAATTGGATGAGGTGGATGTGGTAAAACCCTGCTAGAGCCATTGCAAGTTGTGCAGAAATTTATATAAAAAAATATTCTACGTAGACCATATCGCCATCCCGCTAATGAACTTTATAAGAAAGCTAAAGTCCTTGATTGTAGGCAACTTTTTCTAAAAACTTCCCTCTTAAGGTTATTTTTGGACAATAACTCAAAATTTAGGAATAATTCAGAACCGAAGACCAACGAGACAAGTTTTAGAAAGTAACTTAATAATACCCAGAATTAAAACATCATTTGGACAAAGACATTACTCTTTCATTGCGCCGAGATTTTACAATCTGATCAATATGGAAATAAAAATGAATTTGACATTTAGGGAATTCAAAAATAAATTAAAGAAATGGTTATCGAATCATGACAGACAAACCATACATCAAATGTTAGAAATAATAGTTTAATGAAACTTAGGTGCACAAATTATTGACATATTTTTAAACATGTATGTTGCATATATTTTAACATTGAACTAACTACCAAAAAATATTTGACTTTGTTGTTATATATTATTTTTACAATGAATTTTTTGACTATATATTTTTATATTAAATCCTATATTACTTAACATATCTTAAATATTAATGACTGCTTCTTTCTTTTCTCACATATAACATTATTTATATTATTTAATCAAATTTTATATTATATTTATTGCCGATTATGTAATGGAATTGCATTTTATTTATTATATTATCTTTTAATATCTATTATTATTATTATTATTATTTTGAAGACCACATTTTAGGGCAATTTAGCGTTATTAGCTTTTTACTAAAACTTGTACATTTGTAAGCAATCAGCAATCAAGCTTGATTGTAATATTATGGTCCTGTCCACCATAGAACGGGTTAGTCCCAGTTGGGTGACAGAGTCAAATAAGCAAAAGGTTAAGGTATTGCCATTCGGTTTCTGTTATTTTTGTAAGCAAATCAATGTTTTATAGTAATTAATTCTTAAATAAATGAAATAAAAATAATTAGCTTTTTTGGCTACTGTTGGGTATTCGTCTCTCAGTCCAGCCAAAAGATGACGGAAGTTTTATTTTGTAAACAAGTTATCGAGAGAAAATACTCAAAATCCTTATTGAGATCTCGTAGAACACTTAGGTTCCGTGGAACCCAGTTCAGGAACTGCTGATCTATACCATGATTTTTAATAGGAGTGTGATATATAATCTTAACCATGCTTTTTACAGGTCAATGTCCTTTGTGACTAGTTATCCTGTGAGCCTTCGCCAGTTAGATCTCAGTCACAATCAGATCAGCTGCTGGCCCAGTCTTCCACAGGTAAATATCACAATCACCAATTTTTGATATTAATTTCTTCACCACTGCAAAGCCAAAAAGGCCGCTCGGCCTTTTGCGGTGATTTACAGATCTGCATATGGCCTCGATATAATTACATTACATTAATACATGAATTACATGACTAACAACATAAATTATTGGTTAATACGAGAGAATTAATAAAAAAACGATATTGTTAGTACAGTAGAGCGTCGATTATCCGAACGTCGGTCAACCGAACGACCGCTTAACCGAACTGCTGCGGCCGCAGATTCTCGGTTAAAAACAGAACTCGATTGCCATGAATGTGATGAAGAAGACGTTCAAGAATGGATGAGGGTTGATGATGCAGATCCAGTGTACCAAATCATGCAAGACAGCGATACTGTAGACCTCGTTAATGATAATGCTGACACCGCCAGCATCTCATCGACTAGTGAATCAGAAAATAAAGATGAAAAAATACCTACACCTTCTGAAGCATTTACATGTCTAGATACTATCTTGCGATGGTTTGAAGCTCAAAATGAAAGCGACCAGTATCAGATATCTGTACTGAAAAAAGTGCGGGAATTAGCTGCTCATAAGCTGGTAGGCTTGCTTCGACAGACCAAAATTAAGGACTTTGTTAAGCGTTAATTCGTTCCTCTTCATGTACATGTATTACATACACACATATCTATTTTTTTCACTGGATTACTACTCACTATTGTAATAAATAATAAAAGTTAAAACAGATTACATAGATAATTTTTTATTATTATGTCCATATATGGTTTTATTAATACAGTTTTATATACAGTTCGATTATCCGAATAAATCGGTTTTCCGAACACCCTTGTCCCCCAATTAGTTCGGATAATCGACGCTCTACTGTATTTATATACAATATTAACCAGAAAAGTAGCGGCGCTATTTTTACCTGCGAACGCTGGCTTCCGAAAGGTTAAGTACATAACCTCGACTGCGTGAGCATACCCGGATGGTTGGGAAAATCGTCAGACAGATGAGTCTACTGTCTGTCAATGTGGGAGTTAATGGGCCCTTGCTGAGTTGGCCACGAAGACCCATTCTGTTCAGGGTTGGTCACACTCACGGGTCAACACCTATCCGACGGCCTCCACGCATGAAGTGCGAGCCTGGGTAGGACTCTGGCCTTATGGTTAGTTTCCCCTGGGAATCAACCTTCTGACGCTCCTGGACGGTCTGCGCACCGTGCGGCGTAAGCCAATCGACTGTGCACTCTGACTAACAGTCGGGGGAGTCTGGAAGCAGTACTGTTTCCTATAGAGCGGGGGTGGTTGCGGACCTTACGGCGACTGCTCTTGAAACGACCATCGGCTATCCGATCCTGGGTGAACAGCCGGGCAAAGGACGCTGTGATCCGCGATAGATTCGGTATACACCGTTTCATCGCTTCGTAAGGGAGAGGACCGCGTAAGCGACCTCGAACTCGTAACCAATCGAGAGACCGGAGTAATCTGGTTACAATTGGGAGTAAGGGCGTGAGTGTAAGCCCGCCGGGTAACACTCCTGGCTATCTCGCGGTTAAGGCGTTGGCCTCTTACGAGTTTGTGGCGGAGCTTGACGGTGGACTGTTTTGTCCAAGTCTTCTGCGCTTACTCCAGGGAGATAGAACGACTAATCGTTAAAACTTCCTGAGGTGACGGGCTCGCCCGCTATAGTCGACAACCCTAGTTTATCTGTAGATGTGTCATCAAAAGAAAACAATAAGAAAGTCATCAAATGAGAAAAACAGAAAAAATATAATTTGAAACTAAAATTTTCCTGTAACCGCCGAATCGAGAGAATGGCTAGGTGTAAAAACTTGGTTTAGATGTCTAAAAAGGCTCTCGGTCTGTAGATGTGTTATCAAAAAATAAAGTCATCTAAATAGAAAAATATTTTTTTTTAGCACCGTCTGCTGGATTTCCGTGCCAGCGGGGGGGGGGGGGGGTGGCTGGAGGGGAAGAGAGGCTGGGTTGGGGGTATGGGGAGGGGGATGTTAATCGGGGAGGAGAGGAGGTGGGAGAGGGTGGGTTGGTGGAGACGGGGGTTTGGGGGAAGGTTGGGGGAATGGGGGAGGGGGAAGTGTGGAGGGAAGGGGCGAGGGAGCGGAGGGGGGTTTGATTGTGGGGGGTTTGGCGCGCAATGGGGGTTGTCTTGGGATGACACAACCGTTTTTTTTTTACTCAATATAGTATAAAACAAAAAAAACAAGATTTCAATAATTTCTCTGCCATCTAGCGTAGAGTTGCTAAAGTAAACTGAATTGGCGCAAACTTTTTGTTTACTTTCTGTCATATGTCATGTCACATCCACGTCGCTCTTCGATTGTTGCTGTCCGTTTTCTCCAAGACTTTGGTGACATTACTGATCGTAGAACAATGAGCAAGGCACCACAACGTTATCCAATTAATCCAAAGAAATATTATTTGTACATAAATAAGAAGTATGTTTCCTATTATTTTTTAATCATTACGGTCAATAAAGTGACCGTTAAATTCGACCGGTTTCAACTAGTATGATCCTAAATTGGTCTTTAGGGGCCATAATAAATTTGAAATTTAATAATAAATTTGAAAGAATGTATACGCTAATAGTTATTATTAATCCTTATTAGCTGGACACTCAAAGTATGATTGAGGAGATTAAATTGTCAATCAGAAGTATATTAAATAAATAATTAACTTAAGGGCTTCTTATGCGGTTTATCTGCATAACTGGGGCATAGCCAACCTTCTTGATGACAAAATAAAGGAAATAGAAATTACCATTTTATAAAAAAAAATTTATTAAAAAATGGCTTCTTGACGACATAGGTCGTTCAAGGACAGAGAATAAACTTCTGCAAGTCATATCTTTAAAAAAAATTAATAATATTTCTGCATAACTTTACTATTATACTATATAATATGATATAAGATATTAAAGAAAATGTACTATATTGTAATATAATGCAAAAGACTAATACTATAATATATTCAGATCGTTATATTTATATATTTGTGTATGTATGTATATGTATGTGTGTATGTGTATATGTATCTATATGAGTACCTACGTCAGTTAGGCTTCCCCACCCAAGTCAGAAAATAAGTCGTATGCCCAGATACAGGCTATATTTGGCCTAGTTGGGTATGCGCTGAGTATGGTCATGTGAATGTGGGCCATTGTTTCTTCGCACCATTACTTGGTCTGACCATTTTTATGTGTTTTATAATTATGTTTGAAACAAATAAATAAATAAATAGCTTCTTAGGGACTATTTCTGATATGACCTTCAGCTCCATCTACAAATTACATTTTTACAAGGCTGTGCTTAAATTAAACGGCATCTTTGAAGTGGGTAAATTATCTACGAGCAAGAAAGCAACTTTTAAAAACATAATTTTTTTAAAAACCACAAAATAAAAAAAAAATACAAAAATGTATGTTTTTGAGAAAAAGTATGAAAAGTGTTGAGCGTGCTGCTCCATCTAGCAGCAGATAAAATATTGCAAATTAACAATATTTGCGATATTTTACCTAAGGCTCGAATTAACCTACGGTTAAAGGTTAAGTTTTTCAAATTTTCTACTAAAAAAAATGTTTTTTCACAATTTTTTTATTAAAGTTGTTTTATGGCTTTATCTGGTACACCCACTTCGATGCCGGTTGATTAAAAATCATTCTGTATATAAATATTGACTGTATTTTGTTTTGTATTAGATTGAGAGCGTAGGAGCGGGGGAACCGTCTCCGCTGCGCTGCCACTGCCCGGGAGGCTTCCAGGAGTCTCCGGGAGGCTTGGCTGGGAGGAGGCCGCCCTCCGGATGCTCGCTGCGCTGCGCTCTACTCAGTTCTGTCTGCCCTGCCAAGAGGCATCTGAGGCTAGATGCTTTACGAACTTTGGTAAGTGATATTGATTATATTTATCATATCATTATATCATATCATATCATAATTATATCACATCGTAATGATGTCATATCATAATCATATTATCATATCATATCCTCATCAGTGATGATGAAATAGTGAGATAGACAATTACATGACCCTAATTTTAGAGTAACTGTGGCTTACCCCCACCTATCTAACTATTGATCAGTGTGGTCACCATCGAATATATTTATGAAATTAATATTTAGATGAAGTCAATCCTTGGCTAATTCCCGGGAAAGTCACACAGCCGTTTTTTTTTCTTTGCAATAGATACTTGCGGACAATCTTCTCACGAGAATCCAACTGACGACGGACGACGACGGCTGGGCGGCCACGGGTCCCGGAATGACAACTCCCGCAGGAACAACCGGCTCCGGAACCGGTGCTGGAACCGGTCAGGAGACTCCCGGGAACGAAGAAGATGATGATTGGGTTAGTTCACCATGTTGATAGACTTATCGTAAGCAAATTTACGTTTTCTCCGCTATGTGTAAAGATGCTATTTTTCAGGAGAAGCGTTTAAAGAGTGGGAATGATACTCACCACGGCATGTTTTTGACTCTTGAATATTTTTTCGTAGAGGGAGTTTGTGCACACATACTAATGTATAGCTGTGGCTTATTCAATGAAAGCTTCTTTTACCGCATATATTTGCATAATTGTATGGGTAGATGGGCCACGTCGGACAATGAAATACAGCACCTTGGATATGACGTAAAATATATTTCTTAACAGATAGCGCGGATACGTAAAATGCGGAGCGGGCAGTAAGGCAGCGTGCACTCCGCTCGGGAAACGATTTATCACTGCTCGCGTGGCGCGCCGCCGCTGCCCAGCCGCCGCTCACCGCAGACCAGCCAAACAGCGTTGTCAACTGTGACTTTAATTATAATGATATACATGGGAGAACAAATCGAATACATACTACATGAAGAATATAACATAGTTTAACTTAAACGTAAAGCGGCGAGTTTGATGCCACAATTGCGTAAATACGGAGATCGGCCACCCGCGAATTATCGCAACAGAAAAACCACCGATTGGCGGTATCGGCATTCCAGTGGTTAAACAAAAAATATGCACAGATATAGTAAAGTGATTGTTTGTGACTGCACGACAAGCCTTTCAAGTGATACTTATATAAAAGTAAACTAGCTGACCCGTGCCCACTTCGTTGGGCGGTAAAGCTTTTTAATTGTGATGAAATTATGAGTGTGGTTTGGTTAGTACTGAGTGCTATGATTTATTTCCTGACTGCCAAAAGAAGGGTTATATTTTTACTGCATATGTATGTATGTATTTGCATGCCAATTTGACTATATTACCGTTATTTGTGAGTGTCTTCTTGTGAGTGTCTTATTTGTGAGTGTCTTATCTCTTTAACCATTTATGCAGTCAAAGTGAAATTATATGCAGTAAATGGGAAAAGCCTTTTTTTTAAACATTTGAGACGATAAATTTACTTATTTTGATAAGAATTCATAATTGTTGATAATATGACCAATAAACATGACCTAACGATTTAAATATTTTTTTTTTATTTAAAAACTACTTGTGACTTAAATATAAAATTTAGACATATGTTGTCGCTGACTTTTTTGTAAGCATTATCAAGCTCTACAACCTTTCTGTAGTACTTAATCATATATCTCTCATCGTTAAGGCAGCGTTCGTTAGAAACCTTTTCGTTCGACCGTTTTTCCGACTTACTTTGGAAATCCGACTACCACGACAAAGTCTTATCATTTTTCGGATTAATATATAGCCTATGACACTCACAAATAACGTGGCTTTCTATTGGTAAAAGAATTTTTAAAATCGGTTCAGTAGATCCAGAGATTACTTCCTACAACCTCACAAACTTTACCTCTTATTAGTATAATATTAGTATAGATAAGAAAAAAAAACATTTACTTTTTGTCTTTAAAAAAACATCATTTGCCTATTATGACATTTTATTGAACGCTAAATTGTACTATATGAAATACTGAGTCGAAAATTGTCTACAACTTATTTTGATAGAAAAAAGTCAATATCCAAAAGTTAAACATAAAAAATGTTTTTCCTCAGTAACCGTAGCCTAAATCAGCAAAAAATGTCTTTAAGAGTTGAGTTTATCTTTACGTTTTGAGATCCCTGGTGCCTCTCCGTAAGCGATAGCCTCTGACTGGCATGTTGGCTCAGCTAGACGGTAGGTGTGTATTTGTTTCTAAGTCTTTTAAACTCACCTCACGAATTACGACAGAATGATCACTATCGTTAAAACTTTACAACCTCAAGCTCCGGGACACGAAAATATGCAGGTTCTGCCAAGAGGCAGAGGAAACTTTTACTGCACCTCATTTGCGAGTGTGGCCTGCTGATGCGTAAAAGATACACCCACTTGGGTGGTCATTACCAGTAACCTGAGGAGGTAAAACAATCTGGCGCCAAAAGCCTGTTGCGGTTCTTAAATGACACGAGGCTTAGCGCAGAACTATAGCAGGTGGCGAACACTATAGATCAGCAATGGTCGCAGTGTTACAAGGCTCATAAGGACCTTACAAAAGCCCCAATCAACTAAATAAATGGAAAATCGTTAAAACTTCCTGAGGTGACAGGTTTGCCCATTGTAGTTGACAACCCAAGTTATGGTATCAAGCATGGTATCGAGTTATGGTATCTTATGCCTTATATAATCAATAGGAAGTTGTTAGCAGCGTCACACAGGGATCGGTCCTCGGATCAATTCCTTTCATTGTGTGACTGCTGCTTTTACACCCAGTAATTGAATCAACCTCTAGCTCAGAGGTACCAATACTTTCTTGACCCATAGACCCCTTGATGTTTTCCGTAGACCCCCTATATGAATTTTCCTTAACTAACTAACATTAAAAGTTTTTTAACACCTGGAACAGTACTGATCGCCTACTAGGGTTTTTGGTAATGTGGACAGTTGTAAAAATGAAAAAAAATACAATTTTTATTTGTTCATTTCTAAGCGTCCACGACCTTGAAGTACGAAGCATTTGGGAAAACCGCACATAAGTGCACATGTAGCACTATCTCGCTTGCTCATTCATGTGGCGCGTTTATCCTACTCGTTCGCACGGATACCCATTGAAGCGCAATTTTTTCACATATCTCATTCACACCTTCCGTCGTTAGTCATGTGCGCTGGCCTCTTCAATCGACTAGTAATGCAATTTGAGTCGAGTGATGATTTCATTCCGTGATACTTGTGACGCACGTGTTTATTTATTGCTATTATTATAATTTTAAAATACTATGCTGTATACAAAATCTGTTTAACCCCTCGCGGCCCGCGGTTTGAATTTTAATGTGTGCCTTACGGCCCGTAAGAAATTCGCGAGTCTCAAAAAAAAGATGGCGTTTCATAAAAAAAACGATTACTCCGAAACTGTCACACCGATCGTCTAAAAAAGACCTGTTTTATGTTCCTATTGAAATTTGCTATTAGATATTTGTAACGTCGTTATGTAAAGCAATAAAGATTATTCATAATTATTTGTCAAAGTTGTACTAACATAATTAGCGGTCGGCCTCGCCTGGCCATTTCGGGCCGTCTGGGGTTCGACGGTAAATATCAATTCTGGACGTTTCGGGCCGTCTGGTACGCGAGGGGTTAAGAAGTGATACGACATTAACGGATCGCCTGAATGCTTATGGTGACCTGCCTACATGGAGTCCACTAACGTGAACATCTCGTTTTACATCTCGTGCAGCCTGATTTTTTTATCGCTGACATGGACCCCCTGCGAATCGAAATCGACCCCTGAGGGTCCATATAGACCACTTTGGGAATCACTGCTCTAGCTGATAAAATAAATAAATGATGTTCATGATGATGATGATTTCTTTTACTTTGTTTGTAGAACCTGATGCCGGCTGTGAAAACACGTCTGCTGTTTCCAAGTTTATCCATGCTGGACATATCAAATAACCTTCTGAGGGGCATACCCCCTAATATTCACGATCTCACCAATCTATCTGTTTTTAACATCAGCGGAAATTCAGGTAATTATAAATAACTAGCTGACCCGTGCCCACTTCGTTGGGCAGTGAACATTTTTACTTGTGATGAAATTATGAGTGTGGTTGGGTTAGTACTGAGTGCTATGATTTATTTCCTGACTGCCAAAAGGAGGGTTATATTTTTACTGCATATGTATGTATTTGCATGCCGATTTGGCTATATTACCAGGTTTCAAATGAATGAATGAAATGATTATGATTGAATAAATTATGTTTATTTTAATTGTTCAAAACTTTTCTATATACTATATTAGATGTAATTTTATTATTTGGTACCATTCTTTCAGGAGTTCCAACCCAAAATACGGTCGCGGTTCCATACCTATGTCGTATTATCTCTATAATTTAGACATATGCTGTCGCTGACTTTTTTGTAGGTATTACCAAGCTCTACAACTTTTCCCTAGAACTCAATCATATATCTCTCATCGTTAAAGCAGCGTTCGTAAGAAACATTTTCGTTCGACCCTTTTTTCTCCGACTTACTTTGCAAATCCGACTACCACGAAAAAGTCTTTTTATTTTTCGGATTAATATATAGCCTATGACACTCACAAATAACGTGGCTTTCTATTGGTAAAAGAATTTTCAAAATCGGTTCAGTAAATCCAGAGAATACTTCCTACAACCTCACAAACTTTACCTCTTTATAATATTAGTATAGATAAGCGAAACGAAACACAGTTCAATCGCTTTTATGTTAATAATTTATAAGCAAACGCATTGCGCCCACCGATCCAGTTACACTCCACGGTTAGATCTTAAGTTTAGCTGTGATCCGCAACCACATATTGAGATGTCAACCACAACGGGCGAACCCGTCACCGCAGGACGTTTTAACGATTCATCGTTCTATCGACCGTGCAGTGAGCGTAGAAGACTTAGGACCTAACAAATCCGACGTCTAGCTACGCCACAACCCGTTAGAGACCAACGCCTTACCGCGAGTAGCCAGGTATGTTACCTGGCGGGCGGCACTCGCGCCCTAACTACCAATTGTGACCAGATTTCTCCGGTCTCTCGATTGGTTTCGAGTTCGAGGTCGCTTGCGCGGTCCTCTCCCTTACGAAGCGGTGAAACGGAGTGTACCGAATCTGTCGCGGACCAAGGCGTCCTTTGCCCGACTCTGAACCGGGATCGGATGGCCAATGGTCATTTCAAGAGCAGTCGCCGTAAGGTAGACAACTACCCCCGCTCT
Organism: Micropterix aruncella; assembly: GCA_944548615.1. NCBI lineage: Eukaryota > Metazoa > Arthropoda > Insecta > Lepidoptera > Micropterigidae > Micropterix > Micropterix aruncella. The sequence goes on along the minus strand of OX155974.1, from coordinate 14,461,135 downwards.
ATAGGAAACAATACAGTTCCCAGACTCCCCCGATTGTTAGTCGGAGAGCACAATCGATTGGCTTGCGCCGCTCGGTGCGCAGACCGTCCAGGAGCGCCAGAGGATTGTTCCCAGGGGAGACTGGTTGACCCAGTGTCCTACCCAGGCTCGCACCCCATGCGTGGAGGCCATCGGATGGGTGTTGACCCGTGAGTGTGACCGACCCTGAAAACAGAATGGGTCTTCGTGGCCAACTCAGCAAGGGCCCATTAGCTCCCACAGCTACAGCTCCGCTCCGCAACCACAGCTAGGGTATTAACCCCTGGGAGCCCTAAAACGCCAATCGGTGGCTGTGGCGGTTAACAGATCTTCGCGTAGCCATTTCGACTGGCCTCCATTTATATTATATAAATATATGATATACATGACTGACAAGATTAATTATTAGGTAATAAGAGAGAAGTCTTTGATGAGATTCCTAAAATAAAATTATAATAATTTCACTTAGCACCTGGCATTTTGGGGGGGTTTGGGGGCAATAGAAGCCTCCCTAAATTATATCGGTGGCGATATAAATTGATTGATGATTTCTCAAAAATACAAAAGCAGAGTCATATTGTTTGATTATTTTATTTAATCTTATACAGGATAAGATGTCTAGTGGGGAAAACGGGAGAATCAATTGGGAAAAAGAAAACAAATATGTATTTTTCTTGGCATTTTTTTTATTATTTGAAAAATTTCATATTCCAAAAAGAAATTTAAAAAGCATTAGGCGCGCTGCGTTATCTAGCGGTAGGTAAAATATCTTAAACAAAGAATATTTGCCTACCGCTAGATGGCGCAGCGCGCTCAACGCTTGTCAAACTTTTATGTAACAGTCAAGATGTTCAAATTTACAAATTTTTTTTTTGTTTTATCCAAAGTTTTTATTAAAAGTTGCTTATTTTCTCATACTGATTCACTCACTAAAAGGATGTCACTAATAAAAAACTCACCGTGTATTTGCACTTTTAGTTTTTAAATGTATGATGTAGGTTCAATTTCATTATTTACCATTTAACTGACTACTTTAGATATTACGATGAATAACTATTAGAATATATTAGGACCTTGCATTGAAAACTTCGATTTCCTAAGAAATACTGTAACTTATATTTATAGTTATTTACCAAATTGCAAAATCCTTCATGTCAAAGCGTCATCATTAGGCTTCAATTATCAGTCTCTGTCATTTCGTTGAAGTGTCAACAACGGTAATTTTGTTAGCTTCGAAGATGTCGAAATTTGAGCCGACAAAACGTCATTTCCGGGAAGCAATGCTTTTCTGCTTTCATTTTAAGAAAACTGCTGCAGAATGTCATAGATTGCTGCTGGAGGTTTACGGCCGAGGAATTTACTCTGACAGAAAGGACTGTTGAGACTCGGTTTCTCCGATTCAAAAGTGGTGATTTCGACTTGCAAGACAAAGAGCGCCCAGGCCAGGAGGAAAAATTTGAAGAAGCCGAATTGGAGTCCATACTCCATGAAGATTCGATTCTGATGCTGAAGAAGATAGATGAAGTGCTTAATGTTCATCCCTCAACCGTTTCGAGACGTTTAAAATCTATAGGAGTCATTCAAAAGGAAGGGGATTGGGTTCCTCACGAGTTTAAGCCGAGAGACATCGAAAGACGCTTCATGACTTGTGAAGTGCTCCTTTGCCGTCAAAAAAAGAAAAGGTTTTCTCCACCGAATTATCTCCGGTGACGAAAAGTGGATGTTTTACGAGAACACCAAACACAAAAAATATCACTTGTACCTTAGGTCCTTAGATAGGTCCTTAGATAGCTCCACTAATCCACAGCGCGCTAAGAAGCTCTGAAGTCATCAGAAAGTAGGAATACAATCATTACGACAGCTTTGTTTATAAGAAAGCTGTTGACAAAGCCCCTTTGAACATTCATTTTACTAATTTACAAGTAAAATTTGTGAAACACTGTAAAACATTATGTTACTTGTGTGACAAAATAAGAAGACTTTAGTATTATTATAGCTACCTAATATTATGTTTTTGTTATAGACATTAGTGAATTGCCGGCCCAGATGGGACTACTTAATCGACTATGGAATTTGAATACTGCCGGATGCTCCCTTCACGAACCTCTGCGCTCTATGATCGATTCTAAGAAATATAAGACTATGGACATTATTGGTAAGTCTCGTTTTGTTTATCTTAGTGACTGTTCTCGCTGATCTATTTTTACAAAAAGATCTAGTGGTGGTATGACCAACGGTGTATTCACAGCTTTAGGAAGTTAAAAGTGTCATCCTACAGGTGGTTTGATACTGTAGAATTATTGTGAATGTACGTAAACCTAGTGCTAGAAGATCAGGATAGTTAAAGATCAGAAACCTCATGGATATAAGGGAAGCAACGATTTCGAAGCGGCTTTTGATATTTTTGGCGATCAACTATTCATTTTTATTCTTACTGGCACGACAAAGTCCTTGATGTTAATTGCGAGGTAATTAGCCTCTCATTGGTTCTTTCCAACAAGGGTCTGATAGTACTCTCCAAATACAGAAGGCAAAAAACATTTCACTACAATACCTTTTTCAATAATCGAGAAAACTTTTGATTGGATTCAGGAGGTCGATTCGGTCTCTAAGCAGTATAAATTCCCTGAAAGCCTCGAATGCACAGCCCTCCGCCCAGATATAACTCTTTACTCTCTATGAGAGTTCTTCTTCTCCGTCGTTCCCTCATTACTGAGGATCGTGGCCACTAGACAACAGTTTGCCTACGAGGCTCCTCCACTTCGACCTGTCTTCTGCATGGCGGGTCGCAGATTGTATAGACCCTTTAGTAACTTCTTTGATGAGGTCGTTCCATCTGGCCGGTGATCTGCCTCTGCTTCTTCTTCCCTCCACTTGATCCCCGGAAAGCATTTTCTCCAGATTCTCTGGGTTTCTCCTGGCAACATGACCGAAGAACTGCAGGACCCTTCTCATGCATACGGTGGAGAGTCTCACTTGGATGCCGAGTTCTTCCAGGACAGATTTGTTGGTGCGGCGTGCTGTCCATGAGATTCCTAGCATTTTACGCCAACACCACATCTCCAGTGCATCGATTTTGATGCGTATCCGAGCCTTCAGGGTCCATGTCTACGATGCATAGAGAATAATCGAGGAAGCCAGAGCTCGAAACAGCCTGACCTTAGTCCGCTGACTTATACCCCGATTCTTCCACAGCCTTTCTAGCTTGCTCATGGCCGATCTTGCCATTTGGCTTCTGCGTGAGACCTCCTTTTCGCAGTTTTCGTCGTTGCATATCATGGAGCCCAGATAGACATAGTCTTTCACAGCTTGAAGGTCACTCAGCTCGTTGGTGCGTTGTCTCTACTCCATTTACTCATTGAGAGTAGATGGCTCTAATTGTAGAATCAACTGGCCACGGGAATCAAATGTCCGAAAAGATCACGAGTACAAACTAAATAACTACTATGATCTCGCAAATGCCGTCACTCGGAAGGGTCACACTGTTGACCTTCACCCGGTGGAAGTTGGCGCTCATGGCCTGCCAACCAAATATCTATTTTACCTCTTTAAAGATCATGGTCTCTCCAGGAAAACAATTAACTCCTTTTCAGGAAAAATAACTAAAACCGCAATTTCCGTATCTCAAATTCTATGGCTTCGGAAGGGGAATAAATGGGTGGTAAGGTGTTTGCTTACATGTGGCAAGACAGCTGTACTACACCTACCACAGCCAGTCGTTAGTCCAGAGTCGAACGCTCGCTCCCCAGAAGTGTGATATTATTACTATGCTCCGTTTGTAGTTTATTTATTTTACTACTAGCTGAACCGTGCCCACTTCGTGGGGCGTTAAAACTTTTTACTTGTGATGAAATTATGAGTGTGGTTCGGTCAGTACTGAGTGCTATGATTTATTTCCTGACTGCCAAAAGAAGGGTTATATTTTTACTGCATATGTATATATGTATTTGCATGCCAATTTGACTATAATACCGTTATTTGTGAGTGTCTTCTTGTGACTGTCTTATCTGTAAGCGTATTATCTCTTTAACTATTTATGCAGTAAAAGGCAAATTATATGCGTTAAAAGGGAAAAGTCTTTTGTTTTAAACACTTGAGACGATAAATTTACTTATTTTGCTAAGAATTCATAATTGTTGATAATATGACCAATAAACATGACCTAACGATTTAAATTATTTTTTTAATATAAAATACTACTTTTTGTGACTTAAATATATAAGTTAAACATATGCTGTCGCTGACTTTTTTGTAGGCATTATCAAGCTCTACAACTTTTCTCTAGAACTTAATCATATATCTCTCATCGTTAATGCAGCGTTAGTTAGAAACGTTTTCGTTCGACCGCTTATTCTCTGACTTACTTTGCAAATCCGACTACCACGAAAAAGTTTTTTCATTTTTCGGATTAATATATAGCCTATGACACACAAATAACGTGGCTTTCTATTGGTAAAAGAATTTTCAAAATCGGTTCAGCAGATCCAGAGATTACTTCCTACAACCTCACAAACTTTACCTCTTTATAATATTAGTATAGATCAAGAATGCTAAGAAGAGAATACTAGGGAAACACTTGTCTTAGCGAAAGATTAACCATTGCATAGATTTTCAGGTTTTGCAGTCTCCATCCGGGATGTCTGTCCTTCGGGAGTGCTCGTTCCCCTGATGTTATCGCCAGTTGGTTTATATATAGTTTAAGAATTTAGAAAATAATATGTTCAATATAATACTTTTGTTTAAGACGGTAGAGGTCAGCGTTACAAATTTCAAGAGCGAATGACCTAGCGGGACGTCTAGAGAGAGGTTGGCCCAGTATAACATTTCGCTGACTTAACGAGAGGTTGGCCCATCAAGAACCTCTGGATGTTAGCATCTAACTTAGGTATAACATCTAATGAATCGCAATTTCCGCGTGTCAAATTCTGTTGGCTTCGAAGAGGGAATGAATTGGTGAATGCTCACATGTGACAGCTGTTATCGTAATTTGCTATCAAAATATATTAATTATTAATTATTAATTACTAGCTGACCCGGCGAACTTCTTATCGCCTAACAGTCAATGAATGTGTGTTACAGATTAGCTGAACTTATGATTTTATGAAAGTAATATATGATAATAAGTATATTATGATAATAAGACAAAAAGAAATATAAAAGTACAAAAATTAAGTATATCAATCGCGTGTCAGCAAGACATGATTGAATTAAACTATTTACATATTGTGCAGCATGGGATGCACTCGGTTTAATTCTCTTCATTGAAGCACCTTGTGATATACGACTTTTTTTGTTTTTTTATTAGGCGCAAGAACAAATAAAGAAGATGATTTGTCGACACGTAAACATGCCACGTACAACTGACCATGAGAAAAACACGGATTTACATTTTGTATGGGGAAATGTTTTTTCTTTTATTTTAATTTTTCGTCAACATTACAATTTTCGTTTTTAATAGTTATTCTGCTATTCGAGACGGACACAAATACTATAAATCAAAAACCATGAAAATCGGTCCAGCCGTTCTCGAGTTATGTGTTCGAACTAACCCGACTTTGTTTTATAATATAAAATCGAAGACAATCGCGGTTGTTTGACATTATAAATAGGATAGAAAACGAATTTACCGCGTGAAATTTGTAGGACCCGACGTTTCGGTGACGTTGCAGCCGCCGTTGTCTAGGGTAGACGGAAGAGCTGTCAGTCCGTTGTTTTGCGGGTAGGCCGCAAACCGCTGCCGCCACTGCGTAGGTTATAACGGACGAACACATCAAAGCTGTTAAAAACGTTCAGCGAGAAAAATCGGCGATCTGCGAACATATATTGGATAGCGGAAGTAACCACTGGATGCAGTTTCAAAATCCCATTGTTCTATCCAAGGAACAATTCTACTTTCCTCGCATGATCCGGGAAGCCATTGAAATAAGAAGAACTCCGAACTTCAATAGAGACGACGGCTACAAACTCTCTTCTACGTGGAACCCTCTTCTTAAAATGTTCCCGCCGCCGAACGCCGAACGCAAAGACGTAAAACAGGATACAGTGAGTGTTGTGTGCAAGACGGATTTTAAAAATTCCCGCGCTCCGAGCCCGGCCCCCCACCACCGTTATAACCTACGCAGTGGCGGCAGCGGTTTGCGGCCTACCCGCAAAACAACGGACTGACAGCTCTTCAGTCTACCCTAGACAACGGCGGCTGCAACGTCACCGAAACGTCGGGTCCTACAAATTTCACGCGGTAAATTCGTTTTCTATCCTATTTGTTTTATAAATTCATTAATTACTATATTTGCTATCACAATCACTTGACTATCGGGTGGGTGGAGTTGGTGGGGTGCGGGGGTGTCTCGGGGAGGGGGGGGGGGAGGCGGGGGAAGGGGAGGTCCTGTCTGCCGGAAAAGTCTTAAAGTGATACAACCATATTTTTTTTTACAATAAAAGTGGTTGCAGTTTAAAAAAGGTTGAGTAACACTGATCTATGCGTTTTTTCACTGTCGTATATATTTTCAGGTTATTTGAAGTCGGTGCTTGAAGATGCGCAGGCCTACACGAGACTAAAGCTGATGATAGTGGGAGAGATGGGTGTGGGGAAGACCAGCCTTTTGGGATGTCTTCGTAAGGAGTCCGCTCCAGCTCACCGCAGAAAACCGACCGAGGTGAGCTCTTCTGTAGTCTAGCATGTGAGTCATGGTAGTAGGGCGAGTTATTTTCTTAATAAAATCGGATAATGGCAACATTTCCTTAAACTGTCGGATATGGATAGGGTCAGATCAAGTAATATTTATTTAATTATTTAATTTATTTGTTTATTCGCTTATTACTAATTAACATCACAGTAAAACCAATGCATTGAAGTAAATAAAAATAAAATACAAACGTAGCTGCCATGGAATTCACCGACTAAAAATCGGGCCCATCATATATAATTATTACACTTCTGGGAGGTGAAGGGTGGATTCCGGACTAACGACCGGCTGTGGTAGGTTTAGGGCAGCTGTCTTGCCACATGTGAGCGTTCACATTACCACCCATTCACTCCCCCTTCGAAGCCATAGAATTTGAGATGCAGAAATCGCAGTTTTAGATAATTTTTCTAGAAAGGAGTTGATTATTTTCCTGGAGAGACCAAGATCTTTAAAAGGTGAAACAAAGATTTAGCTGGCAGGCCACGAGCGCCTACTTCCACCGCGAAAAGGTGAACAGTGAAGCTGTTCCGGGTGACGGCATTTTCGAGGTCATGTTATTTATTTAATTTGTACTTGTAGTGTTTTGGGATATTTGATTCCCATAGAACAGTTAATTCTACGATAAAGACCATCATAATCATAAAAAAAAAAAATGATTTTGAATTTTATTTATTGAACATTTATGTATATGCTTCATAAAACCTATTTCAGGCCCAAAATAAGATTGAAAGTTGAAATAATGGTGCATAGAAATTCATAAAGAAATTCATAAAAAAATATGAATTTTTATTCATAATAATTAATTATTTTGCCTTAACCCTTCGAGTAGCGGCGTAATTTCATGGCAGACTGCGGCAATTTATTGAAATTTCTTGCAATATCGCCGCGCTCGACAAAAAGTACTATAACTATGGAACTACTATAGCAATCATAAAAAGAATAACTGTGCAATGATTGCATTGAAATTTCGTATATATAATATTGAAATCACATTTTGTGAAACAATTAGATAATTATGAATAAATATGAGAAAGGTGAAAAAGTGAAAAAAACTCGGCATTTCTAACTTGTACAGATAGACACATTCTAGCTGGCTGCAAGGTGGCCTTAGATCAAGGACGGTACACTTACCGCCATGACAAAGTTCTCGCTGTTATTCGCGAGGTAATTAGTCTCTCAGTGGCTCGTGCCAACAAGGGTTTGACAGTATCCTCCAAACCACCAATACAGTTTGTGCGGGATGGCTCTAAAGGCAAAAAACATTTAACTACAAAACCTTTCTCAATAATCGAGAAAGCTACAGATTGGATTCTGGAGGTTGATTCGGTCTCTAAGCAGTATAAATTCCCTGAAAGTCTCGGATGCACAGCCCTCCGTCCAGATATAACTCTTTACTCTCTATCTCGGAAGGTGGCTCTTATTGTAGAATTAACTGTTCCATGGGAATCAAATATCCCAAAAGACCACGAGTACAAATTAAATAAATACCATGATCTTGCAAATGCCGTAACCCGGAACGGCTTCACTGTTCACCTTCACGCGGTGGAAGTTGGCGCTCGTGGCCTGCCAGCTAAATCTCTATTTCACCTCTTTAAAGATCTTGGCCTTTCCAGAAAAATAATCAACTCTTTCTTAGAAAAATTATCTAAAACTGCGATTTGCGCATCTCAAATTCTATGGCTTCGAAGGGGGAGTGAATGGGTGGCAAGGTGAACGCTCACATGTGGCAAGACAGCTGTCCTAAACCTACCACAGCCGGTTCGTAAGTCCGGAATCCACTGCTCACCCCCCAGAAGTGTAAAAAAAAAATAGTATTATGATGGGCCCGACTCCGGTCGGTGAATTCCATGGCAGCTCCGTTTGTATTTATTTATATTTACGGAAAATATGGAACCCTAATTAAAATTGTAAATATTATCGTGATCTTTATTAGATTCTCTATCAAAAGTAATATTTCGGTTTGCTTATTTACGTACAAAAATATTTAGATATTAGCTCATAAAACCAATAAATTTTTTTGATGATTTCTCGAACAAAAAAAACTATGATGTTTGACAAATGAATTTTACCAGAAATACCTGCGAAGTGACGCGTAAAATTATTCTAATGGCCGTCTATGTATCTATGGTAATAATGAGATATTCGGTAAGATTTTAGGATGCGTTCGAATTAGAAAATAATATTGCTGTGCGCTCCGGGAGCAAGCCGCCAATATTGGTCGTTACGTAATCAACGATGTTCTGATGTGCAACCAAATTTGGTCGTTACGTAGCCGAAGGGTTAATTAAAATAAACATCATCATAATTGTTCTTTGGTTGTACATTCTAAAAAGGGGATTGAAATCACACAACCTTACTGCTCATAACACTGGGCAGTACTAACATTGCTTGATGTCACCAGATTTGCAGAGATTAGCAGAGTGGGGGAGTGGTACCTTGTTTGAATAATCGTAGCTGTCTTTTGTCTTGCTTCCACATAATATCATCAATCCTATTTATTTTCTCCCGAAACATTCGGGAGTGATCTTCTCTTCCCGAGTTATCTCGGATGTGAAAATTTTCAAACGTAATAGCCGCCTGAGTATACTCGGGTGTAGTGGTTAATAGTCTGCAATTCAAACGAATGAGGGCTCGCCAACAAATTCTTCCTTGTAAGGTCAGTTCGCGAGAATGACTCCGCGAAAAGATGGTGCGTAACATAATTATTAGGTACGAAAAGATCCACTTTGGCTAGTCAGCTTGGGTTATCAGTTTTACCACGAATTTGATTAAAAACATAGGACATGATCAGCATTTCTCTTCTGAGACAGAAAGAATTATAGCCTAAATTGCCTGTGATGACTACAACATGCCAGTAGGGCGGTGTCGACTACAACGGGCAAACCCATCACCCCAGGCTGGTATAACGATATATGGTATAAATAGGATAGAAAACGAATTTACCGCGTGAAATTTGTAGCACCCGACGTTTCAGTGACGTTGCAGCCGCCGTTGTCAAGGGTAGACTGAAGAGCTGTCAATCCGTTGTTTTGCGGGTAGGCCGCATACCGCTGCCGCCACTGCGTAGGTTATAACGGTGGTGGGGGGCTGGGCTCGGAGCGCGCGAATTTTGAAAATCCGTCTTGCACACAACACTCACTGTATCCTGTCTTTCGTCTTTGCGTTCGGCGTTCGGCGGCGGTAACATTTTAAGAAGAGGGTTCCCAACGTAGGCCAGGGTTTGTCCAACGTAGGCTAGACCGCAACTGCATTCGACTTTATACACACCCGGGGTTTGCAGTGGTATTACATCCTTTACAGGCCTCAAAAATCGAGCTATATTTTGGGTCGATGCAAACGTCGGGTGCTACAAATTTCACGCGGTAAATTCGTTTTCTATCCTATTTATAATGTCAAACAACCGCGATAGTCTTCGGTTTTATATAACGATATATGATCGTTCTTTCAGCTGTGAGATGAGCGTAAGGACAAGACAATCTACTGTCTAGTTCATCAGCAACCTGTTAGAGACGGCGAGGTACCGGGAAAGGTACCCAGCGGGCAGACTCACCCCCTAACTACCAGTTATGGGCAGGATATCTCCGTCTGGAATGATAAATCTAAAAATGGCACAAAAGTACTAGGTGGCGGTTGTGGAAGGGTCATAATTACCCTATTCGCGCTTTCGCACGTGTAAGTATCTCATCGCGCACAACTGAGTGGTGGTGCGCAGAGGAAAGGGGAGTTCAAAAGCTCCAGCTACTCAGAAGTTTGACAGTGTACGATTGCGGGACAAAAAACTGTACGCAAAACAAAACGAGCAGGGACAATTTGACCCTTCCACATCCTCGCCGTGTTAAGGCTAGAAATGGTTTTTAGGTCTCCTGAAAAAAAATATTTATGCCTCAGATGCTCTTTTTAAAATGACCGATTCAGTTATTTTAAACAGAGGTCGCTTATTTCCTATGAAAATGTTTCAGCATTGGGCTAAGCGCATGGGGAACAAAAACATCAACATGAAAAATACGAAAGGTGTGAGTATGTCTACCGTTGGGGTGGATATCGGCGACTGGATCTACGAGAAGGTGGGAGGAGCCTCTAGGACTTCCAGATCGCCAGTCACCTTTCGCACCTGGGACTTCGGAGGACAACACGAGTGAGTCCCTTCTTTACTTAGAACAGTTTCCTGCGAACAGTCGACAGATTTATTCAACAGACCATCGGATAAGCCACCATTTTGAAAGAAAATGTCAGATATCTCTCATCAACTTTCAAATGTCGGCTTAATTTGATCATAATTGGTTGTGTAGTTTCTGAGATACAGTGGGTACAGACGCACAGAGATATTTTTTAGAAATCACTGATCTCAACATTTATTAGAATTTATTCAAAAGTAGCTGACCCGGAGAACTTCGTACCGCCTAACAGTCAATGAATGCCGTGTTACAGATTAGCTGAACTTAATTTATGATTTTATGTAAGTAATACAATGAATACAAAATAAATATTAAGTTCACAACTTTATTAAGATAATAACACAAAAAGAAATATAAAAGTACACAAATTAAGTATATCAATCGCGTATCAGCAAGACATGATTGAATTAAACTATTTACATATTGTGCAGCATGGGATGCACTCGGTTTAATTCTCTTCATTGAAGCACCTTGCGATATACGACATTTTTTGTTTTTTTATCAGGCGCAAGAACAAATAAAGCGGATGATTTGCCGACACGTGAACATGCCACATACAACTGACCATGAGAAAAACACGGATTTACATTTTGTATGGGAAAATGTTTTTCTTTTATTTTAATTCTTCGTCAATTTTCCAATTTTCGTTTTTAATAGTTATTCTGCTATTCGGGACGGAGACAAATGCAACAAATCAAAAACCATGAAAATCGGTCCAGCCGTTCTCGAGTTATAAGTGTTTGAACAAACCCGACTTTGTTTTATATATATAGATTCGGATTTAGAGCGAGTCCGGCAGTACAAATACCTCAATGCGTGGATAAATAAAGAATGGGACTGCAAACAAGAAATTCGCACCCGGATTGGAATCACCCGAGCATCATTTAAGAAAATTGAAAAGGTATTATGCGGCCGGAAACTTAACATCAAGCTCCGAATACGAATTCTCCATTGCTATGTGTGGCCTGTGGTGTTTTATGGTATCGAAGCTTGGACCCTGAAAGCTGACACCCAGAAGCGTCTCGAAGTATTTGAGATGTAGTGCTACCGCAGAATGCTCTGCATTAGCTGGATCCAGAGAGTTCCCAATGTTGGAGTACTCCAATCAGTAGAGTTTGCGAATTTTTAGCCATAATCAAGCGAAGAAAAGTGGCGTACCTGGGCAACGTGCTGAGACATGAGCGATAGCAACTGCTTCAGCTCATTATGAAGAAAGTTTGCGCTAAACAACAGGCTGCAAGAAGAAAAAGTCCCAAGCATAGAAGAACTTTTTCGCTTGGCCCAAGGCAAGGAAAAATTCACAGAGCTGACAGCCAACCTCCTGTAGGAGAGGCGTTATAAGAAGAAGGATCTCAACTAGGACCTAGGACCAAAGCCCCTTCTCAAAACTGTATATATGGCGTTGTGCCAAAGCCCGTGGTCCTATGGCACAATCACATGGGGTGTTTTCACCACACAAGTTCTCCTTCCTCTGATCAATGCGCAGAAGCTGATTCTGAAGGTCATCAATAAAAAAAACCCTAGATACCTCTCAGCGAACCTCTATACAGAATATGAAGTACTTGATGTGAGGCAATTATTCATAAAACAATTACTAATTCAGTTTCACAAAATCAAGGATCAACAGACAAGAAGCCAACAAATTAAAAACACAAGGCAAGCTACTGGGTCAAATTATAATATTCCGATTGTAAAGTCTTCATTTGCCCAAAGGCATTTTTACTTCCTTGCGCTGAGATTTTATAATAATTTAAATCAGAGTTATAAGAATGCAAACAACTTAAATTCATTCAAAATACTTATAAAGAAGTACCTGCTTGAAAAGGGTCCATTGTATGCCGAGTCTCAATTGCTCTCGCTAATAATTTAAGTTGTTTTATTAAATTATCTATTACTAACTAATATCAAATCTCGTGTATTATTTGCTTATGTATAAAGGCTCTAAAGGCAAAAAACAACTCACTGCAAAACCCTTCTCAATAATCGAGAAAGCTTCAGATTGGATTATGGAGGTCGATTCGGTCTCTAAGCAGTATAAATTCCCTGAAAGTCTCGGATGCACAGCGCTGCGTTCATATATAACTCTTTACTCTCTATCTCGGAAGATGGTCCTTATCGTAGAATTAACTGTTCCATGGGAATCAAAAATCCCAAAAGACCACGAGTACAAATTAAATAAATACCATGATCTTGCAAATGCCGTCACCCGGAACGGCTTCACTGTTCACCTTCACGCGGTGGAAGTAGGCGCTCGTGGCCTGCCAGTTAAATCTTTGTTTCACCTTTTTAAAGATCTTGGTCTCTCCAGGAAAATAATCAACTCCTTTCTAGAAAAAATATCTAAAACCGCGATTTCTGCATCTCAAATTCTATGACTTCGAAGGGGGAGTGAATGGGTGGTAAGGTGAACGCTCACATGTGGCAAGACAGCTGTCCTAAACCTACCACAGCCGGTCGCTAGTCCGGAATCCACCGTTCACCTCCCAGAAGTGTAATAATTATATATGATGGGCCCGATTTTTGGTCGGTGAATTCCATGGCAGCTCTATTTATATATGCGTAGGTATGTATATATACATTTATGTATGTGTGTATGTATGTGTATGTATATATGTATATATTCTTATGTATCATGCAATGCAACGTAAGTTCATAATATCAAGAGTCAGCTCGTCGATACCATTAAACAAAAATCAGCATCCCTAGATACGGGTCTCTGACCTAGTTAGGAATGCGGATAAACATTTTCACCATAGGATGTGCTCAATCTCTCCCAACTCAACCATAGTATGTTAATGGTGTGTATATGACATATATAAAGTTATTGTTAATTAATAAATAAATAAATAAATCAATAAAAAATAAAAATGTGGAGATCCGGTGCAAACTTGAATTCTGAATATGCAATTCAGGTGCAAGTGCGAAAACAAAACTTATTACACACTTCGTGTAACAATATGTATTTTTTGGAAAATTAAAAAAGAGAAGCCTATTGATAGACATTTTATTTTTATTTTTCTTGTGTACTATACTTTTACTTGTGTAAATAGATACTATGCGACTCATCAATACTTCCTATCGCGGCGTTCTCTGTATGTGGTGGTTTGGAGCCCGAACCCGCAGTCTGGAAGATCCCCGCTACGAGGAGTTCTCCGCTGGCTGAGGTCCATCCAGGCCAGGGCTCCCGGAGCACCGGTCCTCATTGTAGCCACGCATTACGACAGGGTAAATGATGTAAGTGTAATATTCATATTCACTTCATTAGCATAAGTAGATTTACACTGAGTCAGTTATAGGTGTCAGTGCCGGGGCTGAGAACTGACTCCAAGACTTCTGATATGTGTTGGGACCTCATTATAATATCACAGGCTTTGATGAAGGAAACTGTTGCGCACTTTGCTAAGCCTGTGCCGATTTAGATGTAGATCAAATTTATTTCTTGTATAGTATTGATGGAAATCGCTATTCGCCGGGACATCCGATATGTGCTTACGAGCGAACATAATATTTTGCTGGATATAGCACGAGTACATCGTCATGATTCCCGACTCGATGAAAAACGGCTTACACGAAGTTCTCAGAGAAGCTCTGTAAAGACTGCGTAAAGCCCTTTTCTGAAGGATAAGAATCCTCATAGAATTTGCTACAAGGATGTCACTAATTAAAAACTCATCCTCTATCTTTTCTCTCTCTCTCAGAAGATGACCCTTACTGCAGAAATAATTGTTCCATAGAAATTTATTTCTTTAAAAATAAATTAAAGAAATGGTTATCGAATCACGACAGACTAACCATACATCAAATGTTAGAAATAATAGTTTAATGAAACTTAGGTGCACAAATTTAAACATATTTTTAAACATGTATGTTGAATATATTTTAACATTGAACTAACTACCAAAAATTATTTAACTTTGTTGTTATGTATTATTTTGAAAATGAATTGTACTTTTTTTGACTAGATATTTTGATATTAAATACTTTATTACTTAACATATTAAATATTAATGACTTTCTTTTTTTTCTCACATATAATTTTACTTATATTATTTAATCGAATTTTATATTATTGCCGATTATATAATTTATTTATTTATTTATTTATTTATAGTATTACACAAGTTCGTTTGTACAGTTTACCATATCATGTTGTATATATATATGAGACGTTAGCAAAAAACTGATTCTTGAGGAGATAGAGTAATGAATAAAAGTCGCCTAACTAGGCCAGGGCCTGTTCTAAGGCAGACTTTTTAAAATATTGTTTAGATGTATCTAATCAAATTACTAAATAATTATTATATAAAAAAAAAAATAATTAAAAATAAGACAATTAAAATTTGTAGAAATTCTTTTACTTTGATAATAATTATTAACGTGTAGAGTTAAAGTAAAAATATGTTTGAAAGTAAAAATATATGTCTAAAATTGAAGAATAATGCGAAAATTTAATATACAAAAAATTAATATACAATATTCAACATTCCATTGATGTTTTCTCTGCCTTCTGTAATAAGCCACCTAGAAACCGATTTTTAAAATTTGTTTTTGGTTTCAATGCGTTTAACGACATCAGGCAGGTAGTTGTACATTCTCGGTGCTATGAAGTTAAAATGTCTCTGTCCGAAAGTCGTACGAGTTCTTGGCACTATCATATCGTCATTCTTTGCAGCTCTGGTGAGTCTCACTCGTGCGTTAATAAGTGGCATTTTGAATTTTGCGTGTATCAAGGCTATCTTAATGTACAACAGTCTTGGGTCCAAAATATTACTATCTTTATATAACTGGTTCGTAGGATATCGATACGGTTTACGCTCGATAATTTTTAGTATACACTTTTGCGCTACTTCAAGAGTCTGGAGGATAGTTGATGCACAACCACCCCACCCGATTATGCCATAACAAAGAATGCTTTGGCATAATGCATAATACGTATTTTTTAGTGTTCCCGGGTCTAAAATATTTCTCACGTAGGAAAGTTTTCGAACCTTGCTTGTCAACATCTCAATGTGCTTTTGCCAACGCAGCATATTATCAATTATTATTCCGAGATATTTTACGTGTTCTGTCCTTTCCAGGAAAGGGCAGTTACATTGCTGTGTATTTTTACATGAGTGAATAGTTACGGTATGATAGGGTGATGGTTGTCCTTTATTATTATTACTAAAAGTTATATATTTCGTTTTTTTAATATTTAGGCTAAGAAGGGATTCATCTAACCATTCACGTACTTGATTAATACCAGCATTGGCTGCACAGAAAGTGTCCCTCCAGGTATGCCCATCAAAGATAATGACTGTGTCATCAGCAAAAGAAATGGTTTTCCCCACCAGATCGCATAATTTATTTATGTAAATGAGAAATAAAATAGGCCCGAGAACACTACCCTGAGGAACGCCAAATGGCAGGTCTTCCGGTTTGCTGGTTACATTATTAATGGTGATAATTTGTTTTCTATTTTGCAAATAGGTCTTAAACCAGTTGAGTGTGACATGCTGGATTCCAACTTCCCCCAACCTCCGAACGAGCTTATCGTGCGAGACCGTATCGAATGCCTTTGCGAGATCCAAGAAAACAGCTATGCACTTTTTATCCTCATCCACATTGCAATTAATAATACGTGTCACTTCTGCGATTGCATCAGTTGTGCCAATTCCTTCTCTAAACCCAAACTGGTTATTAGATAAAAGATTGTTTTCTTTTAAATATTTCAGAACACGTTTTTTTGCGACTTTCTCAATAATTTTGGATAAGGTGCTTAAAAGAGAAATTGGCCTATAATTATTTATATCCATTCTGTCACCACTTTACTTTAGCGCATTTAAGTGCTTCAGGAAATATGCCCTGCTTGAAACTATAATTGACTATGTGTGCTATGGGACCACTTAGTTCATTTTTTGAGTTTTTGAAAACTTTTCAATTGAGATTGTCAATACCTGGAGAGGAGACATTTTTTAACGAGTCTATCATTTGGGAAATTTCTTCCGATGTTGTGGGAGTTAAATAAAACGACACCGTAGAGGTAGTCTGAGAAGAAACAAACCCTGTTGAATCTTTTCTACTTTGTATGTGTTTGGCTAAATTCTGCCCTACACCGGCAAAATGTTTGTTAACATAATCGGCGAGTATCCGCGGAGAAGTATCTGTAATTATGATGGAATTGCAATTTATTTGTTATTTTATCTTTTAATATTTTTTATTATTTTTATTATTATTTTTACTTCTCTTTTTTTTTTGAAGACCAAATTTTAGGGCAATTTAGTGGTATTAGAATTTTACTAAAACCTGTACATCTGTAAGCAATCAAGCAATCAAGCAAACTTGATTGTAATATTAGAGTCCTGTCCACCCTAGAACGGGCTAGTCCCAGTTGGGTGACAGAATCAAATAAGCAAAAGGTTAAGGTTTTGCCATTCGGTTCGTGTTATTTTTCTAAGCAAATCAATGTTTTATAGTAATTAATTCTTAAATAAATAAATTAAATATCCCAAAAGACCTTGAGTACAAATAAATACTATCTCGTGGCCTGCCAGCCAAATCTCTGTTTCACTTCTTTTAAGATCTTGGTCTCTCCAGGAAAATAATAATAATAATAATAATAATAATAATAATATAGCTTTGAAGGGCGCGTGAATGGGTGGTAAGGTGGACACTCGCTCCAGGCAAGACAGCTGTCCTAAATCTACCACAGCCTGTCGTTAGTCGTTAGTCCGGAGTCCACCGCTTACCCCCTAGAAGTGTAATAATAATATTATGATGGGCCCGATTCCGGTCGGTGAATTTTATGGCAGCTGCGTTTGTATTTATGTTGTCGAAATTTCCTCATATCCAGGTTTTGCTGCATCATACATAGATATAGCTGAAACTGTGAAAATAAATAAATTTGGAAAGAAGTTTTTCGGTATCTGGGCACATTTTTAAGAAGAGATGTTGTCCTTTGCCACCAGTTTTTAAAGTCCAATGGTTTAACAGTCGCAACCAGTAAAAGAATCTTTCTTTTGCAAAAGAGAGCACTGCGCAGCTTGTATCAGGTAACGACTAGGACCTCATGCAATGAATATTTCAGCAAGGCAAGGGTATTTGTGTATTCGGCGTTCATATACCAGTGTTTAACCCGACTGATGTGACCCGTCCATCATTGGATGCAAGCCTACCTACAGCGGAATGTGAGCGATCCAATATTGGATATGAAATCCAATATAAACTATCACACATAGAAGTGACGGCTGAATTTTTACCCCGCGATAAGAGGGGTAATGTATGCTAGACAGCACCTCGCAGAAACTCCAATTAATGCAGACTACCCGCTGAAGTTCCCTTTTATGCGTAACCCGAATACGACACAAAAGTACAGAAAAGCTACTTGTACCTTAGCATTAAATTCTATAATCTACTCCCTACAAAATTTAAACAGCTGGAGGACATAAAAATTAAAAAAAAAACATCAAAGAGATGCTGATAGGTCACCCTTTCTATAATCTGGCCGAATTTGAAGGCCATGATTTTTCAAATATTGTGCCCATTTAAATTACTTAAAAAAGTAGAACCTTATTGTCTAATTATTTTATATGGTCTTATATCTGTACTTTCAGTTTAAAATGCATAACGTAGCTTTAATTTGATTATTCAACATTTTACTGACAATTTGAATATTACGATGAATAATTTTACTACGTATCTTTTCGAATTACTAACTACTTCCAATATTAGGCTTCTATTTTGATTATTTATATTTATAGTTTGACAATCTAGTAGTTAATTCTTGACTACCTATGTATGTTCAGTAAAGAGTATTAACGAAACTTACTACCTAACCCAATTATTTTGACACGTCCAAGAGCGGCCTTTAGCCGTCAATTCGACACAACGAAAATGTAATGTTCTTCTATTTTGACGATAATATTACTTCCGTATTTTGATCGGTTGTAGACATTTTTTCTTGCTTTTTATTATGCGTTCGTCGTCGCTGGACAGTATGGATAGTCCTGATGCTTAAGGTTGTGTTTCAAGTTAAATTTAACTTATTAATTTTAATTTTGATGCAAAGAAACGGAATCAACAATACAGTATTTTTTGTGAATATGGTCACTGCTTTTTTAAAATAATTTAAATAGCTGACCCGGCGAACTTCGTACCGCCTAACAGTCAATGAATGTCGTGTTACAGATAAGCTGAACTTAATTTATGATTTTATGAAAGTAGTACAATGAATACAATATAAATATTAAGTTCACTACTTTATTAAGATAATAACACAAAAAGAAATATAAAAGTACAAAAAATAAGTATATCAATCGCGAGTCAGCAAGACATGATTGAATTAAACTATTTACATATTGTGCAGCATGGGATGCACTCGGTTTAATTCTCTTCATTGAAGCACCTTGTGATATACGACGTTTTTTATTTTTTGTCAGGCACAGGAACAAATAAAGCGGATGATTTGCCGACACGTGAACATACCACGTACAACTGACCATGAGAAAAACACGGATTTTTATTTTTATGGGAATATGTTTTTTTCTTTTATTTTATTTTTTTGTCAATTTTCCAATTTTCGTTTTTGATAGTTATTCGGGACGGAGACAAATACAACAAATCAAAAACCGTGAAAATCGGTCCAGCCGTTCTCGAGTTATAAGTGTTTGAACAAACCCGACTTTGTTTTATATATATAGATAATGGTACCTGTTTGTAAAACATAATAATAATAATAATAGCAGTAAACTTCAAGTGAAACATCCTGTACGAGGCTTAACATCGAGATATATATTCCGAGCCTATTCCTTTTCAAGCGGAAGCTCGCGCACGGTGAGACTCCAGAGAGCCTCCAGCGTCTGATCAGAGAGCGGTTCATCAATGTGTCCGATGCGGACAAATGCGGCTTGCCCCGAGTGCTGGATACTCTGGAAGTCAGCTGCAAGACGGGACACAACATTCGACTCCTCGCCGATATCATCTATGAAGCTGCCTACACCATGCGACCGCCAGGTCAGTACATTTCTTCTTCTTAGGGCTTATAGACTTTCCATTTATATTGGAAATTATTCCAAAAACGCATAGCTTCAAAAATTATAACATCGATAAAAAATATTGTAATAAAACTGCAAAAAATTCTGTAAAAGTCTTTCCAAAAATAAAATACCGTACATAATATATAAGGCATGTCCTAAAAGAAAGCACCCAACCGTATCTATATCCATTCGGATAGCAAGGCAGCTCTTATGGCAATAGCCACGAATACCATTAATTCAAAGCTGGTGCAAAACTACGTATCACTACTTAATTCCTTGGGCGAATAGAACAGGGTAATTCTAAGATGGGTTCGCAGCGATGCAGAAATCGAGGGAAATGAAAAAGCTGACGAACTTGCTAAGACGGGAGCAAAGGGAACGTTATAAGGCCCTGAACCTTGCTGTAGCGTACCAAAAAGCCTTGCAAACCTATTGCTCAAGAAAATATGTTTAGAACAATCTGTCAACCACTGGAACAACTCGCCTGGTTTGAATCATTCAAAAGCGCTAATCAAGGCCTACAACCGTGAGGCCTTATCGCTAATTAGGAACAATCTACGCGTACTGGTGAGGGCGCTCATGGGGCATTGTGGCCTGAACAGACGCATGTACAACCTTAAGCTCCAGGACACGAAAATGTGCAGGTTCTACCAAGAGGCAGAGGAAACTTACCTGCAACTCATGTGTGAGTGTGGCCCGCCGATGCGTTAAAGATACACCACACCTACTTGGGTGGTCATCTGGCGCCAAAAGCCTGTTGCAGTTCTTAAATGACACGAGGCTTAGCGCAGGACTATAGCAGGTGGCGAACACAATAGATCAGCAATGGTCGCAGTGTTACAAGGCTCATAAAGACCTTAAAAAAGCCTCAACAAATTAAAAAATATATATTAAAAAAGCGTCTAACTCTGAAAAGAAATGAATTTTCCCAAAGTTGATAACACTGTTGTGTATCGTACCTCCTCCCCTTCCAACGAGAGGTGGCCTGACTCGATTGGATTTTTATTTTGCACCTGACACGCATTTAGGATGGACGCAAAGAGGCTCTTCCGATTAAGTTTATGCCAACAGGGCAACACTCAATGTTGCTTCATATTGTGAGACTAAAAAAACTTTGCAGAGCCATCCAAAGGTTGGACGTGATCTCCCACCCCCCAACAGCCAAGACCTTGCATCCTCTGACTAACACTTGTTCTTGAGCTTTATAAAGCATTTGGAAGTAAAACAGATTGAGACAGATGAAGAAGTGAAAAAAGAAGTCACGTAATACCTGGCAAAGGAGATGACGGTAGGGTTCTATGAGGCTGGCATACCCAAACCCCCAGTATGCCTTGAAAAGTTCATCGAAGTAAATGGCGGAATGGCAATTATGTTGAAAAGTAACCCCATATATACTGTATGGCTTCATTCGATTATTATATTAATGAAGACTTTTGGGATATTCCTCATAGTCTAAACCAAATCCCTGACTGAATTATCATCATCATCACCTACGGAAGGATCGTCCGAATCGTGTCGGAATGTTTATTTTTAACTAGTCTAATTTTCTCTTTCCAGGCAGCAAAGAGCCGTTGCTTGAGCAGAGAGTACCGGCAACTTATCTTGCTTTGGAAGAATGCGTCTCCGCGTTGGCCGCAGACCGAAAGATGCGACATTTGGACCCAGTGCTCACGCACGAGCAATACAAACAGCAGGTCAACCTATCTTTTCACTTACTAAACTCCACTGTACATACTGTCGAATAAACAGCGGTAATTGTACGTTTAAAAAATCCACGTACAAATATCTTACACATAGTGGCTAGGTCTCGTATCTTACAGTTGGGTGGTGTCGACTACAACGGGCGAACCCGTCACCCCAGGCTGGTATAACGATATGTGATCATTTTTTTAGCCGTGGGATGAGCGCAGAAGACTTTGGAACGGCACTAGCCTACCGAGGCAAGGCACTAGGAAGGTAACTCTCTCCCTGGCTACCAGTTTTGGTAGGATATCTCCGTCTAGAATTAACCTTAGGCATACCTCCTTCCTCCCGACTGATTACGGGACTGAAGTCGCTTACACGGCTTCTACCTGCTGTAATTCAGCGGTTATTCAGTTTAAATCTATTGCAGACCAAAGGCATCTTTTGGCCGGCTCTGAATTTAGGATCAGGTAGTCTAATGGTCATTTCAAGAGTAGTTGACGACAGGTCAACCACTCTTGAATGAGCGGTAATTCAGTTTGAATCTATCGCGGACCTGGGCATCCTTTGCCCGTAATGGCACACGGGATCGGTGGCTCAAGGTCACTTCAAGAGTGGTATGACAGCAGGTCAACAACCACCCCCGCTGCTTAGAAGACAGTATATTTCCATAGTCTCCAGACTCCGGAAGCTAATACTAGGGAGCTAATGGGCCCTTGTTGGGTTGGCCACGAAGACCCATTCTGTTCAGGGTTGGTCACACTCACGGGTAAACACCCATCCGGCGGCCTCCACGCATGAAGTGCGGGCCTGGGTAGGACTCTGGCCTTAGGGCTAGTTTCCCCTAGGAATCAACCTTCTGGCGCTCCTGGACGGTCTGCGCACCGTGCGGCGTAAGCCAATCGATTGTGCACTCTGACTAACAGTCGGGGGAGTCTGGAAGCAGTACTGTTTCCTATAGAGCGGGGGTGGTCGCGGACCTTACGGCGACTGCTCTTGAAACGACCAGCCGCTACCCGATCCTAGGTGAACAGTCGGGCAAAGGATGCCGTGGTCCGCGATAGATTCGGTATACACCGTTTCACCGTTTCGTAAGCAATCGTAAGCTCTAACTCGTAACCAATCGAGAGACTGGAGTAATCTGGTCGCAATTGGAAGTAAGGGCGTGAGTGTAAGCCCGCCGGGTAACACTCCTGGCTATCTCGCGGTTAAGGCGTTGACCTCTTACGGGTTTGTGGCGGAGCTTGACGGTGGACTGTTTGTTTGTTTATACTTTTTATTGTGAAAATTTCATAATGGGCGGATTTATTGTCATATAACAATCTCTTACAACCAACCCTACTATGACGTGTTACATGTATGTGTGCGTGTAATATGTGTGTAAGTGTGTGTCTTGTTATTGCATTCGATCGACAGAATTGAAAATGCAATTCCGTTAATTTGATCCCAACGGAAAATGGTGACCCAGCCGGGAATCGAACCCGGGACCTTACCGCTATGCCACCGGGCCGTGTCCAAGTCTTCTGCGCTCACTCCAGGGAGATAGAACGACCAATTGTTAAAACTTCCTGAGGTGACGGGTTCGCCCGTTGTAGTTGATAACTCTAGTTGTAGTCTCCAGACTCCTTCAGCAATTAATCAGAGTTCACAACCAATTGGCGTCGTCGAACGGTGTGCAAACCGTCCAATAACGCCGGGATGCTGCTGCATGAACCAGATTTGGTCGTATCATACTCAAGGGGTTAATAAAAGCTGGTTTTGAAAAATGTATTTTTACTAAGTTAATATTTTGTATTTTATTAATCAATTTCCTGTATTTATTCGACATGGCAGTATTTTTACTGGTATTGACTGTCAATGTGAACGCTTTCAGGTGACTCAGTATATGCAGTACAAATTCCATCGCAGCTTTCGGGACCAGGCCGAACTCCATCAAGCCACCATGTTCCTCCACGAAAACGGTTTGTACCCATACAGCAGGGGTCGGGCAATGTTTGGGTGTCGCCCCAAAATACATTGGTTATGAGTCACTAGAATGTAAGCCCTTTCACAAAGGGCTGTTTGTTATGCTGGATTTTGATTTAAGTTGTCGGGATTTAAGTAGATCAATTTTCGATTTATTGTCCAATCCCAAAAGGACGCTTCCTAAAAGGACAAGGACAATTACAATATACAGTACTGTGCAAATTAATTGGAACAAAGAATATTTTTTCTTCGAAAAGTGCTTTATCCTACTACTATTATAAACGCGAAAGTTTGTAAGAATGTATGTATGGATGTTTGTTACTCTTTCTCGCAAAAACTACTGAATAGATTTTAATGAAACTTTACAATAATATAGCTTACACATCAGAATAACACATAGGCTATAATTTATAAAAATATAGTGTGAATTATGCAAAATATAACGATAAGTGTCAAGTAAGTAGGAAAAAAAATCTGCTATTTGCGAGCTATACTGGCGTGCGCCGCAAAAACCGTTAGAGTTACACGTATATAATGTTCATTGGAAATGTTTATCTTAAACAGTCCTACAAAAAAGCCCGCGACAGGATATATCTATATTTTATGTGTAAGCCATTATCGCCAAAATAGTGAACCATAAATACAATAAAACATAAAAATGTATTTCTAACGCACATTTGGTAGTAATAAATAAAGTTTGTAAGAATGTATGTATACATACATACATACATGTATGTATACATACATTCTTACAAATGTATGTATACATACATTCTTACAAATGTATGTATACATACATATGTATGTATACATACATACATACATGCAGTAAAAATATAACCCTTCTTTTGGCAGTCAGGAAATAAATCATAGCACTCAGTACTAACCGAACCACACTCATAATTTCATCACAACTAAAAAGTTTTACCACCCAACGAAGTGGGCACGGGTCAGCTAGTTGGACATAAACATACAAAAAACAGTACTAAAACAGTTAGTTTTAATATATTAGGACCTTGCATTGAAAACTTCAATTTCCTAAGAAATACCGTAACTTATATTTTCAGTCATTAACCAAATTGCAAAATACTTCATGTCAAAGCGACATCATTAGGCTTCAATTATCAGTCTGTGTCATTTCTTTGAAGTGTCAACAACGGTAATTTTGTTAGCTTCGAAGATGTCGAAATTTGAGCCGACAAAACGTCATTTGCGTGAAGCAATGCTTTTTCATCTTAAGAAAACTGCCGCAGAATGTCATAGATTGCTGCTGGAGGCTTGCGAGGAATTTACTCCAACAGAAAGGACTGTTGAGACTTAGTTTCTTCGATTCAAAAGTGGTGATTTCAACGTGCAAGACAGAGCGCCCAGGCCAGGAGCAAAAATTTGAAGAAGCTGAATTGGAGTCGATACTCCATGAAGATTTGAGTATGACGCTGGCAAAGATAAGTGAAGTCCTTAATATTCATCCCTCAACCGTTTAGAGACGTTTAAAATCTATAGGAGTCATTCAAAAGGAAGGGCATTGGGTTCCTCACGAGTTGAAGCCGAGAGACATCGAAAGACATTTCTGATGACTTGTGAAATGCTCCTTCGCCGTCAGAAAAGAAAAGGTTTTCTCCATCGAATAATCACCGGCGACGAAAAGTGGATCTTTTACGAGAACCCCAAACGCAAAAAATATCGCTCGTACCCCAGTGAATCACTTCCATCGACCTCAACAGTCACGCCGAAGAGAGACATCCACGGATCCAAGGTAATGCTTTGCATTCGGTGGGACCAAAAGGGTGTCATCTGTTACGAGCTGCTGAAACCGGGAGAAACCATCACGGGCGATCGCTATCGAGCTCAGCTCAAGAATTTGGGCGATGCTGTGAAGATAAAACGGCCGGAATACGCTAAAAGGCACGACAAGGTAATTTTCCAGCATGACCATGCTCGACCACACGTCGCGATACAGGTCAAGAACTTCCTGGAAACGCTTCGCTGGGACATCCTACCTCACCCGCCGTACTCCCCAGATATTGCACCATCCGACTACTATTTGTTCCGGTCAATGGCCTATGGCTTTTCCGAGCAGCGCTTCCTGTCTTTCGAGGATTGGAAAATGGCTGGATTCGTGGATAGCCTCCAAGAACGAAGACTTCTTCCGCCGGGGAATCTGTCTCTTGCCAGAAAGATGGAGAACGTCATAGCTAGCGATGGACAATACATTGAATGAAATGCACTTTCCAATTTGCTTCGAAATAAATGTTCAAAATATCACAAAAAAAAAACAATTTTCCAATTCAAAGACCTAATAGAATGTGTCCTCCTTTTGCGTTGATAACACCTTTAACTCTTGTAGGCATATAATTCGCCAGGTTTTAACAGCTTCCTTTCAGTTCATTATGGTGAAACCAGACTTGAAAACTGCACTGATCATCTTAGTTTTCGTTGTACAATCCATCTAGGAGAGCCATATTTTGCAATCGGCCCAGAGGTTTTCGATCGGGTTGAGATCGGGGGAGTTTTCGGGCCGTTCAAGTACAGTAATTTGGTTCTGTGTGAAAAACTGTTTCACTTTTTTTCAAAAAATGACATGGAGCGAGATCCTGTTTAAAAAAATCCTTCATTGGAAGGATAGACTTTGTGGAGCTCCCGAATCATATGGTTTGATATGGGAGCTCCGTCGCCCGTGGATCACGTCGGGGTCACCACTGTGAGGGACCACCCCTCACTAGACTCCAGGTTGTGCGGTGTGAGGTGGTGGTATCAACTTGCGGGTTGTCTCCGTATTGAAAGGCGATTTTGAGTGAATTAGAAGGTATTTATTGAATTGGTTGAGAGTTCGATATTGCCGGTTATAACGCTTCCCGAATAGGTAATATTGACGCGGCTGAAGCGACTCGCGGAATGGATGCGTTTACGAGGATGTGAGGATATGGATTTTACTTGTGCTCCTAGTATCTCGTACTGGGCACTGCTCGAGTCTGTGGGAATGCAGACTGATGCTTCTCGATAAGGAAAGGAAGGAAAAGGGGAACCAAGGAGTCGGACTCATTGAGCGACCTCCTGAGAGGGGTACCGAGTATGCCGTAGCAACCTTGGGGGAGGTGATCACTCGAGGAATGATATTTTGGTTGCTTTTTCGCCGGTTTATATAGGCCGGGAAATGATGCAATCCAAAATATTCCGAGTAAAAGTAATGTTTCATCGTGCTGATTCATCGCTACACGAGTTAAAATAGTAGCTGAATTGTGTCAGTGGATTTCACTGGAAATCAATGCATTTGTTGATTTCATGTGACGGTACTTAAGGGCCGTTACAGATGTCAATATTATTATTATTATTATTATTTTATAGCATTAGCAGCTTAAGCTGATGCATGCATTTCACTTTTTTTCTTTTTTTTATGTTGAACTTTTTTTTTTTTATGTTTTTGTCCAATTGGTTTCTAAATCCGTTCACATTTTTAGCACAAATGACCTCCTGCGGTAGTTCATTCCAAGAGTCCACAACTCTGTTCACCAAGAAATGTTTCCTCGGGTTAGAATTAAATCCTGAACGATTCAACTTTAAGCAGTGCCCTCTAAGCTGTGTATTGTTATTCCTTATAAATATTTCCTCGAGCTTTGGTACGTCGTAGTAATCATTGAGGATCTTATATGTCTCAAAAAGATCTCCTCGTTGTCGACGCTCCTCTAGGCTGCTGAGTCCGAGTGCTTCAAGTCGGCGTTCGTAGTCTTGTTGTTTGAGCTGTGGGACCATTTTTGTGGCCCGCCTTTGCACACGCTCCAAAAGTTCTACATCCTTCCTAAAGTACGGATTCCAAATCAGAAAAGCATACTCCAATAAAGGGCGAACATATGTTTTATACAGTTTAAGGAATAGCTCTGCATTTATGTAAGAGAATGCCTTCCTAATCATGTAGAGCAGGGAGTTGGCTTTCTTGGCAACCTCTATAATGTGTGTCTCCCACTTCAGATCATCGGATATTGTATATATATTGGTCCAAATTTGAATTCGGACTTGTTTGTATAATAAAATGAAAAATAAATAACAGAAATTATATTACAGGAGTGCTTCTTCACTATGACGATGCCACACTGAAGGAGCTATACTTTTTGGATCCGCAATGGCTGTGTGACATATTAGCACACGTTGTCACCGTTAGAGAGATCAACCCTTTCGCCAGAGGAGGTATGCTCTTGTAATTAATTTAAATAATTGAATTAGGAATAACAGTGAAAGTATTTCTCTACTCTATATAAAATCAAAGACTATTGTGGTTGTTTGACATTATAAATAGGATAGAAAACGAATTTACCAGGTGAAATTTGTAGCACCCAACGTTTCGTTGACGTTGCAGCCGCCGTTGAAATTGACCCAAAATATAGTTCGATTTTTGAGGCCTGTAAAGGATGTACTACCACTGCAAACCGCGGGTGTTTATAAAGTCGAATGCAGTTGCGGTCTATCCTACGTTGGACAAACGAAACGGCCCATAGGCCACGCGACTGACAGAACACATCAAAGCTGTTAAAAACGTTCAGCGAGAAAAATCGGCGATCTGCAAACATATATTGGATAGCGGAAGTAACCACTGGATGCAGTTTCAAAATCCCATTGTGCTATCCAAGGAGCAATTCTACTTTTCTCGCATGATCCGGGAAGCCATTGAAATAAGAAGAACCCCGAACTTCAATAGAGACGACGGTTACAAACTCTCTTCTACGTGGAACCCTCTTCTTAAAATGTTCCCGCCGCCGAACGCAAGGACGTAAGACAGGATACAGTGAGTGTTGTGTGCAAGATGGATTTTCAAAATTCGCACGCTCCGATCCCGACCCCCCACCACCGTTATAACCTATGCAGTGGCGGCAGCGGTATGCGGCCTACCCGCAAAACAACAGATTGACAGCTCTTCAGTCTACCCTGAACAACGGCGGCTGCAACGTCACCGAAACGTCGGGTGCTACAAATTTTACGCGGTAAATTCGTTTTTTATACTATTTATAATATTTCTCTACTCGATCGAAACGAACTCAACCGATTTCTGATCGAATTGTAACAGACGATGAGAATTAGATCCTGTCAGTGGCAGTCTCTTCATATAAGCCGAAAAGCCCGGCTTGCCTGTTCTTCGTAATTAACAATTAAATAAATGAATAACACAATTCGTAAAAAAACAACAGGGGTTAAAACCCCTCACATGGGAGTTAACCATTTGGGGTTAGACGCTTACCAAAGCTAAGATGCGTTTTATATTTCAAATTTCAATGCGATCATTTTACAGGGTCATTTTATTTTTTTATGATCCGTATAGTGGTTTACAAGTTATAGTCGTTTTTCTCAAGGTCGTCGACTTCACGTGCGAAACTGTCAGGCGCATACGTGATGGCTAAATTTTTACTTCGCGAGCCAAGGTATTAAATAAATTAATTTGCTAGCGCCTACGAGTGCTATCTAGCGGACGCAGCTCGCTCCACACGGCGAAATTTATTGACAGAACTGCGACAGCTCGCTGCACGCCGCGCCGTCGGTAAAGACAGCGTGCGATTGCTGCTATGTACCGACGTGTCATTTCGCTCGCTCGCACATGTGGGCTTTCAATATGGCTTTCAAAATCAGTGTACCTCTCACTAACCAGTGGCAAATTACTCAAAACAATTATAAGTATATACAGGACTTTACTATGCAAGCCAAAGCCAGGCTTGCCCATGACGTTGAAAGCGAACGTGTCAAAATATCGCAACTTGAGTGCAACTTCACTTCACTGTAGTTAGTTGGTTTGTGCGACGACCGAGTAAAATCTGCGAAGACCAAGTAAAATCTTTGAGTTTTGAGCAAAAGAAGTTACCTACTAGTTTCTGGACCTAAACCTACACCCGATCTGTGTATTTCTCAGACAAGTAAATCGCATAAAAGACAATTTAATAGATCAGTGTACAAAACTCACTGGGTTGGATGCTCCCATTTCAATAAATTGTTTTGTTACTGCTGTATAATTTTTTTTTGGAATATCGTATCACAGCCGTGTGTATGTGAATATGAACGGGTTTGCCCGTTGTAGTTGACAACTCTATTTATACTTTCGGTTGCATCTCAACCAGTGATGTAATGTGTAGCTCTTTTATAATTACATCTCCTCTTTTTCTGAATAGGTATAATGAAGTTGGAGGACCTGAAGCACGTTATTCGTTCGTCAGCCCTGTCAGGGGCAGACGGCAGCTCCTCGGACGGACCTCAACCCGACGCCGAAGAAGCCAGAGCCTTGGCCGTATCATTACTCAATAAATTTGAGCTAGCTCTCTGCTGGGATGGGAGATCGCTCATCGTTCCGCCGTTACTACCCGATACACACACTGCTGCTGTCAAGGTTGGTAGCCACTACTGTAGGTACAAACTGACACTGGTTTTAATCTCTCAGACTAATCAGCCAGAACGGCAATGGTCTTGGTTATGGCAGTACAACCATGAGCGATGTGGACTTAAAGAAGTCTCTGTTGCGGGGAGATTACGACAGCAATAGTATGGCTCACGCTATTGGCCTTCAATGCCAGAATGATTGAACAACAATTGGGGACTTTTGCATTCCTCCTCCAATGCACTGGAATATAATGTTGTATGACTGGACGCCAGAGATGCTGAAATTGTATTTAAATGCCTTTTAGCATACGCTTCCAAACCCCAGTAACCTCGCTTGTTTGAGCTTTGCCGAGGATAGTTCATGCCCCCTTTGTAGCAATACCCCTTGCACAGCCAGGCATATTCTAGCTGGTGGCAAGGTGGCCTTAGATCAAGGACGGTACACTTATTGCCACGACAAAGTCTTTGCTGTTATTCGCGAGGTAATTAGCCTCTCAGTAGCTCGTGCCAACAAGGGTTTAACAATACCCTCCGAACCCACAATACAGTTTATGCGGGATGGCTCTAAAGGTAAAAAACATTTCACTACAAAATCTTTCTCAATAATCGAAAAAGCTTCAGATTGAATTCTGGACGTCGATTCGGTCTCTAAGCAGTATAAATTCTCTGAAAGTCTCGGATGCATAGCCCTGCGTCCAGATATAACTCTTTACTCTCTATCTCGGAAGATGGCTCTTATCATAGAATTAACTGTTCCATAGGAATCAAATATCCCAAAAGACCACGAGTACAAATTAAATAAATACCATGATCTCGCAAATACCGTCACCCGGAACGGCTTCACTGTTCACCTTCACGCGACGGAAGTTAGCGCTCGTGGCCTGCCAGCTAAATCTCTGTTTCACCTTTTTAAAGATCTTGGTCTTTCCAGGAACATAATCAACTCCTTCTTAGAAAAATTATCTAAAACCGCGATTTCCGCATCTCAAATTCTATGGCTTCGAAGGGGGAGTGAATGGGTGGTAAGGTGAACTCTCACATGTGGCAAGACAGCTGTCCTAAACCTACCACAGCCGGTCGTTAGTCCGGAATCCACTACCCACCCCCCAGAAGTGTAATAACACCGAAGACTATCGCGGTTGTTTGACATTATAAATAGGATAGAAAACGAATTTACCGCGTGAAATTTGTAGGACCCGACGTTTCGGTGACGTTGCAGCCGCCGTTGTCTAGGGTAGACAGTCTACCCTAGACAACGGCGGCTGCAACGTCACCGAAACGTCGGGTCCTACAAATTTCACGCGGTAAATTCGTTTTCTATCCTATTTATAATGTAATAACACTATATGATAGGCCCGACTTCGGTCGGTGAAGTCCATGGCAGCTCCGTTTGTATTTTATTTTATTTATGCAATCGAGCCCATAAAGACCAGGGATTGGCCTAAAAAGAGGTGAAGGGGAAAAAATCTAAGGCAAACAAGGTGTGGTATTAGGGAACTCACTCTTAGGCTAATTAGATAGTGCTTGAAATTTTCCCAGAACAACTTCTCGTAAGGGAAGGGCGTTCGGATTATAGAGGCGTTTTGATTAGTTGGGTTTGTTTAAATAAAATACAAACAGTGCTGCCATAGAACTTACCGACCGGTAGGCCTATCTTTTTATTATCTATCCCATGTTATCTATCTATCTATATACTAGCTGTTGCCAGCGGCTTCGCTTCGAGTAAAGTTTTGGAATCCATTTGTTAATTTAAGTAGGGTGGCGTTGTGTTTGACAATGGAATTTTACCAGAAATATCCGCGAAATGACGCGCGAAATTATTCTAGCGGCCGTCTATGCCTCTATGGTAATAATGAGATATTTGGTATGGATTTTAGCATGCGTTCGAATTAGAAAATAACATTACTGTGCGCTCCGGTAACAAGCCGCCAATACTGTGCGCTCTGGGAGCAAGTTATCGGGGTGAGCGGTGAACTTCAGACTAACGACCGGCTGTCGTAGGTTTAGGAGAGCTGTTTTGCCATATGTGAGCGTACTCCTTACCACCCATTCACTCTCCCTTCGAGCCATAGAATGTGAGATGCGGAAATTGCGGTTTTAGATAATCTTTCTAGGATAGAGTTGATTATTTTTCTGGAAAGACCGAGTTTTTTAAAGAGGTGAAACAGAGATTTGGCTAGCAGGCCTCGAGCGTCAACTGACAGTGAAGCCGTTCCGGATGATAGCATTTGCGAAATCATGGTATTTATTTAATTGGTACTCGTGATCTTTTGGGATATTTGATTCCCATGGAACAGTTAATTCTACAATAAGGGTCATCTTCCGAGACAGGGAGCAAAGAGTTACATGTGGACGGAGCGCTATGCATCCGATACATTCAGAGAATTGATACTGCTTAAAGACCGAATTGACCTCCACAATCCAATCTCAAGCTTTCTCGATTATTGAGAATGGTTTTTCTATTGTGATTTTTTTTGCATTTAGAGCCATCCGGCACTAACTGTATTGGGAATTTGGAGGATACTGTCAAACCCTTGTTGGCACTAGCTACTGAGAGACTAATTACCTGGCACATATCAGCAAGGACTTTGTCGTGGCAGTAAATGTACCGTCCTTGATCTAAGGCCGCCTTGCAGTCAGCTAGAATATGTCTAGCTGTGCAATTGGTATGCATAAGCCGTAACCGACCAACCGAAGATTATTCCTATGAAGATTGAACAAACTGTCTCCAACGCTGTGTGGCTTTTTAAGGCAGGTACATCGATGGCGACAATGTGGAATTTTAAATTCAACTAAATAAAAAAAAATAAAAAAAGAAACTCACTATTTTATTGACACACACTGTTCAATTTGCCATTTTCACTACTGCTGTTATGTGTAAGTTCTTACCACTATACACCCAATATTTTTTAACAGTTACCCCTGAGGAATCGCCATTGGTCTTCGTCGCGTTCCTCGTCCACATCCGCCCCGGCAACTTCTCCGTCTTCGGAAGGACCAAAATATGGATCTCGATCAGACGCATCCGGTTGCATGCGGCGACTAGTCCTCATGTCCTACGTGCCCAGCGGTTTCTGGCCTCGTCTGGTCACCAGGATGTTGGCAGACGATCAGATACCCGAAGTTGTCGCAGCCTGCTACCAACTACCTGAAGAGGTATGTAACATAAGTTTGTTTGTTTGTTTGTTTCTACTCTTTATTGTGACATTTCGCAATGGGCGGGTTTTATTGTCATACAACAATCTCTTGCAACCAACCCTACTATGATGTGTTTATATGAATGTGTGCTTGTAACATGTGTGTAAGTGTGTGCATTGTTATTGCATTCGATCGACATAATTCAAATGCAATTTCAGTAAAAAAATAACAGTAAAAAAAAATAATATCAGTAAAAAAAATAATTATGACACTATCTCACCAAAACAATAATTACTGCCAAACCACTATATCCATAAATAAAATAAAACATAAACATAATAAAACATAATAAAATAAAAAAAATGAAATTAAAATAAAATTATAACGGGGCCGTCACGCTGAATCGTGTTTTGACCGATATCGGCCAATCGGGGCTCTAGGGGTTAAGCTATCATTTTGCCAAAACGAAATTGGTAAATTATTTCCATTTGTAAATTATCTTTATTCTGTTACTGTTTTCCAAAAAAATAAAAACGAGCGAGATTTGTCTTCAGTTTTTGAAAAACCTAGAGAAGATTCTCAATATTAAAAAATACTATTTACACTAGCGTATGGTCTATTTGCATTGTACCATGACAGTTTTTGAAACTTCCATACAAAAAATATAAGAAAAAAATGTTTGAAATTACATAATTCCAGAAATGTTATGGCCAAACATTATTTTTTTTCTATTTATTAAAGCTACTTTTGAGTTATATAAAAAATAACACAGTGATCTTAAGTTATTTTATTATTGTAATTTAATTTTTACTTTATATAAAACAATTCATTTGATAATTTATTATATTATAATTGAAAAGCCAAATCGACGCGCGAAGCCGAAATCGTCATTCGTAATTGGCCACTGCCAACGGTGGGACGTATTCCTTGTCGCTGCGGTATAGCTATACATCTTTATGTATATATCGAAAGCGCGCGGGCGCGTGGCATTGCAAAAATATCTAAATTTTTAGTCGCGTCAACTCGGAAGGGAGCCTTAATAATAATTTTTAATAATGCAAATTAGTACTGAAATACTAGAGTACTGCTAGAGTATAATAATTTGACCACTCAATGTAGATTTGGAGGTCATCCGCGTAATAGATACTGACATTATTGATAGAGTGCTATAGCCACATCGACAAACTCGTACACACTCTTCAGGTATATAACATAAGTTTGTTTGTTTGTTTCTACTTTTTATAGTGACATTTCGCAATGGGCGGGTTTTATTGTCATACGACAATCTCTTGCAACCAACCCTACTATGATGTGTTTATATGAATGTGTGCTTGTAACATGTGTGTAAGTGTGTGCATTGTTATTGCATTCGATCGACATAATTCAAATGCAATTTCGTTAATTTTAAACCAACGGAAAATGGTAACCCAGCCTGGATTCGAACCCGGAACCAAACAATGTAAGATCAGGCTACCTAACCACTATGCCACCAAGGCCGTGTGTAAATAATCGACACAACTTATAACGTACGATTAGGGATTCTATCGCGTTATACCAACACAAAACAAAAGCGCCACCGCATTTATCAAAAACGCGGATAAAGAAAAAATACCATAGGTTAGGTTAGCGATGACCGAAAAATGAAAAAACAACCACAGGGTCGGGGAAAGAATTTGGTTTGGCTCTAAATTTGGCAAAACGGAGAATAAACCTTCGCAATTTTAAAATTAAACTACAAATTTAAAGTTATAAAACAACGGTCCTTTATTGAGCAGGTAGTTCCGTAAATCTCCTGTTCCGACTACGGTGACATGTTGTACATTTATAGGTTTAATTTAAGATATCCAGACGAGAATGAATCCGGGCACGGTTGGCCGATTCGTGAGGGTTTGTTACAATTGGAAATAAAGGGCGACACAGCCAAAACCTCGCTGTGACGAAAAGAGAAAACCACCATTACTACAAAACCCGTTTAGCTAATTGAATCCCCAAAAGAATTAAACACTTACTAAAAAATAGGACCTTGTTCACATCACTTTAAAACACCGCACTTCTAGTGCACAAACAGCTGCGGATTACTTCGCTTTTAGCGAGTTTTCTGTCGCCCAGTGCGAGTCAGAAGTGCTGCTCGCACCATCTTGGAACCAATGTCCCCTTCAATAGCCGTGGCTAGGTTGGACAGACCGGTAATGCCTGTCGTTAAACCAACTTTAGGAGATTAAAAAAAACTCATGACAACTCATGTTCACAATAAAATAGTAATATTTTTGTAATATTTATTACATTTATTAAAAGGTTCTTTTGAACTTGATTTTTAATTAAATCTCTTGGTTTTATTGACATGGCAAGGACACCAGGAGGGTAATTTTTTATTGGGCCGCGCAATACGGCTATTTTTAATTGACAGCTAAAATGTCAAGGCTGTTAGCGATTTTTTTGGTTTTGGAGAAATGCTCTAAGATTTGGAACCATGATTATGAAACAACTCAAAAACTGAGTAAGACAAATATAAAAAAACACGAGAAATACACGCGAAACATGTTGCGATGCGTGCAACATGTTTTTGAAACATAACATGCCACGCAAATTTGGATTTTTGTTACAAACTCACAACTCCCCTTTACCTTACCTGAACGTAAGCGATGTATTAAGGAAAGTTTTGTGACGGTGGTAGAATTCATGTTATTTAAACTCCATACATTTTTATTGTTTTCACAAAAAGCACAAGTTTTCAACAAGATACGAACTGTCTATAGTATTGTGGATGACTTTATGTTACAGTACCATATCAGCACTATGCATCGATCTTCTAGAGAATTTAAACTGAACAAACAATTATACCGCATGAAGTTTGTAACACCCGACGTTTCGGCAACATAGCAGCCGCCGTTGTTTAGGGTAGACAGTCTACCTAAGACAACGGCAGCTGCAACGTCGCCGAAACGTCGGGTGCTACAAACTTAACGCCGTAAATTCGTTTTCAATCCTATTTATAATGTCAAACAACCGTGATAGTCTTCAATTTCATATACTGAAGTAGTCCAGCATGCGCTCGTATGTTAGAAGTCTCAAGCGTCCACGAGAATTAAGATGTTTTAAAAAACGTCTTCGGATACCTTCTAACCTGCTTTTGTAAACCGAAAATTGTAGGTTCCGAATTGTGATAACTAAATTTCACTACATCTCTTTTTTTAGTAGCATTTATAATGCTACTAGCATAAATTATACGTTTATATATATACGTTACAATAAAAATCACAGTTAAGAGGCCGTGGCGGCCAAAAGCTATATGAAGCATAATTTTGTGGCCTGGTTGTTCGAACACGAAAAAGAATTTTAATACAACTAAAGGGTCCGCCAAATAACTTTTTTTTTTTGAAAATGCTATAAAAAAAAACTACTGATTATTTTTTCAAATTTCTTTTTTTATTTGAAAGTACAATCCCTCCGGTTAATGATGGAAAATAATTTCGTTCAAATGGCTGCCTCGGCTGGCCATGCAGTAGCCTACACGATGGGTCCAATTTTTAAGTACATTATCGATTGTGTGCAGCTGTATTTCACCAATGGCTTCACGAATATTGTCCTTTAAAGCGTCAATTGTCTCTGGTTTGTCGGCGTAACACTTATCTTTGACGGCACCCCACAAAAAGTAGTCCAACGGTGTCAAATCGCAGCTCCGAGGTGGCCAAACGACATCAGCTCTGCGGCTGATAATGCGATTTTCAAAAACAGGGCGCAAAACATCAAGTGTAGCGTTGGCTGTGTGTCACTTAGCGCCGTCCTGTTGAAACCAAATGTTGCCAATATCCTCCTCTTCAATTTCTGTAAACAAAAATTCGTTCAACATGGCCCGATAACGATCGCCATTGACGGTAACGGCCACTCCTTGCTCATTTTCGAAGAAAAATGGCCCAATTATGCCTCTGGACCAAAATCCGCACCAAACAGTGACTCGTTTTGGGTGCACCGGCTTTTCAATGAATGCGTGCGGGTTTTTTATGCCCCAAATGCGACAATTCTGCTTGTTTACATACCCGCCAAGATGGAAATGAGCTTCATCTGGAAAGATGATTTTTTTGGCAAAATCCGCATCTTCTGCAAGTCGATCGCAGGCCCACTTAGCGAAGCGAAAACGCATTGGATGGTCAGTTGGCTTCAACTCCTAAACCAATTGGACTTTGTACGGCGTCATACCAAGGTCTTTACGCAAAATTCGTCTCAATGATGTCTGCGAAATGTCCAATTGTTGAGAACGACGGTGAACTGATGTTGATGGCGATTCACGCACACTTTCGGCCACAGCAGCAATATTCTCGGGTGTACGCACTGTTTTTGGCTTTTCACGCGTTGGTTTATCGATGAGGATGCCAGTTTCTTTCACCTTTTTCACAAGGTAACGAACATACGGAGCTGACGGTGCTTCTCTTCTTCCAAAATCCGTTCGCAATTTTCGCACACATTCTGCAACATTACCATGATTTTCAAAGTAAAGTCGCAAGATTTCCCAGCGTTGTTCAAGCGTATACACAACCATATTCGTTCAGCGGAAGGATAAAACTAGTTATCTGTCAAATCAGACATGAGGTAAGTGTTGCCATACACGAAATAAGCACTAGTTGAAAAAAAAACGTTACATGGCGGACCCTGTATACCGGATTTTAAAAACCCGGTCCTTAACCCTTCAGGCCTCGGCCCCTCAGCCGATTGACAAGTTGATGTCCCAAAAAATTTTAGTAAATATCAGTAAAAAAATTGAATTATGACACTATCTCACCAAAACATTAATTACTGCCAAACCACTATATCCACAAATAAAATAAAACATATAAACATAATAAAACATAATAAAATAAAACAAATGAAATTAAAATAAAATTATAACGGGGCCGTCACGCTGAATCGTGTTTTGGCCGATATCGGCCAATCGGGGCTCTAGGGGTTAAGCTATCATTTTGCCAAAACGGAATTGGTAAATTATTTCCATTTGTAAATTATCTTTATTCTTTTACTGTTTTCCAAAAAAATAAAAACGAGCGAGATTTGTCTTCAGTTTTTGAAAAACCTAGAGAAGATTCTCAATATTAAAAAATACTATTTACACCAGCGTATGGTCTATTTGCATAGTACATACTCATACATAATTATGAATAAATATGAGAACGTCAAAGAAGTGAAAAAAACGCGGAACCAGATCTGGTCGTATCATACTCAACGGATAATTGTTTCAGAACCAGATTTGGTCGTATCATACTCAACGGGTTAAGTTATGTTATTATTGTAATTTAATTTTTACTTTATATAAAACTATTCATTTGATAATTTATTATATTATAATTGAAAAGCCAAATCGACTATATTAGACGACGCGCGAAGCCGAAATCGTCATTCGTAATTGGCCACTGCCAACGGTGGGACGTATTCCTTATCGCTGCGGTATAGCTATACATCTTTATGTATATATGGAAAGTGCGCGGGCGCGTGGCATTGCAAAAATATCTAAATTTTTAGTCGCGCCAACTCGGAAGGGAGCCCTAATAATTATTTTGAATAATGCAAATTAGTACTGAAATACTAGAGTACTGCTAGAGTATAATAATTTGACCACTCAATGTAGATTTGGAGGTCATTCGCGTAATCTACATTGAGTGTAGATTACGCGGATGACCGCGTAATAGATACTTACATTATTAATAGAGTGCTATAGCCACATCGACAAACTCGTACACACTTCAATAGCCGCGTAAGTCACTCACCATCCTCTTATTTTCGCCCTTAACCCCTCAGAGTGTTAATAGAGACACAATCAGGTGGATTAAAAGTGATCTAGTCACGGTCCTAGGAGAGTACAAAATCCTGCAGTTCTAGTGCTACACATTTGTTTTCTACAAAGTAACGTATGGATTTACAGCTGTCTTTGGATCCGGCTTCACTGGAGCTATCGGGTAGTTGGCAACTCTGGCAGACGGGGCTCCGATTGCTGTATGGTGAGATAGTACTGCTGACGGTGCGAGAAGCAGCGCCCACCACCAACTACGATGATTTCCTTCTCGATGGCTGTACTTCGGACGGCTACGAGCAGGCCGATGACTATAGAAATATTAGGTACGTTTCGCCACAAATAATTATTAGAAATAAAAAAATATTTATTCAATTAAATTAATGAATTTATTCATTAACTTCTCACTCTTAGGAGAAAGTGCTTTAGGCCCTCAACCGTGGGTGAGCGCCGTCTGGCGCCATTTTTATCAGTTTTTGCTTCTATTTTACAAGAAAGTATCTAAACATATTACTAACTTATCCCATTCTACGTTGTGTAATATACCAAAAAGAGAGAATGACGGACGGTCAATGGATTTTTTCCGGTTCTTGTAGATGCTTCAGCGCCAAAATCAATTTGAAGCCGAGCGAGGCTCTGCTGAACTGTCAAATTACGCTTAAAATTTTAGAAAATCATATAAATAAAAATACAAAAGTTCTATTTTTTGATGACTGCCAACAAAAAAAAAAGTGTAATATGTTCAGGATTCATCTATGTATGTTTTCCGTTTCTCTATTCCACCATAACTTCTAAACAGTTGAACCGATTTGGAAATGTGTTATATTGTTAAAATCGTTATGTCATCCCGAGTGGCATAGGTTACCTTGACCACAGTATACCAAATAGTAGCTTTACTCTCAGCTACAGGACATTGCGGGAAGAAGAAGCGAGGAGTGTAGGCAGAAGAGTACGTCTCGACGAACCTTTGGTTAGTGTTACGCGCGGATAAAGGCTGATGACATTTTCGAACATTTGAGTCGAGTAGCCGACCTCTGGCGGCCATATCCGAGCCCTTACGACTCGTGGCGTATTCGTTTCAATTTCAATTTTGTTCTAAGAGAAGCTACTGTCTGGTATACTGTGCCTTAACTGTCCAAATATCAAGTAAGTAATTGTCTAAATGTCCAAATGTCAATAAATGTATCGTATTTAGTGTCAAATAAAAGGTCTTATTGAGTACATTCCGGAAACATACATGTATCTCTATGGATAAATACATAAATAAATAAAATACAAACGGAGCTGCCATGGAATTCACCGACCAAAAATCGGGCCCATCATATATAATTAATATACTTCTGGGAGGTGAAGGGTGGATTCCGGACTAACGACCGGCGGTGGTAGGTTTAGGACAGCTGTCTTGCCACATGTGAGCGTTCACCTTACCACCCATTCACTCCCCCTTCGAAGCCATAGAATTTGAGATGCAGAAATCGCGGTTTTAGATAATTTTTCTAGAAAGGAGTTGATTATTTTCCTGGAGAGACCAAGATCTTTAAAAAGGTGGAACAAAGATTTAGCTGGCAGGCCACGAGCGCCTACTTCCACCGCGTGAAGGTGAACAGTGAAGCCGTTCCGGGTGACGGCATTTGCGAGGTCATGGTATTTATTTAATTTGTACTCGTGGTCTTTTGGGATATTTGATTCCCATGGAACAGTTAATTCTACGAAGGACCATCTTCCGAGATATAGAGTAAAGAGTTATATCTGGATGCAGGGCTGTGCATCCGAGACTTTCAGGGAAAAATAAAATATATTTCATTAAAAAAACCGTAATAAAAATAATTATTTACAAGTAAAGTACTACAAATGATTCCAGAAGCTAACGGAAAATCGGGTAATACCCCAATGAAATATATTTTTTTGAATAGCTTAGACCTTCAGGATAATGGTTCATTATGGGCAAAAATCGCTCAATACATGGGAAGGGGGTCAAATCGCTCTCATCAATTTTGTTTACACTAATAAACAATAAATTACATCAAGCGACCAGAAATGGTACTAATGTAAAAAGATAGTTTAGAAGAGTACATACAAACGAGTATAGAGGGCGTTAAATTTTATATAATTATTTGAGGTTTTAATTAAATGTCATTAAGATAATGAAAGATGCATCGCATTAATGTATCAAATATAAAGAAGATATTTAATAAAATCAGTCTTATTTTGTTGTTATGTTTAATACTTTACTCGTCCTCTCTACCTCCAGAATAACCAAAAATTCGATTCTGTGCAATTCCAAAGATCCGGCAATATCGAAGCACGTAATAAGTGGCCGTAGTGATTCAAATGTTCTACAAGCCCGCGTAGACTTCCACAAAAAGTTCCTTACTGGAATCAGCCAGAATGGCACTGGTCTGGGGTATGGCAGTACAACCACGTGGACTTGAGGAAGTCTCTTTTGCGGGGAGATTACGACAGCAAGAGTATGGCTCATGCTATTGGCCTTCAATGCCAGAATGATTGGACAACAATTGGGGACTTTTGCATTCCGCCTCCAATGCATTGGAAGGTAATGCTCTATGACTGGACGCCAGAGATGCTGAAATTTTATTTGAATGCCTTTCAGCATACACTTCCAGACCCCAGTAACCTCGCTCGTTGGAGCTTTGCCGAGGATAGTTCTTGTCCCCTCTGTAGCAATACCCCTTGCACAGCTAGACACATTCTAGCTGGCTGCAAGGTGGCCTTAGATCAAGGACGGTACACTTACCGCCATAACAAAGTTCTCGCTGTTATTCGCGAGGTAATTAGTCTCTCAGTGGCTCGTGCCAACAAGGGTTTGACAGTATCCTCCAAACCCCCAATACAGTTTGTGCGGGATGGCTCTAAAGGCAAAAAACGACTACAAAACCTTTCTCAATAATCGAGAAAGCTACAGATTGGATTCTGGAGGTTGATTCGGTCTCTAAGCAGTATAAATTCCCTGAAAGTCTCGGATGCACAGCCCTCCGTCCAGATATAACTCTTTACTCTCTATCTCGGAAGGTGGCTCTTATTGTAGAATTAACTGTTCCATGGGAATCAAATATCCCAAAAGACCACGAGTACAAATTAAATAAATACCATGATCTTGCAAATGCCGTAACCCGGAACGGCTTCACTGTTCACCTTCACGCGGTGGAAGTTGGCGCTCGTGGCCTGCCAGCTAAATCTCTATTTCACCTCTTTAAAGATCTTGGCCTTTCCAGAAAAATAATCAACTCTTTCTTAGAAAAATTATCTAAAACTGCGATTTGCGCATCTCAAATTCTATGGCTTCGAAGGGGGAGTGAATGGGTGGTAAGGTGAACGCTCACATGTGGCAACACAGCTGTCCTAAACCTACCACAGCCGGTTTGTAAGTCCGGAATCCACTGCTCACCCCCCAGAAGTGTAAAAAAAAAAAATAGTATGATGGGCCCGACTCCGGTCGGTGAATTCCATGGCAGCTCCGTTTGTATTTATTTATATACAATTGTTCATTTTCTGTAACGGCAGTCGTGTTTTTTATTCTTATCAATATATTTACTTAGTTAGTTAGTTAGTTAGTTTTCCTGGGCTATTTCCCGCACTTGGCCTCTTGATTGGGCCGTTGTGCGTGGCTCATGTTTCTATGTATGTTACTCCAGCCAACCCAGGCTGTCCCAGAAGGTTAGCAGCCTGTTTGGGTTGCTACAGGCCTCCGGGACAGATGCTGGAGATTGTAGTATTCTTGCCCGTTGCTCTGCCACGCTCCTGCATTCCATGAGCACATGCTGTGGCGTTTCTTCTTCCTCCATGCATCCTCTGCATAGAGGGCTGTCTGTCACACCTATGGTAAACAGGTGTTTGTTTAGGGGACAGTGGCCTGTCATAGTACCTATTACTTTACGGATTTTGTCCCTTTTTAATCTGATGAGGTTGCGGGCAAGTTTTTTAAGCGCTCTTTGTTTGCCTGCATCCTGCGTTTTTTTTCCATTCTTTAAGGTGGGTTTTGTCGGTGTTCCTGCGTAGCCATGTTTTTATTTGGGTTCCGGTCCATATACTATTTCCTTTAATCCCCTTTTGGCCAGTTTGTCTGCCGCGTCGTTGCCCAGTGAGGCGCTGTGCCCTTTAATCCATTGCAGGGTCACACTCTATTTGACCTTGCAATGGATTGAAGCGTATTGTGGCATTCTAGTACAAGGACAGAGGTTATAGTATTTTTTGCTAGCGCTTGTAGCACGGAGGCACTGTCGGAGACAAATTTCAAGCTTAGGTCTCTGACATCTTTGGCTGCAACTGCCTGTGCTGCTCTGGTGATGCCAATGTATTCTGCTTGGAAGATCGTATTTAAGTTGCCTAGGGTAGTTGATATTTTGATGTTTAGATCATTTGAGAAGACACCGGCTCCGGTACCTTGAGTGGTTTTGGAGCCGTCTGTGTATATCCTTACTTCATTTGTACCAGGTAACTAATACTATTTACTTGTTGTAATTATTTTTTTAAAATTGGTTATGTAAGTGGTCGGTTTCGGAAACTTTCAGTGTGACCTATGTATATCTTTCTCACAGATTTCGTCTGAAACAAGACGGCGTATGGTGCGATGTGGACATGCCCACGTCCGCTATCCTGGAAATTCAGCTACCCGCAGACATCCTCATTATCAAGCGGCCAGTGGACGATGAACATGGGCATTCCATCGGATATCAGGTATCTTCCCAAGTGCATCTGATCATATGTTGCAAAGAATGCAACATACCTGTGCGAGGTTTTGCTTTCAAATTCCTCCACGCTGTCATGGATCGCCATTTCTCAGCAGAGCGTCCATGCTGAACATGCAGCAAAGGAGGCATTGAAGGTTGTCAATCACTATGGGCGAACCCGCCACCCCTGGGAGTTACACTGGCCTATTGCCAACCTTTCTCCCATAATGTGAAAACAGACTTAAACACACAATCCACAGTCCAACTATGCAGGGTTGGTCACACTCACAGGTCAACACCCATCCGACGGACTCCACGCATGAAGTGCGAGCCTGGGTAGGGTTAGTTTCCCCTAGGAATCAACCTTCTGGCGCTACTGGACGGTCTGCGCACCGTGCAGCATAAGCCAA
Source organism: Micropterix aruncella (assembly GCA_944548615.1). NCBI lineage: Eukaryota > Metazoa > Arthropoda > Insecta > Lepidoptera > Micropterigidae > Micropterix > Micropterix aruncella. Next base: position 14,417,228 of record OX155974.1, on the reverse strand, counting down.
TCAATTGCGCACTCTGATTAATAGTCGGGGGAGTCTGGAAGCAGTACTGTTTCCTATAGAGCGGGGGTGGTTGCAGACCTGACGGCGACTGCTCTTGAAACGACCATCGGCTACCCGATCCTGGGTGAACAGCCGGGCAAAGGATGTCGTGGTCCGTGATAGATTCGGTATACACCATTTCACCGCTTGGTAATGGAGAGGACTGCACAAGCGACCTTGAACTCGTAACCAATCGAGAGACTGGAGTAATCTGGTCGCAATCGGAAGTAAGGGCGTGAGTTATCTCGCGGTTAAGGCGTTGGCCTCTTACGGGTTTGTGGCAGAGCTTGACGGTGGACTGTTCTGTCCAAGTCTTCTGCGCTCACTCCAGGGAGTAAGAACGACTAATCGTTGAAGCTTCTTGAGGTGACGGGCTCGCCCGTTGTAGTAGACAACTCTAGTCCAACTACGCCAACAGCTCAAAAGAGTTTGACACCTTACCGCGAAGCACTGGAAAGTTCCTCCTAGCGGGCTTCCTCGCGCCCTTACTACCAGTCCCCGGATTCTGAAGCGACGATACGATACCTGATTGTCGTCAATCGACAATATTTGTGATTCTGGAAACGATTTGACAGTCCTTCAATCGTCAGAAGTAAGGTTAGGACAGACAACAGCACATGAGGTGTCGTCTGCATGTCGTTGCTCTAGGAAGTAGCTAGGAAATGGGAGTAAAAATCCCCATTCAGGAATAATTACCGACTATTCCCATTTAAGATGATTGAAATTTGAATATAGCGCCGAGAAATAAGTATATTCGATGTAATAAATAAAGGACACAATACGAATTGCCCTTCCTGAAATCCGGTCCGAATTGAGCATACGCCACTTACTGCTAAGGAGCCGTCCACATATTACGTAATCACCGAGGGAGGGGGGGTTGGAGCTGGTGCTTACGCTTGTTTACATGGGTGCCCATCCTGATTACTTAATCAACTTTGGTCACCGCATTGCAATAAGCGTTTTCACCCCTCTCGGGTCCGGAGGCTCAACAAGAATTACACTTTCTCCTAATTGTTTTAGATTAAATGTGCATTTTTAACCCATATATGCCCAGCGATTCGAAAACGAGACAAGCAGTAGTACTTTTGTAAAAGCATCGGAAATTGTTTGTTAGCTCAACGAAATGAAAAAAAAATGCCATCTATCGCAAGAGTAGGGAACTACCTTGTATTAGCGACGAATTTTCAGCAGCATTGACACTTTTGATTGAAATAGTAAGCAGTGCAAATTGTGTTGTGTTCGCATCGCACAAGAATCATGTCGTCTCCCAAGAAAAAGTAAGTAATTATTCAGTTTAGTAAAGTTTTGTACAAGTATCAAAATTTTGTAGTAAATTTGAGTAAATTATGGACTTATTCGTGTTTTCAGAATTAGTTAATAGTAATTTATAAATACCTGGGTGGTTCTCCAAATATTGGGAAAAACACGGTTCCGGCATGAATAACTATGTTCCCGATGTCCCATAGTATTCTAATATTTTTTTACATGTAGAACTAAAGTACCTCTAACTTTGGAATATTTAACATGTGGCTTAATCATAATTGAAGGTCCTGAAAAAAAATGTGAAACCATGAAACTCTAATTACCGTCCCTGTCCCTTTCTCCATTTTTCGACTTTCGAGTGAATGGCATTCCACACTTGTAAATAATAGAGCTGTTTAACTTATGTATCCATAAACTACGATTCCAAAAGCTTTATTTTATATGGTTTTAATAAATCATATTTCATATTTTATACCGTTTATAACGTTCCGAACCGATGTCACCACAAATTCTCAAATTACCGTTGCCAGTTTTCAAAACGTCGCACATCACTAATTATTACGCCAATCACTAGAAGGCGTTTGCTATAAAGTTTACCCCAGTGTGCCCTTTGCACTGATCTAGAGCGGACCTATCGGCTGCGCCTACTTTTGTCGATAAATTGCACGGTACGTCTAATTTTGGAGAAAAGTTGCAATTTGCGGTTATTTCATAATTACCTTCGCAGCGAAATTAAAGTGCGTGTTACTTGGTGGAGTTGTGGTGAATATTACTTATTATTAAGTTTGTTGACGTTAACATTTTTCTAGCATTACTTTTTAGTTTTATAGTAAAAGTAGCCCTAAAAAAAATAAAAACCATCAAATCATAATTACCGTTATCCTAATTACCCTCGCCACGATTTCAAATTACCGTCGCCAATTTGTATTTCAAAGGCGTTTATCTTTTTTTCTATGACAGATATTTAAAACACTTTTACACTGTTATACAGTGCTCTTCAATATCTACAAAAAAAAAATATAAAAAAAAAATAAGAATAAAAAATTACATTCTTTGAAATCAGTGAAAGGACGCCGGATTTCCACATTTCTGGAGAACGACCCACCTATAATGTCTTTATAACTTTCTTGTTTCGAAAACGATACGTCGGGCAAATATACAGCGGAGATTTGTACTAAATCTATTTTTTTGTATTTTAGGCGGATCAGGTACTTAACTACGAATGAAATCGTTGATATGATCAATAATTTAGCTTCAGACGATGAAGCCACAGCAGCTGATGATACATGGACCCTCCAGGTGATGGACTTGTGTCAGATTCGGACTCGGGGGACGAAACAAATGTTTTGAAAATTTATCACGTCGTCAACTTTTGGCACCTGCTGAACTGACACTGCATGGAAAAAACTCCGATGATGGCAGCGAGTCTGATGAAGAAGTTTTAGGCCCAAGCACGTCAAGTCAGCCACATTCTATATCAAACCGTAGGCGGGGCCGGCCATTACAGTCTACAGATCATCCGCTTTTACCTCCACCACCACCTCCACTGCCTAAGGCAGCCCGAAAATGGGTGAAACGAGACTTATCCCAACATCATGATGAGTGGATTGCACCATTTCCAAGATCAGTAATTACTTTATCCGAAGCTTCAGAACCAGTTCCCACAATACACGCAGACGTGATGACGTTATCCTGCCTAAAGTACGCCTTACGCAGACACAAAAGTCCTTTGGATATTTGAGCTATAAGCTCTTTAACCAGCTACCACTCTCCACAAGGAAGATGGAAACCAAGGCGTTTACAAGATTTATAAAACAAAAGCTGCAATCCACACATGCTTTCTATAAGCTGGGTGATTTTTTTGAGCATGCCAATTCTTTGAAATGGGAATAACATTAATATGTAACTTTCAGGTACCTCATTTTAGTTTTTATTATTTAATTACAATATTATGAATTTAATATTTAATATGTAGATTACAATGTGTAATGTAACATACCTGATCATATACATACGTTGTTTTTTTCCAATTTTGTTTCGATACTTCCAATTGTGTGATTATTTTTTGTATAAAGTGCTTGATGACTATTAATATTCTTATAATAATAATCTATTTTATATGTATACTCATGTACATGGATTCAGCTTTATAATTTTTTTTAAAAAAAATATTTGTCTGTCGTGTAAAGCCGACTTTAGTCAATGCTATTGTTGAATTAATATTTATGCTTAAATAGTTTTATATCTACATATAAACTGACGAATTCTAATATGCGATAATTAGCTTTAATTCCTAATTCATGCTGTTATTGTATATTCTGAATAAATAAACTGAATACTGAATACTGAATACTGAAAAAGTTAATTTCTTTGAATTGTTTTTTAGCCACGACGTTATCATGCACATTGTCCGTCACTCTGTTACATATGCAGTACAAAAAGGAAACCTAGGGTTTAGCCTCTCTGATAAGGACATTTATTGTTTCATTGGCATTTTGATATTGACTGGATATTCTACGCTGCCGCGACGTCGGATGTATTGGGAAAGTAACGAAGATACACACAATATCTTGGTGGCGTTATCAATGCGGAGAAACCGATTCGAAGAAATTCTTTGGTATTTCCATGTGGCCGATAACAATAACCTTTGCCCTAATGACAAAATGGCTAAAGTCCGCCCTCTTTTCGATTTACTCAATAAAAAGTTCCTGCAATATGCCGTAATCGAAAAGGACATCAGTATAGACGAGTCTATGATACCTTACTATGGTAGACATGGCTGTAAGCAACATATCAAAGGAAAGCCTATTAGATTCGGATTCAAAGCATGGATTGCGGCCTTACGCTTAGGATATTGCTTATGCGCCGACCCATATCAAGGCTGCTATGAAACATATAGTACTGGGTTAGGACAAAATGTTGTGCAAAAACTGATGACTAAGATTATGAATATCTACAAAGAAACAAGATTCTCAGTTTTCTGCGACAATTTGTTCACAGGATTACCGCTGATAACAGCAATGAAAGATAAAAATATATAAATAAATACAAACGGAGCTGCCATGGAATTCACCGACCGGAGTCGGGCCCATCATAATACTATTTTTTTACACTTCTGGGGGGGATCAGTGGATTCCGGACTTACGAACCGGCTGTGGTAGGTTTAGGACAGCTGTCTTGCCACATGTGAGCGTTCACCTTACCACCCATTCACTCCCCCTTCGAAGCCATAGAATTTGAGATGCGCAAATCGCAGTTTTAGATAATTTTTCTAAGAAAGAGTTGATTATTTTTCTGGAAAGGCCAAGATCTTTAAAGAGGTGAAATAGAGATTTAGCTGGCAGGCCACGAGCGCCAACTTCCACCGCGTGACGGTGAACAGTGAAGCCGTTCCGGGTTACGGCATTTGCAAGATCATGGTATTTATTTAATTTGTACTCGTGGTCTTTTGGGATATTTGATTCCCATGGAACAGTTAATTCTACAATAAGAGCCACCTTCCGAGATAGAGAGTAAAGAGTTATATCTGGACGGAGGGCTGTGCATCCGAGACTTTCAGGGAATTTATACTGCTTAGAGACCGAATCAACCTCCAGAATCCAATCTGTAGCTTTCTCGATTATTGAGAAAGGTTTTGTAGTTAAATGTTTTTTGCCTTTAGAGCCATCCCGCACAAACTGTATTGGGGGTTTGGAGGATACTGTCAAACCCTTGTTGGCACGAGCCACTGAGAGACTAATTACCTCGCGAATAACAGCGAGAACTTTGTCATGGCGGTAAGTGTACCGTCCTTGATCTAAGGCCAACTTGCAGCCAGCTAGAATGTGTCTAGCTGTGCAAGGGGTATTGCTACAGAGGGGACAAGAACTATCCTCGGCAAAGCTCCAACGAGCGAGGTTACTGGGGTCTGGAAGTGTATGCTGAAAGGCATTCAAATAAAATTTCAGCATCTCTGGCGTCCAGTCATAGAGCATTACCTTCCAGTGCGTTGGAGGCGGAATGCAAAAGTCCCCAATTGTTGTCCAATCATTCTGGCATTGAAGGCCAATAGCATGAGCCATACTCTTGCTGTCGTAATCTCCCCGCAAAAGAGACTTCTTCAAGTCCACGTCGCTCGTGGTTGTACTGCCATACCCCAGACCAGTGCCATTATGGCTGATTCCAGTAAGGAACTTTTTGTGGAAGTCTACGCGGGCTTGTAGATCATTTGAATCACTACGGCCACTTATTACGTGCTTCGATATTGCCGGATCTTTGGAATTGCACAGAATCGAATTTTTGGTTATTCTGGAGTTGGCGTAGAGCAGAGAGGGCAGTTTAAGCGCTAGCCCAAAATTTTGTTTGGACCTGAAGAGAGTCGAGGGGTCAGCTGGTTTGGCTAAGGACAGCCAGGATTTTAAACTAGCTGTCACCAGCGCATCTAGACGGGACAGTTGGGTTTTGGTAAAATCGTAAATAAGAAGTGGAGGAGACTGTGTCGGACTGACCCAAAGGCATTCTCTAGGTCGAGCCAGCATACATTGATTTGGCGTTCGTGCTGTCGTTTTAGTGACGGGTACAGTACGTGGTAATCGCACTGAAAAGTGCCCTTTGAAAGACGACAAGCTATGCAAGAAGGAACAGCGAGGGTACCATGACAGTCGGCTTGACCTAAACAGTGGTATTTGTGCAGTACGCTGGAACAATAACAGTGTAGTAACTCTGTTATCCAGCGAATACGTCGTAGAACCTATACGAACTGCAAGGAGATACTCAGCTGCTCAAAAACAACGAATAAATGTGCCACAACCTAACCTTGTATACCAATAAAATCGTTTTGTAGGAGGTGTTGATCGGTTGGATGCAAACATCGGTACCTATTGAATAGCAATGAGGGGCAAAAAGTAGTATATTCCCTTACTTTTCTAGTTGATAGACATTGCAGTCAACAATGCTACCCTGCTAGCTCGCAATTTCTCCAAGGATATAGATACGCTGGAGTTTCGACGTAGCAATGCCCGAACCTTACTTCAAAAGTATGGCAACGATAAACAGCATCCGGGACCTAGCAAACGAGTATCTACGAATGTGCCTACATCAGTAAGAAAACATAACGCCGAGCACATGATTGGCAGGGCACCAAGTAGACTGCGATGTGCCTATTGCAAAAGCCTGACAGAAGTAAATTTACATTCTAAATGTTTCTCTGTATTTCATTCCTAATTTTTTGCTATGATTTAATGTTAAAATAATAATAAATATTAAAGAAACCCAATATAACATTTTTATTTTAATTATGTACCTATAACGAATATAGGCCCATTGTTTCGTTTTCGAACACCCCTAAAATACCTAGTTAACAAATTTTTTTTTTACTGAAACTAGTCAATATTGATATAGGGACCAGGGTTGTTGCGAATATCAGCATCAGCATCAGCATCAGCGGATTATTCGCATTATTTTCAATATCAGCATCCGCATCAGCATCCGCAATAATCGATGCTGATTTTTATTGCTGATATTCAAGGTCGTATCATCTCGTGTCACTCGTACGACTTGTAAATCCCGGGGGATTCTTGATTCGGGGGATCCCGGGGGACTCTAGCCGCGCAGGTGTTACATGCACCTGCGCGGCTAGCCGCGACAATAAACGAATGCAAGATTGACTGACTCATTACCGCAGCAGACATTGTCGGTGTAAGTAAACCACAAGTTTTATAATGCCTCCGCCATTGAAAAGTGAAGTATGGAAGTATTTTACATTAGTAAATAAAGATACCGCAAAGTGTAATATCTGTAAAATGGATTATTCTCGCAAAGGACGTACTAATACCTCGTTAAAAAATCACTTGAAGTTTAAACATCCAGAAGAGCATACCCGTTTTTTAAGCTGTGAGATCGAAAACCTGGAAGCCGCCGGAACTGCTGAAGAAGGTAGGGTAATTTTCTTATTTAGTTAAACATACGGGTGAGTTTTTAGTTAGTGATATCATTGAAGTGGGTGATTCAGTACATCGTCGAACTAACCAGGAAAATCGTTATTTTATTATTTTTGACTTTTTTCTAAAAAAAAACATGTATACGCTGTATTCTTTGCGGGGTTGTGACTACTTGTGACTTGTGTGACCTTGTGGGGGAGGCAAAGAAGCGCGTTGCGATTTTGTACACCTCTTTATTTAGTAGGTAATATAACTGTCTAATAAATGTTATGTATCTTACTTCCTTCCTACTATTATTATAAATGCGATAATTTAATACCTAACATACAACCTAACCTAGAACCCAACCTCCATGTCTAAATTTTAGAGAGTAAAATTAGTTTATTTGTTTTAGGTAAAATACTAACACCAATTCAGCGAGCAAAAAAGCAACAATCACTAGAGGAAGCATTTCGAAAGGATAAACAGTATGACAAAGATAACCCAAAGAGTTTAATTATTGACAAATTAATCGGCGAGATGATTGCTGTTCAGGACTTGCCATTTCATTTTGTGGAAGGTATTGGTTTCCGAAGACTCATGCTAGCGGTTATGCCAAAATATAATTTAAAAGGCCGCAATTTTTTCACTAACTATGTCTGTAAAGATTTATACGAAAAAGTTGCTGCAGAGGTGAAAAAAGTTATAAAGGAATTTAAATACATGACATTTACATCAGACATTTGGACGGATCCAAGTGCCAATGTTTCTTTGTTAAGTTTAACTTGTCATGGAACTACCGAAAATTTTGATCGCAAATCGGTAATACTAAAATGCGAAACTTTCGATAATCGCCATACAGGAGATATTATTGCCGAAAAATATGAATCTATGTTAACTGAATGGGGTATATCCAAAAATCAAGTACACTGCATTATTAGAGACGAAGGGTCAAATATGAAAAGGGCCATGGCAATATCAGAGTTCAGCGATATAGATTGCACAGCGCATAAACTTCAATTATGTGTGAAAAATGGGTTAAAGTCCCATCAAAGCATAATAGACATCTTACAAAAAATTAAAAAAATTGCGAACCATTTCAATCACTCGACAATAGCACAGAAAGAATTGAATGCTATTCAAGAACGCCTCAATCAACCAAAATTAACAGTTTTTCAAGACTGCGTCACGAGATGGAACAGTTCCTTTTATATGATGGAAAGATACTTGAAAATCAAAGATTCATTGAGCATTTACCGTAATAATAACCACAACATACAAGCTATTTTACCCGAAGAGTGGAAACTTATGGAAGACTGTGTGGAGTTGTTGCGACCTTTTGAAGAAAGTACACGGGAACTAAGCAATTCAAATGCTTTGATTTCATCCGTTATTCCGCTTATTCATGTACTTACGAAGAAACTTGACGACCAATTAGCTAAAACAGATAACTCAGACGCGATAAAACATCTTATTACTACCTTAAAAACAAATATTTCCGATAAATTTGATGATATAAAAAATAATTTCTTATTCGCAATATCCACCCTTTTGGATCCGCGATATAAAACCAAATTCTTCAGTGAAATTTCAATGGAAAGAGTTGAGACTGAAATTCTAAAACTAGCCAATATAAATAGAGACGAAATTGGTCCATCATCACCTAAGAGGTCAAGAAGAACTGCTCCTTTGATGAAAGCAGGAGACATAGAACAGCCCTCAACTAGCAGAGCTAGTAGACTAACCCTGCAAAGTGAACTTGCAGTTTTGCTAGATTCAAGTGACGAAGAAAGTAGTGAGAGTGACATCAATAACTCAATTGCGGATGCGAATTTGAAACTTAAAAATCTGCTAAGACAATATTACAAAGAAAAAAAGATTATTGTGTCACAAAACCCACTTGACTGGTGGAGAACGCATGGAACAAATACATATAAAGAATTTTCTGCACTGGCTCGGAGATTTCTGTCATCTCCGCCGGCAAGTGTTCCTAGCGAACAATTGTTCAGCAGTGCCGGAGTTATTTATAAACCTTCCCGTAATCGACTGCAAGCTGAAAAGGCAGCTCAGCTATTGTTTTTGAAATATAATTTACCGTTAATACAATTTCAGTATTAATTAATTAAAAACAGATGTAAGTTGAGTGGTGTACAGGCAATTATATTTTATTTATATAGGTATGTCAGGTAATATCACTTTACGTATTCAAGATGTTTTCGATAATTAAAAGTCACATAATTATTATAATTTGCCTTTTATTTCAAATATCTAATAAAATGATCACTTTTACTTACAATTTGATATTTGGATATATTTTATTTACCTAATTAATTAAAATCAGCATCAGCATCAGCATCAGCTGATATTGATCTCAAATAATCAGCATCAGCATCAGCATCCGCTGATATTTAAAAAACCTGCATCAGCAACAACACTGATAGGGACCTATCAACATATATATATATATATATATATATATATATATATATATATATATATATATATATATATATATATATATATATATATATATATATATATATATATATATATATATATATATATATATATATATATATATATATATATATATATATATCCTTCTAGCCGTGTTCGGCCATAGCGACTGCATTGTAGATTTTAGTGACTTCTTTAGTCTTCTCAGAGTCCATTGTTCGCAAGCAGTCAAGTGCGCAGGCTATATTATAGTGCACAGGTGGGCGCGCGACCACGGGTGCACTCTCTCTTCCTCCCTCTTCTGAACCTGATGGAACGGAGACCGTTACGACCAGAGAAAAGTTTGGATGCAGATAAAATAAAATAAATTAAATAATGGCCAACACAGCAATGGCTGTCATTGTTAAATTTGTACTCAATATTGCAGAACAATTTTTTTCGGATTTAGTTAGTTTTTCCACACTGTTATTTATATTTATGTTACCGCCAGGTAACATTACTGGCTATCTCGCGGTAAAGGCGTTGGTCTCTTGCGGGTTGTGGCGTAGCTAGACGTCGGATTTGTAATGTCCAAAGTCTTCTACGCTCACTGCACGGTCGATAGAACGATGAATCGTTAAAACGTCCTGCGGTGACGGGTTCGCCCGTTGTGGTTGACATCTCAATATGTCATTTATGAAATTGGTATAGTAGTTATGGCTTGTGGCGATGTTTAAGGTTTTTCTGAAGCTATTGTAGAGATGACCGGTGACTTATTGGTAGTTGTTGTAGCAGGCGGTGATGTAGAAGATGCATTATTGGATTTATCCTGGTTTTCTGATGATCTCGTGTTGTTGCTCATGGGGTCGTGTTGAATACAGCATACAGTCTCTTGTTCCGACATTATACAAAATTGTGATAGTTTCCCTTTTGGCAAATCCCCGTCAGTTTTTGGACAATTTTCCGGCGGTAGACATACTCCTAAAACGCCATTTATTTCACATGACTCTTCACGGCAGTGTATATGCTAGGTCCCTTGGCACTTCCGCAAGGGCTCTTTCCAAAACATAAACATATATGAAAATAACCAAAATCGAAATCAAAAATAGTTCTGGGCATATATGGGTTAAATGCATTCCTAAATTTTTTTTTTGTCTTTATTACCGTTTTTACAGCCACTGCGGTCTGAATATTAGGATCTGTAAAATAAACCGAAGAAAGAGAGAGAGGGGGTCAAAAATCCTAAAAATTTGATTATGTAATATGTGGACGACCCCTAAACGGCCGACCCTTGCCAATCGGAGCACGACATCAGGGTGGGAATCACATGGGAAGTATCGAGTTCCGAGACCAGCTGACGATTCTGGAAAAGAATCAGTCAAGTTATCAGATCGAAGACGATATCGAATTTGATGTCGCGTCGCATTGACGTATAGAAATAGAAATAGAAATAGAAATATTTTTATTGTCCGAAATTGTGGTGGTACATTTATGGTGATAATGCGTAAAACTATGTATCTCACAATTACCTGTTATTAAAACAGATTGACAAATTTACCTATCTGCTAAATTGACTTATCTGCTAATTATAATATCTTATTAAAAATGTAACTATTTCACTGGTTTAACATGAAAAAATCTAAACAGACCGGATAAGTAGAACTAACAGTAGAAGACAATTAGAAAAAATAATTCACCAATAATATAAAAAATAAAGAAAAAATCAAAAATCAAGGAATAATCAAAATTCCGCCTATACATACGAAATGTATATAATTTAAAATGTAACAGTAGAAAACAATTAATAAAAAATAATTCACCAATAATATAAAAAATAATGAAAAAAAATCAAAATCTAGGAATAATCAAAAATCCGCCTATAAATACGAAATGTATATAATTGAAAATGTGTAATCTTCCTAATTGAATTATTGTAAAAACAAAATGAAAATGCATGCCTACAATATAATATTATGAGAAATATTCGTTTAATGTGTAAAAGCTTTTATCGATAAGCCATTTTTTCAACGCTGCGGTAAACCCTTTTCCTTTTATTTCTTTGATATTTGCAGGTAGGTGGTTATAGATTTTTATTGCATTGTATAACATTCCTTTTTTAAATAGAGTATTATCGACACTGCAAAATATAAGGGCAGATTTGGATGGATATCTACATTGTCCAGTCTGGTCACAGATTCGAGGTCGTTTGCGCGGCCTCTACCTGACGTTAGTGGGATCTCAGTGACCACACTCGGGATCAGGCGGTCGACGGATCGTTCTTAAGGATAGGACGCCAGGTCAACAGCCCCCCCCCCGTTTCTTAGGAAATATTCGCTGGATTGCGCAAGTGATTGGCTGATGCAGCCCAGTGTGCAAACCGCCTCAGTCCATCCGAGAGGTGTTCACTGGTTTTTCACTTTTGGTGAGAAAACATTTTTAAAAAGGCTCCCATATTTAAAAAACCCCCGCCAGTTTAGCAATGTGATGCTTTTATTGTGTGCACATATTGACATATATCTCTTGGTGCAAGAGTTGCAGCGCAAAGTGGCATGTATATTCTAAAAATAGACCATCATCTGTTGCTAAGCGTATTCAACTTGTATTTTTGTGTGCTTGCATCATCGAGCAGAAGGGCAGTGACCTGAGCAGAACAAAAAAATCACAGTTGGTAGTATCACTACACTATCGTTTTTTTTTGCATGAAAACGTCTCTCGTGGACCATCAGGTATAATTTAACCCCTCCTGTTGCGAAGTAAAAACTCACCTATCACTTTTGCGCGCGACATATTCGGGCAAAAAATCGACGCGAGTCAACGGCCTTGAGAAAAACGATCATAACTTATAAACCACTAAACGGATTTAAAAAAGATAAAGAGAAAAATGATCGCATTGAAATTTGACATATAAAACATTATAACCTTATCTCGTAAAACAATTAAGATAATAATGAATAAATATTACAAAATTGGCAAACTGAAAAAACTCGCCTATAAAATCATTTCGTTTTTTTTGTCACAAAATACGTAAAATATGCAAAAATTGTAAATACAGTTATGTTCTTTATTAAATGCTTTACCAAAACGATATATTTTTTTTACTTATTTGCATACAAAAATATTTATTTATTCAGCCAAGAAAAATTTTATGTATTCTCGTAAAAAAAAATTTTTTTAATTTTTAATTTGTGACTACTTATGGTATTTTTTTATATGAAATTCTTTCAAAATAACTTTATTACTACATCACACTTCTTAGAAATCACACCAGAACTTTGAGCTTTGTCTGATATTATAGAAAAATCTAAAGTTTTGAGAGTTTCCGCGTCCGAACTTAATAATAAACTTTGAATGCTCATAATATAAAATTCGTTAGATTTTTTCAATTATATTGTCTTATCATAGACTTATTATATGTCTAATAACTAATTACTATACTCCAAAGAGTCACATTTCATCGAAAAACTATGGAAAATCGCACTTTATTCTCTCATAGTAATTATCAAAACAAGTTTCTTTGCGCGATTCATTTTACAAAACAAGATATAATTTTCAAAATACGCCTAATTATGTGATAACTTAGGATGTAAATGAAGCAATACTTATTTTGTTAGTAAATTAAAGCAACATTACGTCATATTTCGCAATATATCGGGATATTTCATAAACATTACAAAATAATAACAACCATTTTTTCGCGAGCCGTTTGTTGTCGCCGAAGTGTTTTCTTTAAAAATTCGTGAAAAACAGCAAATGGACTATCTCAATTGACTAATCCTCATGCCTAAACTACTTAACCCTTTGAGCCCCGCGACTTCGATATCGAAGTCAACTGAACGCGTCCAGGAAAAGTGATTTGATTGGGTTTTTCATGTCATTCCATATGCAGTTGTATTTTATTTAAATCCACGATGATATTTGTATCATTGTGCATTTAAATAAAATACAACTGCATACGGAATGACACAAAAAACCCAATCAAATCACTTTTGCTGGACATGTTCAGTTGACTTCGATATCGAAGTCGCGGGGCTTGAAGGGTTAAAATGCATATTACTCACTGTTCTCCAGTAAATAACACTCAAAAACTGCACACACACACTTTTTATCACCAATTCCGCGGAGCCGTACGCGGCCGTGCGAATGCCGACGGGAGACTAGGCGTTTGACGTCTATGCTAACTTTTTAAATCGCCGTTCGATATTGCCACACAGAAATCTGGAATTAAAGATATTTTGGCCATATCGTTGCGTCGTCAGAAAGCATTAAGTACGACGTTTCGAATCGTAAATTGCATTTTTCGCAGCGGCGAGCGCGATATCCGGTAGCGGACGTTTCGGTGTTTAGGCGGCCGACATAAATGTCCCCAATCGGATGTTACGGAGTGAGCGGGTTAAGAGGAAAAAAAATTAACTCACCTTTTTTTTGCTTAGCTAACATTTTAGAGCACCTCAATTTCTACACGACGGCGCACAAATAACTCGTGTAACCCTTTCTGTTGCAGAGTTATGACTATTTTTTTTTTTTTTTTGCAGAACATCACAGTTGAGCCGAATCCTGAGAGCATTGCCAAACTGCTCGCCCTCTCGTCTGATCATGTCGATCTACTCCTTGAAGACTGGTATCCTACTTTAGGTAATATATTTCTATAATCAACCCTTTAAGGCTCAATGACAGGCAAAATCACTTGCCTTGAGATTGATAATTATTTTATATTATGTTATTTTTGATTGACCTTATTATAAATGATTCTAATCACTAATCATATAAATACAATATTGAAAGCATTACTTATTTTAAACTCGGTTTTCCTTTTTGGTTTGGTTTCGGTTTTCCTACATTACCTTCATGCGGTGAAAATTGGCACTTGTTACCTGTCAGCCGAATATCTGGTACATCTCTTTAAAGATCTTCGTTTCTCCTTGAAAATAATCGACTCCTAGAAAAAATATCTAAAACTACAATATTTCCTGAAAGTCTGGGAAGCATCGCCCTTTGTCTAGATATAACTCTTTACTCCCTATCTCTGAAGAATTAACAGTTCCATGGGAATTAAATATCCCCAATACCCTCCGAGTGCCTTCGATTGTCTTTACTCTAATTGGCTTTCTCTCTTCACCTTCACAAGACGGAAGCTAGCGGTCATTGCTTGCAGGCCGAATCTCCTTAACGATCTTGATCATCATCATCATCATCATCATAATCATTTATTCATTCCATAAAAGCATTTCATAATACTGAGGAACATGTCAAATTTTACAATCATAATTTACCAGATGATAAAACCGCTTTGATTAATTAAAAGGAAAAAAAAAATAATTGTAATCAGAGGTGATTACTTAAAAATAGTCAAATTTACAAAATAATCAATAATCAAACAATAAATAATAATCAATACAATGAAAAAGAAAAATTCTGAAACATGCGTAATTATAAACAATGTCAATAAAATCTAAAACTTAGTTCGAAAGTATAGTCATAATATTGTTATTTATAATCAAGCAATTGTGGACGCAATATCATAAAAGTCGTCCAGTTTGTAAAGGGCATGTTTGACTAACTGATTTTTCAAGCAGATTTTATATGCTGCCATCTCAAGTCAGCATTGAACAATTTAAAACTAATATATAAAAATATTTTTTGATATTTAGTCAAAATGTTATTTGATCTAAGGAAAATAATGCATTGAACTACTTCATGCATTGTTTTACGGTTTATTTAAAATTTACTAATAATTTTTTTCCATAAGAGTCAAATATGCCAAAAAACCACGAGTATAAATTAAATAAATACCATGATCTCGCAAATGCCGTCACCCGGAACTTCTTAGATAAAATGTCTAAAACTATGATTTCCGCATTGCAAATCCTATGGCTTTGCAGAGGGACTGAATGGGTGGTAAGGTGTATGATCACATGTGACAAGACAGTTGTCCTAGCCTACCACAGCCGGTCGTTAGTCTGGAGTCCACCAGAAATTTAACAATAGTATTATGATGGCCCGACTCCGGTCGGTGAATTCCATGGCAACTCCGTTTGGGCTTTATTTTTGTTAGTTTTTAAGATGAAATACTTTTTTTTGAGGTATAAATTTAACCCTTCAGGCCTCGGCCCCTCAGCCGATTGACAAGTTGATGTCCCAAAAACTTTTAGTAAAAATTAGTAAAAAAATGGTATTATGACACTGTCTCACCAAAACATTCATTACTGCCAAGCCACTGTACCCATAATTAAAGTAAAATATATTAACATAATAAAACATAATAAAATAAGACAAATTAAATTAAAATAATATTTAAACGTTGAATCAATTCAGCCATCACGCTGAATCGTGTTGTGGCCGATATCGGCCAATCGGGGCCTGAGGGTTAAGTAAAATGTGCTTTATTTTTAGAAACTCAACTATATTTGGTTTACATACAGAATTTTTAAAAAAACTCACTCAAACAAACCCTGGTTAAAAAGACATATTTTAAGTTTTAAGTAAATAATTTAAAATAGAATTTAAATATTAGAAATTAAAATAGAAACCAAAAATTTTCTAAATTAACATTGATCGTTCTTCTTCAAAACCCTTGAATCGTTTGTATCTACTATACACTGACTTACTCATATATGTTTGTTGAAAAACTTAATGACAGCAACTGTCGAACGGATGAATTGGTTAGGAAATACTCTTTGATTCCCGGGCCACACTGCCTGGAAATACCGTCAATAACGGCGATGATGGGTAATGTCGTCAATGACGGGAAATGCCGTCAATGACGGCGTTATTTTTAGTGTTGCGTAATAGTCACAACATTTTTTTGTAAACGGTAAATTTCTGACAATGGGCTCGATTGCGTTTCTTCGTGAACTAAAATCGGAAATTAGTCCGTGTGAACGAGACAGGGCAATACTTTAAAACTGCCCGCCAAGGTCAAATCTTACACCGCACGAAGTATGCGCAAATTTATTCGGACGAGTATAAGTTCGGCAGGTAGTATTTATCGACGATCGGTCATTTCATATTTTGCTCTAATGTATTGCTCTGTCTCGTTCGCTTGGACTAATTTTAGTTTTAGTTTACAAAGAAACGCAATCGGGCCTAATATATTGTTTAACCCTTCAGGCCTCGGCCCCTCAGCCGATTGACAAGTTGATTGACAAAAAAATTGAATTATGACACTGTCTCACCAAAACATTAATAAAATAAAACAAATTAAATTAAAACGCTGAATCGTGTTGTGACCGATATCGGCCAATTGAGGCTCTAGGGGTTAATTCTGCACTAAGTTTTGTTCGTTTTATTTAGGGAAATCTGCCTCGAGGCTAGGTTTTAGATACATCCGAGTTTTTTTTATTTTATATTATAATTGTTTTAGGTTTTTTTGTTTCCAAATTTACTATTCCTTGTTTCATCTCTAAAACCGTAGTAGTGCCCAATAAAGTTTTTTTGTTTCTATTGTAATTTCCCGTTATACTAGGGTGATGTCGAAACTTGACTGTTTATTCTTAACCACCTTTATTTTGTAGGTACACGGTTCGTACACACTTCGGAAGGTCGCTGCTTAGTAACTCGACTGGTGCCGTGTCCTCTTTGCTTGAGAGAATGTCTCTGTGTGCAACAACCGAGCGTATCGGACATGCCTGCTCCGTCCACCATGCATAACGACGATGTTAATGAACTACATTCCAGATTAGACGCTGTAAGTGTTTGCCTATTATTTCATTTTGCAGCACCAACGGACGACAGGTTAAATTGTCGATGCTACAAGTGAACCCATTATCTCCACTATCCCAGGATGTTATATGTAACATCCTCTTTAAATTATCCCCTGCACTGCGATTATCTAAGAGGGAGTCACAACAAACCCGACAGTGCATCTAAAACTGTCATTCGCTTGCATAACATAGTCTCATTAATTGCAACCATCTTTACAGGGTGAGTTTTTAATTACAGGGTTTTAATTACATCTTTAACCCACTATGATGTTTATATGTATGTGTGCGTGTAACATGTGTGTAAGTGTGTGTCTTGTTATTGCATTTCATCGACAGAGTTGAAAATGCAATTCTGTTAATTTGATCCCAACGGAAAATGGTGACCCAGCCGGGAATCGAACCCGGGACCTTACAATGTAAGATCAGGCGACCTAGCCACTACGCGACCGGGCCGTACCATTAAACCATTTTAAAAATAAATAGACATTAGAAGTAAAACGGCCTAAAATGTACCTAATAGTTTAAAAAGCAAACACAGATTGCCATATAGCGGTTTGAATGATAACTTTCAATAGGCTTACATATCACAATAGTCGGGTGAATAACTGATGGCAATAGTAAAATAGGATAAAAAAACTTTTTTCTAACTATTAGGTATATTTTAGGCACTGTTTTATTTGTAATGTCTATTCTGTTTTAAAAAGTGGTATTCTGCTATTCTGTTTTAAAATATGTGGTGGTATATGACTCAAATATTCCAAATATATCTGTTCAGAAATAACAGTGCAGCGCCATCTGTGGCCTTGCTTCGTGACTATTATGTTATTAAATGCCATTCAATACCAGTTCAACAAACTTTCTATAAAGTTGCCAAAAAATCCACTGCTCACATTCCAGTAGTGTAATAATAGTACTACTAGGGTTGTCGACTACAGCGGGCGAGCCCGTCACCTCAGGAAGTTTTAACGATTGGTCGGTCATCTCCCTGGAGTGAGCGCAGAAGACTTGAGGACAAAACAGTCCACCATCTAGCTATGCCACAAGCCCGTAAGAGGCTCTGGCATAGCTAGATGCCACACATAGAGAGCTACACTCGCGCCCTTACTTTCAATTGCGACCAGATTACTCCAGTCTCTCGACTGGTTACGAGTTCGAGGTCGCTTGCGCTGTCCTCTCCCTTACGAAGCGGTGAAACGGTGTATACCGAATCTATCGCGGATCACAGCATCCTTTGCCCGGCTGTTCACCCAGGATCGGGCAGCCGATGGTGGTTTCAAGAGCAGCCGCCGTAAGGTCCGCAACCACCCCCGCTCTATAGGAAACAGTACTGCTTCCAGACTCCCCCGAATGTTAGTCAGAGTGCACAGTCGATTGTCTTTGTGCCGCATGGTGCGCAGACCGTCCAGGAGCGCCAGAAGGTTGATTCCCAGGGGAAACTGACCATAAGTCCAGAGTCCTACCCAGGCTCGCACTTCATGCGCGGCGGCCGTCGGATGGGTGTTGACCCGTGAGTGTGACCAACCCTGAACAGAATGGGTCTTCGTGGCCAACTCAGCAAGGGCCCATTAGCTCCCTGTAATAATAGTACTATGAGTTTGTAATAATAGCACTGACAGCTTTGGTAAGTGAATTCCATGACAGCTCCAATTCTATTGTATTCAACATATTAGAGAGCCATGGCACTGGATTTGAAAAGTCATTGTATCAATAAATGTTGTTTTTTAATTCACAACAAATTAAATCTATCCCTAAGAAAAAGCCACCAGAACCACATCCCCCCCTCTCTCCTCTAGCTAACCTACTTTCCCAGGATCCTAAACAGCGAACAACCAGAGATACATGTCGGATACTTTCACCTAGAAGATGGGACACGGGACGCTTATCGACATCACCTTATACACGGGCCCGGTGGCATAGTGGTTAGGTTGCATAATCTTACATTGTAAGGTTCTGGCTTTGATTCCTGGTTGGGTCACCATTTTCCATTAGAATGAAATTAACCCTTCAAGCCCCGCGACTTCGATATCGAAGCCAACTGAACGCATCCAGGAAAAGTGATTTGATTGGGTTTTTCGTGTCATTCCATATGCAGTATGTATTTTATTTAAATGCACGATGATACAAATATCATCGTGCATTTAAATAAAATACAACTGAATACGGAATGACACGAAAAACCTAATCAAATCACTTTTCCTGGACGCGTTCAGTTGACTTCGATATCAAAGTCGCGGGGCTTGAAGGGTTAACAGAATTGCATTTCATTTCTGTCTATCGAATGCACACACACACACTTACACACATGTAGCACGCACACATACATATAAAACACTCCATAGTAGGGTTGGTTGTAAGAGACTGTCATATAATAATAAAAGGCCCGTTGAAAAATTTCACTTTAAATATTAGAAACAAAACAAACTTTATAAAACCAACCGTCCATAAAGCTCCTCGCTTTTCTATCAATCATGACGCTGTGATGTTGTTATCTATCTATACTGATATTATAAAGATGTAAAGTTTGTGAGGTTGTAGGAAGTAATCTCTGGATCTACTGAACCGATTTTGAAAATTCTTTTACCAATAGAAAGCCACGTTATTTTTGAGTGTCATAGGCTATATATTAATCCGAAAAATGATAAGACTTTTTTGTGGTAGTTGGATTTGCAAAGTAAGTCGGAGAAAAAATGGTCGAATGAAAATGTTTCTTATGAACACTGCTTTAACAATGAGAGATATGTGATTGAGTTCTATAGAAAAGTTGTAGAGCTTTGTAATGCCTACAAAAAAGTGAGCGACAGCATATGTCTAAATTTTATATTTAACCCGTTGAGTATGAGTCAACCAAATCTGGTCGCGAAACAATTATCCGTTGAGTACGAGTCGACCAAATCTGGTCGCGCGTTTTTTTCACTTCTTTGACGTTCTCATATTTATTCATAATTATCTAATTGTTTTACAAAATGATATTTCAATATTCTATATTCGAAATTTCAATGCAATCATTGTGCAGTTGTTCTTTTTATGATTGGTGTAGTAGTTTCGTAGTTATAGTACTTTAAGTCGATGTCGCCGAAAATCCTACAAAAGAGACAAATGCATCCATGAAAATACCCATTTACTCCAAGGGTTAAGTCACAAAAAGTAGTTTTTTTATATTAAAAAAATCATTTAAATCATTAGGTCATGTTTATTGGTCATATTATCAACAATTATGAATTCATATCAAAATAAGTAAATTTATCGTCTCAAGTGTTTAAAACAAAAAACTTTTCCCTTTTACTGCATATAATTTCCTTTTACTGCATACATGGTTAAAGAGATTAGACACTCACAAGAAGACACAAATAACGGTAATATAGTCAAATTGGCATGCAAATACATACATACATATGCGTAAAAATATAACCCTTCTTTTGGCAGTCAGGAAATAAATCATAGCACTCAGTATTAACCGAACCACACTCATAATTTCATCACAGGTAAAAAGTTATACCGCCCAACGAAGTGGGCACGGGTCAGATAGTATGATAATAAAACGGCCCATTGAGAAATTTCACGTTAAAGAGTAGAAACAAAACAAACTTTATAGAACCAACCGTCCATAAAGCTCCTCGCTTTTCTATCAATCATGATGCTGTGATGTTGTCTGTGATATTATTAGACTCAATCAGTATGTGTCAATCAGCTTCTCAAAGTCGTGAAGAAGATGTTATGTTGTCGACGACTTCTTGTTTATAAAAAATTATCTTGCAGGTTTTGAAGCAGATTGAGGTCAGAAATCGGCCTTCACTTGAATCTTGCGCCTCAGATAAAGACAGTGGAGTTGGCGCAGATTCCAATGGTACGTATAGCACATTGTTACTACGAGGCACGTCCCAAAAGCAGGTTCACTGACCACCGCTCGTAAGGGTCTGCCGTCCGATCTAGGCGAACATTTTTCTAATAAAAATCAATCTCATGTGCGGTAGAACTTTTATTTATTTATTTATTTATATAGTAATGCAAATATTAAAAATAACAGTAAACAATTTCAGCGTAGGAATTATGCAAAGAAATAATTTCAAAATTGAATCAAAAGCAGAAAAAAGAATACATTGCATAGTCTAGTGGCAACGTCACCTAACTAGGCCGGGACCTGTTCTAAGGTAAACATTTATTTTTGAATGTGCTTGCACAAGTACCGTGTTTATAAAAATGGCATATATTCCATGTATGCACAAAATAATGGAATTGCAAAACAATATTAAAATGACTAAATACTTAAATTAAATAATTAAATTAAAGTTAGAAGTGGAAAAATTAAAATGACAGCAAATAAATTCAAAACAGAAAAAAAACAAAACAATTTAAAATGGTAAAAATTAGAATAAGAATTTAAACAAAATAGTCCTGCATTTTACTTATAACTAAGATAAAATAGTGTTAAAACTAAAACAAATTATCTCTATACGTTAAAACAAAATAATAATAGTAATAATAAATATAATAATAATAATAATATAACATAACATATAAGATTCAAAATATTCAAATGTCCGGGTTAGATTATAATGTCCAGTATTTTTAAAACTCCTTGTCTTTCCTCTTTTACAAGCCAGTTTCTAAGCAGCCTCTTAAAGTAGGTCTTATTTTGTGCTGATTTTATGTCGCTAGGAAGAGCATTGAAAAACCTTGGGGAAATGAATGTATAGGTTCGCTGACCAAAAGTAGTATACCTTCTGTGTACTATCATATTAATATCTTCGGAAAACCTCGTTGATAGGGCATTTTGTGAAAAATTATTTATCTTATTGAACTTAATATATGGTAGTGATGTTTCTAAATATAGTTGCCTAGTATCTACCACATTATATTCATTGAAAAGATTTTCCGAAGGATAATGATACGGCTTTCGCATGATAATCTTTAAAATCGACTTTTGTGCAATATCTAAGGGGTAAAGAATGGTTTTAGAACAACCGCCCCATCCTATTATCCCGTAGCTCAAGATACTCTCACACAATGCATAATAAACGCTTTTGAGTGTTCTCTACACCCTCATTATTTTGCATGTTATCTGTAGCGACTTCCTAAAAAACATTTCGAGAAACTGTCGTTCATTTCAATCGTTATATTATTTCCATTGGCGTTTCTTTTATTACCAAGTGGAGAAATATCACCATCAGATTCAATACTACTAGACTCATCACAGCTCTTTTTCAGAGCATCTAAAATGTTTTTTGTCTTGCTCTTTCCGTTTGAACCAATGCCAGGAAACTAGTTTTAAAATGCGATTCAACAAAAGTGGCAACCAGATATTTGTCATTATTATCAATTTTGAACCGTTTTTCAAGCTCAACTTTCAGTGAAGATCTCATTCTCGATAAATTTGGTGTTTTATTTGCAGTCTCTTCCTTCTCCAGGTATTTCAACAATGTGGCAACATATGTAATCACTTCAGAGATGCAGGAAATACCTGAGAAATACTGCGCACATCTTACGCCGAACATTTGGCAGCCGAATATTCGGCGTTTTGGCCAAATCGCTATTCGTGGCATCACTAATACATGGCTCCAAAACCACTCAAGGTACCGGAGCCGGCGTCTTCTCAAATGATCTAAACATCAAAATATCAACTACCCTAGGCAACTTAAATATGATCTTCCAAGCAGAATGCATTGGCATCACCAGAGCAGCACAGGCAGTTGCAGCCAAAGATGTCGGAGACCTAAGCTTGAAATTTGTCTCCGACAGTGCCTCCGTGCTACAAGCGCTAGCAAAAAATACTATAACCTCTGTCCTTGTACTGGAATGCCACAATGCGCTTCAATCCATTGCAAGGTCAAATAGAGTGACCCTGCAATGGATTAAAGGGCACAGCGACTCACTGGGCAACGACGCGGCAGACGAACTGGCCAAAAGGGGATCAAAGGAAATAGTATATAGACCGGAACCCTTGATGCCCATACCCCAGGCCCAAATAAAAACATGGCTACGCAGGAACACTGACGAAACCCACCTTAACCCTTGGAGTAAATGGGTATTTTCATGGATGCATCTGTCTCTTTTGCAGGATTTTCGGCGACATCGACCTTAAAGTACTATAACTACGAAACTACTACACCAATCATAAAAAGAACAACTGCACAATGATTGCATTGAAATTTCGAATATAGAATATTGAAATATCATTTTGTAAAACAATTAGATAATTATGAATAAATATGAGAACGTCAAAGAAGTGAAAAAAACGCGGAACCAGATCTGGTCGTATCATACTCAACGGATAATTGTTTCACAACCAGATTTGGTCGTATCATACTCAACGGGTTAAAGAATGGAAAAAAAACGCAGGTTGCAGGCAAACAAAGAACGCGGTTCCGGAAGCGCCTAAAAAACTTGCCCGCAACCTCACCAGATTAAAAAGGGACAAAATCCGTAGTCATAGGTGCTATGACAGGCCACTGTCCCCTAAACAAACACCTGTTTACCATAGGTGTGACAGACAGCCCTCTATGCAGAGGATGCATGGAGGAAGAAGAAACGCCACAGCATGTGCTCATGGAATGCAGGAGCGTGGCAGAGCAACGGGCAAGAATACTACAATCTCCAGCATCTGTCACAGTTAAGAGTTTCAAGGCGATAGGTGAGGGCAGCAAACCCCGCCCACCGCCCGGGCAGTTATAACGACGAGGGTCGTCTTGTCTGCCCGGGATGTCGTGCTACGACAACCCTGCGTGTACCAGAAGGGTAGAACGCGCAGGGGGTGAAATAGGGTAAACCACCCCCCCCGTACCGCCCCGAGAACCCATTTATTTAAAATAAAAGATATTTACAAAGTAAAAATTTACAAAAATAATACTAAATTTACCATATTCACAATAGAAAAGAAAAAAAACAACAAATATCACAAATTTAGGGCCGGTGAGCGGGGTAGAGGACGCTCCAGAAACGATGATGGTGGAGGCGCACGGTCCGTGGGCAGGTCTCGGAGCAGCCACGGTGGGGAGGATTCCCTGGATCCTGCAAAGAACGAAACGCCCCTCGGGGCGGTAAAGAGACGGACACAAAGACGGGCACTTCGGGCTGGAAGTAGCCGCTGAATCACGCCACCAAGGAAGAGGGTACCCCCTGGGGGGTATCCCGAGGCCTCATGCTTTCCCAAGAAGCCACCCAGTGCTCCACAAACTCGCCAAACGACTGGAAGCAGCTCCTACAACTGACCAGATCCGGGTACCAAATCGGAGAGCGCCCAACGCACGCGCCCACTGCATCCATCAATTTCTCCCGTGCAGCCGCTAGAATTGGGCAAGACCAAATTACGTGTTCCGCAGTTTGGCGACCATACCCACAGGCGCACCGGGGGTCATCGGCAAGTCCAAAGTCAAATAGTTTGGCTCTGAACTCTCCGTGGCCCCCAACCAGCTGCGTGGTATGGTGGACCGCAGAAACGAATTTGCCATCCGCACTGCGACGGACGGGAAAAAGCAATGGGTGAGGCGGCCCGTACCCCCGGCGTCCCATCTAGCCTGCCAGACACGCAAGGACTCCACCCGAATCAGGCGGGCAAACTCCCCGGCTCGGTGCGCCACCGGGTCGATCGACAGGCCGTGAAGGACTACCGGCTCGCCCCGGCGGTACCGCGACAACGCTGCACGCTCCAGAATCTCCAGGTCAATCGGCAGAACGCCAGCGATGACGGGTAACGTAACCCAAACAGGCTGCTAACCTTCTGGGACAGCGTGGGTTGGCTGGAGTAACATAAAGAGAAACATGAGCCACGCACAACGGCCCAATCAAGAGGCCAAGTGCGGGAAATTACCCAGGAAAACTAACTAACTATCACTAATACATATCTTTAGATGATCAGCATTTGAAATGTTTTGTTTTTTATTTTACTCAGCTTCATCGCGAATGCCGTCCGTGGAGGGTCTACGAGGCGAGTTGCGTTTGGATGTTCGTTCGGAAATGCAGAGGGTGCATCGCAAGCCCCTCGCTTACGGCTGGACCGTGGAGGAGTGCGTCCTGGTTGCTTGCGGGGGACCACATACAGCCGAGATACTCCCGGTCTTCGCAAATCCATTGTAAGAATTATTATTTATTCCTTGCCGGCGATTGGGGAGGGGGTCGCCCTGGCAGCCAATCCGCTGCTGTTGGTGCCGCTGGATCTCTACTCCATTCATGATTCGCTTCCATTCTTGACGATTTTTTGCTACGTCTCGAGCATCCCTAGCCGATAATCGTTGATTCTTAAGGTCGTCTTTGATGTTATTTAGCCAGGTATTCTTCGGTGCCGATCGCTGAATTATCAATTCTGTCAGACGGTCTCGCCAAAGAAGTTTACGTGGCAAGCGATTATCGTTCATTCCGCAAACATGACCGAACCATCGTAGTCGACGTTTTTGTACTTCTTCTTCGATCGTTGTTAGTAGATCGCATCTTTCTCTAATGGTCTCGTTTCGAATTCGGTCGCAGAGTGAGACACCGAGAATCTGCCTCAAGCATCGAATTTGGAATACTTCGAACTTTTTGAGGTCCGATTGTAGTAACGTCCACGTTTCCGATCCATAAAGAAGAATTAGAAGAACCAACGTTCAATATAGTCGTACTTTGGTTTTGATGGTAATATTCGTTCGCTTCCATATGCACCACTTAAGCTAGGCGAATGTTGCTGTTGCCTGACCGATCCGGCTATGGACATCGGCCGTCGATGCCACTTTTTATCCGTAACCAACGATCCTAAATACTTGAATTGTGGGATCTGTTCGATTTGGGTTCCATCGAGGTAAACGCTGCCCTTCAAACCGTCCGTAATGAGCACTTTGGTCTTATCCGCATTGATTTTTAATCCTTATGATTGAGCAATTCCGGATATGTCGTATAAAATGTCCATTGCTTCGGCATCAGTGTCGGCGAAAACGGCGCTATCATCGGCAAACATCAAATCGGTTATCAAGTTTAGCCAATCATTAATTTTTAGTAGATGAAACTCTCATCTTGCTTTGTTTTGAAAAATGTGTATTTTCCTTGGAGTAAATGGGTATTTTCATGGATGCATCTGTCTCTTTTGCAGGATTTTCGGCGACATCGACCTTAAAGTACTATAACTACGAAACTACTACACCAATCATAAAAAGAACAACTGCACAATGATTGCATTGAAATTTCGAATATAGAATATTGAAATATCATTTTGTAAAACAATTAGATAATTATGAATAAATATGAGAACTTCAAAGAAGTGAAAAAAACGCGGAACCAGATCTGGTCGTATCATACTCAACGGATAATTGTTTCAGAACCAGATTTGGTCGTATCATACTCAACGGGTTAAGGTTAATGATTAATTTTATGAAACCCTGAAAAAATCAGGATATGACCCACTGTTTCATCAAACTTGATGGCTTATTAATCATCAGTGAGGTGGATTCTCTTATGATTACCCACGTATAATTTAAATTATGATTGTTTTTTAATATATATAGACATATTATATATTATATAGTTATAGACATTGTTCTATTTATTCAATCAGCATTTATTATATTTTTTTAGTAATTGTTGGTGATTCTCATACTAATTATAAATTACTTAAATTAATTTATATAATGACAACTATCACGATAGTTAATTGCCTATAAGTATGTACATTACTAAGAATATTAGATGCAATGAGGCATACAAGTGTAGGAATGCGGACCTACTGAAGTAGAATGAATTGTATATTATACGCAACATAAGGCGTGTATATCACATGTACTTGTTTTTAAACTTGTGACTATATTGCTCCGAGAAATACGTCCAGTTTATTCCTAAAGCTATCGACAGAATCAGTACTTATCACTTCCTCCAGCAGTGCGTTGTAAGCATCCCGTACACGATTGGTCAAAAAGTGTTTCCTAGGGTTCGACGCTGTAATTGCCTTATTCAGCTTCAACGAGTTTCCACGCAGTTACTTGTTGGTGTTCATGGTATACACTATACATGTTCTCTAGGTTGGGCACACTATAGTAACTATGTAGCATTTTGTACGTTTCTATTAGATCTCCTCGCTGTCTACGTTCCTCTAATGCAGTCAGGCGGACTTGTTTCAGTCATACTTTGTACGGTTTGTTTCTCAGTGATAGCACTAACTTCGTTGCTCTTCTCCAAACTTTTCTAGGTGTTTCTTGCTAAAATAGGGATTACATACCTGGTAGAAGTATTCGAGGAGCGAGCGAACGTAGGTTTTATAGAGCTTGAGAAAATGATCGCTAGTGATAATAGAAAAAGATTTTGTTATTAGATGTAGAAGTAAGTTTGCTCGTTTAACTATATCAATTATAACTATATTCGCTCTTTTAACTATATTCGAGATCCCACGATATAGTGGTGCGGAGGTCTTTTGGGTCATAACTGGCTGTATTTTTTCCCCTTTCAATATATATATATATATCCTAGCCGTATATTTCCAGACCCAACAGTGCATTTATCTGTATTGAGAGAAAGTTGCAGAGTATCTTTGCAATTTGTCGTAATTAAGGACGTTTCGCAATTATTTTACTAGTTTTTTGCTCAGGTTATCTCTTTGATTGCCCAATGGCAAACCCTAATTGTCATAACATTAGTTCTTGTGTGGTTCTTCTTCAGTCTGCGGAGGCAGTTGCTTGTGTCCATCAGTGTCTTAAACCAAATTGTATTTATTGCTTCTTTTATTATCCCTATTAGCCTATAGGAGGAGTTTTTAAATAGTGACATCCTTGAAGTGGGAAAATCGGTACGAGCAAATAAGCAAGTTTAATTTCTTCACTTCGGTGACAATGTAACTATTTTTTTCTGTACAAGCATTAAATAAATATAAATATTGCAACATCTCGTGAATTTACGGTGAAAAGAATTTGACTAAATCATTGGACCGAGCTCGGCAGAATGCCTCGCCGGCTATGTCGCAAATGACGGTTCGGAATCTGCGACGGAGATATTGAAATTTACTCGAGAAATCGAAATACACTGAACGGACTCGCCTGTTGGTTTAGGAGGGAAATGACTCTGGTCCCTTGCCGGTTGGATTGCCTGCGCCGATTATAATGCAAGTTGTAACGCAAACGAGCTGTAGTCCTTGCGATGCGAATTGATTGTGGCGGCTTGCTCAATGAGGACGCTGAACGCGCCACCATCACGGCGGCGCGCTTTGGACACGTCCGTTCGTGCCGCTGTCCGGTGGGCGAAAAAAAAAGAATCAATTCGGTCGGTCTAGCGTACCGATTCGATCTTCTATCGAACGTTCTCGAAGGACCGACTAGTGATAGGAAAAGCTGCTGTCGTATCAGTGCGATTAATAAAGAGGGTTACAATTGGAATTTGTCTAGATCGAAATGATTATATAAATACATTTACTGGTATTATAAAATAACAGCAACGGCATCCGTTGCAATATACATATATATATATATATATATATATATATATATATATATATATATATATATATATATATATATATATATATATATATATATATATATATATATATATATATATATATATATATATATATATATATATATATATATATATATATATATATATATATATATATATATATATATATATATATATATATATATATATATATATATATATATATACATACATACATACATACATACATACATACATACATACATACATACATACATACATACATACATACATACATACATACATACATACATACATACATACATACATACATACATACATACATACATACATACATACATACATACATATATATATATATATATATATATATATATATATATATATATATATATATATATATATATATATATATATATATATATATATATATATATATATATATATATATATATATATATATATATATATATATATATATATATATACATACATACATACATACATACATACATACATACATACATACATACATACATACATACATACATACATACATACATACATACATACATACATACATACATACATACATACATACATACATACATACATACATACATACATACATACATACATACATACATACATACATACATACATACATACATACATACATACATACATACATACATACATACATACATACATACATACATACATACATACATACATACATACATACATACATACATACATACATACATACATATATATATATATATATATATATATATATATATATATATATATATATATATATATATATATATATATAAATATATACATATATATATATATATATATATATATATATATATATATATATATATATATATATATATATATATATATATATATATATATATATATATATATATATATATATATATATATATAATATATATATATATATATATATATATATATATATATATATATATATATATATATATATATATATATATATATATATATATATATATATATATATATATATATATATATATATATATATATATATATATATTTTCAAATTGAAATTATGTTTATTCTAAATAAATGAAATGATAAAATAATGAAAGGGCACTTATCTGGTCTGTGGTGACCAGGAGTGACTCCACGCCTTATTCTTCTCTTCCTTCAGCGCTTGCTAGGTGTTTCCTGTTGTGGTATTGGAACCTGATCAAAATGGTAGCGGCAACACAACAATGCGAGACGAGAATGAATGCTGGAAAATAATAGGCGATTAGTGTTTCTTAAATATTAATGATTGTTATAAAATGTATATCAATATTTCGGCTCAGCCGTCGTCAAGATATGTGATATATCTATATATATATATATATATATATATATATATATATCAAGATATATATATATATATATATATATATATATATATATATATATATATATATATATATATATATATATATATATATATATATATATATATATATATATATATATATATATATATATATATATATATATATATATATATATATATATATATATATATATATATATGTATTCGTTTTAGCAGTGGGATGGATAATTCGGAGTCGAACCCGAGCGTGGTGTGCCCGGCGCACGGACCTTCGCCCCTGGCTTTAGTGGCTCCCGACTGCATGCTGGCGGACGTGCCTCTGTCGCGGCGCGCCTACCGCCGGGAGATCGCCCCGCGCCGGCTGCTGGGCCGAGGGGCCTTCGGGTTGGTGTTTGCGGCCGACTGGCGGCCGCAGGGAGGCTCCTCCAAGCCGGTGGCTCTCAAAGTGCTGCAACCCGTGCCGCCGGGACCTAAGGGGCTGTCGCTGCGTACAAAGTATGTAAAGTTTTATACATACTACTCTTGTCACATAAATACTATGAATTAATTAATAACACATAATGGACCCATGTCTTAATAATGGATTATAATTTATAAATTATTTAATAACATATTTATTTAAAATATACAGTATTGTTCGAATTAATGTGAACACCAGTGATAATTTGACAAAAGCAACATTTTATAAGTTTTTGAACACAAAAACAGATAAATGAATACAATTTAAGTTGTTTTAATAGAAAATGAGTACTCTCTTGGGTTTTATAACTTCTTCAACATGTTTTGGCATAGAATTGACAAGTTTTTACAGTTTTCTGATATTTGCTGGTATTGAAACCATGCAGTGGCGGTCTCTTCATATAAGCCGAAAAGCCTGGCTTGCCTATAATTCCAAATTAACAATTAAATAAATGAATAACACAATTCGTAAAAAAACAACTAAACAATTTTTTTTGCTAGCGCTCCTACTGCTATCTAGCGCGAACAGCTCGCTCCACGCGAGAAAAAATCTGTTATCGACAGGGTGCGATAATTATAGACAGGGCGCGATTGCTGTCTCGCTCGCACATTATGGGCTTTCAATGCGGCTTTCAAAATCAGTGTTCCTCTCATTCGCACCTGTGGCAAATTACGCTAAACAATATATGTGTATATACAACTTTTGTATCGGGAGCTAAGCCGGGCTTGCTTAGCCATGACGTTGAATGCGAACTGCGAATGCGAACGTGTCAACAGAAAGCGCGACTTCATTATAATTAGTTTGGATTGCAATGTGCGAGTGACGTCGGGCTAATTTTTTATTGTGTAATTTCAATTGATTTGTGGTTTTAGTGCCTGATAAAAAAATGGAGGAAATTGTCCTTTGTGGTCAGTAATGTATTCTTATTACTTTGTTTTCTGACATATGTGACAACCCGCAGGACTAAGACGGGGATACGGTTTTAGCAGCGAAGAATTTTAAAAACTCGATGCGATCATTCCATTTAAATTTTTTCACCTTGTTTTCCGCCGAATTTTTAAAAAACTGAGCGTTTGTACAACATTCTTCAAAAATCACAAGTCGATGTGGGTTATAGGAATTAAGAAAGGAAAACAAAATAAAGGAATTTCAGACTTGGTTACGTGTTGAATTTCAATATGAATTTGATCAAATTTATGAAAACAATCTTTAAAATAACTCAGCACCTCGTTTGAGACGCAACGTACGCTGTGCTCATACTGAATACAAACGACTTTTTGTCCAGGTAATTAATTGACAACATATTTTGCGAAATTGACGATCGATATTCGCAAATTTTCAAATTGAAATTTTTCCAACTCTTCAACAACAAACTATACGAGAAATACCGTTTAGATTTTCCTACAAAGGCATTAGATTCATTATTTGACATTTATGCAAACCATTTTGACAGAAGGTTTTAAAGAACCAAATGATTTGTTTGTACTCCTCTCTTGAATTGAAAGATTGCAATGTTTTTGAACGAATTAGTCAGAATAGCCTCGAAGACACCTTTCCCCAATTGTTGAAGTTAGCGTATCTTGTCGTCACTATTCCTGCTACAAGTGCTTCCGCAGAACGTGCATTCTCATCTCTTAAGCTTATTCATACTTACCTAAGAAATACACAGGGTCAGGAACGTCTATCTGAGTTATGGTTGCTATTGAAAAACAGTTGTTAAAAGAATTAAAGCGTTCGCCATCATTTTACTCAGACGTAATAAAATCATTTTTGAAAAAAGGTAGACGCTTCGATTTAGAATATAAACGATGAAAATATGCCAGCGTGAGTTTCATTCCCATGGCTAGCTTTCTAAGGGTCACTTATTTTACTTTTTGTTCACTTTTTTATAAAATAGTCTTACAGCTCATACAAGCAAGGGTCAACTTATCAACTCAAGCAAGGGTCAACTCAAGCAAATAAAATGGCTTTTCTAAGGGGCTCTCTAGACGAAAAAGCATGCTTGACAAGCTTCGCGTCGCGGACAGGGAGGGGATCGTAAAACCGCAGGAAATATACAAATATTTTTTTGTAATATTTACCAAAAATGCATAATTTTGTAGTTTATACCAGGGAGTCACGTTAATTAGAAGTAATTGATTGATGAATGACGTGACTGGCATTTTTGATAAATATTTTTAAAAAATGCATATTTTCTGCGGTTTACGATCCCCTCCCAGCCCGCGACGCGATTTTTGACAAGCATGCTTGATCGTCTAGCTAGAGAGTCCTTTAAAGCCACTAGAGGTATGCGACTGCTGATAAGTATATGTTAAATTCTGTCTTGCAGTAGCATGCCTTCAGTGTGCTTTATTGAATGTACGACCCAAGCAGTAAATTTCAAACTGAAGATTAAAGAGTAAAGAGGTACCACTTTTTTACTATAAAAAGCGTAAAAAAAAACACAAAGAGGTATGTCGGGCTTGCCCTATTTACGAACCCTGGGCACGCCACTGAAACCATGTATGGATTACGGCCTCAATTAGTTTTGTTTTTGTTGTGCAATCTGTTTTACGAAGTCTAGCTTTTACAATAGCGCACTGGTTTTTGATGGCATTAAGGTGCGGTGATTTTCTTAGCCATTCAAGGCATGATATCTTTTTGTTCTTGAAATATTTCATCATGATCTTGGACGTGTGACCCCCAGAATCCAATCTGAAGCTTTCTCGATTATTGAGAGAGGTTTTGCAGTTAAATGTTTTTTGCCTTTAGAGCAGGAGTTCCCAAACTTATTGATGCCGCGACCCACTTTTTGCGACCCAGCGAGAACTTTTCAGAAAAGTTTGTGAGTGGTTTGATGTAAAAAATAAACAATTCATTTGTATTATAAGAAAGTCTTTATTTTGTAAGAAATTGTAATGTGTGACAACATAAAAAATAGAAATTACAATGAGAAATTACACGAGTACAAATTAAATAAATACCATGATCTCGCCAATGCCGTCATCCGGAACGGCTTCACTGTTCACCTTCACCCGGTGGAATGTGGCACTCGTGGCCTGCCAGCTAAATCTTCATTTCACCTCTTTAAAGATCTTGGTTTTTCCAGAAAACTCATTCCTAGAAAAAATATCTCAAACCGCGATTTGCACGTCTCAAATTCTATGGCTTCGAAGGGGGAGTGAATGGGTGGTAAGGTGAACGCTCACATGGGGCAAGACAGCTGTCCTAAACCTACCACAGCCGGTCGTTAGTCCGGAATCCACTGCTCATCCTGGTTAGTGAATTCCATGGCAGCTCCGTTTGTATTTTCTTTTTTTTATGTCTTCTTGTGTCCTCGTTTGCCAGTTTGCTTCTTTCCAATGTCTGTGCAAACTTTGCAGACTCTCAACACTTTCGTTTTTTATTGTGGTTTACTCTATGAATTCACGCTATTTTTTGTTCACGCTAATGAATTGCATATTTATGTATAGATAAAAGACTAAGCTACACGCTGGTATAATGCAAATAACGAACCGAGTACATGATTTTTAAACAAACTGTATGAAATTCAATTACGCCCTCAGTACGTGAGCCGCGAGTTAGAGAATATTTTGAATCACGTACTGAGTACGCTGCTAAAGTGTAAAGAGATTTTTATGAGGCATATTTATTTAAGATAGGTAAACCTGGTGGCATAGTGGCTAGGTCGCCTGATCTTACATCATAAGGTTCCGGGTTCGATTCCCAGCTGGGTCACCATTTTCCGTTGGGATAAAATTTACGGAATTGCATTTCAGTTCTGTCGATCGAATGCAATAACAAGACACACATGTTTCGAAGCATACATATATATAAACACATCATAGTAGGGTTGATTGCAAAAGATTGTCGTACGACAATAAATCCGCTCATTGTGAAATTCCACAATCTATACTAATATTATAAAGAGGTAAAGTTTGTGACGTTGTAGGAAGTAATCTCTGGATCTACTGAACCGATTTTGAAAATTCTTTTACGAATAAAAAGCCACGTTATTTGTGAGTGTCATAGGCTATATATTTATCCGAAAAAGGAAAAGACTTTTTCGTGGTAGTCGGATTTGCAAAGTAAGTCGGAGAATAAGCGGTCGAACGAAAAGGTTTCTAACTAACGCTGCCTTAACTATGAGAGATATAAGATTAAGTTCTAGAGAAAAGTTGTAGAGCTTGATAATGCCTACAAAAAAGTCAGCGACAGCATGTGTCTAACTTTTATATTTAAGACACAAAAAGTAGTTTTTCAAATTAAAAAAATAATTTAAATCGTTAAGTCATGTTTATTGGTCATATTATCAACAATTATGAATTATTATCAAAATAAGTAAATTTATCGTCTCAACTGTTTAAAACAAAAGACTTTTCTCTTTTACTGCATATAATTTCCCTTTTGCTGCATAAATAGTTAAAGAGATAATACGATCACAAATAAGACACACACAAGAAGACACTCACAAATAACGGTATTATAGTCAAATTGGCATGCAAATACATACATACATATGCAGTAAAAATATAACCCTTCTTTTGGCAGTCAGGAAATAAATCAAAGCACTCAGTACTAACCGAACCACACTCATAATTTCATCACAGATAAAAAGTTATACCGCACAACGAAGTGGGCACAGGTCAGCTAGTTATAAATATAAACCAACAAGCTTACGAGGGACATGTGGGGAACCACTGTTATATTTGTTATTTTTTGCGGTAATGTTTTCAGGCATGGTGGAGTCGATGGTGGAGGGAAGGCGAAGCGTGTGCTATCCGAGCGCACTGCTCTGCGCGTCAGGAGTTGGCCGTCCTGACCACGCTATCCCACACTAACGTATTGCCGCTACTGGCCGTCTGTGCGAGACCTCTCGCCCTACTACTCGAACTAGCGCCTATGGTAAGTCACTGGCATTTTATTATTTTGGGCAGTCTCTAAGCAAAAACGATAACAAGCATTTTTATATGAAAGGCGTACCCAAACTGTATTAACTAGAGACTAGTGAATAATCATGCAGCAAAATCTTCAATTGTAGTATTTGCAAGATTTAAAAGTCTAAGCTCGCAAGATCTCGGTATTTTGCGTGATCTCTCAGATTTGACAATATTATTTTTTATAATTTATAAATATTTTGATTACTTCTATTGCAACTTAGAAAAGTTGCGTTGTAAAGGCAAAATAATAAAATCAAATATAAAATCGAAGACTATCGCGGTTGTTTGACATTATAAATCATCATCATCATCATCATCATCATCATCATTTATTCATTCCATAAAAGCATTTCACAATACTGAGGAACATGTCAAATTTTACAATCATAATTTACCGGATGATAAAACCGCTTTGATTAATTAAAAGGAAAAAAAAAAAATTTAATCAGAGGGGATTACTTAAAAATAGTCAAATTTACAAAATAATCAATAATCAAACAAATAATAATCAATACCATATAAAGAAAAATTTTGAAACATGCGTAATTAAAAACAATGTCAATAAAATCTAAAACTTAGTTCAAAAGTATAGTCATAATATTGTTATTTATAATTAAGCAATTGTGGATGCAATATCATAAAAGTCGTCCAGTTTGTAAAGGGCATGTTTGACTAACTGATTCTTCAAGCAGATTTTATATGCTGCCATCTCAAGTCTTTTCGTTGTTGATGGCAAAGCATTGAACAATTTAAAACTAATATATAAATATGTTTTTTTGATATTTAGTCAAGCGTACTTTAGGCAATAACACATTGTTATTGCCTAAAGTTATAGTTATAACACATTAACAAATAGGGTAGAAAACGAATTTACCGCGTGAAATTTGTAGCACCCGACGTTTCGGTGACGTTGCAGCCGCCGTTGTCCAGGGTAGACTGAAGAGCTATCAATCCGTTGTTTTGCGGGTAGGCCGCATACCGCTCCCGCCACTGCGTAGGTTATAACGGTGGTGAGGGGCCGGGCTCGGAGCGCGGGAATTTTGAAAATCCGTCTTGCACACAACACTTATTTGTTGTTATAGACTTTGTAACCGTCGTCTCTATCACGTCTCTTTTACGTGGAACCCTCTTCTTAAAATGTTCCCGCCGCCGAACGCCGAACGCAAAGACGTAAAACAGGATACAGTGTGTGTTGTGTACAAGACGGATTTTCAAAATTCCCGCGGTCCGAGCCCGGCCCCCCACCACCGTTATAACCTACGCAGTGCCGGAAGCGGTATGCGGCCTACCCGCAAAACAACGGATTGACAGCTCTTCAGTCCACCCTGGACAACGGCGGCTGCAACGTCACCGAAACGTCATGTGCTACAAATTTCACGCGGTAAAATCGTTTTCTATCCTATTTATAATAAAATCAAATATTTTTAAATAATTTATTTAAAAAAATTGAAATTGTTTTGAAAGTAACTTCTTAAAAAAACACAAGACATCCAAAGTTTCATCAGCTAATCAACTTTAGATGCTTTGTGTCATATATCCAACAGCAGAAAATGCCCATCCTGCCTCGACACTTATTTTTACCACAGATAACAGGCATTAGTAGGCAAACTGCAGGTATTTTCCTTTTGTCCCGCCAGCTTCAGAGGATATTTTTTTTCCTGATAAGTTTATCAATGGAAGAACTAGTTGATCGAGAAGGATGTTCTTTTGGACCGGATTTCGAACCATCTCTAATTCCTCATCAAAAGAAAGAGGTGTGTTTGCCTTTGCGGCTTCTAAAGCTAACAGCTGTGTCTGCAGATTTAGACGGACGAGCAAGTCCACTATTCGTATGAGAAAAATCAACATTTCGGTTCTGTCCAGATAATCGTTCGATCAGCTTCTTTATCTCTCTTTTAATTTTGGTGGAAATCTCGCAAATCTTGTGAGATCGGGCGTCATTTTGCATACAAGATTAATCTTGCAAAATCAGTGCAAGATCTTGATAATTCGAGATCTCGGTATACCGAGATTGCATTTCCTACTAGAGACTTATAACGATTAATGGTGCTTGTATAAAGAAGAAATAATATGAATGTTTAACTCATTAACCACTGGGATGTCAATACCACCGATCGGTGGTTTTCTGTTGTGACAATTCGCAGCCGGCCGATCTCCGTATTTATGCAATTATGCAATTATATGCGCTAAAAGTTGCCTTCGTTAACTAGGCCGCGTATTGATATGCTTGCACTACCACCCGCTACAGGGAGCTAAGGGGCCCTTGCTGAGTTGGCCACGAAGACCCATTCTGTTCAGAGTTGGTCACACTCACGGGTCAACACCCATCCGACGCCCTCCACGCATGAAGTGCGAGCCTCGGTAGGACTCTGGCCTTAGGGTTAGTTTCCCCTAGGAATTAACCTTCTGGCACTTTTGGACGGTCTGCGCACCGTGCGGCATAAGCCAATCGATTGCGCACTCTGACAGGGGAGTCTGGAAGGCGACTGCTCTTGAAAGGACCATCGGCTACCCGATCCTGGGTGAACAGCCAAGCAAAGGATGCCGTGGTCCGCAATAGATTCGGTATACACCATTTCATCGCTTTGTAAGGGAGAGGACCACGCAAGCGACCTCGAACTCGTAACCAATCAAGAGACTGGAGTAATCTGGTCGCAATTGGAAGTAAGGACGAGAGTGTAAGACCGCTGGGTAACACTCCTGGATATCTCGCGGTTAAGGCGTTGGCCTCTTACGGGTATGTGGCGGAGCTTGATGGTGGACTGTTTTGTCCAAGTCTTCTGCGCTCACTCCAGGGAGATAGAACGACTAATCGTTAAAACTTCCTGAGGTTACGGGTTCGCCCGTTGTAGTTGACTACTCTAGTTTACCACCCGCTACAAATAAATTCTCATGGGTTGAAAACATGCCATCGTGAGTTTCATTGCAATGGCTGGCTCTCTGAGAGTTAATCCAAGTCTTATTAAAATGATACACATCCAAAGTTTTGTATATCTGGATGAATTTATGAAATAAACAAGTTATTAAATCTTATTAACCCCTTGGCTCCCGAAGTAAAAATTTAGCCGTCACTTTTGCGCGGGACAGTTTCGCGCGTGAAGTCGACGGCCTTGAGAAAAATGACCATAATTTTTAAACCACTATACGGATCATAAAAAGAATAACTGTAAAATGATGACTGCATTGAAATTTGAAATATAAAACATTATAACTTTATCTTGTAAAAGAATTAGGATAATAATGAATAAATATTAGAAAGTTGGCGAACTGAAAAAACTCGCCTATAAAATCATTTCGATGTTTTTATCACAAAATTCGGAAATTATGCAAAAATTGTAAATACAGTTATGTTCTTTATTAAATGCTTTACCAAAACTATTATTTTGTTTTACTTATTTGCATACAAAAATATTTAGTTATTCAGCCAAGAAAAATTTGATGTATTCTCGTAAAAAAAAAAAAATATATATAATGTTTGTGACCAAATAGGGTCTTTTTTTATATGAAATTCTTTTA
This sequence comes from Micropterix aruncella, assembly GCA_944548615.1. Lineage (NCBI taxonomy): Eukaryota > Metazoa > Arthropoda > Insecta > Lepidoptera > Micropterigidae > Micropterix > Micropterix aruncella. The sequence goes on along the minus strand of OX155974.1, from coordinate 14,378,202 downwards.
TAATAACTTTACCACTACATCACACTTCTTAGAAAATCACACCAGAACTTTCAGCTTTGTCTGATATTACAGGAAAATCTAAAGTTTTGAGAGTTAGCGTCTGAAACTTGATAATAAACTTTGAAATCTTATAATATATAAAATTAGTTAGAGTTTTTCAAATATATTGTCTCATAATATGCTTATTATATGTCCAATAACTAATTATTATACTCCAAAGAGTCACATTTCATAGAAAAACTATAGAAAATCGCGCTCAAAATATGGTAATTCTCTCATAGTAATTATCATATTACGAAACAACTTATAATGTTCAAAATACGGCTTATTATGTGATTACTTAGGATGTAAATGAAGCAATACTTATTTAATCAGCGAATTAAAGCGATATTACGTCATATTTCGCGATATTTTGATCATGTTATAGAGCATTTCAAAAGTTGCCTGGCGAAAATAGATGCCTTGCTAATTTCTGGCCCTCGTAAGGCCTGGATCTATGACAATTATCTAACGTCACATTTGTCATGGCCCTTTCTTATTTATGATTTTACCAAAACCCAACTGTCCCGTCTAGATGCGCTGGTGACAGCTAGTTTAAAATCCTGGCTGTCCTTAGCCAAACCAGCTGACCCCTCGACTCTCTTCAGGTCCAAACAAAATTTTGGGCTAGCGCTTAAACTGCCCTCTCTGCTCTACGCCAACTCCAGAATAACCAAAAATTCGATTCTGTGCAATTCCAAAGATCCGGCAATATCGAAGCACGTAATAAGTGGCCGTAGTGATTCAAATGATCTACAAGCCCGCGTAGACTTCCACAAAAAGTTCCTTACTGGAATCAGCCAGAATGGCACTGGTCTGGGGTATGGCAGTACAACCACGAGCGACGTGGACTTGAAGAAGTCTCTTTTGCGGGGAGATTACGACAGCAAGAGTATGGCTCATGCTATTGGCCTTCAATGCCAGAATGATTGGACAACAATTGGGGACTTTTGCATTCCGCCTCCAATGCACTGGAAGGTAATGCTCTATGACTGGACGCCAGAGATGCTGAAATTTTATTTGAATGCCTTTCAGCATACACTTCCAGACCCCAGTAACCTCGCTCGTTGGAGCTTTGCCGAGGATAGTTCTTGTCCCCTCTGTAGCAATACCCCTTGCACAGCTAGACACATTCTAGCTGGCTGCATGGTGGCCTTAGATCAAGGACAGTACACTTACCGCCATGACAAAGTTCTCGCTGTTATTCGCGAGGTAATTAGTCTCTCAGTGGCTCGTGCCAACAAGGGTTTGACAGTATCCTCCAAACCCCCAATACAGTTTGTGCGGGATGGCTCTAAAGGCAAAAAACATTTAACTACAAAACCTTTCTCAATCATCGAGAAAGCTACAGATTGGATTCTGGAGGTTGATTCGGTCTCTAAGCAGTATAAATTCCCTGAAAGTCTCGGATGCACAGCCCTCCGTCCAGATATAACTCTTTACTCTCTATCTCGGAAGGTGGCTCTTATTGTAGAATTAACCCCTTGAGTATGATACGACCAAATCTGGTTCTGAAACAATTATCCGTTGAGTATGATACGACCAGATCTGGTTCCGCGTTTTTTTCACTTCTTTGACGTTCTCATATTTATTCATAATTATCTAATTGTTTTACAAAATGATATTTCAATATTCTATATTCGAAATTTCAATGCAATCATTATGCAGTTGTTCTTTTTATGATTGGTGTAGTAGTTTCGTAGTTATTGTACTTTAAGGTCGATGTCGCCGAAAATCCTGCAAAAGAGACAGATGCATCCATGAAAATACCCATTTACTCCAAGGGTTAACTGTTCCATGGGAATCAAATATCCCAAAAGACCACGAGTACAAATTAAATAAATACCATGATCTTGCAAATGCCGTAACCCGGAACGGCTTCACTGTTCACCTTCACGCGGTGGAAGTTGGCGCTCGTGGCCTGCCAGCTAAATCTCTATTTCACCTCTTTAAAGATCTTGGCCTATCCAGAAAAATAATCAACTCTTTCTTAGAAAAATTATCTAAAACTGCGATTTGCGCATCTCAAATTCTATGGCTTCGAAGGGGGAGTGAATGGGTGGTAAGGTGAACGCTCACATGTGGCAAGACAGCTGTCCTAAACCTACCACAGCCGGTTCGTAAGTCCGGAATCCACTGCTCACCCCCCAGAAGTGTAAAAAAAAATAGTATTATGATGGGCCCGACTCCGGTCGGTGAATTCCATGGCAGCTCCGTTTGTATTTATATTTATTGTATTTCATAAACATTACGAAACATAAACGGCCATCTTTCCTTGGCGCGTATGTTGTCGCCGAAGTATGTTGTATATTAATTGTCAAAACGTGCGACATCATATTACAAAACAACTTGAAATGAGCAAGTCACGGCGAATTCTGTGATTATATACGATGTAAATGAAATAATAGCTATTTCATAAGCGAATTAAACCATTATTACGTCATATTTTGCGATATTTCGGCTTGTTTACAACAAAAACATACGGACATTTTCTGCAACACATGTGTTTGACGGAACTATTTTGCTTAAAAATACGTGGAAAAAAGCAGATGGGCTATCTCAAATCAATAATACTCATTCATAAACTCTTTTAGAATGCAAATTACTCACGGTTTTGCAGGAAATCGCACAGAAACACTTCACAATCAATATTTTCGTCACAAAATCGCTGCACTGAACTCGCTCGAACAGCTGCGTGGCGTGACTCATTTTTAGTAAAATATTTATCTAAAACCCTATCGAGTAGAGTTCGGCGGTTGCAATTTTTCAATATCGAGGGATATTGGCACAGTGTATGGCCCATACGATGCCATAATCATTATAAATCGCATTTTTTGCAGCGCGGAGCGCTGTGACTTAATGGTCGGCTCGCATTATAGCGTTGGTAAGCGTGCAACCCTAAACGGTTGGGTCAAATCAGAGGGGTGAAATAGGGTTTATTATGTAAAACTGGTCATATCTTTAAAGTTGAAGTCTATATTTGAATCAACAGTTCAAATAAAATTCAATCGTTAAATAAAAATCCAGCGCAAAATCTTACCTGCCACCCATACACTGAGAATCTATCTCTGTCTGCTTATTTACCGTGTCTCTTTCATCCATAAGACATGTTTAGACAAACCAAACATAAAGAATGCCGATGGCCCAGGTGCAAAATCTTCCCTGACACCCGCACACTGATCATCTATCTCTATCTTGCTTATAGGCTCTTTCTCTTTCATCCATAAACTTATTTACTGCTTTAGCCTTCGGAAAGACAAATAAACAAACAACAGTTAAAAATACGAAATAAAGATACATTTCATTTTGTTTTTTAATTATAGTTTAATTTCAGGCTTTGACGTATGATTTATCGAGTAATTTGATTTTGTATAACTTTATTATTTGACATCGATGTTGACTGTCCCATAGAATGCCCCAGTAATGATAAGTTTAAAATATTTGACTAAAACTTTAATACATTTGAGGTGTCTCAAATGATTCTAACGAAGGCGAGTTTCGTATATTTGCTCGGAGATTGTTCCAGAGTCTTGCACCATGGACACAGAAGAAGTAGGAGTAGAAATCAGTATTTTGACAAGGAGTTTTGAGTAAATTATCAGAGTTTGTTTGTTTGAAAAGCTTTATTGCACGCACATAAGAGTACAATGCGGTGGGCCTATTGCCAAGTGGCAATATCTTACGGCCATACCGCCAGGGTTATTGTGACTATGTGTGGGCAAATTGATTCACAAGTAATGAATACACTTACATAATAGGATACATCATACATCATAGGATAAAATATAAAACAGTGATTTGTAACGTATGCCAACTGGATATTGAAGGGAGGAGTGGAATATAAGGACAAGCAAGGGAGACGGGAGGGGAAGGGGGTATTTCATTAGTTGAGTAAATGTCTCTTTAACGATTTTTTAAACCCGCTCAGGTTTTTAACCCTTGGAGTAAATGGGTATTTTCATGGATGCATCTGTCTCTTTTGCAGGATTTTCGGTGACATCGACCTTAAAGTACTATAACTACGAAACTACTACACCAATCATAAAAAGAACAACTGCACAATGATTGCATTGAAATTTCGAATATAGAATATTGAAATATCATTTTGTAAAACAATTAGATAATTATGAATAAATATGAGAACGTCAAAGAAGTGAAAAAAACGCGGAACCAGATCTGGTCGTATCATACTCAACGGATAATTGTTTCAGAACCAGATTTGGTCGTATCATACTCAACGGGTTAAGTTGTCTTATCGTTAAAGGCACGGAATTCCAGAGTCGGACCGCCTGCACTGCGAAAGACCTAGACATGAAAGTCGATGAATGCTGAGGTATAGCCAGTAATAGATTTTCCTCAGAGCGCAACGGAAGGCCATGGGATGAAAGCGGAGAGAAGAGATTATACAGATAAGTAGGACAGTTTGACTGTAGTACGCGGAAGAGTAGGACGAGTATGTGAAATTCCCGACATTGTCTAATGGGAAGCCGCTCTATTTGCCCGACCGAAGTACGAGACGGTGAAAACTTAACGGTTCGAAAGGTCGTGGAGTTTGTATGGTGTTGATTGGGAGAGTATACGATAGAGGAGAGCGAGGATGTGAATGTTTCTCATTTGGCGTACCGGCAATCACTTTAACGCGTCGTGTCTGTTTCAGGGTGCTTTAGACAGCCTGCTGAGGGGCTACCGTTGCCGCGGAACCCGAATCGGTCCCCGCACTACCCGAGCTTTGGCACTGCAAGCCGCTAGAGCCCTTGAGTATCTCCACGCGAGGAGGGTCGTATATAGGGATCTTAAGGTAAGTCGTTGTCAATAAGTTAATCGGTTTTTCTTCACCGACTAAACTTATCGTTTTAATTTTACAGGCCGAGAATGTGTTGGTGTGGAAGCTGCCCGATCCTTCAGCTGCTGATGATGCGGAGTTGAGCCCAGATCCAATACCCGTTCACATCAAGCTAGCCGATTATGGTATAAAATACAATATTTATACTTGACTCACAGCGCTAGATACACTTTCTTATTTAACCTTTCGGAAACCAGTCATTCCACGCAAAATTTTCGTAGCCGTTGGTAATTTGTTTGTATAAGGAAATTTGTTTCAAAAACGCACACCTGCCCACGAGTCACCTTGATTCAATGATTTCAGATTTCGTATTTTTGGATTTGTCTGGATGGATTTTAAAATGTTGGTTATATGTAGTGTGTATTTTGCACGGAAAGTTGGCTGCCTTTATTGGAAAGTAGGCTTCCGATTAAAGGTAGTACAATACAATACAATACAATACAATACAATCAACTACTCCAGTAGATAGGCATTCCTACACTTGGATGCGTCACAAAATTAAATGCTAAAAATTTAATTATTAAAAACATAACTATCGTGATAGTTGTCATCGCTGTAATATTATATTCAACGAGTGGTATTACCCGGCGTTGCCCGTGTTATATCTTTTCTCAAATACCAATGTATACCAATTTTGTTGGCGATTGGTTGAGCAGTATAGAAGTTGGTGTGCTGCAGCGCCGTCTAGTTGAAAGTTGCAACAAAGCGGATATATATAAATACATATATATGCCAACTTTCATGGTGATCGGTCAAACGGTTTCGGAGTCTATTAAACTCGGACAGACGGGCATACATATATACCTACCAACATCCATTTTTATATTATATTATTTTGGCCTGTTTTTAAAATTTAAACTTTGAATGCCTATATCTCGCTTATTTATAGCGACCGACACAATTTTCTTCCAGATTTAGCATTAAAATGAAAAAAATTGGAGAGAGGTTCCTATACTGCAGTTATTCCACTTTTATAACTATGTGATAATACTTACATGTATATATTTTAATTAAAGAGTTTTGAACAATGAAGCACAAATAATTAAAAAGCAGGAATAATTTCACTGTATTACCTTCACAATATTTTGAATTTAGAATAACGCTTGGCCGACTATGACGTTTGTAGGTTTAACATAGCAGCGCCATCTATGGATTACTCAATAGATAACGCCATCTGTTAAAATCGTTTGGAACTAACAGATAATTGCGAATGTCAAATAATAGACATTGCAATAAAATTATATCGCGACTATAAATTAAGACGTAAGCTATCCTATCTTTCAAGTTGGATCAAACTGCACATTGTGTGCAAATTTGATTCAAATCGGTTAAGTAGTTTAGGAGTCCATCGCGGACAAACAACGTGACACGTAATTTATATATATTAAGATATTACCTATATACAAATAATCAAAATATACTAATGTGATTTAAGAGTCAAGGAGAATAATATATTAAAATAGAAATGCAAATTCTATGTAGAATAATCAAAAAATATATATTTTATTGTCAATCCAGCAATAATGCTTTCGTAGTTTTTTTTAAAATGAATAGATGTTTAATAAATTATATGAGAATTAGAATGTCAGCTATCATAATACCGTTATGTTTAAAACTTTACGCATTTCATTAATCATCAACATGGAAAATAGACTCAGAATTTTCAAACTCCCTTATACCATAAATTGGGTTTCTTACCAAATTATTTATGATTATCTTTTTAAATTGGACCTCTCCGAGACTTTTCATTTGCTCTGGAATCTTATTATAGAACGACAAATTTTGATGAATAAAACTGTATCGCACTTTGCTAAGTCGCTGTCGGTTTATGTGGAGATTGGATTTATTTCTCGTATCGTGATGATGAAAATCACTATTCACCGGAGCTTCTGTTAGGTGTCTACGAGCGTACATAATATTTTGGTAGATGTAAGAAGAAAATAGAGTCATTATTCCTGATTTTACAAATAGCGGCTTACAAGAACTTCTCGGTGAGACTCTATATAAACTGCGTACCGCTCTTTTCTGGAGGAGAAAAATTCTTTTTGAGTTTGGAGCCATTCCCCAAAACAGTAGGCCATACGTTATTAGAGAGTGGAAATATGCAAAATAGACGGATTTAGCTGCTTCAAAACCGCATAAACTTCTTATCTTTCTAATGGCGAATATGGCACTGCACAATTTTTTACTGAGATCATTTAAGTGATCAGACCATTGTAATTTTTGATCAATTTCTAAACCGAGAAATAATTTCCGTAGTGAAATAATTTCATGTATTTGCCGTTTTAGAAAAATATTTATGAAAATGCTCTAGATAGTCTTCCGCCCTTATATTTTTTTATACTCTCCAAAAGCTATGTCCACACTGTGCCCCTTTCATCTACAACTTTCCCTTCATCATTCTATTCAACTTTCCTTTAGGGCAGGCAACTGTCAAATGCATCATGTCCGTGCGTCATCCGACCGGAGTCGTTATTATCGTTCAGTATAACAACATGTGCGACGAGATGATTCTACTATGTGCGGCCTACTTGGTGATAAGAAAATCTAGAAAACAAAAGAGAACCAAGCGCATGTTGTGGGCTCGAAGATATTTTATGGATCGAAATAGTGTAATTATGCGTGAACTGCGAGAAGATAAAGATATTCTTTTTAAAACTCTACACGCATGTCCGAAAACAATTTCGATCGGCCTTTTATGACCGAAGACTTTTGATCTTCTTTTTAACTCCATCAACGTCCAAGTTGTATTTCGTAGCCAAAACTTGCAGACCATCATTTCTTTTTATTTTATTTGTGTAAATTTTGTTATTTTGGTCCCAAAGTTGTGGAAAATTTATGTAGTCTTCAATAAACTGTAAAGTAATATCGTCAGCCATCTTGATGTTGAACGCTATGTTGCACAGATACCTGCGGACCGCGGGAACGCGTGCGTCGCAGCGCGCGCTATGCTTTCAACTGATTTAAGGCATGCGCCAAGGGCATGCCCTTGTTGAACGAAAAAAGACACAGTGTGGACATAGCTAAAGAGTTGTCCGGCCGTGAGAGGTTTAAAATAGTCTTTTTATTTGATTTGATGCTTTTCTTCAGATTTTTATGCAGCTAATTACAGTACCGTGCAAATTAAATGGAACAAAGAGTATTTTTCTTCGAAATGTGCTTTATCGGACATAAACATACAAAAACAGTACTGGTAGTTATAGATTCTTAGTTTTAATATTGGAATGTGTCCTCCTTTTGCGTTAATAACACCGTTCACTCTTGTAGGCATAGAATTTACCAGATTTTGACAGCTTCCTTTCAGTTCATCATCGTGAAACCAGACTTGAATTACTACACTGATCACCTTGGTTTTCGTTGTACAATCCATCTTGGAGAGCCGTTTTTTGCAAATGGCCCAGAGGCATTCGATCTCAACCCGATGAACTAACAATATATAACTACCAATACTGTATTTGTAAGTTTATGTCTCTAGATTGCTTTCTCCGTTGGGACTCTCATATACATAACGTGGCTACGAAGGTGCGAATCCTTGGATATGTTTTCAAAGAACTGAGGAATATTCTGGATTCCAAAACGCTAAAAACTGTTTATTATGCTTTATGTGAATCGCTTATTACTTACGGCATAATTGGATGGGGTGGATGTGGTAAAACCCTGCTAGAGTCATTGCAAGTCGCGCAGAAATTTGTATTAAAAATTATTCTACATAGACCATATCGCCATCCCACTAATGAACTTTATAAGGAAGCTAAAGCTCTTGATTGTAGGCAACTTTTTCTAAAAACTTTCCTTTTAAGGCTATTTTTGGACAATAACTCAAATTTAGGAATAATTCAGAACCGGCGACCAACGAGACAAGTTTTAGAAAACAGCTTAATAATACCCAGAAGGAAAACATCATTTGGACAAAGATTTCCGCCTGGACTCTTTCATTGCGCCGAGATTTTACAATCTGATCAAGATGGAAATAAAAATGAATTTGACATTTAAGGAATTCAAAAATAAATTGATGAAATGGTTATCGAATCATGACAGACTATCAATACATCAAATGTTAGAAATTATAGTTTAACCCCTCCTGTTGCGAAGTAAAAACTCACCTATCACTTTTGCGCGCGACATATTCGCGCAAAAAATCGACGCCAGTCAACGGCCTTGAGAAAAACGATCATAACTTATAAACCACTAAACGGATTTAAAAAAGATAAAGAGAAAAATTATCGCATTGAAATTTGACATATAAAACATTATAACCTTATCTCGTAAAACAATTAAGATAATAATGAATAAATATTACAAAATTGCCAAACTGAATAAACTCGCCTATAAAATCATTTCGATTTTTTTGTCACAAAATACGTAAAATATGCAAAAATTGTAAATACAGTTATGTTCTTTATTAAATGCTTTACCAAAACGATATATTTTTTTTACTTATTTGCATACAAAAATATTTATTTATTCAGCCAAGAAAAATTTTATGTATTCTCGTAAAAAAAAAAATTTTTTAATTTTTAATTTGTGACTACTTATGGTATTTTTTTATATGAAATTCTTTTAAAATAACTTTATTACTACATCACACTTCTTAGAAATCACACCAGAACTTTGAGCTTTGTCTGATATTATAGAAAAATCTAAAGTTTTGAGAGTTTCCGCGAATAATAAACTTGAATGCTCATAATATAAAATTCGTTAGATTTTTTCAATTATATTGTCTTATCATAGACTTATTATATGTCTAATAACTAATTACTATACTCCAAAGAGTCACATTTCATCGAAAAACTATGGAAAATCGCACTTTATTCTCTCATAGTAATTATCAAAACAAGTTTCTTTGCGCGATTCATTTTACAAAACAAGATATAATTTTCAAAATACGCCTAATTATGTGATAACTTAGGATGTAAATGAAGCAATACTTATTTTGTTAGTAAATTAAAGCGACATTACGTCATATTTCGCAATATATCGGGATATTTCATAAACATTACAAAATAATAACAACCATTTTTTCGCGAGCCGTTTGTTGTCGCCGAAGTGTTTTCTTTAAAAATTCGTGAAAAACAGCAAATGGACTATCTGAAATGACTAATCCTCATTCCGAAACTACTTAAAATGCAAATTACTCACTGTTCTCCGGTAAATAACACTCAAAAACTGCACACACACACTTTTTATCACCAATTCCGCGGAGCCGTACGCGGCCGTGCGAATGCCGACGGGAGACTAGGCGTTTGACGTCTATGCATACTTTTTAAATTGCCGTTCGATATTGCCACACAGAAATCTTGAATTAAAGATATTTTGGCCAAATCGTTGCGCGCTCAGAAAGCATATAGCACGACGTTTCGAATCGTAAATTGCACTTTTCGCAGCGGCGAGCGCTTTGTCCGGTATCGGACGTTTCGGTGTTTAGGCGGCCGACATAAATGTCCCCAATCGAAAGTTACGGAGTGAGCGGGTTAATAAAACTTAGGTGCACAAATTATTAACATATTTTTAAACATGTATGTTGAGTATATTTTGACATTGAACTAACGACCAAAAATTATTTGACCTGACAATGAATTGTACTTTTTTTATTAGGTATTTTTATATTGAATCCTATATTACTTAACATACACTACTGTGAAAAAGTCTTCGAACAGTTACCCACAAAATAAACGAGGTGTCGTATTTTTTAAAGTAACTAAGTGAGCCCATTCCTATTTTTTGTCGGGCTTGTTCATTCGTCGTAGGAGTCATAAAACTTTATTAGACATTTCGGCAACCTACCTGGGTTGGGAAACAATTAGAAGAGTGGACAATGGTTAAATTTTTACAAAATGCCGTTCTCCTCTTTACCTGAAAAAGGGGTTGTATTTAATACTAATATTATTTTTGAGTAGTTGCATATTGAGCACGTCGCAAAACGGTTATTGTGAAGTAGCTTTTGATTCTCTCTGCGAATATTAAAAAAATATATAATTCGAAATACCGTCGTTTAACCCTGCCGCGGAAAATTATTTATATTGCTGTTGACCTGTGAACTCTTTGATTATATTATTTTTAAATGAATAAAATTAGTGCAATGGATCGACAAAAAAATATTATGCACCATAAAGAAGGATATTCAGTTCGAAAAATCCAACAACTGTACTGCTTTAGCAATTCATGTACCCGTCTGAATAGAGTCTCTCATGAATTCTGACCGAGGGTCCAACCCCATTCACCGAAAAATACCCCTAAACCATAACAGAACCTCCCCCGTGCTTAACTGTTGCAGCCAAACACTTGTCTTTATATTGTTCTCCGTGGCATCTGCGGACGAATTGGCGGCGATTAGGTCTAAAAAATTTGAATGAGGACTTGTCTGTCCAGAGGACTCTTTTCCACTGCCCATGGTCCAAGTTTTATGTTCTAGGGCAAATTTTAATCGTCCCTGACGATTATTCTTACGAAATAATGGTTTCCGCTTGGTCACACACCCTCGAAGATTATTTTTCAGCAGGACTTTTCGAACCGCCGATGGGGTCACCAAAACGCCGCAAGACTCATTAAGATCCTGGGCCAGATCACGGCTTGAGATTTTTTTTGACCTCAAGGATAAGACCATTTTATACTGCTCTGATTATTCATCAATCTTTTTAGGTCTTCCACTCCTCGAACAGTCTTCGATTTGGCCGGTATTTTTGAATTTTTTAATCACATTGATCCCACAAACAGATTTTCCAGTCAATTGTTGGATTTCTCGCACTGAATATCCTTCTTTATGGTGAATAATAATTTTTTGTCGATCCATTGCACTAATTTTATTCATTTTAATAAAATATATTAAAATAGTTCACAGGTCAAAAGCAATATAAACAATTTTCCGCGGCAGGGTTAAACGACGGTATTTCGAATTATATATTTTTTAAATATTCGCAGAGAGAATCAAAAACTATTTCACAATAACCGTTTTGCGACGTGCTCAATATGCAACTACTCACAAATAACATTAGTATTAAATACTTCAGGTAAAGACGAAAACGGCATTTTGTGAAAATTTAACCATTGTCCACTCTTCTAATTGTTTCCTAACCCAGGTAGGTTGCAGAAATGTCTAATAAAGTTTTATGACTCCTCCGATGAATGATCAAGCCCAACAAAAAAAAGGAATGGGCGCACTTGATTACTTTCAAAAATACGACACCTCGTTTATTTTGTGGGTAACTGTTCGAAGACTTTTTCACAGTAGTGTATATTAAATATTAATGACTGTTTCTTTCTTTTCTCACATATAACTTTATTTATATTATTTAATCGAATTTTATATTATATTTATTGCCGATTATATAATGGAATTGCATTTTATTTATTATAACAACTTATTTTTCTATTATTATTATTATTTTTATTTTTTTATTTTGAAGACCACATTTTAGGGCAATTTAGTGTTATTAGCTTTTTACTAAAACGTGTACATTTGTAAGCAATCAAGCAATCAAACAAACTTGATTGTAATATTAGAGTCCTGTCCACCCTAGAACGGGCTAGTCCCAGTTGGGTGACAGAAACAAATAAGCAAAAGGTTAAGGTTTTGCCATTCGGTTTCTGTTATTTTTGTAAGCTAATCAATGTTTTATAGTAATTAATTCTTAAATAAATAAATAAATAAAGTACTTTTAGAAGAGAAATACACTTTGTTCCAATTAATTCGCATTTCCCATGCCATATTTTTTTTGATACCATTACAGTGTGGATTATTTGTTTGTTTTCCAGGCATAAGCCGGTTGACCTTGCCCTCTGGCACTAAAGGATTTGGAGGCACTGAAGGCTTCATGGCCCCAGAGATCATGCGCTACAATGGTGAAGAAGAGTATACTGAAAAGGTAAGCACTTTTACACAATTTACAATAGCATCCACATACGAGTACATACACTGGCTATACTTCCTGTATCGGAAGATAGTACAATACGATACAATACAATCAACTACTCCAGTATCTACTGGAGGAGGTCTATCAAGTGTAGGAATGCCTATCTAGGCATTCCTACACTTGGATGCGTCACAAAATTAAATGCTAAAAATTTCATTATTAAAAACATAACTATCGTGATAGTTGTCATCGCTGTAATATTATATTCAATATTACCTACATACAAATAATCAAAATATACTAATGTGATTTAAGAGTCAGGGAGAATAATATATTAAAATAGAAATGCAAATTCTATGTAGAATAATCAAGAAATATATATTTTATTGTCAATCCAGCAATATGCCTTCATATTTAAAAAAAAAATGAATAGATGTTTAATTCTTATTCTCTCATATCTATACTAATATTATAAAGAGGTAAAGTTTGTGACTGTAGGAAGTAATCTCTGGATCTACTGAACCGATTTTGAAAATTCTTTTACCAATAGAAAGCCATATTAATTGTGAGTGTCATAGGCTAATATTAATCCGAAAAATTAAAAGACTTTTTCGTGGTAGTCGGATTTGCAAAGTAAGTCAGAGAAAAACGGTCAAGCGAAAACGTTTCTAACCAATGCTGCCTTAACGATGAGAGATATATGATTAAGTTCTAGAGAAAAGTTGTAGAGCTTGATATTGCCTACAAAAAAGTCAGCGACAGCATATGTCTAACTTTTATATTTAAGTCACAACTATATTTAAAAAATATTTTTAAATCGTTAGGTCATGATTATTGGTTCTATTATCCACAATTATGAATTCTTATCAAAATAAGTAAATTTATCGCCTCAAGTGTTAAAAACAAAAGACTTTTTCCTTTTACTGCATATAATTTCCCTTTTACTGCATAAATAGTTAAAGAGATAAGACACTCACGAGAAGGCACTCACAAATAACGGTAATATAGTCAAATTGGCATGCAAATACATACATACATATGCAGTAAAAATATAACCCTTCTTTTGGCAGTCAGGAAATAAATCATAGCACTCAGTACTAACCGAACCACACTCATAATTTCAACACAAGTATATGGACCGGAACCCTTGATGCCCATACCCCAGGCCCAAATAGAAACATAGCTATGCAGGAACACCGATGAAACCCACCTTACAGAATGGAAGAAAAACGCAGAATGCGGGTAAACAAAGAACGCCGTTCAGGAAGCGCCTAAAAAACTTGGCCGCAACCTCACCAGATTAAAAAGGGACGAAATCCGTAAAGTCATAGGTACTAAGACAGGCCACTGTCCCCTAAACAAACGCCCGTTTACCATAGGTGGACAGACAGCCCTCTATGCAGAGAATGCATGGAGGAAGAAGAAACGCCACAGCATGTGCTCATGGAATGCAGGAGCGTGGCAGAGCAACGGGCAAGAATACTACAATCTCCAGCATCTGTCCCGGAGGCCTGTAGCAACCCAAACAGGCTGCTAACCTTCTGGGACAGCCTGGGTTGGCTGGAGTAACATAAATAGAAACATGAGCCACGCACAACGGCCCAATCAAGAGGCCAAGTGCGGGAAAAAGCCGAGATAAACTAACTATCTTCTTCACAACAATTGTTTTTTTTTCAGGTTGACTGTTTCTCGTACGGCATGTATATGTACGAAGTTCTTACTCTGCGACAGCCTTTCGAGGGCCACGAAGCGGTCAAGGAAGCCATCCTCGATGGAGGGAGACCCGCACTTTCCTATCGAGTAAGTTTATACATTACTAAAGTACGAGCCAAAGGAACGTTCCAATGGGGTAATAAACCGAGCAGTCAACAAGGATGTGGCTAACGTCGATATTGATTATCGATGAATTAAGCTTGCTCGATGAAACAGTATTATACATCTGCTTTTATTATAGTACCGATTGCTATATTTATTAATATTTTCGGTTTAAGTATTATTTTAGAATTAGAGTAATTAAATAATGACTTAATTATGTGATGTCAGTTATTAAATGAGTACTTAATAGACAACTGATTTTCATAGCATGGCATATCATAGCTCATTATTCATTTCTAAACTGTCATTAGTAAAATGTTATCGTGGCATTTTGTAATAATGAGTCCCACATTTATTTATTTAATTTTAGGAAAACCAATAGCTAATTATAATTTAACAAAAAGACGGAGTAGGATAACAGAAAGCCAATTAAAGGTTTTCACGTTTAAGTAACGTTGTAGAAACATATGTGACCTTTCAATTAAAGCTCGATTAAAAATACATAAAAAAATATTCAACAATTAATGCGAAAGAATTCACTGTTCAGCCGCTGCCTAGCTGAGTTAATACTCGTACAGAATAGATCAAAGTCAAAGCGTTTAATCAAATCATTGAAATTGTCACTTGTTCGCCACAGAAATGCATTTTGCCTATAGTTGGTACCAGCATGAGGAACATGAAGAGCAGAGTTAAATCTATTGAGTTTGTAAGAAACACGGAGATTAATTTTATTTAGTAAGTCGGGACAGTTATTATTATTGGAGGTGATTTTAAGCAAAAAGGTTAAGTCCGCGGTTTCACGCCGCTTAATCAAGGGGAGGATATGAAATTTCTTGCATAAATTGAAATAGTTAGATGAGGTGTAGGGGATTTTCAGATGGAAGCAGAGATATTTTACGAACTTCATTTGAATTCGCTCAATTCTATTTATATATTTATCATAACAAGGGTTCCATACCTGAGATGGATATTCCAAGATGCTTCTGACAATGGTGCAGTAAAGGATCTTGAAAGTTTTAGCACGGTGAAAGCAAGCTGCACTCCACTATATGTATATTATAAATGCTACGCGGATAAAACATCATTACTTGCCTATCAGTTGAGCAATGGAGACCATATTTTCTAACCTGGAGCTATTGAAGTTGAAGGGTGATATTAACATGCAGACTCGGTGCTTTATACATAACATTATGTCATTTTTTGACGAACTGAAAAGTGACCCGTCAAAAGTTTCGCTGCTCAATGTCAATAATATAATAATCTGATAGATAATCTGCGAAGGTTGCGACGCGCATCCCTACAAGCAGGTAGTAAAAGGGACGGGCCGGCCTAATGATTTATTGCCTCACCGGAACGTTCCTTTGGCCCGTATTATAGTGGAATGTTATTGACATTCAACGGGTGGATTTCATGGCGATCGATTGAACGGTATAGAAGTTGATGTGCTGTAGCGCCATCTAGTGCCGATTTACAACAAAGCGGAGAGCATTAAAGTATCATAATGATAAAATACATATATTTGCCGTTCCAATTTTCATGGAAGTCTATTTATTAAGCTCAGACAGACAGATATACCAACATCCATTTTTACAGATGATATAATACACGGAAATTTGGTGGACGTCTGTCGGAATGTCTATACTTATTTATTTATTTAATTATTTAAAATATTAATCAGGAGCTTTACAGACACATACAATTGGCCCTTGAAGATCCACTGTGTTTTCGGATCGGTCCCTTTCACGATTCAACTCCTATTCAGAAGCCTCCTTGTGTGGAAGGCTACCCCGGGTAAGACTCTCGCGTGTCAGGCCTCACGGCTGGTGGATCGGTTTATCCTGGGGATTGCCTCCCGGCGCTACTGGATGATTTGCGCACCATAGATTTTTTATGATCCGTATAGTTTTATTTATTTATTTATTTATTTATTTATTTAAGTCCATAAAAAATACATTTGATTACAAAAACATTCTCTTAGCCTAATATTTCATAATTAATTAAACAGTTTTTTTAATTTACCTAACTCGGAAAGAGATTCAGAAATAATAGTTTGTGGTTTACCACCTCACTAGGAATAACTTGTATCGAGGTGGTACCAACAGAAATCGTATATTGCCTGCCGAAAGAGCATGATATACCCGCTCTTAGGTTTTCATTTTATTTTAATATTTTTTTTAAACTTTATATTGCAATGGTATTTACAATTAATAATTACAAGGATGGGGGTAGTTACTTTATTCTTAAATTTAAAAATTTTGAAGATACCAAATTAAACAGAAGGTATTTTTGTTCAAATATTCATAAATAAATATTCTTACATCTAATATAATACATACATAGATACGATTATCGCATAAACTTTACATGAATTTATATTAAAATAGTATATAAATAAAAATTATTATAAAGAAGTACATATATAATATGATAATTAAAAAATAAAAAATAGAAAAAATATTATTATGATAATACGAGTATATATTTACATATGCAAAAGTGCCTTGATAACTATTTATCAAAGAAAATGACAATTTGCAATGCCATTTTATTATATAATATAGAAGTTAATTAAGAATTTAGGTACCTACTACAATACAATACAATATAGCCGTAAATTTGCACAATATATAGTGGTTTACAAGTTATAGTCGTTTTTCTCAAGGTCGTCGACTTCACGCGCGAAACTGTCACGCGCATAAGTGATCGCTAAATTTTTACTTCGCGAGAGGAGGGTTTAATAAAAGCGCGATTTTAAAGATGTGTTTTTACTATCAACTTGTAAATATGGCTATGTACTGAAAGTAAGAAAGTAGTTAAGAAGATATTTTGTGAATCCTTACAGGATACGGCATACCCCTGCTATATGTTGGATACAATGTCGTCTTGTTGGTCAACGGCTCCAGAACTGCGACCATCGGCCTCTCAGCTGGTGTCTATAGCCTCAGCTCCTGAGTATAGTCGACTGCAAGATGTCTGCTCCCTCGGAACGGTCAACACCATGACGGGCAAAGGATGTGCGGTCGCGCCAAGGGTTGCTCTCGATAATATTGCAGGTAAGTTACTTTCCTGGCAAAGGAAAGTGTTGGGAACGCACTTCTGTGTGTCTGTATATCTGTGAGTCTGTGTGTGTGTATTCCTCCACGATAGCGCCCAAACGCTTCATCCAATTGAGCTAAAATTTGGTATGCAGTCATCATGTGGTATTGACAAGGGTTGAAAAGAGTTGTGATTGAAATCGGTCCACCAGGGGGCGCGCTAGTTATACTTTTATCTCAAAATATTGAAATTTGGTAAACAGATGCGTCGTAGGGTCGAAACCATATTGTAAAATTTTGCTTGCAATATCTCTTATACAAGCGACAAAAAAAAAGACATACATTTTAACCCCTCAGGCCCCGATTGGCCGATATTGGCCACAACACGATTCAGCGTGACGGCCCCGTTTTAATTTTATTTTAATTTAATTTGTTTTATTTTATTATGTTTCATTATGTTAACCCCTTGAGTATGATACGACCAAATCTGGTTCTGAAACAATTATCCGTTGAGTATGATACGACCAGATCTGGTTCCGCGTTTTTTTCACTTTGACGTTCTCATATTTATTCATAATTATCTAATTGTTTTACAAAATGATGTTTCAATATTCTATATTCAAAATTTCAATGCAATCATTGTGCAGTTGTTCTTTTTATGATTGGAGTAGTAGTTTCGTAGTTATAGTACTTTAAGGTCGATATCGCCGAAAATCTTGCAAAAGAGACAGATGCATCCATGAAAATACCCATTTACATCCATGAAAATACCCATTTGGTGAGACAGTGTCGTAATTCAATTTTTTTACTAATTTTTACTAAAAATTTTTTGGACAGCAAGTCAATCGGCTGAGGGGCCGAGGCCTGAAGGGTTAATCAAATAATAACGTCAAGCTGGACTGGGATAGCCGAGAAACAAACCATATTCGATAATAGCCATTTTATGACTTTGGAAATACTACAAAAATACTGTAAATTTGGTTAGACTTTCTTGTATACGGTTAGAATATAGGGTTGAATGGAGGGGGGGGGGGGTATTGGGGTTAAAGAGTTAGGCTCGGAGGGGTTATCTGCTTGCCGGGAATTTCTTAGGGCGACATAACCGATTTCATACCATTCCTTCTATACTACCACTCCCCGATTAGAACCAGCTGGAGTAGACGTCATCATAGGCGATAACTTATTTGCATTTGATTGTCAAACTCTTTTGTGGCTGTCTAGCTGTCAGCTGTCTAATAATCTTATTTTTCTATTCATCATTAAAAAAAATAATAATAAACTCATAAACCACTAAGGATATTAACCCTTCCTTTTCATACCAACCTGCTCAGGTCGCACGCCTACCAACGGCAAAATAACTAACGACCGGCGCAAGTCGCAGCGCTCACCGCTGCGAAATATTCCATTTAAAAATCGGAATGCGGTTCTATGCGCTTCTGAGTGCGGCACGTTATAGCCAAATACACATCACTATTGATAATTTCCGACCGCCGATCGCCCAGTCCAGTAATCGATTTATTAAAAATTAGTGATCGCGTCGCCGCGGTCGGTGGCGGCCGACGGTTCGCGTCGTTTGTCATAGTGCCGCGCCGTAGGGACAAATATTGTGATTTTCAAGTGTTTCAGTGCGTTTTACTGCAGAAACGTGAGTAATTTGCATTCTAAAAGAGTTTATGAATGAGCATTAGTGATTTGAGATAGTCCATTTCCTTTTTTTCACGTATTTTTAAGCAAAATGCTTTGGCCAAACATATGCGTGTCAAAAAATGGCCGTATTTTCTTGTCGTAATTTTTATGAAACGGCCGGAATATCGCAAAATATGATGATTGATTTAATTCGCTGATAAAATAGTTATTATTTCATTTACATCTTAAATAATCACAGAATTAGACATATTTTGGTCATTACAAGTTGTTTCATAATATGGGGTCGTGCATAGAAATTTGTTTTAGTAGCTAGTATAGCAGTATTACCATATTTTGAGTGTGATTTTCTATAGTTTTTCTATGAAATGTGACTTTGGAGTATAATAATTAGTTATTGGACATATAATAAGCATATAATGAGACAATATATTTGAAAAACTCTAAGCAATTTTGTATTATGAGCCTTCAAAGTTTATTATTAAGTTTCCGTCGTTAACTTTCAAAAGTTTAGATTTTTCTGTAATATCAGACAAAGCTGAAAGTTCTGGTGTGATTTTCTAAGAAATGTGATGTAGTGGTAAAGTTATTATGACAGAATTTCATATAAGTAAGAATTTTGATAATACCTCACACACAGCTTGTTTTATTGCACAGGCTGTCAACATCGAGCCGTCCTTATTGGAGAACCCTCTAATACATAATACCTACATGTTTATCATGTTGAATTCTGACTAGTTTTATTAATAACTTTGTTTTGTATATCAGGTGAGGGAATCCAGGGCTGGGAAGTGTGGTGGGGCGGTGGCGGAAGTACCGCCGGTCTAGCAGGATGCGTGGATGGTAAATGCCATCTACTACCAGCCACACGCGATGGAATTTTAAGACACAACACCTTCCGATTACCATCTGCCATTCATTCGGGTAAGATTTTAAAACTCTAAACTTGCTTACAATTTTTCTGTTTGAATTATCCATTCTCTTACAACTTTTGACAAATATGACGCTGGCCCTTGAACCTGCGGCCCTCCCGAATCAATCTTCCTCCTCATACATCGCTTCATTGGATATTTACTTTGATTTATGGCAGTACAATCATGAGCTATGTGGACCTGAAGAAGTTGCTCTCGCGAGGAGGTTAAATCAACAACATTATGGTTCATGCTTCATTCTATGTAATTCCAAGGATCCGGCAATATCGAAGCATGGTCTGTGGCCGTAGTGAGTCAAATGTCTACAAGCCTGCTAAGACTTCCACAAAAAGTTTCTCTGGAATCAGCCGGAATGGCACTAGTCTGGGGGGTATGGCAGTACAACCATGAGCGATGTGGACTTGAAGTCTCTCTTGCGAGGAGGTTACGACAGCAACAGTACGGCTCAAGCTATTGGCCTTCAATGCCAGAATGATTGAACAACAATTGGGGACTTTTGCATTCCTCCTCTAATGCACTGGAAGATAATGTTGTATGACTGGACATGAGAGAAGCTGACATTTTATTTAAATGCCTTTCAGCATACACTTTCAGACCCCAGCAACCTCGCCCGCTGGAGATATTCATAGGATAGTTCCTGTCCCCTTTGTAGAAATACCCTTTGCACAGCTAGACTTATTCTAGCTGGCACACAGCAAGGCGGCCTTAAATCAAGGACGGTACACTTACCGCCATGACAAAGTCCTTGCTGTTATTCGCGAGTTAATTAGCCTCTCAGTGGCTCGGCCAACAAGGGTTTGACAGTACCCTGCAAACTCTCCTATCTAAATCTACAAAAAAGCAAATCCTTCTAGGTGATGCACGGCACTTGATACCACTTCTTCGCCCATTTGGAGATTCGGGATATGCATGTGTCCGACAGATAGGCAAGCAATAGACAAACGGAAAATAGTAAATAACATCATATACAGCCTACGTTTATATAGAGAATTGTTGTGGTTGAATTTTAAGAAAATCCATAAAGAGTAGGTAATTGTTGTTTTTGAAGCAGTGTTAATATATTTTTTTCTGTTTCTATTGACAGGTGATACCAGTGTCACGCCGACCGCTCTCTGCATAGTAAACAATTACATATGGATTGGAGACTGCGAAGGATGGCTTCACGCTTATGAGTAAGCATTAGTTTCGTCTTTTTAATTTAACAATACCTTGTGGTTATTCGCGAGGTAATTAGCCTCTTAAGTTTTCTTTAAAGAACAGTAGTAAGTTTTTACACTTACAGCAACTAGAGTTGTCAACTACAACGGGCGAACCCGTCACCTCAGGAAGTTTTAATGATATTTGATCGTTCTATCTCCCGTGAAGTGAACGCAGGAGACTTAGGACAAAACAGTCCACCGTCTAGCTCCGCCACATGCCCGTAAGAGGCCAACGCCTTATCCGCGAGATAACCAGGTATGTTACCCAGCGGGCTTACACTCACGCCCTTACTTCCAATTGCGACCAGATTACTCCGGTCTCTCAACTGATTACGAGTTCGAGGTCGTTTGCGCTGTCCTCTCCCTTACGAAGCGGTGAAACGGTGTACCACAGCATCCTTTGCCTGGCTGTTCACCCAGGATCGGGTAGCCGATGGTCGTTTCGAGAGCAGTCGCCGTAAGGTCCGCAACCACCCCCGCTCTATAGGAAACAGTACTGCTTCCAGACTCCCACGACTGTTAGTCAGAATGCACAATCGATTGGTTTACGCCGAACGGTGCGCAGACCGTCCAGGAGCGCCAGAAGGTTGACTCCTAGGAGAAACTAGCACTAAGGCCAGAGTCCTGCCCGGGCTCGCACTTCATGCGTGGAGGCCGCCGGATGGGTGTTGACCCGTGAGTGTCACCAACCCTGAACAAAATGGGTTTTCGTGACCACCTCAGCAAGGGCCCATTAGATCCCGAACATGTATTTTAAACATATATATTGAGATGTCAACTACAACGGGCGAGCCCGTCACCACAGGACCTTTTAACGATTAGTCGTTCTATCGACCTGCAGTGAGCGTAGAAGACTTTGGACATAACAATCCGACGTCTAGCTATGCCACAACCCGTAAGAGACCAACGCCTTACCGCGAGTTAGCCAGGAATAAACCCGGCGGGCTCGAGATACTCGCGCCCTTACTTCCAATTGTGACCAGATTTCTCCGGTCTCTCGATTGGTTCCGAGTTCGAGGTCGCTTGCGCGGTCCTCTCCCTTACGAAGCGGTGAAACGGCGTACACCGAATCTATCGCGGACCAAGGCGTCCTTTGCCCGGCTCTGAACCGGGATCGGATGGCCAATAGTCATTTCAAGAGCAGTCGCCGTAAGGTACGCAACCACCCCCGCTCTATAGGAAACAATACATGTATTTTAAACAGTATGGATATTATGCATTCCAATACCCTAAGATATTTATTCTAGGGATGGTTTGGGTACAATTCACTAAGCGTAAGAAGATATTGGCTGGGAATATGTCACATATATAAACTGCTAAAGAGTTCGTTGATAATTTGATTATTCTTAAAGGAATCGGTCTGTTCGTACCCGCCAATTACTGCCATGCCAGGACTCACGTATTGATTGCGTTACCACGAGCTAGAACTAACATTGTTTAACACTGCTTCACGGTGCGGAAGCTTCGTACCGTTAATGCACTATGTTCGTCTACACAGCAACCACCATAAATCACGACACAACGAGTGTTGTTCTTCATCTCGGTAAAAAGAACCCTAAGAAGCCGTACTTTCTGGAACATCCGTCTTAGTGCTGTGAAATCACAAAGGGATCTTGGCGTAATAATCTTCACAAAGGGATCTTGGTCACCGAAGACCTAAAATGGGAAGAAATCGTGACTGCATTGGTAAAGCAAACAAACTCTCTATTGTTTCTAATTCAAAAAGCTTTTCACCATATCACAGAGGAACTGATGCTGAAAATCTATAAGTCATTTGTAAGACCCATTTCGGAACACGCCTATCAGATCTGGAATCCATACTTTAGGAAGGATATCGATCTTCTAGAGAAGGTCCAGCGAAGAGCGACTAAATTGCCCTTTAACTTGAAGCATCTAACATACGAGAAAAGATTGTCGGCTCTCGGTTTGACCACTCTGGAGCAACGCAGGGCACGGGGTGACTTAATCGAGACATATAAGATCCTAACTGCATCGTATGACGTTCCTGGGTTGCAGACTATCTACACCATGAGCACTAACACACATCTGCGTGGGCATCATCTGAAACTCCAGCGTGAATCATTCCATTCAAATCCCAAGAAACATTTCCTCAGCAGTAGAGTGGTAAACGAATGGAATGCTCTCCAAAGTGAAGTGATCAATGCCAAAAGTGTCAGTGACTTTAAAAATAAACTGGACTTATTCCACCGAAATTGTAATGCAAGCACGGACTCAGGCGCATCAGCTTAAGCTGCCTGCCTGTTATATATATAATAATAATTTTTAAAAATGACACGGCTAAGAGGACGTTGTCCCCCGCAAAGGCTTCACTGTTGAATGGGCCCAACTTCGGTTGGTGAGTTTGTATTTATTATTATATCTATTACAAAAGACTCTTTACTTCAATTTTTGCAGTTTAGTGGAATGTCGGTGCGTGTGGCGATGCGCCACAGTGATGGCGGTGTGCGGAGCGTCGTCCTCCAGCCATCCTGACGCTGGAGGAGTCGCCGATTTGCTTTATCTCTCAACCCTGGCAAAGGTTGCCGTCGCCATGGGCAACGGGAGGTAATCCAATCTTTATAATACATATGTTTCATTTTATTAATTTATCCAAACTTGTACTGCAATCTTTTTATTTATTCAGTCTTGATACAAGATTCATTTAATTCATTATTGAACCTTGAATTCATTTCATTCATTTATCATTTACAAATGAAATTAAAAGATTCAGGTGCTACAAGATTAGTAAATTAGAATGTTTATTCGGTTTCATCACTCCACATGTTCAGATTGATAGTTCATGTCCCCTTTTTAGCAATACCCCTTGAACAGTTAGACATATGCTAGCTGGCTGCAAGTTGGCCTTTAGTACCGTCACTACAAAATCCTTGATGTTATTCGCGAGGTAATTATCCTATCAGTGACTCGAGCCAACAATAGTTTGACAGTATCCTCCGAACCCCATTACAGTTTGTGCAGGATGGCTCTAAATTCAAAAAACATTTAACTACAAAACCTTTCTCAATAATCGAGAAAGCTTCAGATTAGATTCTGTAGATCGATTCGGTCTCTAAGCAGTATAATCTTCCTGAAAGTCTCGGATGCACAGCCCGGCGTCCAGATATGATTCTTTTCTCTCTATCTCGGAAGATGGCCCTTATCGTAAAATTAACTGTTCCATGGGAATCAAATATCCCAAAAGACCACGAGTACAAATTAAATAAATACCATGATCTCGCAAATGCCATCACCCGGAACGGCTTCACTGTTCACCTTCACGCGGTGGAAGTTGGCGCTCGTGCCCTGCCAGCCAAATCTCTGTTTCACCTCTTTATAGATCTTTGTCTTTCCTGGAAAATAATTAACCCTTCGAGTAGCGGCATAATTTCATGGCAGATCGCGGCAATTTATTGGAATTTCTTGCAATATCGCCGCGCTCGACAAAAAGTACTATAACTATGGAACTACTATAGCAATCATAAAAATAATAAATGTGCAATGATCGCATTGAAATTTCGTATATAGAATATTGAAATTTTATTTTGAAAAACCATAGATAATATGAGAAAGTCGAAAAAACGGAAAAATACGGAACCCTATTTAGAAATTGTAAATACTATCTAGATTCTCTATTAAAGATAATATTTTGTTTTGCTTATTTACGTACAAAAATATTTAGATATTAGCTCATAAAAAAATTTATGAAGTTTGACAATGGAATTTTAGCAGTAATATCCGCGAAATGACGCGCAAAATTATTTTAACCCCTCACGTTGCGAGGTAAAAACTCACCTATCACTTTTGCGCGCGACATATTCGCGCAAAAAATCGACGCGAGTCAACGGCCTTGAGAAAAACGATCATAACTTATAAACCACTAAACGGATTAAAAAAAGATAAAGAGAAAAATGATCGCATTGAAATTTGACATATAAAACATTATAACCTTATCTCGTAAAACAATTAAGATAATAATGAATAAATATTACAAAATTGGCAAACTGAAAAAACTCGCCTATAAAATCATTTCGATTTTTTTGTAAATACAGTTTTTGTAAATATCAAGAATTGTAAATACAGTTATGTTCTTTATTAAATGCTTTACCAAAACGATATTTTTTTTTTACTTATTTGCATACAAAAATACGGAAAAAATATTTATTTATTCAGCCAAGAAAAATTTTATGTATTCTCGTAAAAAAAAAAAATTTTAATTTTTAATTTGTGACTACTTATGGTATTTTTTTATATGAAATTCTTTCAAAATAACTTTATTACTACATCACTTCTTCTTAGAAATCACACCAGAACTTTGAGCTTTGTCTGATATTATAGAAAAATCTAAAGTTTTGAGAGTTTCCGCGTCCGAACCTAATAATAAACTTTGAATGCCCATAATATAAAATTCGTTAGATTTTTTCAATTATATTGTCTTATCATAGACTTATTATATGTCTAATAACTAATTACTATACTCCAAAGAGTCACATTTCATCGAAAAACTATGGAAAATCGCACTTTTTTCTCTCATAGTAATTATCAAAACAAGTTTCATTTTCGCGAGCCATATTAGAAAAACAACATATAATGTTCAAAATACGCCTAATTATGTGATAACTTAGGATGTAAATGAAGCAATACCTATTTTATTAGTAAATTAAAGCGACATTACGTCATGTTTCGCGATATATCGGGATATTTCACAAACATTACAAAATAAAAACGGCCATTTTTTCGCGAGCCGTTTGTTGTTGCCAAAGTGTTTTCTTCGAAAATTCGTGAAAAACAGCAAATGGACTGTCTAAATTGACTAATCCTAATGCCTAAACTACTTAAAAATGGAAATTACTCACTTTTATCCGGTATACACTGCACTTATATCCACAAAACACTTCACAAAACAAACATTTCGCGGAACTATACGCCGCCGCGGGGTGGCCGATCGAGACTGCTGTTTTGACGTCTAATGCTGACTTTTTAAATCGGCGATCGATTTTATCGTCGTTGGCCGGCGAATGAAAGATTATTTGGCCATTTCGTCCCGCGGTCAGAAAGCATTAAAGTACGACGATTCGAATCGTAAATTGCATTTTTCGCAGCGGCGAGCGCGATATCCAAAATCGGATGTTACGGATTGTAGGCGGCCGCCATACATGTCCCCAAATGGATGTTACGTGCTTCGCGGGTTAACGGCCGTCTATGTATCTATGGTAATAATGAGATATTTGGTACGGATCTTAGGATAAGTTCGAATAAGAAAATAATATTACTGCGCGCTTCGGGAGCAAGCCGCCAATATTGGTCGTTACGCTGATGTGCAACCAAATTTGGTTGTTATGTAGCCGAAGGGTTAACTCCTTCCTAGAAAAAATATCTAAAAATGCGATATCCGCATCTCAAATTCTATGGCTTCGAAAGGGAAGTAAATAGGTGGTAAGGTTCTAGAAAAATTATCTAAAACTGCGATTTGCGCATCTCAAATTCTATGGCTTCAAAGGGGGAGTGAATGGGTGCTCACATGTGGCAAGACAGCTGTCCTAAACCTATCACAGCCAGTCGTTAGTCCGGAATCCATCGCTCACCTCCCAGAAGTATAATAATACTATTATGATGGGCTGATCTCTGGTCCGTGGTTCCATGGCAGCTCCATTTGTATTTTATTTATTAATCCGAGAACAACTAATAAGTGCTCGAGTACCTAGTAGTTTTGATGGCTATGAGGTATATAGGTTTTATAGAGAGGATAAGATTTGCACTTACTGATACTACTCTGTGGGGCTTATAATAAAACATCCATTTTTATTTTCTATAACCGGCCTTCGTACGCAAAAACTTCGCTGCAACTTTTTGATCAATTTTGAAAATAAATACTAACAATATGAATTCTCTCTTGTTACCTAATAATTAATCTTGTAAGTCAAGTATATTATATATCTATATAATATACTAGCTGACCCGTGCCCACTTCGTTGGGCTGTAAAACTTTTTACTTGTGATGAAATTATGAGTGTGGTTCTGTTAGTACTGAGTGCTATGATTTATTACCTGACTGCTAAAAGAAGGGTTATATTTTTACTGCATATGTATGTATGTATTTGCATTAAAATTTGACTATATTACCGTTATTTGTGAGTGTCATCTTGTGAGTGTCTTATTTGTGAAAGGAAAAGTCTTTTGTTTTAAACACTTTAGACGATAAATTTACTTATTTTGATATGAATTCATAATTGTTGATAATATGACCAATAAACATGACCTAACGATTTAAATAATTTTTTTAATATAAAATACTATTTGTTACTTAAATATAAAAGTTAGACATATGCTGTCGCTGACTTTTTTTTGGAATTATCAAGCTCTACAACTTTTCTCCAGAACTTAATCATATATCTCTCATCGTGAAAGCAGCGTTCGTAAGAAACGTTTTCGTTCGACCGTTTTTTCTCCGACTTTGCAAATCCGACTACCACGAAAAGGTCTTCATTTTTCAGATTAATATTAGCCTATGACACTCACAAATAACGTGGCTTTCTATTGGTAATCAGTTCAGTAGAGCCAGAGATTACTTCCTACGACCTCACAAACTTACCTCTTTATAATATTAGTATAGATATGGGGGCCGGCCGAGAGAGCTATGCGCAAATCTATCAAACAACGCAAAATGCCTATAAGCATTGTTGGCGCCCAACCGGTTAAGGATAACAAGCATTTCAAATTATCATCTGATCATGGCGATAAAAATAAATCATGGTGATGAGTATTGTTCAACACTGTGGCAAATGAAAAATTAATTCAAAGTCAAACTACGGCTGATGATGGCAAGCATGTATGAACGCAAAAAATGTTTCTTCACGTCCAGCATTGTGAGATTGGTCCTATTGAACCATTGTCCTTCTGGATGTACCTAGAAGATCGAGCTCAATTTTAGACTTCTTTTTATGTTGCGTCTGAACATTCTGAGCAGATTGTGATGGGGGCAGAGAAGCCAGGTGTGTCACTATTATTAGTACAATCAAAATATCGATCATACTCTCGTTTACTTATCCTAGCCTTATGCTTTAATAGTGGGATTGTATTTTTGAAGTTTACTATTTAAGAATCGTTTCATTTAAAGCCCCCCGGTATGAGAATTTGATGAATAGTGAAATGTAACGTCAACAAAAAGCGTTTCCTTTAATGTCAGTAAAGTTCGAAAATTGATAAGAGTGCAACAATACCCAACAGGAGACCATAACTTCAATGAAATTTGCCAGCTTCCGAGCCAACCCATACTGGCCATACATCAACCAATTGATTGAAGATGATTGATTGACAACGATTGATTAATGATGATTGATTGATGATGATTTATTGATGATGATCGATGATGATTGATAATGATTGATTTATCGTGATTGGTGATGATTGATTGATGATTGATTGATTTATGATGATTTATTGATGGTGATTGATTGATTATGATTGATTGATGATGATTCATGATGATTGATTGATGATATTATTAGACAAAGCTTTTTATTCGATCTAGAAGTTTGTTAATTTTAGATGATTTTTTAATTTTTGGCCATATTTTTTGACAATTTTATGTAGCATTTTTGAATTATTCTGACTTTTTCTGATTTTATATTTCTTAATTATTTATATTGATTATTTTAATTTGTGGTTTTAGTAAGTACATCTTAAAAATGATTTTGAGTATCGCCAGTACAAAAATGTTGCATATCGACATGTCATAAGAGCAATAATGAAGAACGTTGAACTGTATGTACGTGGTGATATTTGGATATTGTAAAAACGGACTAATAGATACTAATTTAAATGTACCTAGATATTACGTTTGGAAATATATTGAAATTGGAAATTGAAATTGAAATTGAAATTGATGATCGATGATGATTGATTAATGATGATGATTGATTGATGATGATCGATTGATGATTCATTGATCGATGATGATTGATTGAAAATGATTGATTGATAATGATGAATGATAATGATTGATTGATGGTTGATTAATGATTGATTGATGATTTATTGTTCGATTGATTGATTGATCGATCAATCAATCAATAAATCAATTTACCCCATTTGCCTTTTGTATATTCAATGACAATCGCACTTAAAGAGTAAACTACAGTCGTGCATCGGAGCTGACATGCACAATTTGTTTTTCAGGTTGTTCTTGGTAAGGAGCAGCGGCCCAGGTTCGGATGTAGATGGCGACTTTGTGCTCACCGAATTAGGAGCCGCAACAGCACTTTATTCACTCGCAGGCGTTTGCGTCGGGGAAAGGTAAGACACAATTCAGTCATTTAAATTTTGACTCTAGTAAACTCCAGTCGCGCGCCAGAGCTGATATGCACATTTTTTTTTGTAGATGGGAGATCTGGTGCGGCGGTCAGGATGGCAAAATATGGTGTTACACGGTTGGTCCTATGGGGGTGGAAGAAGCTCGTGATCTTCAACATCCTCCTTTGACATCGTCTACCCCATCAAACGGAAAAGTGAGCTGTTCTATTTATTTGCAGATGCCTTAAATTATTATGTTTAAGTCGCGTAGCTCATAGTATACTTAAATGTACAGGGTGAGTTTTTTTTAACCGGCATCCTTTAAGGGGGTGAATCAGTACAAGCAGATAAGCAACTTTTAACATAAATTTTTAGAAAAAAAAATTTTTTTTTCTTATATTAAAATTTGAAGAAATTGACTGCAGTGTTGCCAAATGCTAGACATAAATAGTCGCCGATGTTAGCAGAAAAGATAGCCTAAAGTAGCCGTTTTGCAAAAAAAAACGTTTTTTGCCAATAAAAAGGATTGTAGGCCATAGGTTTAGTAGTAGTAGTAGATGGAGTGTGGGGCTTGTTTCCAGCCCTTGATGTCACCTAGATCTGTAAGGTCTTTTGTAACTACCCACTGTGTGGTTAGGTCAATGGTCAACTAGTAGCCCGGTACTTCTTACCAGTCCAAGTAGGTCACTGACCTTCAAGTTGGGCAGATCGCTGGGTTCGAGAAAGGCTCGTCCCAGTAAACTGTGTCTTTTGGCGGCGAGCCCTGGACAGCGGCCAACAATGTGTATGCTGTCTTCAGGTTCCTCGCCACATATTCGGCAATCCTTACTCTCAGTCAAGCCAAGGTTGAATAGATGAGCTCTAAGGGTCGTGTGTCCGGTGAGGAGACCGATAGTGGTTCTAAGGTTCTTCTTGCTCATGTCAAGTAGGGCCTTGGTTTTCTTCTGTAGTGGTTGCTTCATCATGGCTTTTGCCTGGCGACATCCCTGACTCTGTTTCCAGGAAGCCCGATGTTCCTGCTCCAAGCAGTCCCTGATGATTTTCTTACCTGTAGCGAAGGGGACCCCTACAGCTGGCTCCACTGGGCAATCCAGTGTGCCCAGTTTTGCCAGTCTGTCGGCCTCTTCGTTTCCGGGTATGCCTTGGTGACCCGGCACCCATATTAGGGTGATTTTGTTGGATTTTCCCAATTTGTTGAGCTCCTGCATGCAGTCCCAGACCACAGAAGATTCTGTGGTGGCTTTAGCCAGAGCGTCCAGTGCTGCTCTGCTGTCAGAGCAGATGAGGATTTGTCTGTTTTTTACCTCAAGTCGACTTTGTAGTTTTATGCATTCCAATATGGCAAGTAATTGCATGCATTCCAATGTGGCTTGGAAAACCGTAGCGTATTGTCCAAGGGGGATGCTCATTCTGTGGTTGGTTTTGGGTCCGTACACGCCTGCCCCAAAACGTCCATTTGTTCCTGAGCCGTCGGTGAACCAGGCGTCTGCGTTGTGGCTTTGAAGCCACTGCGGATTTTTCCATTCTTCCCTGGTGGGGATTAGGATTTTATAGGATTTCTCTACCGAATTTTTTTTCCGTAGTCGATCCTGGGTCAGAGTGAATGGGCTTTTGTGGAGGAGGTTTAGCTCAGGATGATTGTGCCCTCCACGCTTCCACTCGCCCAAACACTTCAGTCTGTATGCTGTAAGTCTGGCGGAGTGGATGATGAGCTTGTCCAGAGGCGGGCAGCAGAGTGCCACCTCTAATCCCGCTGTTGGGGTGGTCTTCATGACGCCAGTTGCAGCCCTCAGGTAGTTACCTTGAAGGCTTTTAAGCATTTTTAATGTCTCAAGCTTTTTCACCCTGGACCACCAGACTATTGCAGCATAGGTTAGTCTAGGCAGCAGTACTGCCCTGTAGAGCCATAAGGCGACCCTGGGTTTGAACCCCCAGGTTTTTCCCATGACTCTTTTGCACGTCCACAACGAGGCATAGAAGGTTGTTCTCTTGCGCTCGAGGTGGTGCTTCCAATTGAGCTTTGGGTCTAGATAGACTCCAAGGTATTTGACTACTGTAGCGTATTCTATCTCCTTATCCCAGAGCTTGAGACACTCAACGGGTTCGGGTTTGTATTTTCTGGTGAAAATCATGGCCTTAGTCTTGCTTGGATTAGCGGATAGACCTCTGGCCTGGCACCAGTCTTGGGTGGTCTTAAGTGCTTTGTCCATGAGCTCCTTAAGTATTGATAAGAAGTTTCCTCTGACTACTATGGCCACGTCATCAGCGTAGCCGTAGACAGAGAGGCCTAGGTTTTGTAGATC
Source organism: Micropterix aruncella (assembly GCA_944548615.1). Classification (NCBI taxonomy): domain Eukaryota; kingdom Metazoa; phylum Arthropoda; class Insecta; order Lepidoptera; family Micropterigidae; genus Micropterix; species Micropterix aruncella. The sequence continues at coordinate 14,346,253 of OX155974.1, read as the reverse complement.
TGTTAGGAGTTCGTCTACAACGATGCTCCACAAGGTTAAATAAAAGATATTTAAAAAATACCAAGCTTAGTACATAAAAAAACAAACATTGGATGGAATAAGATTGTATGAGAAAATATAATAAAATTACCTAGATACCAAGATTACCATTTTTTATAAAGGTACTATATTTGTGGACATGATATCAGGAACCATACATAAATATACAATGTAATATAACCTATAATAACTAGGCACATTATAGGAAAAAAAAAATTCATTGCTACATAATTACATAATTACCCCTCACTAGACTCCAGGTTGTTCGGTGTGAGGTGGTGGTATCAACTTACGTGTTATCTCCGTATTGAAAGGCGGTTTTGATGTGAAGTAGAAGGAATTTATTGATCGAAGGTTTAAATATAGCCAGTTATAACGCTTGCCGAATAAACGAGTGCCCGGATTACTTTATCGAGACGCGAGGGTTGCGCGACGGAGGTTATGCGGGAATAGTGCTCCTAGTATCTTGTACTGGGCACGGCTCGAGTCTGTGGGATTACAGACTGACGCTTCGAGACTCAGGGAGGATGAGGATAGGAAACCAAGGAGCCGGATTCGTTGACCTAACTCGTGAGAGAGAGTGCCGAATGCCGTCGCAACCTTGGGGGAAGGTGATCAGTCGGGGAATGATAATTTGGTTGCTTTTGCGCCAGTTTATATAGGCCGATCAATGAAGCAATCCAAAAATATTCCGAGCAAAAGTATTGTTTCATCGTGCTGATTCATAGCTGCACGAGTTAAAATAATAGCTGAATTGTGTCTGTGGCTTTCACTGGAAATCGATGCATTTGTTGTTCGCATGTAATGGACTTAAGGTCCGTTACACATTAAACTAAACCATACCAACTAAAGGTTAATAAAGGGGAAATTAATTATTTTAAAAACATTACAAGTTACCCATATGTTTGCCAACATTATGGTAGAAATAATCAAAATCGTCATCGCTGCATAAATTAAAATCGAACAACTGGTGTAGACCAAATCGGCGACAGGCGATTTTTGGTATATTTTGGTCGCCGATAACCCATTCTAGGTAGCCTAAATGGCGACATATCGCCTACGTTGGCAACACTGCTTGACTGTCAAATAAAAGTTTGTCAAGCGTTTGAGCACGCTGCACCATCTAGCGATAAGTAAAACATCGCGAATAAACAATATTAGCGATATTTTACCTACCGTTAGATGGCACATCGTGATCGGCGCTTTTCATACTATTTTTCAAAATATTAAATTTGCAAAAATTTGCAAAAAAACACATTTTTTCTTATTTTATCAGGCGCAAGAACAAATAAATCGGATGATTTGCCGACATGTGAACATGCCACGTACAACTGACCATGAGAAAAACACGGATTTACATTTTGTATGGGAAAATATTTTTTCTTTTATTTAAATTTTTTCTCAATTTTCCAATTTTCATTTTTAATAGTTATTCTGCTATTCGGGACGGAGATAAATACTACAAAACAAAAGCCATGAAAATCGTTCCATCCGTTCTCGAGTTATAAGTGTTCGAACAAACCCGACTTTGTTTTATATAATATATAGATTACAGAAAGTACAATATTTATTGATAAAAATTTCCCTCCAATTTCGTTTTAGGAATGGTAGGATACAACGCTCTTGAAACGCGTCGATATATCTCCCTAATTATATTTACATAAAAACTAATTCAAGGAACTATTTATTTAACAGAAATGCTATGAAGTTTTAATTGTACTTACCGGTAAATTACATAGCGAAGAGATCACATTAATTGTTTAATGTACCCTACCATCTCGTGCAAATATTATTTTGCTCAAATATTATTATATTTAAAAAAAAAATGAAAATTAAAAAAAATATATTGAAAAATAGTATAAAAAGCGGTGAGCACGAAGCACCATGTAGCGGTGGGTAAAATATCTCCAGTATTGTTATTACCAATATTTTACACTGCTAGATTGCACAGCGCTCAAACGCTTGTTAAACTTTTATTTACCAGTCAAGTCCTTGAAATTTTTGTATTAAAAATTTAAAAATATATATATATTTTTTTTTAATTGTTTTTCCCAAAAAAGTTGCTTATTTGCTTGTAATGATTTACCCCCTTGAAGGATGCCGGATACCCTGCATATAAAATTGGATGTCCGAGCTTAATAGACTCCGAAACCGTTTTACCGATCACCATCAAAGTTTCACATATATGTATTTTTCATGGAGGTTTTTATTATATCCGCTTTGTTCTAACTACAACTAGAGGGCGCTGCAGCTCATCAATTTCTATACCACTAAACCGATCGCCATGTAAATTAGTGTACATAGACATTTGAGCGCGCATAATATTTTTGCGCTATTAACTTTATCGCAATTCCCCACCAGATGGAGCAGCAGCACATCAACTTCTATACCACCCAACCGATCGCCATGAAAATTGGTATACATAAACATTTGAACATGCATAATATTTTTGCACTATATCGACTTCTATATCGTTTATCTGATCGCCATGAAAATTGGTATTTGAGTACTCAAAGAATATTTTTCCATAATCTACTTTGTTGTAACTCACCACTAGATGGCGCTGCAGCACATGAACTTCTATACTGTTGAACTTATCACTATAAAAATTGGTATACATAGGTATTTGAGCCCAGATAATATTTTTTTCACTATCCACTTTGTTGAAACTCGCCACTAAAGGGCGCTGCAGCACATCAAATTCTATACCGTTCAACCGATTGCCATGAAAATTGGTATACATAGGTATTTGAACCCGGATAATATTTTCGCGCTATCAATTTTTTCAAACCTCGATTTTAGATGGCACGTAGCACATTATTGTCTATACCGTTCAACCGATTGCCATGAAAATTGGTATACACAGGTGTTTGAACACGGATAATATTTTCGCGCTATCAAATTTTTGTATATATTATATTGTGGGCATGCATTTTTTTTTAAATAATTCAATTAGGAAGATTACACATTTTAAATTATATGCATTTCGTATTTATAGGCGGATTTTGAGTATTCCTTGATTTTTTTTTTCTTTATTCTTGAATTATTTTTATTAATTGTATACTACTGTATAATTGTTTTTCATGTTATATTTCTTTTTTAAATGTTATTTCAGACTATTCAATGAACATTACGAATTATTATTGATTTGATTTAGATGTTATAGGCAAACCAGTGAAATAATGTCATTTTTTTAATAAGAAATTACAAAATTAGCAGATAAGTCAATTTGTCAATCTGTTATAATAACAGGTAATTGTGAGACACACAATTTTACGCATTATCACCATAAATGTACCACCACAATTTCGGACAATAAATATATTTCTATTTCTATATTAACTTCTATACTGTTCAACCGATCGCCATGAACATTGGTATACGTGTGTATTTAACGACGGATATAACACGGGCAACACCGCTTAATACCACTAGTATAATAAAATAATCTTATTAGATACAAATCATTTTAATGAAATTATTTTTATGTACATAATAGGTTTCCATCACGAGGTTGTCGGCCTATTCTTCATCAACGGACAGCAGCAATCAGTACATATTCTCCTACATTGAACCTGGTAAGTTAGCATTTCATCTTCAGTTCTTTACGTGACACCGATCATAGCAGGCTTCATAATAGATTCTCTGATCAAAAATTAATTATTGTTCCTTGTTTTATAGTTTTTATGAATAGTCATAACTACATAATGATAAGTGACTTATATACTCGCTTTCTGTTCTGGAGTCAAGAGCTTTGGAACAATTTTCACCCACAATTTTTTCTGACAGAATTTTGTGGACGATTGTTTTAGGGATCGACAGATCCTCAGCTATCATTCTAACTATCAATCGATGGTCTTTAAGAACACAAACCCGAATTCGCTTAACATTTCCCTCAGAACTCGATGGGGAGGGGGTCCTGACCGTTGGTCATCTTTCACCACTTCTCGACCTTCCCGAAACCTTTTTAACCACTTATTCACGGTTGGTTCCTTCAGAGAATTGTCTCCGTAAACTTGTTTCAAACACTCCTAAATCTCACGGCCATTCTTGCCTAATTTTGCAAGAAACTTAATGTTGATGCGCTGTTCCTCAATTAGAAAAAGCTCCATACCGATGGCAGGTAAAAAAAGAGTTACTTTCAACGAGCACACTTAAACTCCTACTTATTCGCAGAGCGCTTTGGCTCGAACTGAGTTGTTGAGGGGATTGCATAGAGAAGGAGGACCACCGGGCCGCCCCTCCACAACGAATTTTTTATACGTATTTTCCGGACAAACCTCGTATGTTCGATTCGAATCGAATACCTCCAACCTGACGAGGTAAAACAATCTGGCGCCAAATGCCTGTTGTGATTCTTTAATGACACGAGGCTTAGCGCAGAACTATATTGGGTGGCGAACACAATAGATCAGCCATGGTCACAGTGTTACAAGACTCATAGAGACCTTAGAAAAGCCCCACACAACAAATAACAAAAAAACAAAAAAATGCTGTTGCTTTCGAGAATCATTGTACCCTTAATGCTGATTGATACACGACCATTTGCTTGACAGAAGTTACTAATGAATTTCGTAAAAGCAATCGTAAACCTTGCATCATCTTCCACAATGTCAATTTTTGAAGACAAAAAACGCCATCCTTGAAACAGTCCTATAAGCCATCCTTGAAACAGTCCCGGCTTAGCACCTTTTGACTTCTTCTTATTCCTAAATTTAGAACCAATTATGCTGTTAATGATTTTATCGCCAGAAGAGGCTACCGAAGAAACGATATGAAAACATGTTTCAAAGGTTACCACGAAAAAGTAGTATAAATATTATGAAAATTAGTTTATATCTATTAGAATTGAGAAACAATATATTGATATTTCGCAATTCTATGTAAAAAAAAATATTTATTCTGGAAACTAACACTGTTATTTCGTATATTTTATGTACTTCAACTGTAAAATTATGATAAGAACTTTAACCCTTGGAGTAAATGGGTATTTTCATGGACATCGACGGCGCTCGACTTAAAGTACTATAACTACGAAACTACTACACCAATCATATAAAGAACAACTGCACAATGATTGCATTGAAATTTCGAATATAGAATATTGAAATATCATTTTGTAAAACAATTATATAATTATGAATAAATATGAGAACGTCAAAGAAGTGAAAAAAACGCGCGGCCAGATTTGGTCGACTCGTACTCAACGGATAATTGTTTCGCGACCAGATTTGGTTGACTCATACTCAACGGGTTAAGTTCTTTTAAGCTTAACCCGTTGAGTATGATACGACCAAATCTGGTTCTGAAACAATTATCCGTTTAGTATGATACGACCAGATCTGGTTCCGCGTTTTTTTCACTTCTTTGACGTTCTCATATTTATTCATAATTATCTAATTGTTTTACAAAATGATATTTCAATATTCTATATTCGAAATTTCAATGCAATCATTGTGCAGTTGTTCTTTTTATGATTGGTGTAGTAGTTTCGTAGTTATAGTACTTTAAGTCGATGTCGCCGAAAATCCTGCAAAAGAGACAGATGCATCCATGAAAATACCCATTTACTCCAAGGGTTAAGTCGATTTTATAATTTTAAATTAATTGAATACATAACAACCCTTTTTCTTCGACTTTCGAAAGTACATATTTTTTTATATATACTTTAAAATTTTGTAGGATGTGTGGTGTACCAGTGGCGGGTGAATTCTGATGAAGTCCGCCTCAAACTAGATTGTTCCAAACTGGTGCCGTGTTCCGAAAGCCTCAAGTCTATATCGATAGAGGAGCACCTCAGCCCTCTTCACTGTCAGGTAAGTGAAACTAGCTTTGAACATCAAATGTGGCCGCTCCGGGCGCCGCCTCCGCAGGGGCGCTGTTGGTGACTTGGACCCCATTCATGGGCACTCCATTTGGCAGCGCTCCATTCCATTACTCCAAATTAGTGCATTATCTTGTTGAGAATGTAAAAAACCACGAGGATTGTGTGGCATCGTTCCGAATGTTGGATTTCCAAATATTCCAAAATCAGGTGCGGATCTATGGGGGGGGGGGCGGAGGGGGCGACCGCCCCCTCCGCCTCCCCCCCCCCCAGCGAGGATTGAAAAAAAAATGTTGACAAAAAGCGGGCAAGATTCCTGAATGACGATTACCTACATTCTACAGATTTTATCGTCTACCTACACTGAAGATTATACGTCTACACTGACGACTAAACGACTACACTGATTCTTTTACACTGACATAAGAGTCTCCTAGGAGTTCGTGCGGCAGGAGTTCTGGGAGAATTCAAGATCTGGAAAGAAAGTTTTAGAAGGGAAATGAGAAATAATCCCGCTTATTCGGTACCAAAAAATATTCTAGATGTTCTAGATCTGGCCAACGAATTCATCTACCCTGGCATACATCACCTCATCGTTATCATGGCCTCCTTGCCCGTAAGTGTGGCGACTGCCGAAAGAAGTTTTTCAACTCTGAGGCGACTAAAAACCTGGCTACGATCCACGATGGTAGAAGATAGGTTAACCCCTCCTCTCGCGAAGTAAAAACTCACCTATCACTTTTGCGCGCGACATATTCGGGCAAAAAATCGATGCGAGTCAACGGCCTTGAGAAAAACGATCATAACTTATAAACCACTAAACGGATTTAAAAAAGATAAAGAGAAAAATGATCGCATTGAAATTTGACAATTAAACCATTATAACCTTATCTCGTAAAACAATTAAGATAATAATGAATAAATATTACAAAATTGGCAAACTGAAAAAACTCGCCTATAAAATCATTTCGATTTTTTTGTCACAAAATACGTAAAATACACAAAAATTGTAAATACAGTTATGTTCTTTATTAAATGCTTTACCAAAACGATATTTTTTTTTTACTTATTTGCATACAAAAATATTTATTTATTCAGCCAAGAAACATTTTATGTATTCTCCTAAAAAAAAAAATTTTTAATTTTTAATTTGTGGTATGGTATTTTTTTAACACTTATGGTATTTTTTTATATGAAATTCTTTCAAAATAACTTTATTACTACATCACACTTCTTAGAAATCACACCAGAACTTTGGGCTTTGTCTGATATTATAGAAAAATCTAAAGTTTTGAGAGTTTGCGTCCGAACTTAATAATAAACTTTGAATGCTCATAATATAAAATTCGTTAGATTTTTTCAATTATATTGTCTTATCCTAGACTTATTATATGTCTAATAACTAATTACTATACTCCAAAGAGTCACATTTCATCGAAAAACTATGGAAAGTCGCACTTTATTCTCTCATAGTAATTATCAAAACAAGTTTCTTTGCGCGATTCATATTACAAAACAAGATATAATGTTCAAAATACGCCTAATTATGTGATAACTTAGAATGTAAATGAAGCAATACTTATTTTGTTAGTAAATTAAAGCGACATTACGTCATATTTCGCGATATATCAGGATATTTCATAAACATTACAAAATAATAACAACCATTTTTTCACGAGCCGTTTGTTGTCGCCGAAGTGTTTTCTTTAAAAATTCGTGAAAAACAGCAAATGGACTATCTCAATTGACTAATCCTCATGCCTAAACTACTTAAAAATGCAAATTACTCATTGTTCTCCAGTAAATGGCACAAAACACTGCACAAAACACTGTTTTTATCAACCATTTCGCGGAACTATACGCGGCCGCGGCGGTGGCCGATGGACACTGCCGTTTTGACGTCTATGCTCACTTTTTAAATCGCCGTTCGATATTGCCACACAGAAATCTTGAATTAAAGATATTTTGGCCATGTCGTTGCGCCCTCAGAAAGCATATAGTACGACGTTTCGAATCGTAAATTGCATTTTTCGCAGCGGCGAGCGCTTTGTCCGGTAGCGGACGTTTCGGTGTTTAGGCGGCCGACATAAATGTCCCCAATCGGATGTTACGGAGTGAGCGGGTTAACAGGGTTGGCACTCCTGCATATTCATTTTGATATTCCAGTAGACAAAGAGAAGATAATTGAAAGATTTGCAAAGAAAAAACACGGGAAACTGCAATTTGTAATTTAATTCTGTGTTATGCACTATTATGTATCATTTGTTCATTGTTCATTTAGAAGTAAAATGAAAACGTACGAGTGTATTCATTATTTCTTTTCCATTTTTATAATCCTTAGTTAATTAATTACCTATCTCTATTCAGGATATTGGATGCCCTAAATTCACACTATAATTTATTTTAACTATCTATAGACAGAAACCCACCCCCACTGTCCGCCCCCCCCAAAAACAAGACGTAGATCTGCGTCTGGCCAAAATCCAGTGCGTTGCGTCTCCCATGGCCGCAGTCCAACTAATCGTGAATGCAAAACTCACGCTCCGCATAGCGCCATTCTACGCAGCTCTGCTCATGTCAAAAACGTACTCCATTTCGAGCTCAGTCGGCTGGATGTTGTGATGGTTGGACGCTCTGCCGTATTTGTAATGTCGGGAAAAGAGTTTGTTTTGGAGGTGATTGAAATGTATAGAGAATCACCATGTGCTACCGGAAAAGCTCATAAAATGTTAGGATTCATCCAGCGAGTGTGTAAACCGTTTAGCGATGTAAGAACCCTTAAGATTTTATACTTCTCCTATGTACGCAGCATTCTCGAATACGGATCTATCATTTGGTCGCCTCAATATACAGTCTATAAAAATAGAGTTGAGAGACTCCAGAAGTACTTCATGAGACATCTTGATTTTAAATCGTTTCAAACCTCCGAAAGTTACTCAGAGAGACTTAACCGTCATAACATGGACTCACTCGAGGATAGGCGCCTCCAATATGATATACGTTTTCTGTACAATATTATTAATAATAAAATAGACAGTCCCTATTCTGTTGGCAGAATCTCCTACCGAATCCCCAACAATAAGACCAGGGCTCGAGATTTATTTTATTTACCGAGAGTCAATACCAATTATGGTCAAAATATGTATTTTTATAGAGCACTTCGATCATATAACCTCAACTTTCAATGTGTGGATATTTTTAATTTATCTTCAAATACTTGCTTCGAAGAAATTAGAAATACGATAAACAGCCTTCGGGTTTGATTGGTATTTCTTCGTCCGTTGGGTACGTAGGCTGTGGCAATCACCACTACACTATAACAATGCTTTCTAGTCAGTATAATATTCTCTATAAAAGTTCATATGTATATTAACATTATAAATACATTGTGATGTATATTATATATATATATATATATATATATATATATATATATATATATATATATATATATATATATATATATATATATATATATATATATATTTATATTAACTATATTTTTACATTTTATTATTACCGTATCGTATTATTTATATTAATTTATTGTTTGTGCACGTGTATGTATGTATATATGTATATACGTTATATATCATCATATATTATACATCTACATAACTCATAATATGGCTTATCTTACTTACTTACTTAGCTTACCCTATCCCTTTCCCCTTACTTGAACCTGCATTTGTATCATTGCTCATTGCATGTAACAATAGATTTAATTTAATTGTGAAAACTTTTAATTGGCCTTAGATGTATATATTATGTGTTAGTATTAAGTATAAAACGCTGTAAGTTTTCTGAAAAATAAAAATAAAATAAAAATAAAATAAAAATGTATCTCTCACCGACATACTCGTCATGAATTTCTGACGCTGTAATAGTCATCTTTTTGTCCATTTTTTTGTTTTTAATTTTAATACAAGCAGCAGCTGACATTAGCAAACATTTCTCTTCACTATTCATATTGATTATCGATTAACAAAACTTCACACGATTAACAAAATTTTCTTGTGTCTCTTGTTTCAAAATTCTGTGATCGTAAGTGTGACAAGAATTTGGAAGTCGTCCACCAATGTGGAGCACTGCCAAATGGAGTGTCAATGGATGTGGACCATGAAACAGCCGCCGCGCCGCTAACCGTGAAGACTGCGGCTTTTTTGAGCCACATTCGTCCTAGAACTTCCGCCACAGCTGCACAATCAATAGCTATCTGTCCTCATTACTGGCACTGAATTTACCGGCTTTACTTGCCTCAAAATTAATGATTAGGCATCAGCCAAATAAAATACAAATTAACTATTTAAAATGGAGAGTGCATCTAACCCTTGGGTGGCACCGCCCGCCGATCGGCTTTTTTCGTATTATCCGTATTAATGCAATTATCGGCTCTATTTCTCCCTCCACTGCGGTAAAAGTCTGTCATTAAAGCCTGCCATTGAATAAGCCACCAGTATAATTGGTACTATTATTAGTATTATTTATTCCTTGGCGGCGATTGGGGGGGGGGGGGGGTCGCCCTGGCAGCCAATACACTGCTGTCGGTGGCGCTGGATCTCAAACTCCATTCACCATTCACTTCCATTCTTGACGATTTTTTGCCACGTCTCGTGCATCCCTAGCCGATAATCGTTGATTCTTTAGGTCGTCTTTGATGTTATTTAGCCAGATTTTCTTCTGTGCCGATGGCTGAATTCTCCATTCTATCGGACGGTCTCGCCAAAGAAGTTTACGTATATTGGTATGCTTGCACACACCTTATACAAACAAATTTTCGATGGCTTTTAACGGGAATTTATGAAAGACACAACTTTAGTATAGGCGCCACCACGTTTTCAAGAGAAAACGTGGAAAACTAAATTTAAGAAAAATAAAAGAAGCAACAAAAAAAAAACAAACCAAAAAAACAAAAAAAAAACTTAAATTATATCTCATTGAAAGAGAATTGTACGACATTAACGATGTCTAAAAACTGTATGCATCTCGACTATAACTCTTTTATATAATAGGTTTTTAATCGATTTTCAATTTGACTAAAATGTATTGACTATTTCTATTATTAGGTAGGCATATTTCTTGGCTATTTTTATTTGTAATATAATCACTAAGACATTTTATTTTTCTCCTTGACAATCGTCACATTTTTTTTGTTATTTTTGACATTACATTTATTAATTTTATACTAAAAAAACTTATTTTTATCGGTATTTTAAAGAATTAATTATATTCATTATAACCTTCTTTTTTTCTCATTACATTATTCATTATATTCAATGTAAAAGAATCACTACTTATTGAGTTAATTTCTACATATCTTCTCTATATCTTACTTTCTACATATTTTACTCTGTGTTTTTTTATCTGGTAAACTAAATGGTGAGACTCGATTTAATTCTACAATAATACCTTCTTTATTCTTAGCAGTAACCTTTTATGTTTTGATTATTAATAGAATAATTTGATCATTAATGAAGAATTCAATCTAATCACGGCCAAATGTAAATGTAATACAACTGTCTATACAACTGTGTATTAGTTTATTTTTTAAAAACTGAATCAAAACTCAGGGGGGGGGGGTATTAAAAACTTTTCTAATAATCTAGCCTAGAGGTGGGTCTTCCGCAAATAAAACAAATAAAATTCAGTGCAGAAATATTATATAATGTACCAAAAATATGAAATTAATCACCAAAAAAACATGATTTTAGGTTTTTTTTAATGAAATTAATCACTCAATAAAACTCAAACAAAGTTGCTTCCCGACCGGAAGTCTAAAGCGGGATTATTTTACCCGGAAAATAAGTTGTCTGACCCCGGGACTACGCACAAGGCATTTGAATGGAAGGATCCATGCAAGAAAAAATGTGATTTTATAAAAAAAACCCGTAAACTCGAACGTCGAAATGTGGTTTCAGCGTTGACAGGTCGAAACATTTGCGGGCGGCTTTATCCAATATGGATATGAAGGAATTCCATGTTTTTTTAATAAATATACAGGCGTGCCCAAGAAAACTGGAACCAAAATGGAAAAAGATCGACCTGAATCGTTGAGATCGCGAAAACATTCCAACAAAAAAAAAACTTCTGTTACAGGCGTTAAAAATTTTGCGTGGAATGACTGGCTTCCGAAAGGTTAAGCGATAAACCGATATTTAACCCCCCATTTCACACGATCCTTTGCAGGGTCTCTTATTATTACTGAAGAAATGACTGTTCCATGCAAATCAAACAAATAAACAACACGATCTTGCAAATACTATCACCTGAATTGTCTTGACAGTTTACCTTCACGCTGTCGAAGTTGATGCTAATGAGATCGGCCGCCCGCGAGTGATCGCAACGGAAAAACCACCAATCGGTGGTATTAGCATTCCAGCGGTTAATAGACAAATTTCGAGTACCCGTGTTTAATTTATAGGTGACAGCTATGTGCACTTTGGGTGAAGATGTCTACGTGGGAACCGCTTGGGGCTGCATCATAGTGGCCGAAGCAGCCACTCTCAGACCGATAACCATCTTCAGACCGCACGAAAACCAGGTACCTCACATTTTCCAATGTATTTCATTCAAACCTTAATGCATTTCTTACAACGTCGATAAAACATCTTTAAGCCGGTCGATAAATATCCTGGAGTTTCGTCATCATATAAGAGCGTTCACAGCCGCGATTATGTCACCTTTGTCATTTAATTCATCGCAGTTTAATCCGTAGAGCGCGCAGAGAAAAATGGTAGTTTTTTTAAATACGGTAGATCAGCATTTTATAAACTATTTTATCCTTTGCCTGTTCTTTTTACGCTTTTTCCTTTGTGACCCACTATTTTTTTTACTATTCTGGCATATAAATAGGCAAAATAAAACACTTTGAATGTCCACATTTCTATGTGGATATTCAAATATAATATAATATAGACATTGGGTCCGATTGCGTTTCTTTGTGAACTAAAATAGGAACTTAGTTCAACCGAACGAGACAAAGCAATACTTGTCGGACGGAATATACAATACAATACAATACAATCAACTACTCCAGTAGATAGGCATTCCTACACTTGGATGCGTCACAAAATTAAATGCTAAAAATTTCATTATTATAAACATAACTATCGTGATAGTTGTCATGGCTGTAATATTATATTCAATATTACCTACATATATATAACATGAACTATCGTCGATTTTCCTGCAGCAAAACTTCCTGTCCAACGTATAGACGCCCGAATAAGTTTGAATACATTTCATGCGGTGTTCGATTTAGCTGCTTTATCTTCGGTGGGCAATTTTAATGCGGAAAAGTGACAACCGTTCTTTTCGCATTCTGCTCCGTCGTACTGCTCTGTCTCGTTCACATGAATTAATTTCCGTTCACATAAATTTTACTTCAAGCGAAACGCAATCGAGCTCATTCTGTAAATAATATAATTGAAGCGTTAACTTTTAACAATGATGTAATAATTACATTGTAATCTATTGACTACTATTAGTGAGAAGTATGAAGCTGTTTATTTTAAACTTTATGTTTATCTTAGGAATTATGCCGGAAAAGACGTTAACTTTATTCTTAGGTTGGTTAAATTTCCAATCAGTTTCTATGTCTATTTTTAAGAAATACGACTGTTGAAAACCCTGCTTCACTTTTATAGGTCGTGATAATAGGCGTTAGAAATTTTATTACTTATAAATAAGATAAGAAAACGAATTTACATCATGAACTTTGTAACACCTCACTTTTCGGCGATGTAGCCGCCGTTGTCTAGGGTAGACGTCACCAAAACGGTGGGTGTTACGCGGTAAATTCGTTTTTTATCTTATTTATAACGTCTAACAACCGCGATAGTCTCCGATTTCATATTTCACTAGCTGACCCGTGCCCACTTCGTTGGGCGGTAAAACTTTTTACATGTGATGGAATTATGAGTGCTATGATTTATTTCCTGCTGCCAAAAGAAGGGTTATATTTTTACTGCATATGTATGTATGTATTTGCATGCCAATTTGACTATATTTCCGTTATTTGTGAGTGTCTTCTTGCGAGTGTCTTATCTCTTTAACCATTTATGCAGTAAAATGGAAATTATATGCAGTAAAAGGGAAAAGTCTTTTGTTTTAAACACTTGAGACGATAAATTTACTTATTTCGATAAGAATTCATAATTGTTGATAATATGACCAATAAACATGACCTAACGATTTAAATTATTTTTTTAATGTAAATTACTACTTTTTGTGACTTAAATCGCTGACTTTTTTGTAGGCATTATCAAGCCCTACAACTTTTTTCTAGACCTTAATCATATATCTCTCATCGTTAAGGCAGCGTTAGTTAGAAACGTTTTCGTTTGACCGTTTTTTCTCCGACTGACTTTGCAAATCCGACTACCACGAAAAAGCCTTTTCATTTTTCGGATTAATATATAGCCTATGACACTCACAAATAACGTGGCTTTCTATTGGTAAAAGAATTTTTAAAATCGGTTCAGTAGATCTAGAGATTACTTTCTACATCCTCACAAACTTCACCTCTTTATAATATTAATATAGATTACTTGTTTTGCAAAAGCTTAGTGCTCTTAATGACAAGATATCCATCAATGATATTTTCTCAAACATGATTTTGAGTGCTTTGACACATGACAATTCAATTAACGAGTCGATATTCGAATCCGATAAATCTGTCTCGGATTCACGTTTGGTTGCTGATGATTGGAGGAAGATATTCTTTCAGATTAGTCTCCAGTCGTAGCCAATGTTGCTTTATAAGAGCTGAAGTATCATGCGATAATGAACAATGTGCTACGCCATTTGATCATTTATGAGTATGATTAGTTTAAACAACAAGGAGACAATGCTGCGACCAGGTATTTTTATTTGGGAAACGCTGCGATAGACGCATCTGTCTGATCATTTTATTGACTGTGGTGCTTCTTCTTTTTTCTTTCACCCTCTGAGGATGGCAGCTGATAGTTTAGTCAGCATCGAAGAGAAGGATTGTGCCGTCCCAGGTGTCCAGGCTGTGGGACACTCGCGGTGGTGTCGACAGTCCTTGATCTGCGCCGGGTGGTCCCTTCTCCCCATAGAGGCGGAGTAGTAATCTGAAATTACGGTTTAGAACCGTAAGCAGTTTGGATAAGGGTCGCCTAATAGTTGTGTATCAGTTGCACGATATTAGTAAGGTTGGAACATCTTCCTCTCCACATTTTCTGCAAAGAAAATTGGTCCTCTTCCGATGTTTGTGAGGTACTTATTGAGTGATATATGGCCCATAATGCTTAGTTTTCTTGCAATACTCATTGCAGTGGCATTCGGTAGGCATGAGTCGATGAAATCAAAGCCTATTGCGGTTGTTTGACATTATAAAAAAGATAAAAACGAATTTACCACACCCTACACTTTTCCAGTACTAGTACTCTCCCAGTACTAGTACTCTTCTAGTACTAGTACTTCCCAGTATCGCAGACCGTCGCTTCATATCCCGCACTCTACCGAGTGCGGGGTATGAAGCGACAGTCGGGGGCGGCGTAATCTTGCCGCTTTCCCAGCCCCCGATTCTTCGGAACTTGCGCGCGGACTGTAGAGACCATCTACCCTGGACAAACTTCACGCGGCAAATTCGTTTTTATCCTATTTCTAATGAGTTAATGGTTTTATCAGGTGATACCTCGTACGATCTTAGTAGTAATTCCTCGCAAACAATTTAGCTAATTGACAGTTTTAATTGTTAGCACAGTAAACTATTTTTTTTGGTTTATTTTGTCCTATTACCACAACTAAAAAAAACCCTCATGAATGAAGTTATTCAGTTTTTTTCCATGCCCGGAAAAGTTTGCTGGTTGGCTTGTACGAGTCACGTGTAGAGAGACGATATACAAACTCAGCACATCAGTTGGTAATGTTCTTTTTGTCTGTGTTTCGTATAGGTGGTGGCTTTGGTACCTCTGATAACAAATGATGCAAAGAGTTGGCCCATGATGGTCAGCTTGGGATACGGATACCGCAATCTGCTCGCCAGATACACAGATACTCACCAGGTAACTATACATTGTCATACCAAAATTAAAGTTTTTTTGTCATAGCAGGTAAGAAAAAAAATTATGCTTAAGGAATTTGTGTGGTATTTTCCATTAATCCTGCCTTTGTCAATTGGGTTGCAATTTTTGGGGCGTTTAGTCGAGTTTTCAAATTTATTGTGAACTTTTCGATATGGAGGTGACAAAAGAGCTAAGGGGACGTCCACATATTGCGTAATCACCGTGGTTGGAGGTTGGAGCTGAGGCTTACACTTGATTATGTGGGGGGCAGGGGGTGTCCGTCCCGATTACGGAATCAACTTTGGTCACTGCATGGCAATGTTTTTGGTCTAAATTTGCACGAATATAGTGCAGTGCTGTGCCGAAGATACCCCTTGGTGCGATGTGCTTGATAGTCCACGCACTCGTCTGCGATTGAGAGTGGCCCGGGCTGCTCCTGCGAACGCTGGCAAGCCGGTGGCTGCTCTTCGTGGCGCCGCAGCAGCTCTGGACTAGCGCGCCGCTGCTCGCTCCAACTCCATCGCAGAAAGATTAACATGGTTGGGTTTTTAGATAAAAAAACACATTAAATTTACATTTTTAAATGCTTTGTTTCTCTTTAATACCGTCTTTACAAACTTTGCGGTCTGAAGATTGGGATCTGTTAAATAAACCAAAGAGTTTAAGATTTTGTAATTACTTTGAATTAATAAAGTACATTTTTAGAAGCATTCTAAAATGTTATTTTTCCATTTTAAACCGTCTTCAGATACTTTACAAACGCTGGCTTCACGATTCTTTACATTTTCCACAAATTTGGTTGATTATGTAATCTTAAGGAGAGGGGGGGGGTCAGGCTGCTGATTACGTCTGTTGACATGGAGGAGGGGGGCGGTTGAAAATCCCAAAAACGTGATTACGTAATATGTGGACGGCCTCTAATTGGATATGTTTTTCTATTTAAATATAATATATGATGTTCCACTAGTGCTTCAGTTTTAGTTTTTTTATTCAGTGTAAATACATTAGGGACACATACTGAACGTCAAAAGACAATAATAGTTTTTTCAGACTACTCATTTTCTTATTTTCATATATTATATCTACAGGGTGAGTTATAATTAACCGGCATCCTTAAAGTTAGTGAACGAGCAATAAGACACTATTATAAAAAAAATATATATTTGAACAACCTAACTTTTGAATAAACAAGCATCGAGTGCCCTGCGCCATCTAGCGGTTGGTAAAATATCGCGAATAAACAATAGTTGCGATATTTTACCTACTGCTAGATGGTGCAGTGTGCAAAACGCTTTTTGTACTTTTTTTGGGAAAGAAAATGCCTTTTTTTTCTGCCTTTTTTATATGAAAAGTTTCTTATTTTCTGAAACTAATTCATCCACGTCAGAATGCTGGAAAAATGGAAAAAAATAATGACTTTCAAATTAAAGTAAAGCAGCAAATTGATTCATCTCAATTCAATGCAACCCAAGGCACGTAACACACCTAACTAGGCTTACGCCTGTTACTAGATGTGCCATTTATGACTTCTTTTAAATTGTATATACTTTTTCCGACAAATTCTACAAGTAAGATTCCACTGGATAGAAGTGCCAAAGAAAACCGACGACCACTTCTTTAGTACCATTAAAGTCAAATATGCCATCGCCAGTGGGTAGTTCGAGGAGCAAGGCCGCTACCCCAATTCAATCAGACTTCATCGGAGGAAGGTCTTGTTGCGTGTATGATGGAATATGGAAGTCTTTTTGAACTGATAAACCTTAAATAATCAAAGAACTCTATTGTGAGCAGCTGGAATATTTGAAGGCGGCAATTAAGGCTCCCTTCCGAGTTGACGCAACTAAAAATTTTGGTATTTTTGCAATGCCACGCGCCCGCGCGCTCTTGATATATACATAAAGATATAGGGAAGGGATAAAGGGAATACATCCCACCGTTGGCAGTGGCCAATTACGAAGGACGATTTCGGCTTCGCGCGTCGTCTAATATAGTCGATTCGGCTTTTCAATTATAATATAAGATCTTGGCCTTTCCAGAAAAATAATCAACTCTTTCTTAGAAAAATTATCTAAAACTGCGATTTGCGCATCTCAAATTCTATGGCTTCGAAGGGGGAGTGAATGGGTGGCAAGGTGAACGCTCACATGTGGCAAGACAGCTGTCCTAAACCTACCACAGCCGGTTCGTAAGTCCGGAATCCACTGCTCACCCCCCAGAAGTGTAAAAATAGTATTATGATGGGCCCGACTCCGGTCGGTGAATTCCATGGCAGCTCCGTTTGTATTTATTTATAATTATCAAATGAATAGTTTTTTATAAAGTAAAAATTAGATCACAATAATAAAATAACTTAAAATCACTGTGTTATTTTTTATATCACTCAAAAGTATCTTTAATAAATAAATGGCCATAACATTTCTGGAAATTATGTAATTTCAAACATTTTTTTCTTATATTTTTTATAGGGAGGTTCCAAAAACTGCCTTGGTATTATGCAAATAGACCATACGCTGGTGTAAATAGTATTTTTTTTAATATTGAGAATCATCTCTAGGATTTTCAAAAACTGAAGACAAATTTTGCTCGTTTTTATTTTTTGGAAAACAGTAACAGAATAAATATAATTTACCATTAATATGGAAATAATTTACCAATTTTGTTTTAGCGAAATGATAGCTTTGGGACCGAATTTTTAAAATCCGGCATAATTGTATTAAAATTCTTTTTCGTGTTCTCACAACCAGGCCACAAAATTATGCTTCATATAGCTTTTGGCCGCCACGGCCTCTTAAGGAAAATGGCCAGTTTTAGTAAAGAGAAGCGGGTTTTTGTTCCATCAAGATAAAGCTAGACTTCAAGCGGCAAAGATGACATTGAACAAATTATGGTAATTTGGTTGGAAAGTCATGGACCCTCTGCCATACCCATCCGATATTGTCTCTTTGGATTACCATGTGCATAAATATTAAACCCTTCGGCAACGTTACAACCAAATTTGGTTGCACATCAGAACACCGTTGACTACGTAACGACCAATATTGACTCCTCCGGCTTGCTCCCGGAGCGCACAGTAATATTATTTTCTAATTCGAACGCATCCTAAAATCCATACCAAATATCTCATTATTACCAGAGATACATAGACGGCCGCCAGAATAATTTCGCGCGTCATTTCGCCGATATTTCTGGTAAAATTCCATTGTCAAACATCATATTTTTATTTTCGAAATCATTAAAAAAAATATTGGTTTTTATGGGTTAATATCTAAATATTTTTTTATGTAAATAAGCAAAACGAAATATTACCTTTGATAGAGAATCTAATAAAGATCACGATAGTATTTACAATTTCTAAATAGGGTTCCGTATTTTTCCGTGAGACAAGTACAAGTTAGAAATGCCGAGTTTTTTTCGCTTTTTCGACTTTCTCATATATATCCGATGTTGCGACGCCGTCAGTAGCGACGTCGCCGGCCGTAAAATAGATGATTTACGGCCGCTATGAGGGTGCCCGATGAAGCATAAGAATTTGCAGAAAAATCATTTTTTACGAGAAAAATGGCAAAATCGCCTCGGGTTACCTTTATAGACATCGCAGGCGTCGCTTCGAGCGAATCGAGCGAGCGAGAAAGCCTACGGCCGCCCGCTCCCACACGGAGATCGAGCGAGCGAGACTCCCTACGACCGCCGCTCTAACATAGCTAGGAGACGAACTTTGGTTCCGAAAACGGACAGTTTTGAACTCGTCAAACCGAAAATGAAAGCGGGTAATACTGCCCGAAACAGTTGTATAAGAGTCGAGGTATATGCATACAGCACCCCTCTTACGACCTGCCGTGAAAATTCACGTGTTTACAGCAAGAAACCGTGAAACACGAGAGAAAACACGTTGTATTTTCTACTCCCAAAAATAGTGAAAAACTGTTAAACGGGAGTAGAAAACAAGGCACCATCACCACCGACCACCGGCAAGTAAACAGAAACACAGGAATCATCGATTCAAGTTTACGTGGCCGGAAAACTGCCCTCAGCCGATTATGAAGATACTCGCAGACGCGAAAATAACGGGAACGTATACGTGAGGTACCGGGCCAGACTCTGATGATGTTTGGAACCGGAAGAATCCACTCCAAGGAAAAGGATGGGTTTTTAGCCATTCCCTGATTGGTTGGTTGCCGACCAATCAGGAATGCGCTCTAACGAGCCAGTAGCTGCCAACCAGAAACTGTTGGTCGGCCCTGAAGTCTGGACAAACACGTAGCGTACCGTAACGGCTTTTAGAGGGGAGAAGATAGCTTTTCTCCTAGGAGAGGGCGAGAGGGCGATATGAAAAGGGAAGATTCCCACCTTTCACGGAAAGCTGTCCGCGGCGTGTCATTGGTGGACACGAAAGCAGGTGCACAGCAGGTGCACGGCGAGAACCGCGGAAGTGAGTACAAATATGGGCCCACGGGCCATATCAAATCACTCGCTCTCTCAGTTCCACAGCTAACAGTCAACCGACTAGGAAGGAAGGAAGGAAGGAACCCCAACGACTACAAGGACCGCGCCATGGAACCGCTCCGCTGCCCTTACAGTCTGGAAGCCAGTCGCGAGCGGCTCTACTGCACCGTGCAGTATTGAGCGCGGTCCAAGTAAAGGACACTACGGTCGACGAGACGCTCTCTCCTATTCGGGGAGTTGAGTGTCGGTCCGAGTCGGGATTTACGGTCCGACTCGCGATTTACGGTCGACGGGGACGCTCTCTCCAGTCGTGGAGTTCGAGCGCCGGTCCAAGTTGGGACCTTCGGAGAGTCGGGTCCACGCGGCGCACACGCGGTCAGACGGGCGCACATAGGCGCAGTCGGACGCACGCGGGCGCAGACGGGCGCACAAAGGCGCAGTCTGGTGCGCATCGGCGCACACGCGGCACCCACGCGGCGCACACGCGGTCAGACGGGCGCACACAGGCGCAGTCAGACACACGCGGTCAGACGGGCGCACATAGGCGCAGTCGGACGCAGCACAGACGGGCGCACATAGGCGCAGGCGGACGCAGCACAGGCGGACGCAGCACAGACGGGCGCACTCAGGCGCAGTCAGGCGGACGCAGCCCAGACGAGCGCACCCAGGCGCAGTCAGGCACACGCAGACGCACACGGGCGTACTCAGGCGCACTCAGGAGCACGCAGGCGCACAGAGACGCCGCTCGACAACGGACCACGAGAGATCTTGTTCGACCCGCTGCCCGGGAAGAACAGGATAGAGACATTTAGATTAAAGATGGTTGTATATTTGTTATGTACCTAGGTTAATTGCTATATACTGATTATGTCTGATTTGATGTATACTGATGTGTTTTACTGTACAATAAAGATGTTTATAACATTGTGTATGTACCTAGGTTAATTGTTATATACTTATGTCTGATTTCATTGTAAAACTATATACTTGTTATGTATACTGTTGTGAAATGTATGTACCTTGTATCTAGGCTAAGATATTCCTAGACGCTAAAATTATCGAAAAATAATATGCCGTGTTGGCACTTGTGAGTGGAAGGTGTGTTTTATTGGTGCAGGGGATGGGGAGTAAAACGGTGGTAATAGAGACAGACTGAGGCGTATCGAGGCTTGCAGCAGGTGTCGTGGCCGCCCGTTACGGGGCAAGCGGCGACCAAGCGGTGGACCTCTTTTTACAGTCCTGGGTCCACACAGCGCTGGGTCGGTCCGCGCCACAGGGCACTGCATATGTTGTGCAACGGGCGCAACATCCATAATTATCTAATTGTTTTACAAAATGAGATTTCAATATTCTATATTATACGAAATTTCAATGCGATCATGGCACAGTTATTCTTCTTATGATTGCTATAGTAGTTCCATAGTTATAGTACTTTTTGTCGAGCGCGGCAATATTGCAAGAAATTCCAATAAATGGCCGTGGTCTGCCATGAAATTATGCCGCTAATCGAAGGTTAATTACTCACCTAATAAAATGTGTACTATTTTTTTTATAAAAACTTGTAAATTCCCAAAAAACCTTTGTGACACAAATTACACCTATGTTTGAGTTATCTCTTACTCTCTCCCGAGTTTTATCAGCTGTTTGTTTGTCTTTCTGTCGTTTGTTTTTGCTCAAATATTTTCGTTTGTTCAACCATGGTAAAGTTTACATTACTTTCAAATATGACATCCTGTGCGGGTGTTTGCGATGTTGCGACCGCCTTTATCCTATGTATAGATACTTTCTCTCTGACATGGTCTAGCCGGCTTTGTCGACCTGTGTATATGCATTTCTCTCATTAATTCATCAATCCATTGACGTCTTGTTTTTTTTTATTTTTTCAGAACCAATCGGAAGTATCAAACGCTCAGACGGCATACTGCCTGCTGTGGCGTTCTCACAACTGGGCGTCCGACTAAGCAAGTGCTATTAATTAAGATTACTATAGTTATATCTATCTGTGATACCGCATTCCTCCACTTGAATAATCTACTTAAACCTCAAACACCCTCTAGTCCACCATAAAAGTTGTGAATTATATTCTATTAAGTTAATAGTATCGAGAAACTACTTCAAAATAATGAAATTATTGTTCAAACGATCACAATACTCTCCCAGTGGAACAGGCTGTGAAAAATGCATTTTAATTTTAATTTCTAACTGTTATTGCTTTATTTTCAATGTTTTCAATGGTTTGATTATGTATATTATGTTTGTTGTAATACATATATGCACGAATCTGAAATAAATATGGATATGCTGGATGATTGCTTCTTTTTGTTTTGGGACGATAGGATGATGTAACATTATGGCAGGTCTCTCGTTATTTCATAAAAGCTACTCGAAACAACTGAGCGTCAGAGAGAGCCTTGCGGGGGATTTATTCATTTACCTATAAAAATATGTTCTATAAAATCGAAGACTATCGCGGTTGTTTGACGTTATAAATAGGATAGAAAACGAATTTACCGCAAGAAATTTGTAGGACCCGACGTTTCGGTGACGTTGCAGCCGCCGTTGTCTAGGGTAGACTGAAGAGCTGTCAGTCCGTTGTTTTGCGGGTAGGCCGCAAACCGCTGCCGCCACTGCGTAGGTTATAACGGTGGTAGGGGCCGGGCTCGGAGTGCGGGAATTTTTAAAATCCGTCTTGCACACAACACTCACTGTATCCTGTTTTACGTCTGCGTTCGGCGGCGGGAACATTTTAAGAAGAGGGTTCCACGTAGAAGAGAGTTTGTAGCCGTCGTCTCTATTGAAGTTCGGAGTTCTTCTTATTTCAATGGCTTCCCGGATCATGCGAGGAAAGTAGAATTGTTCCTTGGATAGAACAATGGGATTTTGAAACTGCATCCAGTGGTTACTTCCGCTATCCAATATATGTTCGCAGATCGCCGATTTTTCTCGCTGAACGTTTTTAACAGCTTTGATGTGTTCTGTCAGTCGCGTGGCTATGGGCCGTTTCGTTTGTCCAACGTAGGCTAGACCGCAGCTGCATTCGACTTTATACACACCCGGGGTTTGCAGTGGTATTACATCCTTTACAGGCCTCAAAAATCGAGCTATATTTTGGGTCGGTTTGAAGATCGTTTTTATATCGAATCTGTTTAGCATCTTACTTATTCGATCAGTCACGCCCTTGACGTATGGTAAGAATGCTCTTGATCTGCTCGGTTTCTGAGTTTCGTCTGTATTAGATCGTGTGCGTGTCTCGTGATATTTACCGTATCCATTTTTCCTAAGGACATCTTTGACATGTTCCATCTCCTTCGGAAAATGCTCAGTGTCGCATAGATCGCGTGCTCGATTCACGAGCGACGTTTGCACTGAACGTAGATGGTAGGGATGATGGTGTGAGCTTGCATGCAAATATCTGTCCGTATGTGTGGGCTTCCGATATACCGTATGTCCGAGAGTATTGTCACTTCTCCTCGTCACTTTGACATCCAAAAATGGTAAGGAGCCGTCCTTCTCTACTTCATAGGTGAAACTGATTTTTGGGTGTATGGAGTTTAGATGACCCAGGAATTCTTTCACCGTTTGAATGTTGCCTTTCAGGATGCAGAAGGTATCATCCACGTAGCGAAGCCAGAGAATGGGTTTAATTTTGGAGGTTTTTATGGCTAATTCCTCAAAATATTCCATATATAGGTCACTAACTATCGGCGATACGGGGCATCCATTGCTACTCCGTCGATTTGTTTGTAATAATCGCCGTTCCATAGAAAGTAGCAGGATGTCAGGCAATGTTGAAGCATGTCGGCGTAGCTAATATGGAGGTCCTCAGACCTTAGTTTATCTCTCACCACCGTAAGACACTCCGAAATGGGCAAATTCGTAAATAAAGATTCGACGTCAAAGCTCACCATTATTTCGTCTTCGGCCAGTTTTAAGCTTCTAATAATGCTTACGAAATGTCGCGAGTCTTTTACGTAAGACGTCGTTTTGCCCGTGAGCGGTTGGAGGACACCAGCCAAGTGTTTTGACAGAGGATATGTGGGGCTGTCGATTTGGCTCACAATCGGTCTCAATGGTGCATTATCCTTATGGATTTTAGTTTCTATCCTATTTATAATGTCAAACAACCGCGATAGTCTTCGATTTTATATAGTCTTACACAGTCGATATGTTTGGTCTCCCTTATGTTATAAATCATGGAGCTGAATGGAGTTATCACATTTACCGTATCGTGGATCATATTATATGGAGTTAGTTGATTTTTGTGCGTTGTTTTTAGAGGATTTCGTTTTAAGTTAGGGAGTTGTTTAATTTTTCTGTATATAGACAAGCAAACTTGATATATTTAGAAAAAAAAACGTTATTTTGATGAAAGTGGAGTTAGCACATTTGCAGATTAAGCCATCGATATGCCAATGCGTTTTCACTGCTCTCGGGACTGTAGGATCAACTGGGGCCGACGAAGAGTGGGGGCAGTTTAAAAAGAAATAAAAACACCAGAAATGGCATCGGTTATAAATGACTTACCTAAAATATTGCTCTTAGAGACTAGAAATTATGTCTTGTTGGACTGAAATCACATTGTGAAATTTTGGTTTGAGTATTTCATACACAAATTATACTAGAGTTGCCAACTACAACGGGTGAACCCGTCACCTCAGGAAGTTTTAAAGATATTAGATCGTTCCGTCTCCCGTGAGGTGCGCACAGAAGAATTTGGACAAAACAGTCCACCGTCTAGTTACGCCACATGTCCGTAAGAAGCCAACGCCTTACCTCGAGATAACTATATTAATCACCCAGCGGGCCGACACTCGCGCCCTTAATTCCAGTTGCAACGGATTATTCCGGTCTCCCGACTGGTTACAGGTTCGAGGTCGCTTTCGCGGTCCTCTCCCTTACGTAGCGGTGAAACAGTGTCTACCGAATCTTTCCAGTGTCCTTTATCCGGCTTTCACCTGGAATCGAGTAGTCGATTGGTCGTTTTAGGAGCAGTTGCCGTAAGGTAAACAACTACCCCCGCTCTATAGGAGTCTAATTCCAGACTCCCCCGGCTGTCGGTCAGAATGCACAATCGATTGGCTTACGCCGCACAGTGCGCGAACCGTCTAGGAGCACCAGAAGGTTGATCCTAGGGGAGACCGACCCGCAGGCCAGCGACCTACTCTGGTTCTCCCTTCTGCGTGGAGGCCGCCAGATGGGCGTTGATCCGTAAGTATGACCGATCCTGAAAGAATGAATCTTCGTGGCCAACTTCAACAGGGCCCATTAGCTAACTGCTGATGAGGTACACAAAAGGGGGAGGGGGGGGGGGGGAGGACCAATACTATCGCAACGTTTTCCTACTTCTACCTTGAAGCATATTCATAAGAGAAACATGCATGCCAAGTTTCATGCTTTCTGCCGGTTGGGAACCGTAACTTATATTTTGTTGAGTGCAGGAGCCGTACTATTACACCTTTTTATGTATTATTATTATTATTATTAAAATATTAGTGTTTTTATTTATACATAATTTACATAAATGCAATACATGCCAATTTTTAATCATTGAACTTGCCACGGCAACACTTAAATAGCTACCATTTTTAAATATTCACATTGCAACACTGACAACAAATGTCAAACCAAAGCGACGTTTATTTTGTGTTAGCTGTTACTTGTTATACAGTGTTACTAATCAAACTGATTCCTCCGAGTTTTCGATTGTTATTGATATCGCAATGGAGAAGCAGGATATTAATGAATGTAATGCAGATTTTAAAATTGAGGTTTTTAAAGTGGAGCTGTCAGACACGGGCGACGAACTCAGACAAGACATTCTATTGTTCGAAGTGGGTGAAACATGTATTATCAAACCAGAAAGAAGCGATGCTGTTGAATCAGACGTCGAGGGAGAGGCAGAAGATGTAGAGGACGTTTTGGTAGAGGTCAAAGTATTGGTGAAGAGATTAGTTGATTTCTCTTGCGTTGTTTGTGGCTGCAACATCGATACGAGTAAACCGATGGGTTATTGGAAATGTCTGAAAGATATGGTGGAGTTGCTGTGCCATGTTTGCAGTAAGAAATTTGTGTGCGCGGAGTGTTACCGGGGGTTTAATTTTAAAAGTGATATGAAAATACACATCGAAGGGGTGCATCTCAAGATAAAGAAATATAAATGCGGTAAATGTGACAAAGCTTACACTCGAAGTGATCATTTGAACCAACATATAAAATCAGTCCACCGTCAATTAAAGTATTCGTGTCATGAATGCGAGAAAGCTTATTCTCTTCGCAATTACTTAACTACGCATATTAACTTCGTACACCGAAAATCAATTAATTTTAAATGTTGGATATGTGAGAAACCATTTCCATGTCAATCAAGTGTTAAAACGCACCTCAACACGGTCCATCGCAAAATGAAGGAATTTAAATGTAAGCAATGCGAAAGCGCTTTCTTTGATCGAAATGACTTAAAAGTACATACAAATTCCGTCCACCTGAAGTTGAAGCCATTCGCCTGCAAGATATGCAAATGTAGCTTCTCAAAGCGAGGTAATTTAAATCGACACGTGAACTCTGTTCACCTTAAAGCGAAGAATTATATTTGTGCTGAATGTAATAACGCATTCTCATCAAAGGGAGTATTAGTTAAACACAATAACGTAGTTCATCTGAAATTAAAACCATTTATTTGTACGAAATGTAAGCGTGCATTTGGCGATAGAAGTACCCGTAAAAGACATGAACGTTCTGGATGTTGTTTATTGATACATACTCAACAGTAGAGTCAGATTAACCTCGATCCATCTCGGTAGTAATGTGTAATGTATCGTAGGCTACCTGCCTGAGCGCGTCATTGCGTGGTTATGTTTTTTGCTTTCGAGTCTCTGTGAACTTTCAAGTGAACGCTGTTCATATTAAAGTGAAAAAGTTTATGTGTGCTGAATGTATTTATGCTTGCTCTGGAAAAGGATATTAGTTTTAAAAAGGAAATTTTAATAATTTATTTGTACGAAATGGAAGCGTGCATATGGCATGAGTGGGGATTTAAAACGGCATATAAATTCTGGGAATTGCTCTTGGAAACGACACAGCAGCATCAGGTTAACCTTATCCCTAATTTATATATTAAGCTATTACGATTTTAATACCGATGCGTATATACTTGAATTAGTTAAAGGTTTTTAACGTTAAGAAACCATAGGTTAATAATGTAGTTAATTGCATTTGTAAAGTTTATATAGCGTATATTATTAGTTTATATTTTATTATCTTTATTAAAATAATCGAGTATTAAATGCATTGCGCTCTGCGGTCGCTTCACATGTGTCGTTTGCTCCAGATGTGGCTTGTGTGCGTCGCTTGCTCCAGATGCTTGCTTGCTCCAGATGTTTGCTACACAAAGGTTTTGTGTTAACTGTAGTACCAGCCCGCAAGTAGCAGTAAGGATATAACCGGCCCAGGATGGTAACCATAAGCGTCTTCTAACTGCACTTTGGTGCTGAATATTAGCTAGCTGCATCCCCTGATTTCACACACCGTGATGAACTTACCCATACACGTTAAATTTTACGTCGTCTCATTTTAATTTATTATTAAAATTTTAATATTTACAGGATGTAATGGTGGATTTTTTAGTTTCTTTATATTTGATTTTTAACGCTGTTTTAGTTTCTCATTTTACTTTAACTTTTTACACATAATCAAAAAAAATCTTTTTTCGGTATATTCTGTATATGTTTTAACTCATGCTAGATTACGAGTAATATTAGATTGCTGAATTGGTCACTTTTTTTGGCGCAATATTATAATTAGTATGTAGGTTTAAATATATATCGTTAGGATATTAGAATTATACATAATATAATAATTGTATGTTTTTATTAAGATTTCTTGATTTCAAAATAATTTTGAACTTTGAATTTTATGTAACGATTCGTGTAACATTTGTAGTTAAAATATTACCTATTATTATGATTATGCGATATGATGTTTAGAGTAGAATGAATAAAAAAATATAATATAACAAATTTATTATACTAAAAATAATAGTAACATAAAAATTCATGTAGTTCATCAAAGCAGGACTTGTTTGTCAGCGGCTTCTTCAGGAGTAACGTCCCTTTTGCGATTGACTCAGCACCTCATAGCCGACCATGACATTTTTGACTGCCGCCCTCCTCTGTATCTGAGGATAGTATATTATACGGAGGAGCATATGAGTCTCCGATGAAGTGCCTTCCCTGTGGTCTAGTTCCGTTGGAGCACCTGGATTCAAAACTCGAATATATTCGGTCGGTTTTGCACTACATAATAACGGTATTAATTATTGTTCAGTCTTCTTTCAGTTCAGTTCAGTTTATTTTCAAAAATATTTACAGATTGTAGACACATATATACTAAAATATCCTAATTAAATTAAAAACCAAGTTGTGCAATTACAAATTTAAAGAACTTACAGAAAATTTAAACCTAATTAAGATGATAACAAATCGATTAAGTCAAGATATTATTTATATGTAGTTATAATAAATCCCATTATGTGACCAAATAAAATTCAAGAAAACGTTCTTATAAAAAATAAATTTAAAAACCAAAAAAAAAAAGAAATAACAGGTAATAATAATTGAAAGCATGAGAAATAACTAAAATTAAAGAAAAAGAAATAAAATTAGTATAATTTAACGATTAAAATATCATTTATAAATATCAAATCACAATATTTTTTATTTATTTATTTATTTAAAAATTAATTACAATTTATAATCATTGCATTTAAAATCGTTACATTGTATGTTTCAAGTTTCAAGTTTAGTTTATCGTCTTCAAAACTTATAAAAAGTTATTTATACATATTTTATTTTCGATTGTACACAATACTTTCGTTAGCCGTTCATAGTGAATTGTAGTGTATGAAGAATACCTTCATAGGTGTAAAAAATATTTTCTAAAAGAAACTTTTATAAGGACTTTTTAAATATATTGTTATTTTTAATGTCTTATATAGAGGTAACATATAAAAAATAGGGACCGGAGTATTCCTTGACTTGTCTCGCTATTTTTAACTTTGCACTAGGTAACATGTACTTTGATTTGTTTCTGGTGTTTATGTTATGAATATCGGATTTTTTTTGATGGTCTCTTTTCTTGTGGAAATCCGTTAGTACATTTAAAAGGTACAATGAAATGAACGTTAGAATTTTCAGTCGTTTAAAATGACTTCTGCAGGATTCGTCCCATTTCAAATTTGCTATAATGCGTATTGCTCTTTTTTGCAGTTTGAATAGAGGTTCTCTGTGGCACGCATAACAATTACCCCAAGTACTAATAGCGTAACTTAAAATACATTAAAGGAGCTAAAATACACATTTCTAGTCTCGACTTCATTTAGCGTTTTCCTTATGATTCTTAATGCATAGCATGCCATTATTATTATTAATTCTGGACAGCCTGCTTTAATGGCAAGTCCAGATATGATCTCGTACAGCTAGGCATACACAATATTAACAAGTTTTTAGATAGAAATCCAGTTTGTTTTTAAATTGAGTGATAAGAGTTTGGACTAATCACTTTAAAACGGCGAAAACAGCGTTCTTCGGCGAAATCAACGCACTTCATTTAGGAACCGCATCAGGCTTTTGGCACCAGATTCTTTTACCTCCTCAGGTTGGAGGTAATGACCACCCAAGTGGGTGTATCTTTAACGCATCAGCGGGCCACTCGCACATGAGGTGCTGGGGAGTTTCCTCTGCTCCTTGGCAGAACCTGTACATTTTTGTGTCTCTGCGTTTGAGGTTGAACATGTATTTGTTCAGGCCACAATGCACCAATATGCGTAGATTATTTCTATTTAGCGATAAGGCCTCACGGGCAGTCTTACGGTCGTAAGCTTTAATTAGCGCTTTGGAATGATTCAACACTGGCGTGTTGTTCCAGTGGTTGACGGATTGTTCTAAACATGTTTGTTTGAGCATTAGGTTTGCAAGGCTTTTTGGTACGCCACAGCAAAGTCCAGGGCCGTATAACGTTCCCTTTGCTCCCGTCTTAGCAAGTTAATCGGCTTTTTCATTTCCCTCGATTCCTGCATGGCCGGGAAACCATCTTAGAATTACCCTGTTTTTTTCGCCCAGGGAATTCAGTAGTGATATGCAGTTTTGCACTAGCTTTGAATTAAGGGTATTCGAGGCTAGTGCCATAAGAGCTGCCTTGCTATCCGAGTGAATATACAGTGGAGTGAATACAATGTAGATACGGTGGTTGGCGTAGTTCTTATGGAGTTTGATATCCGCACATTCAATAATGGCGTATACCTGCACTTGGAATATGGAAGCGTATTTCCCCAAGTTTACACTTCTTTCGAAGTTTGGTCGCTCTCCATATATACCGCATCCTACGTCAAGTCCCGATTCAGACCCATCAGTATACCATTTAAGGCTACCGGCCTCCCATTGCAGTTGTCTTTTTAGCCAGTCGTCTCTGGGCGACAGTTTCACTGTAAAAAAGTCCAAGTTTAGGAGTGGAAGCATGGTGCCTGATACCATGTTGAGGGTTGGAGTTTCACTGACTGAGTCAAAAACTGATCTTAGTGCTTGTGAGTTTGAGTTTACCTTCTCTCGGGCAGATAGCCTGTACATGCTGGCTTGCCAGCTGTTGCAAATGAATGTGTAGGGGCAGTAAGTTCAGTAGTTCATCTAGATCTGCTCCAGGAGTGGAGGACCTTGCGCCAGTTGTCATGAGGCACGCCGTCATTTGGATATTGTTTAGATTCGTAATCACTGTTTTCTGGTTGGCTTTGTTGCACCATACCACCGAGGCGTACGAGATTATCGGCCTCACAATGGCAGTGTATAGCCAGTGGGAGATCTTGGGGTTAAAGCCCCAATTTTTCCCTGCCAGCCTTCTGCTTATACCCAAAGCACTTTTAGCTTTTTGAATTGTTTTGTCTAGGTGGCTGTTCCAGGTGAGTCTCTGGTCGAGCGTGACTCCCAGATACTTTACTTCCTTGAAGAGTGAAATCTGCCTGTGGGTTAGGTTTGGCATTTTTAGTTCACCTAGTTGACCTTTGTTGGTAAATGACAAGAGGACGGTCTTATTGGCGTTGACCGATAATTCGTTCTCTCTGCACCAATTGCTAACGATTGTTAACGCTTTTTGCATCATGTGTGAGATTGCGTTTTGGCAGAAGCCCCAGACAATGACTACTAGGTCATCAGCATAGCCCTGTGTGTCTATCCTGGCCTCTGCCATCCTATGCAGGAGTTGATCTATTCAGCCGCGGATTTTGTATAAAGGCTTTTTGGGCTGCAGCCCAGGGCCCCGTGGATATAAAGGGCCCCAGCCCCCATTGAAAACAATGGACAATATTGTGAATTACAAAGAAAAGCTAAAATCCCTAAAATTCCTATCCTAAGGTTGGCAACTCTGAGATCAATTTCTTGCGTCTATTCTGGGGGACTACCCGTCGCTTGTTTTCAGTGTATTTTCTCGCAACGCAGTCATTCGCAGTCATTTTTCTTTTTTTTTCATCATTTCTTTTTTCATAAAAATAACCTTTAAGGTAAAGGCCCCTCTCTCCGCGGTAAATCTGGACATCTAACTTTGTCCCCCAACAATTTTATTTCTGGTGATATTGTGCACACAAATTTATTTAAGTGACTCAGAAATATATTCACGTAAATAAAAATACGTTCAAATAGCCAATATAACAAATATTAAAAATAAGAAAAATAAAAGTTTAGATGTGGGCACAATGCTCTAAATCCGTGTGACAAAATCCGCGGTAGTAGGGCTCTAAATCCGAGGTAACTTTTCTGTAAGGTGTTTAGCGTTGCCAACTTTTTTTGGGCGTTTCCGGCACAATTAGCTCAACAATGAACATAATTATTATCATTCAGCCATTATTACCTGTTGTTTTAGGAAACTTTTTTGGTATGAAAAAATTGAAATACAGGTTTATTTTATTTATTATATTTTTTGTTTTAACTATTTTTTCGATATTTGTATGCTCTGTACTTGCTAAAAGAAAACCTTTATCTCCCATTTTTTCTTACTACTGTCCTATTGTCTCTTGGCTTCCAAGAAACACCATTGTTTGTCATGTCAGGTAAGCGAATATTTATCGTAAAATAAAAAATAATAATTTTGGAATAATATTGTCTAAATTTTCAGGATAGTTTAGAATTTATCCGGGATAAGGGACAGCGATTCCAATTCCGGGACAATCCCGGCCAACCCAGGATGGTTGGCAACCCGAAAGGTGTTACTTGGCCACTACGACCAACTTCAATATAAGTTGACCTCATCCTCATTATTAAGCACGGAATCCAGCTTGGTCTTGTTGAACTCATACCATAAATATGGATATCGATGATACAAGTTAAAATGACAGTACAGTATTCAAGACAATAAAAAAAATATAAAAAAAAAACAGTATTCAAAAAAGTCACATCTTCATCAAACATTAATATGTACAAACACAAAACGAATAGAAATTCTGTGAGCTACTGCTAAGGCTTATTCTTGTCGCAAGTTGAGACAGAGGCTACGAAAAGGAACACCAACGAAGTATCATTTTCCGTAAGCATTCCTGTTGCATTAAGTGGGTTGCATTGGGTACAAGTGCCACCAGTATTATTTGGTTGTCCTAGCAAAGCTGGTTAAGTTCTAGGGATATATGGGAGGAATTCCCATCTAAAAAGAGGACTATAGGAAAATTTATATCCTTCTTGAGCAGCCATGGGTGAAAAACATTCGCCAGGTACTCGAAAAAAGTTTCCTGGGTCATCCAACCATTTTCTGAATGACCTACTCCCCATCACTTAGGAGTTGAATAAGGCAACCCAGGTGGAAGTCTCTTTTTATATAGAAATAGAACCATAGGCGGTACCACATCTCCAGATGCGGCGACAGTTACTAAGACTGTTAGGCAGTCTTTATCGTCATTAGCGCTCCTATTGTAGACTTTCTTTGATCCTTTCCGTACGAGAACGTCGTTTCCTTTAGGGCTCAGGAAAAAGCTATCTCATCGCAGTTGTAAATTCGTGTTCGATCGCTGAGAATGTCTTTGATGTTATTTTGTTCGAAATAGGTCTTAACCTTTTCAAACCATTCTCGTAACGTGTTTATAGTTACTTTGCTACGTGGTCTTGTTACTGATTGACATACTCGTCTGGACAGAGTTTTGTTACGCGACATAAAGTTATTGTACATCTTTTCCCGGTACACAGTTTTTTCTTGTTGGGTGCAACATTTTTAAAATATTTCCCACGTTACACAAGAACTGTTCCTTCGTGACAGGAAATCCTCTGTCACCCAATGTCGTAGCCCAATTTACCAGCAGGTTTCTTCAATGAATATTGTAGGCCGACCACATTTCAATTTGTACCTGTAGCGTATTTTATCCCGCAACGTGGGTTCCGAAATCCCGATTTTTTTCCGTTTTGTACACAGAGTCTCCATTTCTGATTTGATGAAGCACCAGTTTTATGTCATCTTGGGTGTATTATTTTCTTGGTCTTTGCACCATTAGGTGTTTAAAGTACTCCTTAAATATCGTGCCATTCATATCTAATAATAACATTATCCGTTTATCAATGGCAATAATAACAAAGTATACATAAGTACATTCACTGTTAGAAGTAGGGGAGACCGGGGCTATGGGGCCATCTTAAGGGAAATCGAGGAAAACATTTTTAGTTTTATGAGTTTTGATATCGCTCCTAGACAAAATTAAACTTCAATATGTTGACTATCACCTTTAACATATCACAAGAGGAAGTTTTCATAAGTTGATACTTAACAATTGTAAACTACGAATACTGCGTATGACCTCATTACCCCATGTTATGGGGTAATGACGTCATCCCTGGCCTGGTTACCCCAAATAAGTATAAATACAAGTTTAATCATTATATTTCCTTTGCAGCGCCGAGCACTGTTTGTTTACACACTTTGAAGCCCTGTGAGTTTCTTTTTTAAGTTGGTTTCGAAGAGAACTCCTCGGAATGTTGAAAGTCTTCGCCACACTTTTGCCACTGGCCAAAGTGTGGCGACTACACTTGGGCACAATCCTCTGTCATAGATTCCTTGGTCTAAGTGGCTTTATTAGTCTTCCTCTAATAATGTCAAACTATCTAGAAAAAACACGTAAAGCCCTTTGTTTCGTTTAAACCACAATATTGGGATAATCAGGCCATCTCTGGCCTCATTGCCTCATTTTTGTGAAGTTTCATACATAAAAATATAAACTAAAACTTTCATTGAAGCAATCAATTGCATACCAAATCATGCAAACATGTTTGATCTTAGTATCACCCATCAATATTTTTTTTATACTTACTTTTGTGAAAAACGGACCTTATATACAGTGGCAGCATTTTAATGTTTCGCTCACAAAACATATATTTCTCTTCCCCCAAGCCCGTTTAGTTAAGTATGCCAATACGAGTTGGTTGCACTGCATATGCGCGTTTTAGTCTGCTTTTATAAGCGGACTGCAACGCGCGAGTTTTGAATTAAACGTTTGGTCTCATTTCTCGGGGTGGCCCTATAGCCCTGGCTCCCCTAATATTAGTAGCTCTCCAAAATCTTTGACTTGTTTGGTTCGCCGTCGTCTGTCGCCTTAAGTATCTATACGAAATCAGACTCGCGGATTTAAGAGTTTGTATGGACATGAATTTATCTCTAAAAACGTGTTAGAAAGCATATGAAAAAAATAAGTGTGGCACTCGGGGACTGCCGCGGTAAAGCTATTGCATAGCATTTTTAACAACTTATGCAATTTTAATTATTTATTTATATTATTTATTTTATTTTTTCTGATATCAGATAACTGCGCTCTATCGGAAAACGTTGAAATTATTCCGAATCATCTGCGGAAGCAAATGATTTGGAATAATTTAAACGTCTTCCGATAGAGCGCCGCGCACGATTTTTTTATTAAATAATGCAAAAAAAAGGATTATTCGAAAAAAATCGTAGATAAAAAGATAGATAATTAAATTATCTTTAAAATGGTGCAGGTTTCATAATAATACGCCAGATAGTATTTGCGTAGTAGTCGTTTTTGTGTTCGGTTAGACCTAATTTCACAAATTAATTACACTATGTAATATAAACAAAATCTAAAATATTCAAAGCTAAGAATATTAGGAAAATGTTCTTGTTTAACATATATTTTTTTCGAATCGTAAGCAGTACTCGGTTAGACGTAATTATCAGTTTAAAATCATTAATTTTCGTTAAGAAATTTCTTCATTCGGTCGCCGCGCTGGCCTAGGCCCGCGATAAAAGCTATGCAATAGCTTAATAACACCATCTCTGTATGTTCGAAACTGACCGCCGTAGATTGTCGGAAAAGATAGTTCTTCCGCATGTTCATCCATTAAAATACTGACTGGCCTGTTATATTCACCGGGTGCTAGACTCAAAAAATAATCATCATTCCACAAAAGAGTTTGTTGCTGCGCAACTAAATTGTCTTCAATTGGCACGTGTTCACTTATTTCATCCATATTTAATTGCGAAGTACGTTCATTGCCGGTAAAAAAAGATTCATCGATTTTAATGTCATGATAAATATAAAGGGGCGTAGAGACTAAATACGACAACCACTCTTTAATATGACTCTTATTAATAAGCCCGTGGACATAACTAGTTTTGTGAATCAACTTCTTTTTCAAATGCACATAAAAGCGATGCTCATCTTGAATGTTTCTTGGCAATTGTTTCACCATTGTATTAACTTCGACAGGAACATTAATTATCTGGCCATAAATACCGTACTGACCATTAACGTGTCTCAGTCTACGAATCTGCATGAACGGTATTCTCGGTGAAATCAGTCGTTGCTCGATAAGGTTTAACGTTGGTAAATGTGATGGAATTTTCAGATATGCAAAACCATTGTAGGTTGACATGAGAGGATTTTTTTCTTTTTCCAAAGATGTATAACACGTAGAGCAGACTTGGACAATTTCACCAGGTGTGTAATTCTAAAAAAATCAAATTCGTATTATCAAGATATAGAAAGAAAAATATAAAGTGAATAATAAAAAAAAACTATATAATTAAGATTACCTGCAGTATTGTTTTCAAAATACTTTCATGTTTACTGGTCGACATTTTCAAGACTCTTTTCCACCATAGTCTGTCGCAAATAATACAAGAATGACCAAATGAATTACTCGTAAAGTCTTTATAAAAATCAATATGACTTGTACTGTGTTTATGATAATTTGTGTAAACTGGAATAGTACCATCAACAATAAAATCCATAATTTTTTCACCAATTCGATTTTCTCTATCAATCTCAATTTCATTTTCATGATCGTTATGGTTATCTTCGGTAGGGTCTTCATTATAATTGTCACGCAATAGTTGAATATTGGCATCAACATGGGCTTCATTTTGGGTAGCGTCTTGTATTGTCTCCAATAAATCTGATACTTCATAAAAAGGTGTGAAATGTTGTTCACGAAGATGAAGATGAATCCAGTTTTGTGTATTATTCGCTTTAAAATGACAAAAGATAGTGTCTTGATTCGTTGTAGTTATGTTGTAAAAACAATAATGTACACAAACATTTTGATTGTACATTTTTGAAAATAAGTACAAACAATCCAAAACTCCGTAATCATTAGTGCTTGATAGACTGTTATATGCTTCTTGCGGATTGTGGCAGGAGTTTAAATAGGGTGAATCGCGTAACTGATTTCTCAAGTCACAAGTCTCAATTTGAATTTGCAAAACACTTATGAGCGAGTGGAATAGACAATTACCATCGCCAGGAATTCCTGTGTTCCTGTATAGAACAACTTCGGGAGTAATGCATTCATTACGCTGTTCATAAATTTGAAGTTGTTGGCTGTGAAATTGATTTTCTTGTAGCGTTACATTTTCTATATTTTCAACAGCTCTACATTGCACGACATTCTCTTCATTACTGTCCAATTTTTGTCTTTTCCTGTGAAAAAAGAAGTAGAATGTCAAGTTCGAAATTCAAAGCACAATACAAAATTTCGAAATTTTAATTCGAATTCCGATATTATCGAAATTTAATCGAAATTCCGAATTTCAAATGTCAAAATGTCAAGTTCGAAATTTGAAGTAGAATGAATATTAAGTTCAAAATTTGAAGTAGAATGTCAAGTTCGAAATTCGAAGTAAAATGTCAAGTTCGAAATTCGACGTCGAATTGCAAGTTCGAAATTCGAAGTAAAATATCAAGTTCGAAATTCGAAGTAAAATGTCAAGTTCGAAATTCGACGTAGAATTTCAAGTTCGAAATTGGAAGTAAAATATCAAGTTCGAAATTCGAAGTAAAATGTCAAGTTCGAAATTCAACGTAGAATTTCAAGTTCGAAATTCGAAGTAGAATGTCAAGTTCGAAATTCGAAGTAAAATGTCAAGTTCGAAATTCGAAGAAAAATTTCAAGTTCAAAATTCGACGTAGAATTTCAAGTTCGAAATTCGAAGTAGAATATCAAGTTCGAAATTCGAAGTAGAATGTCAAGTTCAAAATTCGAAGCACAATTTCAAGTTTGAAATTCGAAGTACGATTTCAAGTTCGAAATTCGAAATAGCATTCCAAGTTCGAAATTAGAAGTAGTAGAAGTTAGAAAATAAAAGAAGGTTTAAAAACTGACAAATTTAAAAAAAAGACTGTCTACCTACAGCGTTAGAGTCAGTATAAATATGGATGAGTCAGATATGCGCCTAACTAAGTTATAAGTAGAATTATTATGATTACTACTAGATTTTTGGCTAAAAACCACAAAATGATCTTATTGCAACAAATAGGTACAACCCCCTCCAACCAAAGTATAATTTACGTCATACTACGAAAATCACGAATGAAAATTTGTCGCTTTATGAATGAATTTAGCAAATCGACGGTTCAACTTATACTTATGTGTAGGTACTTTTACCCGCAGGTTTCATATTGAAATCGACCCTAAATCGATTTTCAAAATCAATATTCAAGTTTGATCTAACAGTAATCACGTCAGTTTATGAAATAAAATGACGTATTTTATTTTATAACTGTTAATTAGTGAACTTGTTGCACGAAACCTATTCGTCTAGTCAACCCAATGTGACGTCAGGCAAGGAACGTCAGAGCAGAGAAATGGTAATAATATACACGTAATAATACACGTTACTTACCTTAATAATCTATTTTTCTCCAGTATACGGCGTTTATGTTGTAAAAATTTTGATTTCCTGGCCATTTTGTTTTTTTAATAACGTAATTTATTTCGTCTTCTTTCGGAACACAATGTCAGAATCCTACCGTAACAGTAGCCGCGGTCATACTGTATTAATTCAATTTATTTCTGATATCAGATAACTGCGCTCTATCGGCAAATGTTGAAATTATTCCGAATCATATGGGGCTGGGGAATCAAATGATTCGGAATAATTCCGATAGGGCGCCGCGCACGAATGTTATTCAATAAAGCAACAAAACCGGATATTATTCTTTTATTCTTTGACTATTCGAAAAAAATCGTAGATAAAAAGATAGATAATTAAATTATCTTTAAAATGGTGCAGGTTTCATAATAATACGCCAGATAATATTTGCGTGGTAGTCGTTTTTGTGTTCGGTTAGACCTAATTTCACAAATTAATTACACTATGTAATAAAAACAAAATATAAAATATTCAAGGCTAAGAATATTAGGAAAATGTTCTTGTTTAACATATATTTTTTTCGAATCGTAAGCAGTACTCGTTTAGACGTAATTATCAGTTTAAAATCATTAATTTTCGTTAAGAAATTTCTTCATTCGGTCGCCGCGCTGGGCTAGGCCCGCGATAAAAGCTATGCAATAGCTTAAAAATTCACAAAAAGCAATTAAAAAATAAAATGCATAGGTACATACAATAGAATATACTACCTAATGGAGGTCGCATTGTTCGATTTCATCTAAAAAAGTGTTCATGCTCCAC
Source organism: Micropterix aruncella (assembly GCA_944548615.1). Classification (NCBI taxonomy): domain Eukaryota; kingdom Metazoa; phylum Arthropoda; class Insecta; order Lepidoptera; family Micropterigidae; genus Micropterix; species Micropterix aruncella. The sequence continues at coordinate 14,306,977 of OX155974.1, read as the reverse complement.
CGATGCATTACATTCTGCTTGCTTAGAAGACAAAGAGTACTCATCAAAGGTCTACCGCCGACCGTTGCTTTTCGATTGTTTAATATCTTTCAATTGGCATTTGGCAGCAACCATGTGATATTTAAGATAAGTTTTCCGACCAAATGCATGTTTGCATATTGTACAAACAAATGGCTTAATTTTTCGGTGAATTACATTTATATGTCGGATTAAGCTTCCCTTTTCTGTGAAAACTCTGTTACATTCCGCACAACTATACTTAATTCTGAGATGGACTGAGTTTATATGGTCCTTTAAATCTTCACGCCTTGCAAAACTGCGATTGCATTTGTCGCACGCGAAAGACTTCAATTTCCGGTGGACAGAATTGACATGTCTAACTAAATGACCACTCTCAAAGAAAGCGCGTTTGCATTCCTTACATTCAAATTCCTTCATTTTTCTATGAACGCCATCGATGTGCAGTTTAAAGCGTCTTTGATCTGGAAATTCCTTGTTGCATAAATCACACGTAAATACATTCAACTGCCGGTGAGTGAAATTTACATGCTGTAGTAAGTAGTTGCGAGAAGAAAAGACTTTCTTACACTGCTGACACGCATGCTTTAGTTTGCGATGGATCGATTGGACATGTTTTTCCAAATTTTGTCTATATGAAAATGCCCTGTCACACTGTTCACACGTATATTTCTTTAATTTCCTATGCACTATATCAACATGCTCAATTAGAAGAAATCTACTACTTGATTCATATCTACATTTGACACAAATATATTTTTTAACATTTGACCTGATACAGTCTTTGCAAAATAGCACAATTTCCTTGTTATGCTTGCATGCTCCCATTGGCACGCTTCTGTCTAGATGGCGATCGCAGACAACGCATGTGAATTTATCAAATTTCGTTAACAATACTTTGACCTCTTTCATCACGCTTCCTTCGGGTTATATGAAAGCCACTGCCTCTTCTTCAAATTCCGGAATATTTTCTTCCATATAAGAAGAGTTTGGTAGTTCCTCTTTGAAGCAATTATCGCTTTCTGGTTTCAACGTTTCACTGTATTTATTGTCAGAGCAACTTGTCATCCTGTCTTCGACATCGGACTCTAATTCTATCTTCACTTTAATGTCTGTATGATTTTCATGATTTTCCTGCCTTTCCATGGTGAATATTTATACTTTTTATTATATATAGAGTTAAAATAAAGCAGAAACTGCAGAAACTTACGCGTTCTACGCCGTAAACAGATGTAATTATTTTGACGTTTCGTGTTTAGTATTGCCACATATTGGAATATAAAATTCAATATTTATACAAGTTGTTTTTAGCTATTTTTAGTGGGTGAATCAGTACAACAAAGTAAGCAACTTTTGAAGAAAAGTAAAAAAACAAAACGAAAATGTTTTTTTTTTTAAATAACGTTTCGTGTTTTTAATAGTAAAAAAAGCTATGATAACGATGCGCTATCTAGCGGTAAGTAAAATGTCACTAATATTGTTTATTTACGATATAATACCTACCGCTAGACGGCGCAGCGCCCTCAATTTTTTCTCAAATTTTTATCTAACAGTCAACTTCTTCAAATTTTCAAATTAAAAAAATTAAATAATTTAAACTTTCAAACAAAAGACTTTTCCCTATTACTGCATATAATTTCCTTTTTACTGTATAAATGGTTAAAGAGATAATACGACATAGATATGGAACCGCGACCGTACCTAGGGTTGGAACTCCTGAAAGACAATACATTTTGGTACCAAATAATAACATTACATCTAATATAGTATAGAGAGAAGTTTTGAACAATCAAAATAAACATAATTTATTCAATCATAATCATTTCATACACTCATTTGAAACCCGGTAATATAGCCAAATTGGCATGCAAATACATACATGCATATGCAGTAAAAATATAACCCTCCTTTTGGCAGTCAGGAAATAAATCATAGCGCTCAGTACTAACCGAACCACACTCATAATTTCATCACAAGTAAAAATGTTTACCGCCCAACGAAGTGGGCTCGGGTCAGCTAGTGGTGTATATAAACATTTAAACACAATATCACTTATTTCCCGCAATTGTATATGACGACATATCAGAATAGATAATAATATTTTATATTCGATCATGAATAGAATTTGATCAGATGATATGAATACAAATCGAAGATCTGAAGTTTGCCGTGCGTCGCGCCTCGCATCAGAAAGAGACGCACTTATACCTCAAAACGAAACAACAATAAAGCTGGCCGGGCGATATTGGAGTATTTTCGATTGCTAAGCGATCGTTCACCAACATGCCTGCAACACAAAAAATTCTTCGGCCACACCGGACATGTGTGGCCGGGACATCCTAAAAATATTGTCGTGTATTGCGAAGTATAGCTGGTATTGTTAGCAATTGTATCGCAGCCTATTTTCGCTGTAATATGCGTCTGCAAAACAGTTTTCGGCAACATTGCTAACAATACCAGCTACACTATGTAATACATGGCAAGATTTTGTAAGCAAGTATGTCCCGGCCATATATCCACACATATTTGGTAAGACAAAAATATTTTTATGTGTTGCCGGCATGTTTGCTGGACGATCGCTTCGCAATCGAAAATACTACAGTATTGCCCGGCCAGCTCTATTGTTGTTTCGTTTTGTGACATAAGTACGTTCCTTTCTAACGCGAGGCAAGACGCACGACAAACTTTAGATCTTCGATTTGTATTCGTATCATTTCTGATGATCAATTTTGTTGATTGATAAAATATTATTATATATTCTGATGTCATAGAATTGCGTGAAATAATTAATATTGTTTATCAGTGTATTGAAATGTTTATATAGGTACATCATTAAGACGCGGCCTGACCGCAATAAATAATCAGAAACATCACAAAATAGTACAATTTTTGTCCGTTTGGAATGCTACTGCGCGCAATGGGCAATCGCTGCGCGGCCGCAGGCCGGCGCCTGGGCACAGGAGTAAACACGAACAGAGGCAAAGCTTCTGAAGAGCGTGCAAAATTTATACCTACTTTGTTAGGGTTGGCACAGAAGAATAAAATTAAATAAACTAAACATTTGTCAACTTTGTATTATACACAATTTTAAAAAGTCTCCTTTAGTTACACTATCTAATTACGATATTCCAAAACGATTTTTGCACCGCCGGGTTGAGTTATCTTTCGATGTTAATGGAATTACTGCAGTATAGGGACCTTTCTCAAAAATCGAAAAAATAATGAAATACTACTAGATTCTATCATTGTAATGCTAAATGTGAAAGAAAAAAGCTTTAACAAATTAACAACCAAATTTAGTTTAAAGTTAAAAACAAATAAACAAACCAAAAAAAGTTTTTTTAAACTCAGTTTTTAAGATTATCTTAAAAAACTAATCTAACCTACCGTCAAATAGGTGTTTATGTATTATTAAAAATAACTAACAACCTATCGAAATGTATGGGTTTGACCCTTTTTTGAATGCCTATATCTCGCTTATTTATAGAAACCGAATAAAGATTATTACAGATTCGGAACCAGCGTGGTCAATATAGTCGGGTGATGTTACAAAATCAATAATGTAAAATAGGTTCCTTTAATGCATTAATACCTAATTACTAATAGGTATATCTTTCCACCACATAAAAAAACGGTTGTGTCACCCCAACACTTTCCTGAAAAGTAGCCAGGAACTTAATTATTCTAACCCAAATGTTGTATACGCATTAAATTATGATAGCCCCTTACAAGTTCTACCATGACATCGCTGATATACCCTGGGTTGGCTCCCGATGAGGGAACTCCTCAACGGTCAACAGCAGAGACCCAAAATTTTGTATACGCATTCAATTACGATAGCCCTTCCATGTTCCAGCATGACATGGCTGATGAACAGTGGGTTGACTCCCGATGAGGAAACTCCTCAACAGTCAACAGCAGAGACCCAAAATTTTGTATACGCATTCAATTACGATAGATCTTCCATGTTCCACCATGACATGGCTGATGAACCCTGGGTTGACTCCCGACGAGGGAACTCCTCAACGGTCAATAGCAGAGACCCAAAATTGTGTATACCCATTCAATTACGATAGATCTTCCATGTTCCACCATGACATGGCTGATGAACTCTGGGTTGACTCCCGACGAGGGAACTCCTCAACGGTCAATAGCAGAGACCCAAAATTGTGTATACCCATTCAATTACGATAGATCTTCCATGTTCCACCATGACATGGCTGATGAACCCTGGGTTGACTCCCGATGAGGGAACTCCTCAACGGTCAACAGCAGAGACCCAAAATTTTGTATACGCATTCAATTACGATAGATCTTCCATGTTCCACCATGACATGGCTGATGAACCCTGGGTTGACTCCCGATGAGGGAACTCCTCAACGGTCAACAGCAGAGACCCAAAATTTTGTATACGCATTTAATTACGATAGATCTTCCATGTTCCACCATGACATGGCTGATGTACCCTGGGTTGGTTCCCGATGAGGGAACTCCTCAACGGTCAACAGCAGAGACCCAAAATTTTGTATACGCATTCAATTACGATAGATCTTCCATTTTACAACCGAAATCGAAATCGAAAACTATTGAAAACGAAATCGAAACTCGTATACAAAATTTTGGGTCTCTGCTGTTGACCGTTAAGGAGTTCCCTCATCGGGAGTCAACCCAGGGTTCATCAGCCATGTCATGGTGGAACATGGAAGGTCTATCGTAATTGAATGGGTATACAAAATTTTGGATCTCTGCTGTTGGCCGTTGAGGAGTTCCCTCATCGGGAGTCAACCCAGGGTTCATCAGTCATGTCATGGTGGAACATGGAAGATCTATCGTAATTGAATGCGTATACAAAATTTTGGGTCTCTGCTGTTGACCGTTAAGGAGTTCCCTCATCGGGAGTCAACCCAGGGTTCATCAGCCATGTCATTGTGGAACATGGAAGGGCTATCGTAATTATATGCGTATACAAAATTTTGGGTCTCTGCTGTTGACCGTTGAGGAGTTCCCTCATCGGGAGCCAAACCAGGGTTCATCAGCGATGTCATGGTGGAACATGGAAGGTCTATCGTAATTGAATGGGTATACACAATTTTGGGTCTCTGCTGTTGGCCGTTGAGGAGTTCCCTCATCGGGAGTCAACCCAGGGTTCATCAGTCATGTCATGGTGGAACATGGATGGTCTATCGTAATTGAATGCGTATACAAAATTTTGGGTCTCTGCTGTTGACCGTTGAGGAGTTCCCTCATCGGGAGCCAATCCAGGGTACATCAGCGATGTCATGGTAGAACTTGGAAGGGGCTATCATAATTTACTGCGTATACAAAATTTTGGGTCTCTGCTAATGACTGTTGAGGAGTTCCCTCATCGGGGTCCAACCCAGGATGGATGGATTTCAACCATAATCTTTTCATCTCATAACATGATGACCAACTGATACCTGCATGCCAAATTTCAGCTCAATCGGATGAAACGTTTCGGCGCTATCGTCGGAGAATACACACAGCCAGACACAGAAGTTCGTCCACAATACTTTCCTGACAGGAAAGTAATAATAAATTATAATCTATTATTTACTGTACTTACCTAATGAAATCTTTGGGGTAATTGAAAAATGATATGTTTTTAATAATTCTAGAATCGTTCAAACACACGCTGCAGTAAACCATATTTGCACTTGTTTATGTTAAAACACTTATTGAATCAAACGTAAGGAGAAAAATAAACAACAGGTGAGATGTGTACGTCCGCCGCGGCTGGGGGCCCTGAGGTTTGTCAACTTGTCTCCGCGTACGTACGAAGCGGCCAGTTGACATACACGCACGCGTCTCACGTTTGTAGTAGTGTACCTACCAAATCGCGGTTGTATGAAGCTTTGTCTCTGTTCCGTGTCTACTCGTGTGGCCTGGGAGCTCGGGAAACATCATCATTTATAAAACGCATAGATAGGACCGTATGCACATCATAAATTCGTCCCATAATTGCAGAACTAGCCTAACTCGATTTATTCAAATTTGTCAGGAGAGCACTTTTAAACTTTATTCTCCTTCTCTATTCTTCTATTTTCTTTTTATCTTTAATATGAATAATTCTTAAGAGTTGATTTTTTTTATAGTTTGAATAGTTTATTAAAAGCTTTATTTTTATGAAATTTAATATGCAAAATGTTTATTTTAAATAGCATTTTGTGTAGTTAGGATAATTCTGCTTTATTATAACTGATATCAGTACTATCTTATCTGTTGTTCTGCACAGAAATAGAAATGATTTTAGATGAAATTTTCAAATAACAGCTATCCTACCTCATCATTCATTCTGCTTATAGAAAATTTATCTATTGAAAATATTTTTTTGTTGATTTCTCAGTTAGGATAATATGGAATTATGATAAATTATTAAAAAAATGCAATATAAAAAATATTATTGTTAAAAATATTACACATTCGAAGTCTTAAATAATATTCTATATTTAAATGATATATAAAACATTTACTAATAAAGATAAAAGCCTAAATAGTATTTTTTTCATTCACTTTCATCGGTTTCGTTATGCGCTTCCAGAGATGTGGTAGGTATGTAGTCTTTCATAGAATGTATGATATTCAGCAGGAATTATCTTTTCCCGGCAAAGATACATCAAATCGGCTAGTTTGTCTTTTGATACCCGGTAAAGCCGTCATTTTTAATTGCTTCAATTGCGCATCTGTTAATTTCTGGATCGGCCTCCGACAACGTTCTACTGTGTTAACTTTGATAGCGTTATAGACATGTTCCAGATCATAGTTTATTTGTATTTTGTTTGGGTTTTCTGGATTTATCTTCAGCTGTTTTATTTTATTCCAGGATACTTTACATCCATTTTCATCTTTGTCCCAGTTTTTTATTGTGTTTTTTAACAAATCTTTCAAGTCAAAGATGTCTTCATTTCCCATTTCCTTTACTATATATGCTTTTTTCTACAGGCAGTTCTAACAATGGAGTACCATTGGCTAGGCGTGAATACTGGAATTTTCCTTGCTGCTTTTACAATCACGCTGTGGACTGAGTCACCCTCATTTTGTGTGTGTCCCTTTTCTAAAAACACATGACGTATCTTGCAGTTCATTGTTGCTGCACAAAATATAGTTTAGTTTAGTTTAGTTTATCTGGGCTTTTTCCCGCACTTGGCCTCTTGATTGGGCCGCTGTGCGTGGCTCATGTTTTATTTATGTTACTCCAGCCAACCCAGGCTGTCCCAGAAGGTTAGCAGCCTGTTTGGGTTGCTACAGGCCTCCGGGACAGATGCTGGAGATTGTTGTATGCACAGAACATATACAGGCAGTATATAATCCGGTTTCGGTTTTGTCCAGCGCAGTTATCCGAATAAAATGTGAATTGTGACACGCCTTCCGACACCTTTTGTCGGATGAAGGACAACACGCAGCTTCCGACTTAGCATGATCCTCTCAGGGCGATAGACTCATGCTACATATAACAGTAGCCTTATTGGGTAGCTCATATATCGTGAAGTTGTAGACAGAGTACTTTCGCTTGTAGTAAAGCTGAGACGCTTCTGATTTAGGGCATTGGAGTACTTGTTGTAAATCGTACACAGCTGCGCAGAAAGTTTTGTCTGTTTTTGCCCTTTCCTTGTCGGATTGTTTAATATTTCTGCTGATTTCTTTGTTTTTTATGTGACTTTTATACTGGGGCTTCATATTTGCTTTTTCATCCGTGGTACTTGATTCATAATTTAAGCAGAAATCACATTGGTATTTTTTAGGGGTAAAGAACGAGTAGTTGAACTCCGTACAGAAAATTTTCCTGTACATAGACATAGTTGACGGTTCTAATTGTTTTTGCTCACAGTCTTGTATAAATAATTTATCTTGGTGATATTTAAAGATGAATCAAGGTACAGTTTCGTGGATTTTTGTCTACAATAATGACTGCTTATTGGCGGAAAACTCTTGATGTTTTGTCTTATGACATCTTTGTTGATGTCGCTTATTCTGTTTATACTTTGAAATCCTTGACGATCATCTTCTATGGTAAGTGAGTTCATGTGGTATGTTTTCTTTGCTACAGTCTTTAAAAGCTGATGACTAATGCCTAAAGTATTGATGAAAAATGATTTACATACTCTTACTTTACTATGATCATTAGATGGAAATTTGTAGTTATAGGTCATCATACGTCGGCTCTTCTCAGTGCGATGGGAAGTATCTATCGTAGTACACTTTGTTTTTTTGAATTCTACAAAGCGGGCTATGAATTCCCGTTAGCGATTTATATCTCCTAAATCCCAGAATTGTTTTAGTCGCTTCTTCAGTGACAACAGCGGCCACCTTAAATAATCCTATCTAGCTAGTGTTGCCAGATCATAGATGCATTTTAAGAGCAGAACTAGCCAATCTTTAGTTGGGATTTTACTGATTTGAATTTATTATATCTTTTAGGTTAGGCTAAAAGTGATCTAATGAAATATCTCATTTTATATTGAAAATAGGATATAGACTAGTTCTGACCACAAGTAAAGTATCGAAAAAGGAATAATTTTCGCCAATAAACATTTTCATCAAAAAATTCAGATAGGCTAATTCTGCAATTATGGGACGATATTACGCTGTAGTGTATATAATGCTTTGGATATTAGAAGACTTTTTGTACAGGAGATTATTCAACATGGAAACCGAGTTGAAACTTATCTGAAACTTTTTTTATTTAGCCCTTTGTTACTGAGAAAAAAAATTGAAGACCTGAAAGTTAAAAATAAAACCCGCTTTTTGTCGGTAACCTTGGCCTCAACGAAAAAAAGTCTTATATAACTTTAAACTCAATTTCGCATATTGAACAATATTCAGTACACTAAATCATGAAAATAAAAAAAAACTTAAATTTTTAAAAAGTAGATACGATATTTCACTCCGACCATCGTTTCAAGCTTTGGATATAAGAAGACTTTTTGTACAGGAGATTATTCAACATGGAAACCGAGTTAAAACTTATTTGAAACTTTTTTTGATATAGGCCTTTGTTACTAAGGAAAAATTTTTTGAAGACCTGAATGTTAAAAATAAAACCCGCTTTTTGTCGGTAACCTTGGCCTCAATAAAAAAAAATCATGTATAACTTTAAACTCAATTTCTCATATTGAACAATATTCAGTAAACTAAATCATCAAAATAAAAAAAAACTGTTTAATTTTTAAAAAGTAGATACGATATTTCACTCCAACCATCGTTTCAAGCTGTGGATATTAGAAGACATTTTTGTACAGGAGATTATTCAACATGGAAACCGAGTTAAAACTTATCTGCAACTTTTTTTGATATAGGCCTTTGTTACTAAGGAAAAATTTTTTGAAGACCTGAATGTTAAAAATAAAACTCGCTTTTTGTCGGTAACCTTGGCCTCAATAAAAAAAAATCATGTATAACTTTAAACTCAATTTCTCATATTGAACAATATTCAGTAAACTAAATCATCAAAATAAAAAAAACTGTTTAATTTTTAAAAAGTAGATACGATATTTCACTCCAACCATCGTTTCAAGCTGTGGATATTAGAAGACATTTTTGTACAGGAGATTATTCAACATGGAAACCGAGTTGAAACTTATCTGAAACTTTTTTTATTTAGCCCTTTGTTACTGAGAAAAAAAATTGAAGACCTGAAAGTTAAAAATAAAACCCGCTTTTTGTCGGTAACCTTGGCCTCAACGAAAAAAAGTCTTATATAACTTTAAACTCAATTTCGCATATTGAACAATATTCAGTACACTAAATCATGAAAATAAAAAAAAACTTAAATTTTTAAAAAGTAGATACGATATTTCACTCCGACCATCGTTTCAAGCTTTGGATATAAGAAGACTTTTTGTACAGGAGATTATTCAACATGGAAACCGAGTTAAAACTTATTTGAAACTTTTTTTGATATAGGCCTTTGTTACTAAGGAAAAAATTTTTGAAGACCTGAATGTTAAAAATAAAACTCGCTTTTTGTCGGTAACCTTGGCCTCAATAAAAAAAAATCATGTATAACTTTAAACTCAATTTCTCATATTGAACAATATTCAGTAAACTAAATCATCAAAATAAAAAAAACTGTTTAATTTTTAAAAAGTAGATACGATATTTCACTCCAACCATCGTTTCAAGCTGTGGATATTAGAAGACATTTTTGTACAGGAGATTATTCAACATGGAAACCGAGTTAAAACTTATCTGCAACTTTTTTTTATATAGGCCTTTGTTACTGAGAAAAAAATGTTTGAAGATTTGAAAGTTGAAAGTAAAACTCCCTTTTTGTCGGTAACCTTGGCCTCAACGAAAAAAAGTCGTTAATAACTTTCAACTCAATTTCTCATATTGAACAATATTCAGTACACGAAATCATTAAAATAAAAAATAAAAACTGTTTAATTTTTAAAAAGTAGATATAGGTATTTCACTCCGACAATCGTTTCAAGCTTTGGATATCATATGCTGTAGTGTATATAATACTTTGTGTTAACGCCAGTTTAATAATTTCTTTTTTTTTATTTTTATTTTTTTTATATTAATTAATTATACTGCAACATTGGCAACATTTTACCTATCCCGTCCGATCCTAGCACGCATTTAATATCGCAAAGAATGGCATACCGTCAATTACGTTTTGGATGGCGCTGGCAAATGTCATGACCGATGGACGCGCGGTAAAATCGAGCCAGAAAATCGTATATCCGCGTTAAAATTAATGTGAACAATTAATGTTTTAAGTGTGTGATTCGGACAATAGAACAACCTCAAGAACTGCAATCAGGCCTGAAGAATAGTCGCTGACACGCCGGCACAGTATCCAAGTAAGTGCGTGTTTTCCTTGGTTTTCCTTCCCTTCAGACCAGTTGTAGATATATCCTATGAAACAGTCCACTTTCAAAAATTCATAATATTATAATTATATTCTGCTTAATTTCTTTTCCGCTTTATATCAAATACCCGCGCCGCATCATTTGGTCCGTACGAACCTGGATTTTGTATCTATGTACCTACATTTATATTTCATTTTAAATATATTGTTTTAATCACACATACTTAACATTAAAATTCACAAAATTAAAATCTCTCGTCCCATAAAACATAACCTACATACATATATACTTCTAGTAATTTGTAATTCATATCATATATATTACATTTATTTTCCGCACCGCAAACTAGGTATATTTCACCGCTCATATTCTAATAAAATATAAAATACAAAAAAAAATTAAATAAAATAAAAAACTTATAATTAATTATACATATACTGCCACGGAATAGCGTTGCCACATATATATTATTAGTTCAATGGTATTTACGCATTAGTATTTACATTCAAATCCGATACAATTCCGCATACATATTTATTTTTATATATATATTTATAAACCGCATAAATACATTTAAATAAACCGCATACATAAAGTTTTATAAACCTCATATAGAAATATTTATATATATAATTACTTAGTTGCACAATATATTTTGCGTACTTTGCCTTTTGCCTGCTCACTGCGTCGTCGAGTGGTTATTTTGGTTTCCTCCGTTTTTTGTCTAATTATTTTTTGGGTTTAACCTTTCGATATGCCTAAAAAACCGGAAATAGACCGCGGTGAGGACATTCCTGATGTAAACGATGAGAAAGTCATGTTATTAAATATAGCATTAGCAAAACGGAATGCTATATTTTCACGCTTACAAACAATTTATGACAGATCAAAAAATATACGGAACGAGAACGATAATGACATTCTACTCGACGCTTCAATATGCATTGATAATTTGCGCAATGAGTTTGAGAAAGCATTAAACGAGTATAATTTATTATATATGAAAATAAATATGGGATCAGAGGTTGATTATCAGGCATGGACTTCATTTGAAGATATGTATTGGCACATAAAATCTGTGTTATCTCGAATTAAATCTAATATCAATAATGATGTACCAAAACCCGCATTGCTATATAGAAGCAGACCGACGTTGCCACCAATAGAATTAATGGCATTCGATGGTGACATTCGGACATGGCCAAGATTTTATGATAGTTTTAAGTCCATCGTGCATGACAATCCAACTCTGTCTGATGCGGATAGGTTATACTATTTACTTGGAAAAATATCAAATAAAGCGCAATCAGCTTTTTCCGGGATTACTCCTTGTTCAGATAATTATGAAATTATTATAAAATCGCTTAAAGACAAATATGATGATAAACGCTTGCTAGCGAGTACTTACCTAAACCAAATATTAGATGGAAAATCATATTCTACGGCATCAGCGCAGAATTTAGAAATATTTCTAGATACCGCCATAAATGCGTTAAAGAATTTAAAAATTCCGGATTTAACCGATTTTATATTCTTACATATTTCATTAAATAAGTTGGATCCAGAAACAGTGCGCGCATTTGAATTGCATTCGCGGCAGGAAAATATTCCTTCCTTAATAAGTTTAATTGAATTTGTAAAACAACAAGCGAACATTTTAAATCGGCAATCGAGTTCGACCTTATGTGCAAAATTAAATGGTAATAATAATAATAATACGAAGAGATCGAACAATCATAATAAAGGAAGTGTCAAAATCCCACAACCGCAGACATATGTCGCTGTATCCGATGCATATAAGTGTTTATGTAAGGATATTGTACATGACAACTTTTATAAGTGCCCAGAGTTTAATATTATGACTCCAAGCAATCGGTTTAAATTAATAAAGGAGCGTAATGGCTGTGTTAACTGCCTGAGTGGCAAGCACAGAGCAGGGAAGTGCAATTCAAGTTCTAAGTGTAGGACTTGTAATGGCAAACATCACAGCTTATTACATTTTAATTTTAAAAATTCTAATACTGTGACGTCATCTACAAAAGCAAATCCGGGCGCGACCCCATCAGACCAGCAGCAGCCATCAGCATCCGTCACCTATACCTCAAACGCTGTACATAACTCTGCACTCGCGCTATGTTCAACGTCTACTGTCGATTCGCCCCACACTGAAGCAAGCGTATCTAATAATGATCGCGTGCTTACCACGCAATGTAATATGCATACTACGGTGTTACTTGCTACGGCAGTCGTAATTGTTTATGATGCTTGTGGCATAGAACACAATATACGATGTTTATTAGATTCTGCTTCTCAGAGCAATTTTGTGACTTCAGATTGTTGTAATAAGCTTAATTTAAATATAAGTCCGAATAATATAGCGGTAAGAGGTATCGGTGGTTCTGAAAAATATACGAAGGGGTTTGTTAATTTTCAATTTGCTTCAAAGTACAACAAAGACGTAAAATATAATATTTCATCGCTTGTGGTAGAAAAAATAACAGATAACTTGCCTTCTATACCCGTAGACGTCACTGATTTACCTTTCCTTCATGGACTTCCGCTCGCAGACGAGGATTTCTACGCTCCAGCTCAGATCGATGTTTTAATCGGTGCTTCTTTATTTTCACAACTTCTGTTACCAGATGTAGTAAGAAGTCATTCTGCTGCAGTTCCACGAGCTATACAAACCATGCTTGGTTATGTTATCATGGGAACTGCTCCTGCTTTATCCAACCGTGAGAAACTAACCGTAGCCTGCTGTAGCACATTACGGGATGAGACTGAATCAGAAATAAATACATTAATAAAACGCTTTTGGCATATTGATGAAATGCCTATCGCTATACTGCCAACTGAGTCTCCGGAAGAGATTGAGTGTGAACACTTCTTTCGCGATACTACTGAACGAAATACCGACGGAAGATACACAGTTGCGTTACCTTTCCGCTCGGACGTTTTCTCTCTCGGAGATTCTTTTGAAACCGCCAAGAAGCGTTTCTTGAGCTTAGAAAGAAAACTCGAGGGATCTACCGCGCTTCGCTCTGCATATGATGCAGTGATTAATGAATACCTAGAGAAAGGATACTTATCCCCCGCACCCGCTGATGATGACAATATTTATCCCGCTTATATTATACCTCACCACGGCGTAGTACGTGAAGATAAGTCTACGACCAAACTCCGCAAGGTTCTCGACGCGAGCTGTAAGACCAGTTCTGGAATATCACTAAATGATGTCCTTCACTGTGGCCCGAATTTACAGGGCGATCTGTTTACTATTCTTTTAAATTTTCTGCTATTCCATATAGCACTTTCCGCGGATTGTAAACAAATGTTTTTGCAGATCGCAATGAAAGCTCGAGATCGTCGTTTTCAACGAATTATTTACCGCTTTAATCCACAGGATCCGCTTACTATTTATCAGTATAATACGGTTTGTTTTGGACTTAAGTCCAGTCCATTCCATGCGCTTCGTGTCATACGGCAACTACTCGATGATGAGGGCGACTCGTTTCCTCTCGCAAAAGAAATAACTAGGGATTCTATTTATATGGATGATGTAGTATTTAGCATAATGACAGAAGAACAAGGAATATCGGCGTCTAATCAGCTGATAGAGCTGTTCAAATGCGGGCAGTTTGATTTAGTTAAGTGGATTAGCAACTGTGAAAAGGTTTTACATCGCATCCCCGCAACGCATCGAGCTAACGAACCTATAGAGTTTGATAAAACAGCACAACAAAAGATTTTGGGCTTAAGTTGGTCACAGAGTAATGATAATTTTGAATTTAAAATTACCGCTCCTAACAGAAAATGCTCTAAACGCGTTATATTAGCTACTGTGGCAAGAATATGGGACGTAATGGGTTTCGTAGCGCCTGTCGTTCTATTCGCGAAACTATTAATAAAGGAATTGTGGTTATTAAAGCTAGATTGGGATGACGAACCTCCCGGTCATATCATAAAAACGTGGGATAAGTTCTGCTCAGAGCTCTCACAACTTAACGAAATAAAAATACCTCGCCATCTAGGCGTATTTGAAGGTAGCATTCTCCGTCTAGTAGGCTTTTCAGACGCGTCAGAGGGCGCTTACGGGGCAGTTGTGTACTCACATACTAGTAACACTAACCAGCCAGTAAGCATTCAGCTTGTTTGTGCTAAATCGAAAGTTGCTCCAGTCAAGTCATTATCTATTGCGCGGCTTGAACTCTGTGCTGTTGAACTGCTAGCCAAACTACTAAGACGAGTATATGACACCTATAATCGCCGCTATTCTATTTTTGAAGTATATGCGTTTACGGATTCTAAAGTGACTTTATGCTGGCTCAATTCCTCACCGCACCGCTGGCAAACATTTGTTGCCAATCGCGTCATTAAGACGCTTGATAATTTTCCCGCTAAACATTTTTTTCATGTCGCCGGAATTGACAATCCAGCAGACTGCTTATCACGTGGTCTATCACCGGGAAAGCTACTTCACCATCCGCTCTGGTCTCAGGGTCCACCTTGGTTTGCACTAGATCCTTCGCTGTGGCCTGTAAATAAAATTAATAGCATTGAAGTAGAACACTTACCTGAAGAGAAGATAATCGCTTATCCAGTAACGTCAAATCCTGAAGTAAAATCAGTTGTTCAGGACCTCGCGTCCCACATCTCCTCTTGGAGTAAGCTTCTGCGTGTAGTAGTGTATGTAGGCAGATTCATTAAGAAGTTACCGCGCACAGAGTCACTGTCAATTACTGCAACTGATCTCGAGTCAGCTGAGAAAATTATAATCCGCGACATACAAAATAGACATTTCTTGAAAGAAATTAAACTTTTACAAGCTAATAAAATTAGCTCTCCCGCATTTTTGAAACTTAAAGCGTTTTTAACCCTTGGAGTAAATGGGTATTTTCATGGATGCATCTGTCTCTTTTGCAGGATTTTCGGTGACATCGACCTTAAAGTACTATAACTACGAAACTACTACACCAATCATAAAAAGAACAACTGCACAATGATTGCATTGAAATTTCGAATATAGAATATTGAAATATCATTTTGTAAAACAATTAGATAATTATGAATAAATATGAGAACGTCAAAGAAGTGAAAAAAACGCGGAACCAGATCTGGTCGTATCATACTCAACGGATAATTGTTTCAGAACCAGATTTGGTCGTATCATACTCAAGGGGTTAAGTGATGGCATCATTCGCGTAGGTGGTCGTTTATGTAACTCAGCCGAGAAGTACGAACATAAACACCCCATTATTCTTCCGCGCCACGATGCAATTGTCGAAACATTAATAGATTATCACCATAAAAAACACTTGCATGCTGGGCCTGAGCTTCTTATGTCAATATTAAGGCAGAAGTTCTGGATATTAGCCGCTAGACGTATTATTCGCGCAAGAATAAACAGATGCAATACATGTTTTAAGGCAAAACCGCGTTCGCAGTTCCCGTTAATGTCGGATCTTCCGGTGCAACGTGTAACTCAATCCGAAAAGGCTTTTATTCACACAGGTTGCGACTACGCAGGACCCATAAGTTACACGCCCATACGCGCTCGTGGTATCAAGAGTCGAAAGGCCTATATGTGTATATTTACTTGCCTAACTACGCGCGCTCTTCACATAGAAATCGCTACTGATCTTAGCACTGTAAGCTTTCTCTCCGCTTTAAAACGTTTTCTATCACGTCGCGGCCCAGTAAAATATATATATTCCGACAATGCAACGAACTTTTCAGGTACGCGTAATTATTTACGGGAATTATATGACTTTCTTTCAAAGGAATACCGCACTTCTTTCGAGAAAGAACTCACTGATAATTACATAGAGTTCAAATTTATACCTCCCGCGGCTCCGAATTTTGGCGGCTGTTGGGAGAGTGCTGTCAAATCAGTTAAAAATCACCTGTTTAAGGTTATTGGACAACAAATCCTCTGTTATGAGGAGTTAACAACAGTTTTGGCACAGGTAGAGTGCCTGTTAAACTCGCGTCCTCTTACTGTACTAAGCTCTGATCCTTCCGAGCCTTCAGCCTTAACTCCAGCTCATTTTCTAAATACTTTACCGCTCTGCTCTCTGCCCGCACCTTATGTAGAAACAACCGCAGACCATCTGCTACAAAGACACGATTTTTTAGATAAGTTAGTTCAATCCTTTTGGCGGCGCTGGAGGGCTGAATATTTACATCAGTTGCAGGTGAGGCAAAAATGGAATAAACCTTCTGTTCCAATTGAGGTCGGAACAGTCGTTATAATAAATAGTGATAATTCTCCAACACTTTCATGGCCTTTAGGTATAATCGAAAGAGTTCATCCTTCAAAGGACGATGTTGTACGGGTTGTCACTTTAAAAACCGCAAAAGGCACACTCGTTCGACCAGTGACACGCTTGTGCCCCTTACCAACACAGTAATTTACTCTATATTACACATATATAGTAATTTATGTATTTTTAAGTAATCATATTTAGTAATTTATGCTATCTACGTATATTATATATAAAACTTACTTTAATTTATCTTGCATAACATTATATGTCCCGCATTTTGTATAGTGTTTTCTACTTAAAGGTGATCCTTTAAGGGGGGGAGTGTTAACGCCAGTTTAATAATTTCTTTTTTTTTATTTTTATTTTTTTTATATTAATTAATTATACTGCAACATTGGCAACATTTTACCTATCCCGTCCGATCCTAGCACGCATTTAATATCGCAAAGAATGGCATACCGTCAATTACGTTTTGGATGGCGCTAGCAAATGTCATGACCGATGGACGCGCGGTAAAATCGAGCCAGAAAATCGTATATCCGCGTTAAAATTAATGTGAACAATTAATGTTTTAAGTGTGTGATTCGGACAATAGAACAACCTCAAGAACTGCAATCAGGCCTGAAGAATAGTCGCTGACACGCCGGCACAGTATCCAAGTAAGTGCGTGTTTTCCTTGGTTTTCCTTCCCTTCAGACCAGTTGTAGATATATCCTATGAAACAGTCCACTTTCAAAAATTCATAATATTATACTTAATTATATTCTGCTTAATTTCTTTTCCGCTTTATATCAAATACCCGCGCCGCATCATTTGGTCCGTACGAACCTGGATTTTGTATCTATGTACCTACATTTATATTTCATTTTAAATATATTGTTTTAATCACACATACTTAACATTAAAATTCACAAAATTAAAATCTCTCGTCCCATAAAACATAACCTACATACATATATACTTCTAGTAATTTGTAATTCATATCATATATATTACATTTATTTTCCGCACCGCAAACTAGGTATATTTCACCGCTCATATTCTAATAAAATATAAAATACAAAAAAAAATTAAATAAAATAAAAAACTTATAATTAATTATACATATACTGCCACGGAATAGCGTTGCCACATATATATTATTAGTTCAATGGTATTTACGCATTAGTATTTACATTCAAATCCGATACAATTCCGCATACATATTTATTTTTATATATATATTTATAAACCGCATAAATACATTTAAATAAACCGCATACATAAAGTTTTATAAACCTCATATAGAAATATTTATATATATAATTACTTAGTTGCACAATATATTTTGCGTACTTTGCCTTTTGCCTGCTCACTGCGTCGTCGAGTGGTTATTTTGGTTTCCTCCGTTTTTTGTCTAATTATTTTTTGGGTTTAACCTTTCGATATGCCTAAAAAACCGGAAATAGACCGCGGTGAGGACATTCCTGATGTAAACGATGAGAAAGTCATGTTATTAAATATAGCATTAGCAAAACGGAATGCTATATTTTCACGCTTACAAACAATTTATGACAGATCAAAAAATATACGGAACGAGAACGATAATGACATTCTACTCGACGCTTCAATATGCATTGATAATTTGCGCAATGAGTTTGAGAAAGCATTAAACGAGTATAATTTATTATATATGAAAATAAATATGGGATCAGAGGTTGATTATCAGGCATGGACTTCATTTGAAGATATGTATTGGCACATAAAATCTGTGTTATCTCGAATTAAATCTAATATCAATAATGATGTACCAAAACCCGCATTGCTATATAGAAGCAGACCGACGTTGCCACCAATAGAATTAATGGCATTCGATGGTGACATTCGGACATGGCCAAGATTTTATGATAGTTTTAAGTCCATCGTGCATGACAATCCAACTCTGTCTGATGCGGATAGGTTATACTATTTACTTGGAAAAATATCAAATAAAGCGCAATCAGCTTTTTCCGGGATTACTCCTTGTTCAGATAATTATGAAATTATTATAAAATCGCTTAAAGACAAATATGATGATAAACGCTTGCTAGCGAGTACTTACCTAAACCAAATATTAGATGGAAAATCATATTCTACGGCATCAGCGCAGAATTTAGAAATATTTCTAGATACCGCCATAAATGCGTTAAAGAATTTAAAAATTCCGGATTTAACCGATTTTATATTCTTACATATTTCATTAAATAAGTTGGATCCAGAAACAGTGCGCGCATTTGAATTGCATTCGCGGCAGGAAAATATTCCTTCCTTAATAAGTTTAATTGAATTTGTAAAACAACAAGCGAACATTTTAAATCGGCAATCGAGTTCGACCTTATGTGCAAAATTAAATGGTAATAATAATAATAATACGAAGAGATCGAACAATCATAATAAAGGAAGTGTCAAAATCCCACAACCGCAGACATATGTCGCTGTATCCGATGCATATAAGTGTTTATGTAAGGATATTGTACATGACAACTTTTATAAGTGCCCAGAGTTTAATATTATGACTCCAAGCAATCGGTTTAAATTAATAAAGGAGCGTAATGGCTGTGTTAACTGCCTGAGTGGCAAGCACAGAGCAGGGAAGTGCAATTCAAGTTCTAAGTGTAGGACTTGTAATGGCAAACATCACAGCTTATTACATTTTAATTTTAAAAATTCTAATACTGTGACGTCATCTACAAAAGCAAATCCGGGCGCGACCCCATCAGACCAGCAGCAGCCATCAGCATCCGTCACCTATACCTCAAACGCTGTACATAACTCTGCACTCGCGCTATGTTCAACGTCTACTGTCGATTCGCCCCACACTGAAGCAAGCGTATCTAATAATGATCGCGTGCTTACCACGCAATGTAATATGCATACTACGGTGTTACTTGCTACGGCAGTCGTAATTGTTTATGATGCTTGTGGCATAGAACACAATATACGATGTTTATTAGATTCTGCTTCTCAGAGCAATTTTGTGACTTCAGATTGTTGTAATAAGCTTAATTTAAATATAAGTCCGAATAATATAGCGGTAAGAGGTATCGGTGGTTCTGAAAAATATACGAAGGGGTTTGTTAATTTTCAATTTGCTTCAAAGTACAACAAAGACGTAAAATATAATATTTCATCGCTTGTGGTAGAAAAAATAACAGATAACTTGCCTTCTATACCCGTAGACGTCACTGATTTACCTTTCCTTCATGGACTTCCGCTCGCAGACGAGGATTTCTACGCTCCAGCTCAGATCGATGTTTTAATCGGTGCTTCTTTATTTTCACAACTTCTGTTACCAGATGTAGTAAGAAGTCATTCTGCTGCAGTTCCACGAGCTATACAAACCATGCTTGGTTATGTTATCATGGGAACTGCTCCTGCTTTATCCAACCGTGAGAAACTAACCGTAGCCTGCTGTAGCACATTACGGGATGAGACTGAATCAGAAATAAATACATTAATAAAACGCTTTTGGCATATTGATGAAATGCCTATCGCTATACTGCCAACTGAGTCTCCGGAAGAGATTGAGTGTGAACACTTCTTTCGCGATACTACTGAACGAAATACCGACGGAAGATACACAGTTGCGTTACCTTTCCGCTCGGACGTTTTCTCTCTCGGAGATTCTTTTGAAACCGCCAAGAAGCGTTTCTTGAGCTTAGAAAGAAAACTCGAGGGATCTACCGCGCTTCGCTCTGCATATGATGCAGTGATTAATGAATACCTAGAGAAAGGATACTTATCCCCCGCACCCGCTGATGATGACAATATTTATCCCGCTTATATTATACCTCACCACGGCGTAGTACGTGAAGATAAGTCTACGACCAAACTCCGCAAGGTTCTCGACGCGAGCTGTAAGACCAGTTCTGGAATATCACTAAATGATGTCCTTCACTGTGGCCCGAATTTACAGGGCGATCTGTTTACTATTCTTTTAAATTTTCTGCTATTCCATATAGCACTTTCCGCGGATTGTAAACAAATGTTTTTGCAGATCGCAATGAAAGCTCGAGATCGTCGTTTTCAACGAATTATTTACCGCTTTAATCCACAGGATCCGCTTACTATTTATCAGTATAATACGGTTTGTTTTGGACTTAAGTCCAGTCCATTCCATGCGCTTCGTGTCATACGGCAACTACTCGATGATGAGGGCGACTCGTTTCCTCTCGCAAAAGAAATAACTAGGGATTCTATTTATATGGATGATGTAGTATTTAGCATAATGACAGAAGAACAAGGAATATCGGCGTCTAATCAGCTGATAGAGCTGTTCAAATGCGGGCAGTTTGATTTAGTTAAGTGGATTAGCAACTGTGAAAAGGTTTTACATCGCATCCCCGCAACGCATCGAGCTAACGAACCTATAGAGTTTGATAAAACAGCACAACAAAAGATTTTGGGCTTAAGTTGGTCACAGAGTAATGATAATTTTGAATTTAAAATTACCGCTCCTAACAGAAAATGCTCTAAACGCGTTATATTAGCTACTGTGGCAAGAATATGGGACGTAATGGGTTTCGTAGCGCCTGTCGTTCTATTCGCGAAACTATTAATAAAGGAATTGTGGTTATTAAAGCTAGATTGGGATGACGAACCTCCCGGTCATATCATAAAAACGTGGGATAAGTTCTGCTCAGAGCTCTCACAACTTAACGAAATAAAAATACCTCGCCATCTAGGCGTATTTGAAGGTAGCATTCTCCGTCTAGTAGGCTTTTCAGACGCGTCAGAGGGCGCTTACGGGGCAGTTGTGTACTCACATACTAGTAACACTAACCAGCCAGTAAGCATTCAGCTTGTTTGTGCTAAATCGAAAGTTGCTCCAGTCAAGTCATTATCTATTGCGCGGCTTGAACTCTGTGCTGTTGAACTGCTAGCCAAACTACTAAGACGAGTATATGACACCTATAATCGCCGCTATTCTATTTTTGAAGTATATGCGTTTACGGATTCTAAAGTGACTTTATGCTGGCTCAATTCCTCACCGCACCGCTGGCAAACATTTGTTGCCAATCGCGTCATTAAGACGCTTGATAATTTTCCCGCTAAACATTTTTTTCATGTCGCCGGAATTGACAATCCAGCAGACTGCTTATCACGTGGTCTATCACCGGGAAAGCTACTTCACCATCCGCTCTGGTCTCAGGGTCCACCTTGGTTTGCACTAGATCCTTCGCTGTGGCCTGTAAATAAAATTAATAGCATTGAAGTAGAACACTTACCTGAAGAGAAGATAATCGCTTATCCAGTAACGTCAAATCCTGAAGTAAAATCAGTTGTTCAGGACCTCGCGTCCCACATCTCCTCTTGGAGTAAGCTTCTGCGTGTAGTAGTGTATGTAGGCAGATTCATTAAGAAGTTACCGCGCACAGAGTCACTGTCAATTACTGCAACTGATCTCGAGTCAGCTGAGAAAATTATAATCCGCGACATACAAAATAGACATTTCTTGAAAGAAATTAAACTTTTACAAGCTAATAAAATTAGCTCTCCCGCATTTTTGAAACTTAAAGCGTTTTTAAGTGATGGCATCATTCGCGTAGGTGGTCGTTTATGTAACTCAGCCGAGAAGTACGAACATAAACACCCCATTATTCTTCCGCGCCACGATGCAATTGTCGAAACATTAATAGATTATCACCATAAAAAACACTTGCATGCTGGGCCTGAGCTTCTTATGTCAATATTAAGGCAGAAGTTCTGGATATTAGCCGCTAGACGTATTATTCGCGCAAGAATAAACAGATGCAATACATGTTTTAAGGCAAAACTGCGTTCGCAGTTCCCGTTAATGTCGGATCTTCCGGTGCAACGTGTAACTCAATCCGAAAAGGCTTTTATTCACACAGGTTGCGACTACGCAGGACCCATAAGTTACACGCCCATACGCGCTCGTGGTATCAAGAGTCGAAAGGCCTATATGTGTATATTTACTTGCCTAACTACGCGCGCTCTTCACATAGAAATCGCTACTGATCTTAGCACTGTAAGCTTTCTCTCCGCTTTAAAACGTTTTCTATCACGTCGCGGCCCAGTAAAATATATATATTCCGACAATGCAACGAACTTTTCAGGTACGCGTAATTATTTACGGGAATTATATGACTTTCTTTCAAAGGAATACCGCACTTCTTTCGAGAAAGAACTCACTGATAATTACATAGAGTTCAAATTTATACCTCCCGCGGCTCCGAATTTTGGCGGCTGTTGGGAGAGTGCTGTCAAATCAGTTAAAAATCACCTGTTTAAGGTTATTGGACAACAAATCCTCTGTTATGAGGAGTTAACAACAGTTTTGGCACAGGTAGAGTGCCTGTTAAACTCGCGTCCTCTTACTGTACTAAGCTCTGACCCTTCCGAGCCTTCAGCCTTAACTCCAGCTCATTTTCTAAATACTTTACCGCTCTGCTCTCTGCCCGCACCTTATGTAGAAACAACCGCAGACCATCTGCTACAAAGACACGATTTTTTAGATAAGTTAGTTCAATCCTTTTGGCGGCGCTGGAGGGCTGAATATTTACATCAGTTGCAGGTGAGGCAAAAATGGAATAAACCTTCTGTTCCAATTGAGGTCGGAACAGTCGTTATAATAAATAGTGATAATTCTCCAACACTTTCATGGCCTTTAGGTATAATCGAAAGAGTTCATCCTTCAAAGGACGATGTTGTACGGGTTGTCACTTTAAAAACCGCAAAAGGCACACTCGTTCGACCAGTGACACGCTTGTGCCCCTTACCAACACAGTAATTTACTCTATATTACACATATATAGTAATTTATGTATTTTTAAGTAATCATATTTAGTAATTTATGCTATCTACGTATATTATATATAAAACTTACTTTAATTTATCTTGCATAACATTATATGTCCCGCATTTTGTATAGTGTTTTCTACTTAAAGGTGATCCTTTAAGGGGGGGAGTGTTAACGCCAGTTTAATAATTTCTTTTTTTTTATTTTTATTTTTTTTATATTAATTAATTATACTGCAACATTGGCAACATTTTACCTATCCCGTCCGATCCTAGCACGCATTTAATATCGCAAAGAATGGCATACCGTCAATTACGTTTTGGATGGCGCTGGCAAATGTCATGACCGATGGACGCGCGGTAAAATCGAGCCAGAAAATCGTATATCCGCGTTAAAATTAATGTGAACAATTAATGTTTTAAGTGTGTGATTCGGACAATAGAACAACCTCAAGAACTGCAATCAGGCCTGAAGAATAGTCGCTGACACGCCGGCACAGTATCCAAGTAAGTGCGTGTTTTCCTTGGTTTTCCTTCCCTTCAGACCAGTTGTAGATATATCCTATGAAACAGTCCACTTTCAAAAATTCATAATATTATAATTATATTCTGCTTAATTTCTTTTCCGCTTTATATCAAATACCCGCGCCGCATCATTTGGTCCGTACGAACCTGGATTTTGTATCTATGTACCTACATTTATATTTCATTTTAAATATATTGTTTTAATCACACATACTTAACATTAAAATTCACAAAATTAAAATCTCTCGTCCCATAAAACATAACCTACATACATATATACTTCTAGTAATTTGTAATTCATATCATATATATTACATTTATTTTCCGCACCGCAAACTAGGTATATTTCACCGCTCATATTCTAATAAAATATAAAATACAAAAAAAAATTAAATAAAATAAAAAACTTATAATTAATTATACATATACTGCCACGGAATAGCGTTGCCACATATATATAATTAGTTCAATGGTATTTACGCATTAGTATTTACATTCAAATCCGATACAATTCCGCATACATATTTATTTTTATATATATATTTATAAACCGCATAAATACATTTAAATAAACCGCATACATAAAGTTTTATAAACCTCATATAGAAATATTTATATATATAATTACTTAGTTGCACAATATATTTTGCGTACTTTGCCTTTTGCCTGCTCACTGCGTCGTCGAGTGGTTATTTTGGTTTCCTCCGTTTTTTGTCTAATTATTTTTTGGGTTTAACCTTTCGATATGCCTAAAAAACCGGAAATAGACCGCGGTGAGGACATTCCTGATGTAAACGATGAGAAAGTCATGTTATTAAATATAGCATTAGCAAAACGGAATGCTATATTTTCACGCTTACAAACAATTTATGACAGATCAAAAAATATACGGAACGAGAACGATAATGACATTCTACTCGACGCTTCAATATGCATTGATAATTTGCGCAATGAGTTTGAGAAAGCATTAAACGAGTATAATTTATTATATATGAAAATAAATATGGGATCAGAGGTTGATTATCAGGCATGGACTTCATTTGAAGATATGTATTGGCACATAAAATCTGTGTTATCTCGAATTAAATCTAATATCAATAATGATGTACCAAAACCCGCATTGCTATATAGAAGCAGACCGACGTTGCCACCAATAGAATTAATGGCATTCGATGGTGACATTCGGACATGGCCAAGATTTTATGATAGTTTTAAGTCCATCGTGCATGACAATCCAACTCTGTCTGATGCGGATAGGTTATACTATTTACTTGGAAAAATATCAAATAAAGCGCAATCAGCTTTTTCCGGGATTACTCCTTGTTCAGATAATTATGAAATTATTATAAAATCGCTTAAAGACAAATATGATGATAAACGCTTGCTAGCGAGTACTTACCTAAACCAAATATTAGATGGAAAATCATATTCTACGGCATCAGCGCAGAATTTAGAAATATTTCTAGATAATTACGCCACCGCCATAAATGCGTTAAAGAATTTAAAAATTCCGGATTTAACCGATTTTATATTCTTACATATTTCATTAAATAAGTTGGATCCAGAAACAGTGCGCGCATTTGAATTGCATTCGCGGCAGGAAAATATTCCTTCCTTAATAAGTTTAATTGAATTTGTAAAACAACAAGCGAACATTTTAAATCGGCAATCGAGTTCGACCTTATGTGCAAAATTAAATGGTAATAATAATAATAATACGAAGAGATCGAACAATCATAATAAAGGAAGTGTCAAAATCCCACAACCGCAGACATATGTCGCTGTATCCGATGCATATAAGTGTTTATGTAAGGATATTGTACATGACAACTTTTATAAGTGCCCAGAGTTTAATATTATGACTCCAAGCAATCGGTTTAAATTAATAAAGGAGCGTAATGGCTGTGTTAACTGCCTGAGTGGCAAGCACAGAGCAGGGAAGTGCAATTCAAGTTCTAAGTGTAGGACTTGTAATGGCAAACATCACAGCTTATTACATTTTAATTTTAAAAATTCTAATACTGTGACGTCATCTACAAAAGCAAATCCGGGCGCGACCCCATCAGACCAGCAGCAGCCATCAGCATCCGTCACCTATACCTCAAACGCTGTACATAACTCTGCACTCGCGCTATGTTCAACGTCTACTGTCGATTCGCCCCACACTGAAGCAAGCGTATCTAATAATGATCGCGTGCTTACCACGCAATGTAATATGCATACTACGGTGTTACTTGCTACGGCAGTCGTAATTGTTTATGATGCTTGTGGCATAGAACACAATATACGATGTTTATTAGATTCTGCTTCTCAGAGCAATTTTGTGACTTCAGATTGTTGTAATAAGCTTAATTTAAATATAAGTCCGAATAATATAGCGGTAAGAGGTATCGGTGGTTCTGAAAAATATACGAAGGGGTTTGTTAATTTTCAATTTGCTTCAAAGTACAACAAAGACGTAAAATATAATATTTCATCGCTTGTGGTAGAAAAAATAACAGATAACTTGCCTTCTATACCCGTAGACGTCACTGATTTACCTTTCCTTCATGGACTTCCGCTCGCAGACGAGGATTTCTACGCTCCAGCTCAGATCGATGTTTTAATCGGTGCTTCTTTATTTTCACAACTTCTGTTACCAGATGTAGTAAGAAGTCATTCTGCTGCAGTTCCACGAGCTATACAAACCATGCTTGGTTATGTTATCATGGGAACTGCTCCTGCTTTATCCAACCGTGAGAAACTAACCGTAGCCTGCTGTAGCACATTACGGGATGAGACTGAATCAGAAATAAATACATTAATAAAACGCTTTTGGCATATTGATGAAATGCCTATCGCTATACTGCCAACTGAGTCTCCGGAAGAGATTGAGTGTGAACACTTCTTTCGCGATACTACTGAACGAAATACCGACGGAAGATACACAGTTGCGTTACCTTTCCGCTCGGACGTTTTCTCTCTCGGAGATTCTTTTGAAACCGCCAAGAAGCGTTTCTTGAGCTTAGAAAGAAAACTCGAGGGATCTACCGCGCTTCGCTCTGCATATGATGCAGTGATTAATGAATACCTAGAGAAAGGATACTTATCCCCCGCACCCGCTGATGATGACAATATTTATCCCGCTTATATTATACCTCACCACGGCGTAGTACGTGAAGATAAGTCTACGACCAAACTCCGCAAGGTTCTCGACGCGAGCTGTAAGACCAGTTCTGGAATATCACTAAATGATGTCCTTCACTGTGGCCCGAATTTACAGGGCGATCTGTTTACTATTCTTTTAAATTTTCTGCTATTCCATATAGCACTTTCCGCGGATTGTAAACAAATGTTTTTGCAGATCGCAATGAAAGCTCGAGATCGTCGTTTTCAACGAATTATTTACCGCTTTAATCCACAGGATCCGCTTACTATTTATCAGTATAATACGGTTTGTTTTGGACTTAAGTCCAGTCCATTCCATGCGCTTCGTGTCATACGGCAACTACTCGATGATGAGGGCGACTCGTTTCCTCTCGCAAAAGAAATAACTAGGGATTCTATTTATATGGATGATGTAGTATTTAGCATAATGACAGAAGAACAAGGAATATCGGCGTCTAATCAGCTGATAGAGCTGTTCAAATGCGGGCAGTTTGATTTAGTTAAGTGGATTAGCAACTGTGAAAAGGTTTTACATCGCATCCCCGCAACGCATCGAGCTAACGAACCTATAGAGTTTGATAAAACAGCACAACAAAAGATTTTGGGCTTAAGTTGGTCACAGAGTAATGATAATTTTGAATTTAAAATTACCGCTCCTAACAGAAAATGCTCTAAACGCGTTATATTAGCTACTGTGGCAAGAATATGGGACGTAATGGGTTTCGTAGCGCCTGTCGTTCTATTCGCGAAACTATTAATAAAGGAATTGTGGTTATTAAAGCTATATTGGGATGACGAACCTCCCGGTCATATCATAAAAACGTGGGATAAGTTCTGCTCAGAGCTCTCACAACTTAACGAAATAAAAATACCTCGCCATCTAGGCGTATTTGAAGGTAGCATTCTCCGTCTAGTAGGCTTTTCAGACGCGTCAGAGGGCGCTTACGGGGCAGTTGTGTACTCACATACTAGTAACACTAACCAGCCAGTAAGCATTCAGCTTGTTTGTGCTAAATCGAAAGTTGCTCCAGTCAAGTCATTATCTATTGCGCGGCTTGAACTCTGTGCTGTTGAACTGCTAGCCAAACTACTAAGACGAGTATATGACACCTATAATCGCCGCTATTCTATTTTTGAAGTATATGCGTTTACGGATTCTAAAGTGACTTTATGCTGGCTCAATTCCTCACCGCACCGCTGGCAAACATTTGTTGCCAATCGCGTCATTAAGACGCTTGATAATTTTCCCGCTAAACATTTTTTTCATGTCGCCGGAATTGACAATCCAGCAGACTGCTTATCACGTGGTCTATCACCGGGAAAGCTACTTCACCATCCGCTCTGGTCTCAGGGTCCACCTTGGTTTGCACTAGATCCTTCGCTGTGGCCTGTAAATAAAATTAATAGCATTGAAGTAGAACACTTACCTGAAGAGAAGATAATCGCTTATCCAGTAACGTCAAATCCTGAAGTAAAATCAGTTGTTCAGGACCTCGCGTCCCACATCTCCTCTTGGAGTAAGCTTCTGCGTGTAGTAGTGTATGTAGGCAGATTCATTAAGAAGTTACCGCGCACAGAGTCACTGTCAATTACTGCAACTGATCTCGAGTCAGCTGAGAAAATTATAATCCGCGACATACAAAATAGACATTTCTTGAAAGAAATTAAACTTTTACAAGCTAATAAAATTAGCTCTCCCGCATTTTTGAAACTTAAAGCGTTTTTAAGTGATGGCATCATTCGCGTAGGTGGTCGTTTATGTAACTCAGCCGAGAAGTACGAACATAAACACCCCATTATTCTTCCGCGCCACGATGCAATTGTCGAAACATTAATAGATTATCACCATAAAAAACACTTGCATGCTGGGCCTGAGCTTCTTATGTCAATATTAAGGCAGAAGTTCTGGATATTAGCCGCTAGACGTATTATTCGCGCAAGAATAAACAGATGCAATACATGTTTTAAGGCAAAACCGCGTTCGCAGTTCCCGTTAATGTCGGATCTTCCGGTGCAACGTGTAACTCAATCCGAAAAGGCTTTTATTCACACAGGTTGCGACTACGCAGGACCCATAAGTTACACGCCCATACGCGCTCGTGGTATCAAGAGTCGAAAGGCCTATATGTGTATATTTACTTGCCTAACTACGCGCGCTCTTCACATAGAAATCGCTACTGATCTTAGCACTGTAAGCTTTCTCTCCGCTTTAAAACGTTTTCTATCACGTCGCGGCCCAGTAAAATATATATATTCCGACAATGCAACGAACTTTTTAGGTACGCGTAATTATTTACGGGAATTATATGACTTTCTTTCAAAGGAATACCGCACTTCTTTCGAGAAAGAACTCACTGATAATTACATAGAGTTCAAATTTATACCTCCCGCGGCTCCGAATTTTGGCGGCTGTTGGGAGAGTGCTGTCAAATCAGTTAAAAATCACCTGTTTAAGGTTATTGGACAACAAATCCTCTGTTATGAGGAGTTAACAACAGTTTTGGCACAGGTAGAGTGCCTGTTAAACTCGCGTCCTCTTACTGTACTAAGCTCTGACCCTTCCGAGCCTTCAGCCTTAACTCCAGCTCATTTTCTAAATACTTTACCGCTCTGCTCTCTGCCCGCACCTTATGTAGAAACAACCGCAGACCATCTGCTACAAAGACACGATTTTTTAGATAAGTTAGTTCAATCCTTTTGGCGGCGCTGGAGGGCTGAATATTTACATCAGTTGCAGGTGAGGCAAAAATGGAATAAACCTTCTGTTCCAATTGAGGTCGGAACAGTCGTTATAATAAATAGTGATAATTCTCCAACACTTTCATGGCCTTTAGGTATAATCGAAAGAGTTCATCCTTCAAAGGACGATGTTGTACGGGTTGTCACTTTAAAAACCGCAAAAGGCACACTCGTTCGACCAGTGACACGCTTGTGCCCCTTACCAACACAGTAATTTACTCTATATTACACATATATAGTAATTTATGTATTTTTAAGTAATCATATTTAGTAATTTATGCTATCTACGTATATTATATATAAAACTTACTTTAATTTATCTTGCATAACATTATATGTCCCGCATTTTGTATAGTGTTTTCTACTTAAAGGTGATCCTTTAAGGGGGGGAGTGTTAACGCCAGTTTAATAATTTCTTTTTTTTTATTTTTATTTTTTTTATATTAATTAATTATACTGCAACATTGGCAACATTTTACCTATCCCGTCCGATCCTAGCACGCATTTAATATCGCAAAGAATGGCATACCGTCAATTACGTTTTGGATGGCGCTGGCAAATGTCATGACCGATGGACGCGCGGTAAAATCGAGCCAGAAAATCGTATATCCGCGTTAAAATTAATGTGAACAATTAATGTTTTAAGTGTGTGATTCGGACAATAGAACAACCTCAAGAACTGCAATCAGGCCTGAAGAATAGTCGCTGACACGCCGGCACAGTATCCAAGTAAGTGCGTGTTTTCCTTGGTTTTCCTTCCCTTCAGACCAGTTGTAGATATATCCTATGAAACAGTCCACTTTCAAAAATTCATAATATTATAATTATATTCTGCTTAATTTCTTTTCCGCTTTATATCAAATACCCGCGCCGCATCACTTTGGATATTAGAAGACTTTTTGAACAGGAGAATATTCAACATGGAAACCGAGTTGAAACTTATCTGAAACTTTTTTTTTTGTTTTAGGCCTTTGTTACTGAGAAAAAAATGTTTGAAGATCTGAAAGTTGAAAATAAAACCCGCTTTTTGACGGTAACCTTGGCCTCAACGAAAAAAAGTCATATGTAACTTTCAACTCAATTTCTCATATTGAACAATATTCAGTACACAAAATCTTATACCAAAATACCACGACAACACCATATTGCTAAATCTACTTCTAATTGAAGTGATTTTTCTTTTTACGTATATAAAAAAAATACTTCCACCATGGCATTTAACACATTATTAGTAGACATATGGGTTTTATGCCACCCATTTCCTAGAGCAGGTATAATTATGTAGACCGTGCCTCTTTTTTGTTTGTTTAACGATCATCGAAAGGACAGTCACTCCATTAGTATCGCACTTGAATTACAGCAGTTTTTAAGGGGCACCTTCCTAGTATGGATATTTTATGAGTTAAAAATATCACATAAGGTGACTATTAGTGCCAAAAGATTATCTTCTAGCCCGGGGCATCAAAAAAGACTTGAAAAAGACTGTTAACACAATGTACAAGACAGTAGAAGGATCAGTAAAATAACAGCAAAAGAGTCAGTTTTTCTTTATTGTATACGTTAATATGACTCATTGAAGAGGAAATAACGGTATCCATTGCCTTAAACGCTTACACTTAATTTGTGATGCATATTTGAAAACAACAATATATAAAATCCGTAAACTAAGAATTTTAAGCAATATGAAGTCACATGAAATCACTGATCAATGAGAGCGTTTAAGTACGGATAGGAAACCTCCAAAAAACGACCGGCGATACCGTAATTATAATATTATCTTTAATATTATCCTAATTTACATAAGTATGTCATAAGCATATACATAAAAAAATATGATGACTCAGATGAAAAACACCGTCCAGAAATCAGCTTGGCCATGCACCCCGCCCGAGTGGTATGTCGGTAGGTATATGACAAAAATGTGAAAAAAGAATGTTAAAAACAGAAAATATCGAAAAAACATATTGCGGCGCCGGTTAAAATATTCGTAAGAATTTATAATGTGGTATCTCTCTGAGGCATGAAACGGGATTTTCTTTAAACGACTATTCCGGGTAAAAGGCATGTTTGATAGAAATCCACAAGCCGTTGCTTCATCTTAGTTTCCCAAAAACTATTGCCTATCGTAGCACTTTTTCGCCTAAAATTCACATACAACTATCGTAGCACTATTCACACATTCACATAGCACTATCATGCACTATTCACATATCACTATTCACATAGCACCATACACTATTCACATAGCACATAGCAATATTCACATAGCACATAGCAATACACGTAACAGTATTCACATAGCACTATCATACACTATACACATGTTATCATGCACTATTGATATTTTTTATTGCTTATTTTGTGGAGATTTTTTTAAAACTCGGAATAATCTAAAACTCTTGGCTGGATGTTCTTAAATTGTGTCGGCGTATGCGGCGAATTATTTAGTGGTGCTAGCGGTGGTGATTGTGTTGATCGCATTGGTGATAGAAGTGGTAGCGGTGCCGCTGTTGGTATACTGAAACAGTTGCGTATCGGCATTCCACGCATATGCCTGGAGTCCAATATTTCTGGGAGAATACTTTGCATATAAAAGTCGACAATTTTTTTTTCCATTTTTTCTGTCCAGATATCGTCCTCCCTTTCAATGTACTCTGTTTTCAAGTCTTGGCCTTGGCCACCCCATATTGCAAAAAGACATTTTTGTCTATTTGAGACATGGAGCTGGCCTTGGACTTGGTAAAACCAGTTGCTGTTACGATTTAATTTGTATGTATCCTTTTTTTATCATATTTGTATATTTGAATTTTGTTTTCTTTAATCGCCTGTTCTATGCCTTTTTTAAATGCCATTACAGGGCACTTAACCTCAACAATTGTATCCTCTCCGATAATTCCGTCCGGTGTTGCTCCAATAAATGCATACTTTCTGTCAACGAATAGCCCACAGGGTTCAATTATATTTTTTTCTTGCTGCTCTAACTGTTGCAGGGCTAATTTTTCGTTCAGAGTATAATACATTTTTTACTAGATTGGCACTACTCGTATTTTGGCGCTTTTTTATGATGTTTCCGAAATTAGACGCAGTGACCATATTTTTTCGTAGCTCCAACCATTCACTGCAGTCGCGTTGTAACTTGGTTTCCTTTTCAATTCGTTCTTTATCGCTGGTCAACACAGCTAAATTTTCAAGAAAATCTTTCTTTGCTCTTTCCAATACTTCTGGTATCATATCCGGGGCAGCACTATTAGCACCATAGTCATTTTTTGTTTGGTTAATTTTATGTAGCCTGTTCTTTTTATGTGGATTGTTTCGGTTCCATAGTCTTTTGTTATATCGTCTTAATTCCATCTTTTTTAAAACACCTTTTGGACTTTTACCCAAGATTTTTTTTTGAATAGTGTACCTAGGCAGCTTGTTATTAAAAGCAACAACAGCCGCAGCACACCGTCCTTGGTAAACTCGTCTCATGGAAAAATTTACACGTTTCCCACCAACAATCTTCGCAATTATGCTATTAAAACGTTCAGCCGTGTTGGTGTCGGCATCTTCTACTAAGCTTTGAGATTTGGAAGCTACAGTGCCTATTATTACTTTCAATCTAAACCAAAACGTTGAATTTTGAACTTCCATGGCACTCATCAAAGACTTTTCTGTCTGGCAGTAATAATTTTTACATCTTCTGTGATCTCCAAAAGCATGTAACAGGGAATTTTGTACATCAGCGTGTAAAATCTGTATTGCCTGCATTTTTGTAATGTTTCCTTCTTGTATTAATATGCGTTGTTCTTTTATTGAGCAAATTACCACCTTTCTAACAGTCATCACTTTTTGTCACTTAATAATTTTCTGAATTTTAAGGGGTATTTTATTTCTTTTGAGACTGCTCGTAATTTATTACACAAATTACGGAGTATGTGGTTCCGGCATTCAATTTTTACCACAGTCGTGTTAGGGTGTGGATTCTGTGCTAAAATTTTGGCATAGGTTGCCGAGTCACCATCTGCAATTAGCCTCCCATAAATGATGTTATACATTTCTATCGAATGCCGAAAACCATCACATATTATTTCAGCTTCCATCCCCGAAGAAGATCCTTCGTAATTTTTATAGCAGATATGATATTTTGGGACGGTGTTTTTGTTATGTGCAGTGCGCAAATAACACAGTATTTATTTTTCACGGCCATAAACAAAACTTCCCCAAATTTGCGACCAATAATTACTGCAGCTCCAGATAAAGCCCTATAGTTACTTCCATAGGACCTTGCACTCCAACACCCGTCAGCGTATACATCAATTATCGGTATTCCATCTTTGACTCTTCCCTCAGCGATGGCAGCCTGGCGTTCACGCTCTGCAGCAGCATCCATTTCCTCTACAGCCGTCGTCTCCCACTCATCGAATACTTTATCTTGCGTTTTAGCAAAGAACCTTTCTGAAAATATAGATACATTCATAGATGACGATATCTCTTCAAATTGCGAATAGGCTATTCCTGAAGATACTATTCCTATTACAGCACCAACATTTGTCTCCACATTTTCAGTACATGCAGGATTGTCAGAGTTAATAAAAAAAACCAAGCCACACATGTCGCACTTAAATTTAAACTTTGATATTAATCCGATTCTCTTTTCTCCCACAAAACTCAGACATTGAATACCACAGTTAAAAAGACTGCTGTGTTTTGAAATATCTTTAAGCTTAGTAAAAAAGTACAATATATTTACGATTCTCCTTCCGTCAACAGATGTGTAGTTATGTTCTTGTTCTGGTTCAATCCCGTAATATGTTTCACCAGCCGGATTTCTATAAAAAAGGATTTTCTGCTTGAGGAAATTATGAAAAAAAAACATAGAAAGACAAACTGACAGATATGATAATTTTAAAATAACGCATACCACCATCCTGACGATAATAGTCAAGGAAAACATGTGCTAGGCAATTACAATAAACCATAGAACACAAGCAGCCGTCTTTTCGTCAGCCAGCCAAGCCATGATTCAAGTAAATATACGTAAATATATAAAAATATCCGCCAAGTACGGCACCACGTACGGTCTCAACAACTTGCCGGATTTCTGATTTGAAGTGGTGATCCAACTGGTTCCGATATTTTTGGAAACCAATATCATCACAATCATATTTTGTCGTTATTTGCTCATAAATACGCCATGGATTGACTAGGCACTTGTCTAGTATGTCCGGTAATACACATAATAGTTCATATCTTCGAAACTACTAAACCGATTTTGATGAATCTTACTAAATAGACTAAACATAATATGGTATCTCACAAAATGATTGATACTTACTCTCCGTGCACTAGTTCCGCTGAGGTACTCGGTTGGCCAATATCAGTATCACTGACTTTGCGCTTCTTTGATCTAAGAGAAATATAAAATGGGTAAATGAAAATGCGGTATCATACAATAATTTATCTGCAAGTTTTGCATTTACTAGCGCCAGTCAACCTTTAGTTCTCGGTGTATTGTAGACTATCTACAGCAAATTAAAGTGCAACTAGTCATTTTTTCAATTTAGTAGATGCTGAGTAAATTCACATTGATTTTACAATACAATAATCAATAAAAATTGACTTCTTTATACCGTAAACTACACCACATAAATAACTTTAAACCTACCTTAGTACAGGCGAGGCCTAGTTAGGATGGCTTATTAACATAAATAATGTACTTATTGAAAATATAATAAAGAATTTTGATTTCATATGATTAAGGTATACTATCATGCTTTACTTACCCAAACGATCTATCATTTTTCTTAGGTCCATGTCGTTTTCTCACGACGGATTTTTGAAGTTTTTTATTTTTATTTCGAGGTAAGCGAGCGAAAAACTTGGCCTATAGGCTAGCCGCGTCCTGCTGTTAAATTCGGTGCGTTTTATTTTCGAAAAATCTGTTAACTATAGAATCACATGGTAGCGTGTGCGGTGCGGGAAAAAATACGCCTGGATTTAATTTCTGTGGATCGCTACAGATTTTCTGCGGTGCATCGCAAAGTGTGTGCCGCGGCATACTGGTGTACCATGGTCATTAGTTGGTCTGCTGCGGAAAAATGACAAGTTTTGTGAAGATATTGCAGAAAAAAAGCGCAGGCTTTGATAGTGAAACACTTGGAGCTATTAGGAGAAAAATTTATCTCTTATTTTTCTAAGTGTGCAACCTATGGACTGGGTACGAAATCCATTCTCAGATAGAATACGAAATCATTCTCAGTGGCTCGTGCCAACAAGGGTTCCACAGTATCCTCCAAACCCCCAATACAGTTTGTGCGGGTTGGCTCTAAAGGCAAAAAACATCTCACTGCAAAACCTTTCTCAATAATCGAGAAAGCTTCAGATTGGATTATGGAGGTCGATTCGGTCTCTAAGCAGTATAAATTCCCTGAAAGTCTCGGATGCACAGCCCTGCGTCCAGATATAACTCTTTACTCTTTATCTCGGAAGATGGTCCTTATCGTAGAATTAACTGTTCCATGGGAATCAAATATCCCAAAAGACCACGAGTACAAATTAAATAAATACCATGACCTCGCAAATGCCGTCACCCGGAACGGCTTCACTGTTCACCTTCACGCGGTGGAAGTAGGCGCTCGTGGCCTGCCAGCTAAATCTTTGTTTCACCTTTTTAAAGATCTTGGTCTCTCTTGGAAAATAATCAACTCCTTTCTAGAAAAAATATCTAAAACCGCGACTTCTGCATCTCAAATTCTATGGCTTCGAAGGGGGAGTGAATGGGTGGTAAGGTGAACGCTCACATGTGGCAAGACAGCTGTCCTAAACCTACCACAGCCGGTTAGTGAGTCCGGAATCCACTGCTCACCCTCCAGAAGTGTAAAACAAAATAGTATTATGATGGGCCCGACTCCGGTCGGTGAATTCCATGGCAGCTCCGTTTGTATTTTATTTTTTATTTATTGAATTCATATGAAGAAGATGTCGCCTGGTGGACCGCTTTCAGCCACAATCTTTTAAACTCTTGCCATGGTCGAATGATGCCCGCATGGCAAATGTCAGCCCAATCGTATGAAGTACAAGAAAATTAAATTTCAGGTTTCACAGACACACAGAAGTGCGTTCACAATACTTTCTCTCTGCCATGTAAGTCATAAAATTTTGCATTATTTAGAGACAACCGTCTTCAATGTATCTTTGTAAACCACACCAGATACCTGTGATGGTGTAAACCACACCAGATACCTGTGATGGTGTAAACCACACCAGATACAGCAGATGGCTTTGGCGAACCCATGATTCGATACTAGTCCAGTCATAATTATTAGGGGTTTTTTTTCTAATTGTTGTGTGGGGCATTTCTAAGGTCTTTATGAGCCTTGTAACACTGCGACCACTGCTGATCTATCGAGTACTATGCTAAGCTACGCTACGCTAAGCCTCGTGTCATTTAAGAACCGCAACAGGATTTTGGCGCCACATTGTTTTACCTCCTCAGGTTGGAGGTAGTGGCCACCCAAGTGGGTGTATCTTTTACGCATCGGCGGGTCACACTCACATAAGGTACAGGGGAGCTTCCTCTGCCTTTTGGAAGAACCTGCAAAATTACGTGTCCTGGAGCTTAAGTTTACACATGTGTTTAGGCTACAACGCCCCGTGAGTGCCCTCACTAGTATGCATGGATTGTCCCTATTTAGCCATACGGCCTTACGGGCGGTCTTACGGTCGCAAGCCTTAATTAGCGCTATTGAATGATTCTGTTGAATAACTAGATTTTATACTTTAGGGTTCTTTAATAAAGTGGCAACTCTGCGAACTAGTCGGCGCGAAACGCTAGCTGTCGCAAGTGTGTGTCAAGCAACTATTTCCATAGAAGAAATTCGTTTTCTTTCGTGTTTTGTCCCTGCGTACATCCAACAATAACTTTAACAGGTTATGGGCCCAGGACAACGCCTGCAAAACACGCCGCTCGATCGTATGTTGATCATTGATTTTTTCGCGAATTAGTTTCGTTTAAAAATGGCGGAAATGGTTGCCGGAAGCGTGGCGCCGAACAAGTTTGACGGGAAAAACTTCCGACAATGGAAGTTCCAAATAAGCTGCGTACTGCGTGCACGAGGCCTGAATAGGATTGTGGATGGATCCATAACAAACCACCGAAAGCCGAGGAACAAGAATCTTGGGACAGAAAAGACGCAACAGCCATGTGCGTCTTGACAGCAGCAATGGAACTTTCGCAAATCATGCTTATTGGAAACTGCGTCACATCAAAAGAAGTAATGGATAAACTATTTACCATTTATGACCAGAAAACGGAAACAAACAAGATGATAGTCCACGAACGGTTCCATAATTATAAAATGGAACAGAACGATTCAATCGCCCAACACATAGCCAAAGTGGAGAGCCTGGCTCAACAAATTAAAGATAGTGGTGACGACATAAGCGACGCCGCTATAATGACTAAAATCTTCGGAAGTCTTCCTTGCAAATTCAGGAATGTAAGACAAGCTTGGCTGTCGCTTGACGAAAAGCGACAAACGATCGCTAATCTCACCGCTAGATTACTCGACGAGGAAGCAAACCTCACAGTCAATGATGAGTCGGACGTTCCATTAGCTGTGACGAGAGCTATAGTTGCACCCAGCTCCGGAGAACAGCGAACGAAGAATTCGCATTACAAAAGTAAGACGAAAGTAACGTGTTACAATTGCTTGAAAAAAGGCCACTTCGCACGCGACTGCCGTGCACCAAAAAAGGAAAGGAGTCGTCCAAAACAAGGAGAAGGCAACAGTAGGCAAGAGCAACAGGGAAACGTTACTGCGTACAGCACTGAAGAAGATGATGTCCCACAGGTGATCAACAGTGAAGACAAGTGGATTATGGACAGTGGAGCGTCAGCTCACATGACATACAGGAAAGACTTCTTCTCAACTTTCGAAGACCTGAATGACAACACAACGGTGCGACTCGGAAACAACGACAAGTTGAAGATCGAAGGAAAGGGCATTGTTGAAGTGAAGAAACTCGTTAACAAAAAGTGGTATGACTCTATCATAACAAACGTGTTGTATGTTCCGGGATTAAAGAAGAATCTATTCGCTGAAGGAGTTGTAACAAGAAAAGGGATGAAAATTATAAAAAAAGAAAACATCGCCAGCATATACGAGAACAACATGCTATCAGCAAGTGCAGTTCGTGAGGATAACAACCTTTATCGATTGTTATTTCGCACAGTTATTAGCCATAAGGCCAACGTTGTGGAGAACCTACAAAAGTTACACGAACGCCTTGGACATATCAATGTGAAAACAATAAAGGAAATGATAGCAAAAGGTTTAGTATTGGATGTCAAAATAGATGACGCAACCAAGTTCTTCTGTGAAGCTTGTATGTTTGGAAAGCAGAAGCGGAAACCATTCTCCTCGAACGCTAGAAGAGATTGTCTTCCGGGAGAATACATACATAGCGATGTATGCGGCCCTATGTCCGAAAAATCCGTCAAAGGTGCGAGATACTTTGTGCTTTTCAAAGATGATGCTTCCAACTATCGAGTGGTTTTCTTTATAAAACACAAATCAGATGTACTGCAATCCTTCAAAGAATATTCAGCGTTCTTGAAGAATAAGTTCGGAAGAAATCCACAAGTGCTACACACTGATAACGGCAAAGAATACTGGAACGACGATTTCAAATCATATTTGTCATCGAATGGCATACGACTCGAGACAACGGCACCTTATACACCGGAACAAAATGGTCGCTCGGAACGGGACATGAGAACGATTGTTGAAAGTGCACGTTCAATGATACATGCTAAACAGTTGCCTGCCTATTTATGGGCAGAAGCAGTAAACATCAGTGTTTATGTTTTGAACAGAACACCGTCAAGCGTTACACCGACATCGACTCCATATGAGATTTGGACGGGCAAGAAGCCAACACTTGCGCATATCAGAACGTTTGGATCAGAAGCCTTAGTACACGTGCCAAAACAACAACGAACAAAACTTTCCTCAAAAAGTAAGAAGATGATAATGGTCGGATATGATGGCAATTCCACAAACTATCGTCTTTTCGATTCGGAAACCAAGAAAATAACTATCTCAAGGAACGTGGAGTTCAATGAGAAAGCGACTGTTAAAATTGCTGAAAATGAATCTATAATGTTCTCATTCGGTAACTATGATTCAGAAGAAAAAGAAAGATGTGATAAAGAAGAAGAAAATGAAGAAATTCTAGACGAAAACGAAATGCCAATGGGAGCCTACAACCTTCGCAGTAGAGGGAATCTCAAGATACCAAAGCGGTACGAAGTGAATGCAACAGAATTGTATGTACCGGAGACCTACAAAGAAGCTATGGAGAGTGAAGAAGCGCACCACTGGAAATCAGCAATTGAAGAAGAAATGGATGCACTGAGGAAGAATGAAACCTGGGAAGAAGTCATATTGCCACCAAACAAGAAAGCCATCGACTCAAGATGGGTATTTAGGCTAAAACGAACACCAGAAGGAATGCCACGCTTCAAAGCAAGGCTATGTGCCAAGGGATTTGCCCAAAGAGAAGGTATTGATTACAATGAAACATTTTCTCCAACGACAAGATATGATTCTGTCAGGGTGCTATTAGCAATAGCCGCACAACGCGATTATGAAATAATGCAATTCGATGTGAAGACAGCATTCTTGCATGGATTACTAGATGAAGAAATCTATATGACTCCAGCCAGCGGAACATCCGCTAAACCAAACCATGTATTTAAACTGAAGAAATCTATATATGGATTAAAGCAAGCACCTAGTTGCTGGAATAAGAAATTTAATGAATTTCTACAAAACATAGGGTTGGCCCAAAGTGATGCAGACAAGTGTGTATACCGCGGCATATTAAATGGGTCCAAAGTGTTACTGGCATTGTACGTTGACGACGGATTGCTGATGACAGAGGATAAAGGCACAATGCAGAATGTCCTGAAATATTTGGAATCAAAATTCGAAATCACCATCTGTGAGCCGAATATTTTTGTCGGTTTACAGATCAGCCGAGACCGAGAAAAACGGAAAATATTTCTACATCAAAAAGTTTACATTGAAGGGATTATAAGTAAATTTAACCTCGAAGATGCTACGACGAATAGTGTTCCAGCAGACCCACAAACACGCCTACAATCGTGCACTGAGAAAAATGGCCAAACAGATTTGCCGTTTTGGCGAATTCGTTTTGTTAGCAAAGGACTTTTCTGACTGCTCGAAAGCGAAAAATCTGACTAATTTTTTTCCTTTTGGTCCAATAAGGGATCTGACTGTCCCAACAGGAAAAATCTACTTGCACTGTCGATGGCATCGTTTTGGATGAAAACCAATAAGGACTTCTCATTGCTCTAGTCAGACTTAAAAGGATATCTACTTGCAGATTTGTAAATATTTTGGCAAGAAGATTTTGTTAAAGATATCTTATTGACCCAAAGAGATATCTGATTAGATCGCGCGCCATCTATATTTTTGTTTGAGTAACGCTTTATACGACGGTGCCGCCGGGCGCCGTG
This sequence comes from Micropterix aruncella, assembly GCA_944548615.1. NCBI lineage: Eukaryota > Metazoa > Arthropoda > Insecta > Lepidoptera > Micropterigidae > Micropterix > Micropterix aruncella. The sequence continues at coordinate 14,265,140 of OX155974.1, read as the reverse complement.
GACGGCTGACAGTCGATAAATGCATGACGGCCGGTGCCATAGATCCGCCATTGTTCCGTGAATTGTATTCCGTTTTTCGTTCCGTGCTTTGTGTCATAATTCCATGCGAGTGGAATATGGATGTTCGAGGCATTCTGTTGCACATCGGGTTTTCCGACCTTACACCGACATTTATTGGTAAGTTGATTTATTTTGTAAACCAGCCAAAATGGCGGCGATTGAAAGAGCGGGCGATTTACACGTCATTTTGCAAGTTGAAAACCTATTATTGTTTCACATCGTCGCCTTAACTAGTTTGTGGAAGTTTTGTGCATGTGGAATGGTCTTTATACTTGTGTTTTGTGGTGTTTGTAGATAATGACTTTGACACCATCGAAGCTTTGGAAGGGCTAGAAGAAAGGCATTACGCGGAGCTATTCCCTGGTCGCAGTCTCGGCCAACGGGTGAAATTCTTCATAGCGCTGAGGAAATACCTGCAAGCTGTGCGTGGTGATTCTTTAGCGAATAAGCAATTTTAGCAGACACTAAATATAAGAAAATCCCTTGCACGTATGATTTAAGAGTTAACATCCGCATTAAAAAAAAATCAGTACCGTAACATGGCGGGCGTTAAATTCTTTAATCTTATGTGCTTCTTATAATTAATAATTTGTTACTTTTAATTACAGGTGAATAACACGAATCCACCAGGCACGCCTCAGCACAGTAATAGCTACTGCTCAACACCACAAAATGTTTCCTACGTCCCTCCTGAGCCAACGCAGCAATTAGTTCCATACATCTCCCCTGTGCCAACGCCACCACCGATGTACACCACTTCAGTGCCTTTTCAACAAGAGACGGACCAATATGAGGATGTCCTGACTTTAATAGACAAGTGCACTCCTATACCGCACCACAACGTGCGGGTCGTGCTGACGGAAGACCCCCATTACGGCCCAGCCTTACTGGCCAAGGCTAACTCAGGCTGTGCACTTGCTCCAAAGGAGCGAATCCAGTAAGTTCTAATATTATCTGATTACTTATTTTGAGGTGCCAACATGTCCCTTCTGACCTGACAGATGTTTCTTGTGTGCCATTTCTTAAAAAAATATCTTTGCAGCTTGGTGAACGCGATTGTCGTATTTGAGTGGCGCCGACAGCAGGCCGCTAAGTCGGTATCTTCATCCATATGGCAGAGGTGGGCCAAGGGAATTAAGGCAGTCTTTCCCCTGGAGTCTGAATATGCCTATTTCTCCCACACGACCGGCAGCAAGGAGCCTAGAGGAAAGCTGTACAACGGCTACCACGCCTACCGCTTCGAGCTGAGAAAGTCAGGGTTGATCGCCTCTGCCGCCATCGGAGCTCGTTCGCCATCTGATAGCCGGTCTGAATCTCCGTCCCCCTCCACCGCCAGCCAGAAGCAACCCAGAAAAAGGAAACGTCTCGGCGAGAGGGCGGAACCCAGCCCACACAAGGAGAATACTATTGAGGAGGACGAGGCCCTGCTATGGCTTCACTCATCGTGGGAGCCTCGTGATGTGGCGGAGCTATTTTGGAAACAATCGTCAAAAGTCAGGCGGCGACTTTTACTTCGTGACCCTGAGCTCACTGCCGATAAATACTTGAGCCGGTACAAGGTAGCTTCTACGGCCCTGGGCTACCAACTGGTGAGTAATAATATATATTACAGGCTTTAAAGTAAGACATGTTCATTTGACCCATTACGTCAAAATATAAAACCGCAATTTTCAGCGATTGCCGATACCTCGCACTAGCGGCACGCCGCCTAGGCGGTTAACCGCGCGGCTAGCCACTTTCTGATTTGAATATGCGACCACTCAATATTGTACACACTAAACTGCCCCAAAATCCCAGAGACCCATCTTGACCACGCACTAGGCGAATCAGTTCGCTGAAAATTTTACATTTTGACGTAATTGTTTTTATTGCCTAAAAATATGGCTCTTGAAGATACCACAAAGTAATTTAAACGATTTCATATAGTTTTTGTCCAAATAGCAGTTTGAAATGTTAATATGGTATAAAGTTTTCTAATCTGCCCCCTTCACAAAGGAATTTATATGTTGTATTAAAATCGTCTTTCTCTTTTACAGTTAAGGATCGACTTTCAGATTAGCTTCCCCGGCCTCTCATGCTCTGCAGTACACCGCCGGTACCCCGAGTTTCGCGAGAGGGTGTTTGCGTTAGCCCGGACTTTCCTGGACTTTGGCCCGTATAAGGAAATCCGTTCCCTCGTCGGTGATGTAGAATGTAAGTTCTTTTCATAAGTATTTAGCACATTCCGTTTCTTGAGAACCGCCGTATCTCCTCGGGTGCCGAGGAATCTCCTGAGGTGCCATGTATGATCCTCCTGATGTTATTCGTTTTTCTTTGCAGTTGGTGGTGAATTGGCGGACCTCACTGCGTTTAAGCTCGTCGGATATCTTCTAGAATACGGAACAACAGTAGCAACCGAAAAGGGACTTTGGCGGCCGACCCGGTCGGAGTCTATATCGGGGATTGTGGTGGATGTTTCTTCAGACACAAGCCGGGATGAAGTTTTCTCTACAAAGAAAGACAAGCTGGACAAGTACCGCATTCCAGTTCAGCCTTTTATAATTGCCTATGGGTCTCGAAACCCAACTAAATACGAGGTTATTATAACCCAGAATGTTGTTTACACATTTACTAATTTCAAGGAGGCTATTGCAACATTATTTGAATGTTATTGGGCGCTTCTCCTTACTTACCCGGAACAGAGTGCCGCGATATGGTATGTGTTTCAAAGGTATATTTACGAACTGAAGTCAGAATTCGATAAAATCAGTGGCATGACTGAAACTCTCCTTCAGCAGTTAAGCGACATTCAGTCCACAGATATTTCTCTCCATTGAAACTAACATATCAAAGTGACTTTAACATTATCTATTGAAATGGGGCGTTGTCCATCTTGTAATGTAGCGTTCTCCTCTATTGTAGCTTATCGGCGGCATTGCATGCTGAATATTTGTAAAGTTCTTTTGTCTCGAGACATTCCATGTCCTTATTGTACCAGAACGTATTCAGCATGGAACTCCTTATATAAGCATAATAGAAGAGAACATGAAACCTCTTTTAATAGCAAACAACAGGTCTCTCGTGAATTAAATCTAAGTGACTTCCAATCATCATGGCAGCATGAATTAAATGTAAACGAGCCCCAATCATCATTGCAGCTTGAATTAGATGTAAATGAGTCCCAATTATCGTCTCAGCCTGAAATACCCCCAGTGCAAGCAGAAGGACTGTCTCATAATCAAAGTTTAGAGCGTGTTTTACTACAGATTGCTGGAAAATATTACGGTAACAATGCGCTAACTAGGAAAATGGCTGGGTTGTTTTTTAGAGATTTTGAAAGGGTTTAACTGCCTCATACTATCCAGTAATAGTTAAACATTTTCGAACAGCTGGTCTCTCTACCGAGAGCGAGGATCAAGGTTTAGAACTCATGCAATCGGTTTTCAGACATTACTCCTCTGAGTTCCGTGTACTGGCCCATTTCCGAAGTAAAAATACGCTGATTGATCCTGTACCTTATACAGTCGGTACTCGCTTTGATTACGTTACGAGGAAACGGGAAAAAACTTACCAATCAGTGGATTGTGTGGCTCATAGAATTCCGCTAAGACAAGTCTTTTACAAAATATTTTCAATTACCAATGTTTTAAGCAGTACTCTATCTTACATGGAGCGTTGTTATGCAGATGTGTCAGGTACAATAGAGAATTTTATTCAAGGGTCAGCTTGGCGCAAACGCATAGCAAACGCTCCTGATAAGCTGATCATACCTTATTTTTTGTTTTTTGACGATTTTGAAAGCGGCAATGCTTTGGGGAGTCAAGCAGGAATTCACAAGCTGGGGGCCGTGTATATAGCATTCCCTTGTCTTGCAATTGACTTTCCCTCGGGTACATCAGTGTCACAATCATCCGTGAATAAAATTATCCTTGCAGCTCTTTTTCATTCTTCAGATCGCAGTGAATTTGGAAATTACAAGATTTTCAAACCCATTATTGATGACATGAATGATATAAAAATAAATGGCATTACTTTTCAGCAACTTGGGATTGATCGCACAATTTATTTCGAGTTGGGGTTAATTTTGGGTGACAACTTGGGTTTACACTCAATTTGTGGTTTCGTTGAGAGTTTTTCTGCCAATCGCTGTTGCCGCACATGTCGGATCGAGAAAAATGAACTTAGGAAAGGTACTGAGGAAAATCCAGAAATGTTAAGAAATGTCTCCAACTATAGGGAAGACCTTGACAGTAACAATCCAGTTACAACTGGTGTCAAAGAAAAATGTGTTTTTTATCATTGGGAATCTTTCAAAGTCTTTGATCAAATTGGGGTAGACATTTTTCATGACATTTTTGAAGGCTGTGGAAAGTACATTATGGGATTCCTACTGAAAGTCTTCATTTTAGACAAACATTATTTTTCGTTGGACGATTTCAATAGTCGTTTACAGCAATTCGATTTTGGGCCTGATAACTCAGCAAAGCCAGTAGCTATGTCAATAGATCGGATTCGAAAGAAAATTGTGCGACAATCTGGGTCGGGTCTAGTAAACCTCATTAGGTATTTTGGATTGCTTATCGGTGATTTAGTCCCTATGGACGATGAACATTGGGCATTGTACGAATCCCTTGTAGATTTAGTGAGAGAGGCCACAAGATGGACGAGGTGTACAGAAACAGCCGAATACATTGGCGTTCTGGTATCCGAGTTAAATGCCATTTACTTGGAACTCAGTGGTGGGCACTTACAGCCTAAATTTCACTTCCTGGTTCACTATCCGAGAGCTCTATTAGCTTACGGGCCACTTGCGTTACTTTCCTCGATGAGGTTCGAATCGAAACATCGTGTTTTAAAAAATGCTGCAAATGTTTCCGCTAGTAGGCGTAATATTACTCTAACTTTGGCATTAAAACATCAGCTGGTTTTAAATGAACTGTTTATTGATAGTGCTTATAGAGACCCCTTAACATTGACATTTTCATCTAAAACATTTAAATTGCCCGATTATGAATTACTCCTGTCCAGTTTGGGCATTCCAGTTAACGAAATGTCCGGTTCTGTAGTTAAAGCAGCATCATTTTACAGTCATTGTTATCGGACAGGAACAGTTTTGCAATTGAACACCAATGACTTCAGTGATTTTATCCGAATAACAGAAATGCTTCACGTTAAGGAGAAATAAATTTTTGTTGGAGTCGTCTTGGAGAATTTAGGATATTCTCGAAAATATATGTCTTACGGTGTCCAGGCTAGCCCAAGAACACTCGCTGTATTTCATTTCAGTTTTAAATGTCCATATCCTTGTACACTTTCAACTGCCATTGATGGCTCTTTATTTGTAACTAAACGTTAAAATAACTGATTAGGGCGTGTGTCACTATTAATTTAACCCGGATAAATTTAACTTAACTGGAAGTCCGTGAATCTGATTGGTTGATGTGAAGTGTTTACTTCAAATTAAAAGGGTAAAATTCATGGTGAAACTCGCCCTTAGTGGTGTTTTTAATAGGATGCACCCACCCTTAATAAGGTATATTTTATAGAAGATACATTCATCGACACTGATGACCTGATAGCTACGGGCAATTTATACCGAGTAATGAATTTTATAAGAACGTATCACATGACCCATAAAGAACCCTCTTATAGGAAGACATTTTGTAAAAATTTGTGTTTTTAATTATAATTTATGTTAGACGCATATCACAGGTCTGCAGTGTTTAGTTTACGACAGTTAACATTGTTTACTATATATAGATACTATGTATATACACTGCTGTTTACTGTATCACTTTTGTTTCATGTGTTTTGTGTGAATATTAAAATTGTTTCTGTAATAAATCCGTGTTTTGTCTTTTACAGATGCCTGCGGCAGTCCATCTCAATAGAACAAAACAGCAAGGAGTCGTATGCTCCATCCACCCTGGGAAAAGGGATAGGGCGGGAAAAGGGATACCCCCCCCCCCCCCCCCACCACCCCTGCCAGAGTGAGCATACGAGCCCTTGCTGGTCCAATGAGATATGGACTGCCTGAGGTAATTAGATTTCCTATTAGGGCAATGAGAAATACCTTATTGGAGTAAAACGATATCTACCTAAGACAAGTAGATACCTACCTGGAGTAAAAGGATATCTACTTAGGAGTAAAAGGATATCTACCTAAGCCAAGTAGATATCTACCTATGAAGCCAATTAGAACAGCTAACAGAGCCAAACAGATCTAGAAACAGAAATCTAACCTAACCTAACCTAAGCCAAGTAGATATCTACCTATGAAGCCAATTAGAACAGCTAACAGAGCCAAACAGATCTAGAAACAGAAATCTTGCAGTCACCCAACCAATCGGTTCCTTTTTGGCTCAATTAGATGCCAAATCTGATTGGGACGGTTAGAAAAACCAATGAGATTGATCTGTTTGCAACAGTCAGAACCAATCTAACCGTCACCCACCCAAAGAGAATTTCTAATTGGGCCAATACAGATATTTTTCTCAGTGTGCGATGCAGAAGACATCGAACCAAGTGTACCTTATCGTGAAGCAGTAGGTTCGCTAATGTTTGCTGCGATAGTTAGCAGACCAGATATTGCATATGCAGTGGGAGTTGTCAGCCGCTTCCTATCAAAGCATAACAACACGCATTGGAATGCGGTCAAAAGAATAATCAGATATCTGAAGGAGAGAAAAGAATATGGATTGCGGAGAGCGCACAACGCCCAGCGATAGAGGGCGGAGAGCGCACAACGCTCAGCCATATATACTGTAATGCAAGGTCAACAGCAAACATCGGTGAATGACACGACAAGATTTTATGAGAGTGGCGGTACATCAAAAAGATTTAACGCGAGAATTATTGCATTGAAGCAGCAACACTACGTTTGTCACTGTGCACCTTGATCGTGACGGGATCGCACATGTTTGTCTTTGATAATATATGGAGTGGACTAACGAGAAAGTCATTGTGTTTCTCGAAATTCTGCAAATAGAGCCACGTTTATGGGATCCCAGACACAAAAGCTACAATAATCGCGCATCACAAAATGACTAATGAAATTATTATTATTTAAAACAACAATCGAAGAAATTAAAAAAAAACCCATAATGGATTATTATAGAACCCATCTAAACAAATTTAAAAGTCTGAAGTCTGCAATGCCCAAGGTTCATTGCTTATTATTTTATAATTTAATAACTTTAATATTCGCCATTCACCGTGTTACGATAATGCGATAAGCAATTAACCGTACACGGCGAATCGGTCAACGACCCTCCCTATTGTTTTGATAATTCTCACGCACCGAATTTAACGGGCGATTTTAGACGGTCTCCCTTCTTGCACGGACCAGAGAGGAGAGCGGTCATCGAAGCGGCGGTCCGCGGCTTCCGGCCGCGGGCCGGCTGGTCACTATTCAGCCATATCTCAATGAGAAAGCATTATTCATTAATCAGTAGTAAAATCAGTGTAAATACTTTTAACTAGCAGCAGTGGTCGCTGGCATCTTTCTACATCTCCCATTACCCAGGCAAGTGTGAACAAACGTATGTTAAGGTCGTTCTTTCCACGCGCTCTGCGCAGCCACGTTTTCCAAATTTCTAGTATGCCATAATAATATTCAGATCCTCACTTAAACGCCTAAGCCGTAATCCCGCGCCGCAGGCGCAAATTAGATTCCGTATATATATTTTTTCTTTTGCAAATGTTTGCGCCGACCGCCATTACGCGGCTCGGCAAAATCGGTCTCAATCACAGCGATCCGTACTCATTCCTTTCAAACGAACCCTCCTTTCCACTCCGCTCACCATTAACATTAGACGAGGGCCGTATTTTTAGAATCAGCACATTTGTAATATAACTTGTAAAAATATAACCCGGGACACGCGGTAAATTCCGTCCCGCAGGGATCCCGAGCGGCATACCCGCACGGATCCAAAAGTGTAACCTTTTCTTTCTTTATATTATAATATATTTTCATAATTTTAGCTACAGCGCTCACGCGCGCTGCAAAAGCGGTAAAAACCCATATTGTAGAACCGCCACGTTTTTTTTGGAATAAAACCTCATTTCACTTATGTATAACTCTTTATTTTTCTTTCATCTTATTACCACGAAAACAGGGATAAAAAGGACATAAAATCAGGTGTTAATAAATTAAGAGAAGGCGGGGTTCCAGCCTGAGGAATTACATAGAATCAAAATATATATTTATTTCATTATTTAATATCTGGCGAAATTCGCATCTCGTCAAGGAAGAATTTATAAAATATAGCAGGGGTTTAGCAAGGTTCCGAACCGACGCGGAACGGGTCGATTATCGTTCACGCAGGCAGTGCGACAGACGGCCGTCAGAGGGCGTGAGCGTAGACGTCAGAACGTTGATACGCGGAGATTGACATCTTTCACAGGAACCAAGGAATATTGCTAAATTCGCGCTCAAGGGCACTCAGGAAGAGCCTCAGAGGTAATTAACAAGTTTAGTGGCCATTTATATAAGTATAAAACACACGGGCGGAGACCCTCGTCCTTGCCAGATCCCTATATCCCCACCTTAAGAAGCGGTGTTTCTTTCAATCCTCCCAAAGTAAAATCAATGTCGTCCGCTCCCCGGAGTGCTCTCGCGTCCGTAGGTCGATCCTTGCCCTGAGGATTTACTCCCCACGACCCGTTATTAAGGCTCGTCGGCTGAGTGCTGGGTTCCTCAAAGGATTGACTTGCATCCCCATTGCCAGCTGCGCTAGACGATGGCCAGTTGTGCTTGCAGTTTTGCATAGGCTCCGGCTGTTCCCCACGCACCGAAGGCCACTGGCGCCCAAAACCTCGATTCAAGAGGACTTACAAAATCAGTATTTCATCTTTCGTGTTCCTTCGGCCCGTGAGACAGCATCTTTTCCCATCCTGATGATGACGTTTAAATATTAAATAAACGGAGCTCATGACAAAATTCTGGTGCCCAATCGCGGGGCTTATATCTTATAAAAACATACTCAATTTTTTTTTCAAAACCTATAAGCTCTTATTTTTGTTTATATATTTTTTTTTAAATTATTATTTTTTCTAAATACAATACATAACATAATCTTCCCTCCCAGCCCTCCCTATTATTATTATTTACTTTACTAGTTTTAACCCGGAATTTCAGGTTAAATTTTTTTTCTTTCTTTTTGTTCATTACTATAATTATTTCATTTTCAATACTACTTACCCTTGAATATTTATAAACTATTAATACACATTCCCTACCAGAAAGGCACAGCTTCTTACCAACCTCACCCACCCACCCTTTATTCATTGCTATACATTTTTTCAGCAGCCTAACCATAGGTACTTTATTATATATATAATACTTGTTACTCGTTTGGCACAGCATTTACCGTATTTTATTACAGCTTTCTACAAGGATATACATTTAATCTTATTTTTTTTTCATTGTTTTCTATTTTTTTTTTTTGATAAATTTGTACATTATGTCTTTGACACTTAACCCTCAAATGGCTAAAACAAATTAGTTTAGACTGAAGACACTTACGCTTTCTCCCAGCTCACCGACACAGGAAATTCTACAAGATACAACGATAGCATTTATCAGATATACAGGACGATCGATTTTAAAAATTAAATGTAAAATAAATCAATAAATATTCACGTCTCTGAATCATAACTCAAAGCACAACTCGGACAGACTTTCCCATAAAAATATTTTGAATTTTCTACTTTCACTTCCAACTACAACAAGTTAAAGAAAATAAAGCATCATCACACAGTTCAAGCAGATTTCAATATACTATCAAAACATTTGAGTACCACTCAACATACACATAAATTCAAATTACATGTCGATACACATACACTTCAAATACAAATTAAAAGCCATTAAAATACATTTCAAAACAAGTCTTGCACACATAAATTTAAAATAAACAAATAAACACAACACATCAAGCTTACACCTAAGATATCTTCTTCTTTTTTTATCACTTATTAAATTTTTCTTTACTATATTTTTTTCTAATTTTCTATTCGTCTAAGAACACTCACATATCACATTCATTAACGTAACACGGACACACACGAGTCGGTACATCAAATCAAATCAGATTTATAGAGCAAACGCAGGAATCCCTACAATATTAGTTCAGCAACGGTCACTTATCATAAAAATCTAAACTTTGAGTGTGCATAATGGCACCAAGAAAGACAAAACCGTCAGAAAGGAAAACCAGGCATCGTCAACCATCACCGTCCCCATCGGAACCAGAAGAACGCCAACAAATCCCAACACCAACAAAGGAAACAGTTAATATACCTCAAGAAACAGCGCACATGGAGAATACCGACCATCACAGGCAACCACTGACAAATACACAGCCAGAATTGGAGCCAAGGAACAATAATATACCAAGGAACAGGCACGAGTTAGAACACACACCAGACACATCAAGGCTGCATATCCAAACCAGCGACGATGACACCGACATATTTCAGTCAACAGCAGACGGAAAGCCAAGATTTCATCCAAATCTATTCAAGTGGAATGTAAGATTTAACGGTTCAACCCCAATTTTAGAATTTTTGGAAACCATCGAGGACAAAATCAGAGCAAGAGGAATTTCGGAAGCAGAGTTACTGCAAGGCTTCACAGACCTCCTAGAAGGTTCATCCCTACAATGGTACCGGACAATCAGAACCTACGCTACTTCATGGAAATTGTTGAAAGCAGCATTAATAAACAAATATGAACACCTGAATTATCAGACGAGATTGGAAAATGACCTAAGGAATACGAAACAGATCAACGGAGAAACAATGAACGACTTCATCACCCGCCTAGATACAATGAACAACAGGCTCACGTCAAAATTAAAAGACTCCACGATTATGGAAATAGTAAAGTTAAATGTGCTACCACTCTATCACACACTATTAGGCACCACCAAACTCACAGATATCGGAAACCTTCTCGATCTGGCGAAAAATTACGAGCAGTACGCTCTCTCATCAGAGCCAAGCGCAGTAAGCGACACCCAAGTGCGACACCACACGCTACCGAAAACTTCAAGAAATACGCAGGTAGCAGACATAAGCGAGTACAGTCATTACGCAGCAGAAGATCTAGCGGCAAGACCGTTCTCAGCGGAAATAGCAGCACTTCCACAAACCGCGAGATTCGCGCAGAACCACTTCCGCAGCCAGCCGCAGTATAATGCCACCAATCAAACGAGAGTACCATTCAACAACCAACAACCGTACGGAAACCGGAGTCCGCGCCAAGGAGCAGCACCGCAAGACAAACAATGCAAAAAATGCAACGCCCTAGGACACACCTATCATGACTGCAGAAAATATCCGCTCCCCATATGCTTCAGATGCAAAACACCGAACACATACACGAACTCGTGCACAAAATGCAATCAAACACCACCACCGCCCCAACAGCCAAAAAACGGATTTATCCACGGCCGAAGGGAATAAACGCAAGTACAGCCGTGGAAAACTTTACGCTTTCGGCCAACACACATGACTACGACATACGCCCCCACGCAGAAATAACGGTAATGGGCCACATCTATAGAGGTCTCATCGATACAGGCTGCGCCATATGCATAATAGGAAAAAATCCATACAATGCAGGGGCATTAAAGGGTCTACGGTTGGAAAAGTCAAGAAACCACCTCTCAACAGCGGACGGCGTGACACAAAAAGTTATAGGATCAGCAACATTACCGGTCATATACCAGAATAGGACAGAAAACATACAATTCCTCATCTGCCCATCCATAGAAAAGGACGTAATACTAGGCATAGACTTTATAAGGAAATTCAACGTCAAAATTTCAGTAAACAACAGTCAGGAAATACAACTCTCACAGTTAGATGCCGCCAGCAACGGACAACTCATAAACTCCGAAAATCTCACACCTCTTCAAATAAAACATATGAACCACGTCAAACAATTATTCGAGGATATATCTTACGAAAAAAGAGGATTGGGAAAAACACATCTAATAGAACATAGAATCGTAACCACGGGAGAACCAATCAGGCAAAGACCGTACCCTCTATCTCCAGCGAAAGAAAAGATCATAAAGGAAGAAATCGATGAAATGCTGCGTCTAGGAGTAATCGTTCCTACCAAATCGCCATGGTGCAACCCCATAGTAGTAGTCTCGAAAAAAGATGGAAGCCCAAGAGTATGTCTGGACTCACGAAAACTCAACGAGGTTACCCGAAAAAACCGATACCCGATGGCATCCTCACAAAAGATACTCGACAGTTTGGGTAATTCAAAATACCTATCATCCATAGATCTATCTAAGGCGTTCTGGCAGATACCACTGGAAAAGTCATCCACTTACAAGACGGCCTTCGCAATTCCTGGGAAAGGAATGTACTGTTTTACACGCCTGCCATTCGGCGTCTGTAACGCTTCCAGCGACTTAGCATCTCTAATGGACAAACTGTTTGGTCCAGAATGCGACAACAGAGTTTTCGCCTATGCGGACGACCTGATCGTCGCATCACGTACGTTCGAAGAACATATCGAAACACTAATCCGCGTAAGAGACAGCTTAAAGGAGGCTGGTCTCACGATAAATCTAAAAAAGTGCGAGTTCTTTCGACAAGAATTGAAGTACCTCGGTTACATAGTGGACAAACAAGGCCTCAGAACGGACCCAGAGAAAATTATCTGCGTGAAAGAATTTCCAAGGCCAGACCGCATCAAACAGGTTAGAAGCTTCCTGGGATTATGTGGCTATTACCGCAAATTCATCCAAAACTACTCCAAAATTGCCGCACCCCTTTGTAAATTGACAGGTGGGAAAAAGGGAGAAAAACACAACTTCAAGTGGACAGAAGAGGCGGAAAACGCTTTCCAAACACTCAAACTAGCACTGTGTTCAGCTCCAATACTTATATGTCCTGACTTCAATAAAACATTTACCATACATTGCGACGCGAGCGACATCGCAGTCGGAGCAGCTTTGACACAATTCTCGGAGGAAGATAAAATCGACTTACCGGTATCTTACTTCTCACGTACCCTAAGTCCAGCGGAAAAAAACTATTCAACAACTGAAAAAGAATTAATGGCAGTATTACGAGCGGTCGAACACTACAAAACATACGTGGACGGCGCACACTTCAAGGTCATAACAGATCACTCTAGCCTAAGATGGCTCTCAAAGCTAGAAAACCCCACGGGCAGACTGGCGAGGTGGAGCACTCTACTGTCGCAATACGACATGGAGATTGTCCACCGAAAAGGCAGTCTGAACGTGGTGGCAGATGCATTGTCAAGGATACCATGCGCAGCAATGTCAGACACACCACAAACAGACGACTGGTATGAATACATGCGGGCAACAACGCTGAAGGATCCATACGCAGCACCGGACTACAAGGTGGAGGGAAATGACTTATACAGATACTTCGCGCCAAAAAGAGGTGAGCAGCGACAAAACCCATGGAAAATAGTCCTGAGATCAAAAGATAGGGAAAATGCGATTAAGGATATCCACAGTGGAAGTTTCGCGGTACACTTTGGAGTTTTTAAGACACTAAAAAAACTCCAGTCTTATTATTATTGGCCAGGTATGCAGAAACAAGTCAAAAAACACATAAAAAATTGCGACACCTGCAAGGCCCACAAGATCAGGACGGCACCCCCTCATGGTTTGATGGTGACACCAAAAGCGGTTAACACGCCGATGCACACACTCAGTTTAGACATAATTGGTCCCTTACCTCGCTCAACTAACGGGTTCACATACATCCTATCAATCGTAGACGTATTCACTAAATTTTGCTGGCTTTTTGCTCTAAGACAAGCCACGTCCGCAAGTATAATAAAACATCTAGAAAACAGCGTGTTCCTAACTTACGGAACCCCAGCTGTAATAATCCTAGATAACGCGACATACTTCAGGTCAAAAGCATTTAGGCAATTAGCGGAAAAATACAAGATACCGAGATTATTTTACGGATGCGTATACGCTCCACAATCAAATACGGTAGAAAGATACAACCAAACGATTGAAACATCTCTATCAATCTTGACGGAAAAAAATCAGAAGCTTTGGGACAGATACATTATGCTAATCCAAAACGCGCTTAACAATCATGTCAATTTAGCGACGGGCTTCACACCAGTATATCTAATGTATGGACGCGAGACTCATACAGATGGCCGATACCACTCTTTATTAAGTTACATACCGGGGGAAAAGGGAAAATTAACAGTAGACACCCCGCAAGAATTCGCCAAAGGCCTCGAAACGTTAGCAGATACATACGACATAGTAAGAGATAGGTTAATGGAAGCTTTCCGAAACAACGCTACACGATATAACTTGAGGCGCAAGCACGTAGAGTTCAAAATAGGTGAAACGATTTGGGCCAAAAACCACCAGCAGTCAAGAAAAATTGACTTTTTCTCAAGTAAGCTGGCACCACGGTACATAAAGTGCACAATAGTGTCAAAAAAGTCACCTGTCGCTTATGAGATTATGGATGAGAACGGAGTTAATAAAGGTTTATTCCATATTAAAGACTTAGCCCGGAATTGATAGCCGAAATCGGAAGTAAAAATAGTAATAAACACCCTGTGGTCGCTGAGCAAGGGAGGAGAACGCATCTGTTCAGAGGTAAAAATTAAATTTAAAATAAAAAAGCAATAAGGAACAGGGTAAGAAAGTCAAACAGCCATAAAGAAAGACCAAACGATAGTAACAAGTAAATGAGTAAATTATAAAATAAAAAATCCCCTTAAAAACCCAAAATATAAATTAAATATAAATCCCAGATTAGTACCCAAAAACTTTATAAAAATTACATATCGAAGAACCACAGCAAATTAAAAACGGTCAACTGCGCATATATTTTTATAAAAATAAATTATATATAATTTATTTTTATAAAAATAAATATTATCCAACCTGGCTAAAAACCGGTTGGACTCCTTTAAATTTTTTAATAGCAACATATTGTTCATTTTTTCTATATTACATATAACCATATTTTTTTCTCGACCGATTCCCTTAGCAAGAGCGCTTGCGGATAAGCTAAAATAGCAGCCTACGAAGCGAAGTCATTCTTTACCTAAACTATTTTTTATCAGTACCATATTTTGCGTACAATTTATTTATATATTGAGAAAGGTTCGGTGGTATTAGCCTTTCTATAAAATAGAAAAACACCGGGAAGTCCAAGTAAAATGTTACAATTCCGCTTGCTTCCATTTGATGATCTAGATAGGGAGATATTTTTTATATTTTTCGCACGGAATGCAGTCGACAGGCCTAATTAGCGAACAGGAACCATCGTAAGCATAAACCGTCGCTGAACATTTAATTAGCTACAGAAAAACTTCGTTTCACCCTAACCAAGGTTAGGGCCCGATGGACATTGTCCATTACCATGAACTCCCAATAGGCATTCGCAAGAAATTTTTATTTAAATAAGCTCCTGAGTTTGTCCATTCGAACCCTAGAAAACTATAAACGAACCAGAATTAGCCGTATCAACCGATTCGTTCCATTATTAAGTATAATAATTAAAATATAATCCACCATGACAAAGGTAATAAATAGGTACGAGACATTCCGTTTTAGAATGAATGAAAGAATGAAAGGAAATCGATGGATGTCGAAGTAAGAAAGTTGTATGAATACGATGCGAAAGGAAAACTCAATGACAAAAACCGAAAATATTAATCTCACACAGTCAAAATTTTTTTTCCAACTTAACAAATGGTAGATACAGCAGAAACTCTGTGCTCAAAGGAACTCACCATTCCAAGTTAAATACTTTCTTTCAACAAGTAAAACAGATGCAGGTAGATCCTAGCCAACTCTTGGAAGAGAAATTATCCTAACTAAACCAACAAGGGCATAGACCGGGATGTCTTCAAACTCCAGAACCAGCGTAACGACATTAAAAGCGTATACAGCTGCCACTCTCACTCCCAGTTAAATTACAGGTTCTTCAAATATTTAATTTATATTATAATCATATACCATACGATCATGTAAAAAAAATCTTTATCTTTATATTAACGGCACTTCGAGAGGGAAGACACAGGAAAATTCGAGAATTAAAATCACGATTTCCCAAAGTTCATCCAATACGAGAAGCAGTCCGATTAAAAACAGTCCGATATCAGGCAACACTTCTTTTTTCTTACAGTTTTATTTATTATTATATTGATTTATTCATTTATATTACAACGACATTATTCTCCAGAGACGCCATATTTTTCCTACTTTATTGATAAATACTTTATTATATATATTTATAGCTCACAATCGGTGAGCAAGGTACTAGCGATTGCTAGCGTTTGTATCATATTATATTATATATGGGTACTAATCGAATATCATTCTATTCCCTGATGATGCAGATCGTTGTGATTCCCGGAATAACCTCTACTATGTATTTTTTTTGTTCTTTACAGCATCCTAACGGTTACTATTTTCTTACCGATTACTGAAGTCTTTTTACTATTTTTATTTTTACTATTCAACAAATAACCGTTCACCCCATACTCCGTTCAATCAAATATTGAACAATCTCAAGCTCATTACAAAACTTTTCATAACCACCAAAGGTTCATTTATTGTTTTTAAAATCAGGAATTACAGGCAGGCGTAGACAAGTTTAACCATAAGATACATGTTCATTTTCTTCATTTATATTATTTTTCTCAAAATTCCTTCATTTTAGGAAAATTTTCTATATATATAGCCCGACCACTTGCAAAGCAAAAAAAAATAATTCTTTTCTCTATATATAATTGCATTATGTCATATCTATACGAGTTTTACTCAAAATTTTCATTGTTTCACATTGCTATAAAGAGAATATTTGCTAATAACGACAGAAATAAGCCTAAGTAAGTCTTAATACATTTGAAATATTAAGAATAATAAAAAAAGAACACTTAACAAAGGTTTGAACATTCTGCCTTCCGTCTTCCCCAAATCCTCCAAAGTATGCGACCTCAATATAAATAGTGATGCTGCGTAAAAATGCTATTCCAGACATTATACCACGTTAAGTGCTGTACCTCCAACGAGTCTACCACCAACGCTGGAAACCAAGACTGCAGCGACGCCAACAGGCCTCCCAGTCAAAACCGAACGTGACAACAAACTCGGCGCAGACATGCAGCAACGTCAGTGCGATGGGTCTGAGATAAGCGCCGCTAGGCCACTCCCCATTCGCACGACGTAGCGCATGAAGGCGTTCTCACGACGGAGTTGCTGCCAGTAACGTGCAACCTCAGCGTGAGACGCGGCGTGCAGTACATTGCAGTCTACCCAGGGGCAGCAATCGCGACGGCCACTGCCGTCCCCCGTTGCGAGCCCAGCGGCAGACGAGCATACCGACCTGCCGGCAGCCTGCGAGCGCAGCCGCCCGCACTGCGAGGGCCACTGGTCTACGCTCCGCGGCTACGTCACCACAACCCGGTATCGTCAGGTAACGAGCAAGTATCGTTCCACACTAGTAGCTGAAAGACTATTCAAATAGCGCAACACTTTTGTGGAGTACAAACGGAAATCGTGAAAGTAAAGTTAATTAGTGAAGAACTAATACCAATTAGCATCGAAGCAACGAAATTCCGAAACTTTAGTGATATAGACGCTAATCCTGAATACGACCTAAACTCTCAGGAGTAGAAAGTGCCAATTAACGACAGTGACAGAGACACAAAATCAGATTGTACTTTCACTCGGAGAGCAAAACTTCGTCAAACATTAACACCTTCCCTTACCGTAAGGACAAATAATTGATCACTCGTTGTTTTCTCCTTATTGTTCAAGGAACGGACCCAAAGCGCCTCGATGCCCATGCCAGGGTAATCTTGAGGCGAAGCGACAAGCAACCGATCAGCGCAGCACCACTACTAAGAAGAGCATCGATACTCGGTAGAAAGAGGAAGAACAGGAAGAAGTTACAGAAAACCCCAACGGAAAACGTTATCCGACGGACGTTAAAACCATAACCTTAGAGACTGTTAAGACCAAAGTGTAGTTCATATCTTTCTTTATTATTTTTATTATTCCATTTCGTATAAAGTAACTTGGCAGAAATCAAAACGTCATTAATTAAAAATATTTCTAGGAAATTCTATTTAAATTCTATTTCGGTATGTTTAAAATTAAGTTTAAATTAGAAAATGTTAAATGTTACGACTCATAAGAGGTCAACTTAACGTTATTTTTTTCACGACGTCTTCACGATATTATTTTTTTTCACTTATACTGTATTACCGTTTCCGAGAAAATTAATCTCAACGCCCATCAGGCAAATCGCAGAATCTTCATCTGCATTTAAATCATGTAATAATTATTTTCAATTTCCTAGACAGTAATGTTACCAGCTAAGTGCGTTATTTTAGTAAATAATTTAAGTTAAGTAAGTTTAGAGTTTCGGCTCAGTTGCGAACGCACAAAGTAGATACCGTCATATGTTTACATAGATACATACTGTTATGTTTTTTTTTTTGTTTATCATTATGATATTTTTGTTCATCGCTCTATGCGACATAGCCTTAAGGCATTATATTTCTGAATATTGTTAAAATAAGTTAAAATGTACTTGATAGATTCCTCGTATTAGGCAGGAAACATTCCTAAACCATTTTTTGCTTGCACTTCATGCATTCTATTAGTATTTCTTCTAGACCAAAATTTTCTTTTTGAGTGTCAGGAGCCACTCCTTTATCCAACCTGGCGTGCAATGCCCAAGGTTCATTGCTTATTATTTTATAATTTAATAACTTTAATATTCGCCATTCACCGTGTTACGATAATGCGATAAGCAATTAACCGTACACGGCGAATCGGTCAACGACCCTCCCTATTGTTTTGATAATTCTCACGCACCGAATTTAACGGGCGATTTTAGACGGTCTCCCTTCTTGCACGGACCAGAGAGGAGAGCGGTCATCGAAGCGGCGGTCCGCGGCTTCCGGCCGCGGGCCGGCTGGTCACTATTCAGCCATATCTCAATGAGAAAGCATTATTCATTAATCAGTAGTAAAATCAGTGTAAATACTTTTAACTAGCAGCAGTGGTCGCTGGCATCTTTCTACATCTCCCATTACCCAGGCAAGTGTGAACAAACGTATGTTAAGGTCGTTCTTTCCACGCGCTCTGCGCAGCCACGTTTTCCAAATTTCTAGTATGCCATAATAATATTCAGATCCTCACTTAAACGCCTAAGCCGTAATCCCGCGCCGCAGGCGCAAATTAGATTCCGTATATATATTTTTTCTTTTGCAAATGTTTGCGCCGACCGCCATTACGCGGCTCGGCAAAATCGGTCTCAATCACAGCGATCCGTACTCATTCCTTTCAAACGAACCCTCCTTTCCACTCCGCTCACCATTAACATTAGACGAGGGCCGTATTTTTAGAATCAGCACATTTGTAATATAACTTGTAAAAATATAACCCGGGACACGCGGTAAATTCCGTCCCGCAGGGATCCCGAGCGGCATACCCGCACGGATCCAAAAGTGTAACCTTTTCTTTCTTTATATTATAATATATTTTCATAATTTTAGCTACAGCGCTCACGCGCGCTGCAAAAGCGGTAAAAACCCATATTGTAGAACCGCCACGTTTTTTTTGGAATAAAACCTCATTTCACTTATAACTCTTTATTTTTCTTTCATCTTATTACCACGAAAACAGGGATAAAAAGGACATAAAATCAGGTGTTAATAAATTAAGAGAAGGCGGGGTTCCAGCCTGAGGAATTACATAGAATCAAAATATATATTTATTTCATTATTTAATATCTGGCGAAATTCGCATCTCGTCAAGGAAGAATTTATAAAATATAGCAGGGGTTTAGCAAGGTTCCGAACCGACGCGGAACGGGTCGATTATCGTTCACGCAGGCAGTGCGACAGACGGCCGTCAGAGGGCGTGAGCGTAGACGTCAGAACGTTGATACGCGGAGATTGACATCTTTCACAGGAACCAAGGAATATTGCTAAATTCGCGCTCAAGGGCACTCAGGAAGAGCCTCAGAGGTAATTAACAAGTTTAGTGGCCATTTATATAAGTATAAAACACACGGGCGGAGACCCTCGTCCTTGCCAGATCCCTATATCCCCACCTTAAGAAGCGGTGTTTCTTTCAATCCTCCCAAAGTAAAATCAATGTCGTCCGCTCCCCGGAGTGCTCTCGCGTCCGTAGGTCGATCCTTGCCCTGAGGATTTACTCCCCACGACCCGTTATTAAGGCTCGTCGGCTGAGTGCTGGGTTCCTCAAAGGATTGACTTGCATCCCCATTGCCAGCTGCGCTAGACGATGGCCAGTTGTGCTTGCAGTTTTGCATAGGCTCCGGCTGTTCCCCACGCACCGAAGGCCACTGGCGCCCAAAACCTCGATTCAAGAGGACTTACAAAATCAGTATTTCATCTTTCGTGTTCCTTCGGCCCGTGAGACAGCATCTTTTCCCATCCTGATGATGACGTTTAAATATTAAATAAACGGAGCTCATGACAAGTCCGGAGCTGGAAAAATGATATTTACCAATTGCGCTTCTTTGTGAACTAAAACTGAAATTAGTTCAATTTAACGAGATAGAGCAAAACGTTAATAAGCGGAATATGAGACAAACGATCGTCGATAAAAACTACCTGTCGAACTTACCTGTCGAGACTTTTGAGACAACTTTTAGAATGCCAAAATGAAGGTGTATACGAGTTTCCATCTTATTATCTCTTAATTTGTGTAAACAACACATTTGTTAGATTTAGAAATATTTAAAATTGATCACCTTCGTCAGTTCGCGAGTTACAAAAATACAGTTGGTATAACACAGCACAGCCAGAGACAGACCTTCTAGGTCTAGTTGGTTGTGCGATTTCGCCTCATTCGGATATGCTAGCATATTTATATCCATAGAGCTATGTTTTTCGCTATTATAATGTTTGTTCTTAATTATTCCTCATGTACAACAGTATGCATGTCCTTGTATTTTTTTGTTCTTGTACGTTATAAATAAATAAATAAATAAATAAATCTTCCTTCTTTTTTTTGCTTAATAAATGACTGCACTATTATTATTATTATTATTGTTATATACACTAGCAGCTTAATGCTGATGGGTGTATATCACATGCACTTGTTTTTAAACTTGTGACTGTTTTGCAGAAAAATGTCCAGTTTGTTTTTAAAGCTTTTGACGCATTCCAAGCATCCACTACACGATTTGTCAAAAAATATTTCCTAGGGTTCGATGTTGCAATTGTCTTATTTAGCTTCAACGAGTGTCCACGCAGTTGCTTTTGGTGTTCAGGGTATACATGCTCTCGAGGTTGGGCACACTGTAATAACCGTGAAGCATTTTGTAGCTTTCTATTAAGTTTCCTCGCTGCCTACGTTCCTCTAATGTTGTCACGCAAAGTTCTTTCAGTCGTACTTCGTATGGTTTGTTCCTCAGCGATAGCACCAACTTTGTTGCTCTTCTCTGAACTCTTTCCAGGTGCTCTATATCCTTCCGAAAGTAAAGATTCCATACCTGGTAGGAGTATTCGAGGAGCGGCGAATGTAGGTTTTATGAAAGGCTTGAGGAAAAGTTGACTGGTGATAGTGGAAAAAGCTTTTCTTATTAAATATAAAAGTGAGTTTGCTCTCTGAACTGTTTCTATTATGTGGGTTTCCCATTTGAGGTCCCAGGAGATAGTGATGCCGAGGTCTTTCTGGGTCATAACTGGCTGTACTTTTTTACCCTCAATCGTATATGCTAGCCGTGGATTTCGAGATCCGATATGTAGGACAATGCATTTATCTGCATTGAGATAAAGCAGCCATTCCTTGGTCCACTGCACTGTAGAGTTAGGGCTGTTGGATGTTCTGGTGAGCTATGAGTGGGTTTGCAAAAAACTTGGTGTCGTCGGCAAGTATCGCAAAATCTAATTCCATAATTTGTAATGATTTGAAAATCATCACATGAGCGCTTAGCAGCTCTAAGCTAAGCGCAAAATAGATTAATCGAATTTTAAAATTTAAATTGTACTTAAAAAGATCATAGTGACATCTAGCGATTTAATTAGGAACTAAAAGTGACAGATGAAAAAATGGCGGTTGCTAAACTATAGAGCGCAGTGCCATCGTCACATAAATAAAGAGTTTTGAGTAGTTTTTGAGAGTTAAGGACATCATTAGGGGCTTAAATATAGACAATCCGGAGAATTTGGCAAGAAATTAGCATATTTTGAGATTTTTACGAAAAATCGACGTAAAAATCAATAATTGACAAATAGACAATAGAAGCATGGTTATGGTCTTAAAAAAGTCGACCGACAGGTTTTTCAAAAAAATATAAAAGGGGTTCATTAAATAGTAGGAATTATGGGAGAATTTGATAGCAATATTTATAACGTAATTTGAAGAACATTTAATTTATTATTAAGAGAAATTGGAAAACATAATCGATATCGATGCAAGAAAGCAGAATCAATGAAGTCAAAAGAATTTATCACCAAATAATTGCCAGTCAAAATAAAATTTAATTGTTAAAATGAGGAAATTTAGAAACACTTAATTAAAATAGAGGAATTACTAGCTAAAAATACTATCAATAAATAAAATTGAAATAAAATAGTTGTATTATTTCGCTTTCGAAAACGGAAACGGAAACGGAAAAGCTTATAGAAAGTTTCTAGAACCTTCGAGAATATTCGAGTGGGCAGACGACGCTTCGAAAGCGGAAACGACGCGCAGAAAAGGCGGCAAAATCAAGTCAAAATACGACATTTCCCGCCGAATATGAAATATCCATTTTCTCATAATACCTAAAATAAATACTTAAAATCATATGTAGAATTAGAAGCACGAATTATCGTTAAGAAATTCGCTTGTTAGCAACGTGGCAGAGCGTTATTTAACAAAAAATAGGTAAATCAGATCGTTTAATGACTGATTAGTCAATAGTTATGGGTTAAATCAGTAAAAAAAGGTCACATCGATAGGGGTGTTGTATAAGGGATGGACGATTAGCTTCCGGCATTCATAAAAAATTTTCAGTCGGACGCATCGAACTTACGAAAGTTTACGGAAGAAAAAGTAGAAATCTGGTGCTCAGATGTGAGAAAAATAGTTGAGAATGAGGGCATCGGAATGCTATGAAGCATTTCGATGCCCAGTTAAATTAAATTCGTGTAATAAGTGCGCAGATCGCGTATAACAGAAACGCTTCATCACACTCGACATTGAGGCGATTTTACAAAAAGTGCTAACAAGCGAACAAATATTAAAAATCCAGTGCTAAAACAAGTGCAATCGAGAGAGCTATGCGAGTTGGCACAATAAAATCCAACTTTTTCAAATCAAAATTGAAGCACGAGATTTTGTCGTATTCCAATATACGAAAAATATATCGGAGCAGATGAATAAAAATGAATACGTCAGATTAGACTTCACAACTCGCGAACGTTGTGCGATGGTGTACACATAGCGGCAAAATAATGGAAAAACATTTAACAAGGATGCTGTGATGGTCTCATGGTAGCAGTTCGGTAGAGCGGTGATCACAGGATCTGTAATACAATTAACATTTGACGAGAATGCAGTGACGGCTTGGAATTGCAGTACGATAGTAAAGCGGCTGGGGGTTCTAAGAGACATTCGTCGTAGTGGTGGCAGATTTTTAGGAAGGCGACAACACATCGAAGATTGACGTTTAGTTATAAGTGCATAATTATGCAAGTGCAGCTGTAAATACGAGCAAGTATAGCCGAGAATCATTGTTGGCAAAGATGTACTAAAAATATGTAAGTTTATTTTTGCTGAAGCTGGCGATATTTAATTAGTTATTTAGGCTGAAGCTAGCACCCAATATTATCATTGTTGTATATTTTTTGGGGTTATAAATATACGAGTTTTTTGTGGTTTGTTTAGAAATTGTTAGAAATGTTAAGTAGTTGTAACGTAAAAGCGTGATTTATACGATTTTGCACGTTAACTAAAAACGATAGCACATAAGATCGCTTGTTGGTTCAGAGTCGTGGATATTATAACGAGATTGACATCTCGTAGGACTCATTAATTTGGAAGAGAGATAGCTTAGCTACTCCATTGATTTAGACACCAGCCATTATATAAATGTGCTCATAATTTTGAAACTAGTTAAGGAAACATTCGAATAATACAGAATGTTAGGTTAAATTTAAAGATAAGGAAATTTGTATATTGTACTAAAAAAATTTTACGACTGATCGATGGGGTTTCACAGATAAACGGGAAGGGAATAGTAATAATAGAAATAATAGAACGAAAACCATATGGACATCCAGTGGACTGGATGATAGCCAGGTCGTAGTTTTTATCGGGCATTAGCGACTGCGGTCATTTAAATTCATTTATATCACTGGAACGTCATCGACTAGTTTGACAGTATGTTAGGTTATATGTATTTTTAGTGTTGTATGTAAACATTACGATTCATGTTTCAATATAATTTAAATAATATTTAAATAAATAAGGGATTAGAATCTAATTGTCGAATTTCACGGCGGAGATTTAAACTCATGCATTATTATTATTAATATTATTTTTTTAACAATCGACTGAACGCAGCCATTGTTGTCATCGACAAATAATCGATCGAAAATAACTCAAAGAACAAATGGTAAATATTTTGGGGTGAATTAGGCGCTCATTATTATAAATATAATTCACAATAATAGTAAATTAAAATAGAAGAAATTATAATTTGAACTGTCTAATATATGCATTATGGTTTAATATATATGGATTATTAATTGGAGAAGATTTGTTTCATTGAGGAAGTAAATACAAAGAGAGAAATTATTAGGCAAGGTATTGGAAGCCTATCCCACTTGAAGGTAATATTATCACTATCGCTGATATGGTAGTGAAGTAAGTGGATTAAAAGTATAGCTTACCATTTTAAAGATAGAGAGTAAGTAAAAATCTTCTCTACAAATGACGTCCCAACGTGGTGGGCCAATAGACATTGAAGGTATATTAACATATCATATCGAGAAATAGATTTAAAATTATAACTCATAGAGAAAAATAGATATATATATATATATGTATATAAAAAAAAATCTTCACAAATGGAGCCCAACTGGTGAAGCTGAGTGAAGATTGATTCATAAAAATAGATTTAGATAAAATTATAACCCGAAAATAAATATATAGTAAGTATAAGAAAAAAATTTCTTTACAAATTGCTTTTAGGTCAGTCAGGAATATACCAAATGCAATAGAACCCAGCACCGAACCTTGGGAGACTCCACTGAGGACTTTATGTGGTTCAGAATGACATTCTCCAACTCTCACTGTGAACGCCCTACTAGTTAGATAGTCTTGCATCCACGCCAGTAGCTTTCCATGGATTCCGAAGTGTTCCATCTTGTGAGTCAGACGTTTTATAGGTACACGGTTAAATAGGGAACCAATTAAGTTCTTGCAGCTCATCCAGACGATGGAAGAAAAAACATAAATCCGAAATGAAAATAAATATTATATTTCAAATAATATCAATGCATCCTACGCATAGGTAATACAAAATAAAGACGTGGTGTATACGCTTAGAACCAAAAAAAATATACATTTCTCAATTTTGATTAACGACCTAAACTACAATCTACAAAAGGGTATATTGCTGTTAGAATTGAACCAATTCAATTCTGGAATTAGAAGGAAATTATAATACTTTTTTGTGGCGACCGATTGGAAGTTGCGGTTTATTTATTTTATTTATTTTTTGTTATTTATTTCAATAAGTTAGGTCTTTGCTAAGATTGATTGGACTATCAGCTGCTTCACTTGGCCTTCTTGGCCTCTTCTTCTAGTCATTGCTTCATGGATGCAGGCATTTCGGGTGGCGGCGGGCGCGGCATCCTCAGGTAAACCTGCAAAAAAAAGAGTATATTTTACGAGAGGCTAGCCTAAACTTCGGGGAATTTGAATGTCGCTTGCGAACCATTGGTGGTACGACCTGCCGCCGCTAGAATGTGGCTAACAGTACTCTTCGTGAATCAGTGTTCCAATGGCCGTGCGGATGAGTGGATGCATTGTTGAGTTTTGTGCGGTTGTGCAACATTGTATTTTAGTGTATCGGCCATTTTTCAAATGGCAGATTTTAAACAGCAAAGACCCTGCATCAAATTTTGCTTCAAGTTTAAATAAAAAACTGCTGTAGAAACCCATCGCATGCTCGTGGAAGCATTCGGTGAGGGTGCTATGTGAAAAAGTAAAAATAAAAATGTGGTGCAAACGATTCAAAGAGCGTTCAGGACGAAGAGTGTTCAGGAAGACCGTCAACAAGCACAACACCAGAAAACATCACAAAAGTGCGAGAGGCTATTATTGCAGATCGTAGACGAACAATCCATGATGCTTATGCAATTGTGCAAATCGTACAAAATAATCTGGTTGCAACTGGAAGTAAGGGTGCGAGTGTCGGCCCGCAGTAGCCTCCTCATACGGAAGGCTACCCTGGTTAAGACTATCGTGGCCGGTTGATCAGTTTCTCCTGGGTATTGCCTCCCGGCGCTACTGGGCGGTTTGCGCACCGTTCGGTGATGCCAATTGGTTGTGCACTCTTGACTAATTGCTGAAAGAGTCTGGAGATTATGGAAATATACTGTCTCCTAAGCGGTGGGGGTGGATTATAGTGGTGACCATTAGGCTATCAGATCCTGAATTCAGAACCGGGCAAAAGATATCTTTGGTTTGCAACAGTTCAAACTGAATCACCGCTGAATATACGGCAGGTAGAGCCGCGCAAGCGACTTCAGACATGTGACCAGTCGGGAGGTTGGAGGTATCCTGATTGTTAATTCCAGACGGAGATATCCTTCCAAAACCGGTAGTCAGGGGTCAGGGCTGCCCGTTTGTTACTTTTCCCAGTAGGTACCTCTCTTCTACGCTCATCCCATGGCCGAAAGAGCGATCACATATCGTTATACCAGCCTGGGGTCGACAAATTTTACATTGCAGCGCAGAACTATGCCTATTTCTCTTTTTTTTTTTAAATTGGCTTGTACCTTGACGGCGTCATAGATGAACCACTGCAGAGCTGTGAGCGTTCCAATCATCACGATCCTCGGCATGAGCCCCTTCCAAACGCCCGCAAAGCCCAGTTTGCCCACAATGGAGCCAACAGTGGCTGTGCTGTCCTGGTTCAGCTTAGACACGACGGTGTCGGCGGGGTGAGAGACGATGGCGCAGAACACGCCCGCAATGTAGTCGGCCGCAAACGTCACGATCAGCTGCTCGCCCTTCGAACACTGGTCGCGCGGCTTCGGCACCACATACCTAAAACACAGTATACCGAGTTAGAACAGTAGCTCACTTTTGAGCGGCAGGGCGATGCGGGGATAACGTGCAAGGGAAAGAGTCTGAAAGAGTCTGAGAAATCTGCTTCAGCGGAGTAGTGGACATATGCCAACCCTTAGGACTCTAGACGTTGCTGCACACACACAATATACACACACACACACATTTGTTTGTATATGCACGAATTCGGGGACTATTCCAGGTCCCCCAAATCCAAGGACCACCTCTTTCTAATGGTTTTATTTCAACTTTGAATTGACTAGCGTCATCTATTGGTCGACTTCAGAACGTCCATCTTGTCAGCACCTATTTACTCTCTTTATTTACTTACTTATGTAGGATATTGTGATTGGTATACAGATCCTATATCTGGGGACGACCCATCTTTAGGGACTGTCAGCAAATGCGGGTGTGACTGTACTAATCATACACTTACGGGTTGGTCCTCATATTCAGCCATAAAAAAACTTTTTAACGCCAATGTCCTTTAATTAGGATATCAGTATACTAAACTTGACACTCAAGTCCTTAAATTAGGTACTGCACTGACTAAAATACACTAAGTCCTTAAATTCGGGTCTATAAGTTAATTTTTTCACCGTTACGATGTCACACGGATTTACACGCGACAGGGTGCTTTCGTAAACATTTGTTCGTTCAGTTCTCGTCCTAACGTCGCGCGCGCCGGTTATTACTCGCTTTGATTTCAATCTTCTATCTGTGATCTGCGCGACGCACGTATCTTGATCGTCACTTTCTTACAGATTCACTCGGTAAGGCAATAATTGAAATAGCATAAAGGCTATAGCAAAGGGCTATAAAGCTTATAATTTTCCTTTTTTGTAATATATCGAGATGGAGTCATCATTAATGTAGTTACATATAATTTACATTATCAGCTATATAAACATGGAAAAACGAGCAGATTCTCCATGTAAGCAGAATGCGGAATGTCATCGAAAATAGTAAGATTTTAATAATATTATTATGGTTATTACTAATAATAAATTTGGTGCATCTTTTTTGAGTGCCTACTAGGTATGTCCATTTTACTTTCCTGGCAACGAACGTATTGTAGACGCACTTATGTGTGTGTTTCTGTCTGTGTGTGTTCCTTCACAATAGCGCCGAAACGCTTCATCCGACTGAACTGAAAATCTTGTGATGACGTATCGTTTTTTTTTATGTTTTCGTTAATATAGTTGATGTAAAGCCTATTTTTAAAAGAAAAAAGCTTCATATAATTAGCCACCGTATTTTGCAACTATTTTTTCATTTTGTATAGCTGATAGATCCCATATATTTCTTTCTTTTTTAGGATTATACCAACGCTTAGACGATGACAAGTCAGAATCGGATATTTCAGAAAACACATCAATCCAAAAACCGATTATAATAAGACCGAAATGTCGAGGGAAATCTACTAAGAATATTCAACAGGATCTTACCGAATCATTTGACAGCGGTAGTGATTATATACCCAGTTCGAGTGATTGCGATAGCGACTACTTTAGCAAATTTGTTGGGGTAAAAATAAAACGACATGTTGGGGTAAAATTGACAAAAAACAATATGAGTAATACAATTAAAAATCATAAGAGAAAGATAATAAATATTTCAGTGTAAATACCCAAAGAAAAGGCGAGGAGAGAAAGGAAAAAGAAATCGAATGCACTAAGTTGACAATTGTCAACACAGAAGTTGGAAATGCAAAACATAATAAAGGCAAAATGGCATTAAAGACCATGACATCGAATTATGATATTATTCAAAATAAAGCGGAATCGACGATATCCAAACCGCACTATGTAGAAATGAGAGGATTAATTACAGAAAATACCCCTTTTTTAAGAAAACTATAGATCAAATAAAGAAAACTTTGAAAATAACTGTGATAGTACGGACGTAAAAGAACAAATAGTTCATCAAATGCCAAAAGAAGCGAAGGCTCCTGAAAAAAGCATGCACGTTTATTTTGTAAGAAGTTAGTTGTTATATTACCTAGGCACTTTGAGACTGCGCATGTCAATGAGACTGAAGTTGCTGGTTATCCCTTTACCACTAATAAAGGATCGAAAGAACGAAAAAATAAAATTGAAAGATTACGCCAACTGGGAAACGATGCACATAATGCTCATGTCGTTGAAACCGGCTGCGGTGGTTTGATATCGAAGAAAAGATCACGAAAGCAACGAGACGTAAAGTCATTTGCTCCATGTAAATGTTGTATGGGGTTGTATCTTAAGAAAGATCTATATCTTCATTTTCGTCGGTGCAACCGTGGTCTGTCAGGACAACCGTCCAAATGCTCAGGCATATTTACTAAGTCACTGTGCCGCTGAAGAGTTGAAGCAAGAAATACTTTCTTTCATAGTTCAAGACAAAATTTTCCATACTATCAGAAACGACCAAATTATTTTAAAATTAGGGTCAGAAATTAATTTTCGACACAGAAACCATCCTCACTTGGGCATATGTCTCTCAAAGAATGCGACAGCTTGGACGACGAATACTTACTGCAAGAGATATAGACAGTAATATTAACGATTTAAATAGTTTGAATAACCTAAAGCAATTTGATTTATTTATAGCAGCTGTTCAAAAGATTTCACACTACGACAATCGAACAAACACTTATGGGATCCCATCTCTGGCATCAAGGCTTAGAAGCTGTATTAAAATATGCGCTCATATTTTAAAGTCACATACAATAATAAATGGAGTTATCAATAGGAGAAATGAATTAACAGATTTTATCGACCTAGTAGATATGAATTTCACTACACCAGCGGTCGGCAACCGGCGGCCCGCCGGCTGCGTGCGGCCCGTGGACTATCTCGGTGCGGCCCGCAAGCCTGAGGTCCGTAAGAAAAAAACCAAAGCAAAAGGCCATATAAATTCTCTAGAATTTATACGGCCATGCTGCTGGGCCATGAGAGTATTCTTGAAAGTTCGCTCTTACGCGGGGTGATAAAAATTTACCTATTTCATTTCCTAAGAACTGTTTATCAAGACTGTGATGTTATGTATTGTTTCTACCGAAAATAAAGATTTGCAGTATTCAATTCTTAGCAATTTCTTTCGCGATTATTCGCCGCATCTTGCCATCGGCGGCGGCGCGGCGGCTCCCTTGAGACAATAGGCGGCGGCACTCTTTGATTAGACGCAGGTGTGCGGCGGTGAAAAAATTCAAAGCGGCCGGCTTTAGTTAAAATCACACCCGCGCGCAGCTCTCGCCTCATTCCGTTGTGTAACTTCGCCGGGAAATCACGTCTCATCTGGTTGCCAGCTACGCGTTTCGTTTCACCTTTCTTCCCTTCGCTGATAGCTTACGAACGACGTATGAGGTAAGTAAGTTGTATGCACTCGCGAGCAATTTGTTATATTTTATTTACTGCTTGTTTATGTGAACCTTCAGATTGATGGGCAAATATTATAAGGACAGGGATAGTACTAGACATGACATGAAGATAGTAACATAGCGAGCATTTTTTATTATAACTGGAAGAAGCAATATTTATTATAACTGGAACAAATTTATTTTTAATTTTACACCGAATTTAAATTTCTTCATTATTGTTACAGAATAATTACATAAACATGGCTTCAAGAAAAAGGAAGCTAGAAGAAGAAAAAAGAGTTTTTAACGAATTATGGACAGAATTATACTTTTTTATCGAGTTTAAAGGAAAACCGTTATGCTTGATTTGTCAAAAGAGTATTTCTGTAGTAAAGGAATATAACCTGAAGCGACATTACGACACTGAACACAAAACTAAATTTGACTGTCTTGAAGGAGAAATATGAAAAAGTAAAATTTCCACTTTGAAATCGTCATTAAAAAATCAACAAAACATATTTAAGGTTGTGGCCGACAACAGCGAATCGAATGTTCGTGCCAGCTACAGGGTAGCAGAGATTCTAGCAAAAAGTGGACGTCCGTTTACCGATAGTGAATTAGTAAAAGAGTGTGTCTTAGCTATCGCAGAAGAAATATGCCCAGAGCAGAAAAAGATGTTTGAAAGTCTTAGTCTCTCTGCCAGAACTTGCACCCGACGTACCGAAGACTTGGGTGCTAATTTGTGTGAACAACTCAGGGATAAGGCGCAGTCTTTTGACTGCTTCTCTTTAGCGATGGATGAAAGTACGGACGTGTCGGATACAGCACAGCTACTCATATTTGTACGCGGCATCGACGAAAACTTTACTGTTTACGAAGAGCTTGTGAAAATGTGCAGTTTGAAAGGTACAACTACGGGAGAAGATTTATATCACCATTTGGAACAAGCTCTGGATTCACTGCAATTAAGCTGGGAAAAGTTAACAAGTGTCACTACCGATGGAGGCAAGAACATGAGCGGTCAAAACAAAGGTGTTGTTGGGAGAATCATTAGCAAAGTGAAAGATTCTGGATCTACTGTGCCATTGATTTTTCACTGTATTGTCCATCAAGAGGCATTGTGCTCCAAGGTTATATCCTGGAAAGAAATAATGGATACTGTAACATCCACTGTTAATTTTATAAGAAGAAATGGGCTCACACACCGTCAGTTCCAAAAGTTTTTGGAAGATCTGGAAGCTGATCATGGTGACGTGGTTTACTACTGTGAAGTGAGGTGGCTTAGTCGAGGTGCCGTTTTGGAACGGTTTTTTAATTTGAGGAAAGAAATTGGCAACTTCATGGAGATGAAAGGAAAGCCAGTGGAAGAGCTTACTAACAAACAGTGGATTATCGATCTTGGTTTTTTGACTGATTTGACTATGGAACTGAATCAGCTCAACAAACGCTTGCAGGGAAAAAATAAATTGATTTGCGATATGTATTCAGATGTAAAGTCATTTGAGATGAAACTGAAACTGTTTAACAAGCATATTGATGAAAAAAAGCTTGACCATTTTCCTAATTGCAAGAAAGCCGTGGAAGAAGCTGGAGATAATTTTGAGTGGCAAAATATTACAATGAGAAACGCATTAAACCCCTCAAGCACGTAACATCCATTTGGGGACATGTATGGCGGCCGCCTAACAATCCGTAACATCCGATTTTGGATATCGCGCTCGCCGCTGCGAAAAATGCAATTTACGATTCGAATCGTCGTACTTTAATGCTTTCTGACCGCGGGACGACATGGCCAAATAATCTTTCATTCGCCGGCCAACGACGATAACATCGACCGCCGATTTAAAAACTCAGCATTAGACGTCAAAACAGCATTGTCGATGGGCCACCCCGCGGCGGCGTATAGTTCCGCGACGTGTTTGTTTTGTGAAGTGTTTTGTGTATATAAGTGCAGTGTATACCGGATAAAAGTAAGTAATTTCCCTTTTAAAGTAGTTTAGCCATTAGGATTATTCAATTTCCACAATCCATTTGCTGTTTTTCACGAATTTTCGAAGAAAACACTTTGTCAACAACACACGGCTCGCGAAAAAATGGCCGTTTTTATTTTGTAATGTTTGTGAAATATCCCTATATATCGCGAAACATGACGTAATGTCGCTTTAATTTACTAATAAAATAGGTATTGCTTCATTTACATCCTAAGTTATCACATAATTAGGCGTATTTTGAATATTATATGTTGTTTTTCTAATATGGCTCGCGAAAATGAAACTTGTTTTGATAATTACTATGAGAGAAAAAAGTGCGATTTTCCATAGTTTTTCGATGAAATGTGACTCTTTGGAGTATAGTAATTAGTTATTAGACATATAATAAGTCTATGATAAGACAATATAATTGAAAAAATCTAACGAATTTTATATTATGGGCATTCAAAGTTTATTATTAGGTTCGAACGCGGAAACTCTCAAAACTTTAGATTTTTCTATAATATCAGACAAAGGTCAAAGTTCTGGTGTGATTTCTAAGAAGAAGTGATGTAGTAATAAAGTTATTTTGAAAGAATTTCATATAAAAAAATACCATAAGTAGTCACAAATTAAAAATTAAAAAAAATTTTTTTTACGAGAATAAATAAAATTTTTCTTGGCTGAATAAATAAATATTTTTTCCGTATTTTTGTATGCAAATAAGTAAAAAAAAAATATCGTTTTGGTAAAGCATTTAATAAAGAACATAACTGTATTTACAATTTTTGATATTTACAAAAACTGTATTTACAAAAAAATCGAAATGATTTTATAGGCGAGTTTTTTTCAGTTTGCCAATTTTGTAATATTTATTCATTATTATCTTAATTGTTTTACGAGATAAGGTTATAATGTTTTATATGTCAAATTTCAATGCGATCATTTTTCTCTTTATCTTTTTTTATTCCGTTTAGTGGTTTATAAGTTATGATCGTTTTTCTCAAGGCCATTGACTCGCGTCGATTTTTTGCGCGCGAATATGTCGCGCGCAAAAGTGATAGGTGTTTTTACCTCGCAACGTGAGGGGTTAAGGCGTCAGACCTGCCGTGCAAAATATGATATTTGACTTCGGCAGGGCCAGCGGTGTGTGGGTACGGCGGGCCGCGGGGGGTTCGCGCGAGCTCGGGGTCGATTTTGACATGAAAGATGCTCTACTAAATAAATGTATTTATGTATTTACTCATCTTTGGATATTTTATACGGGATTTTTTTTCAGAATTTATAAATGGGTATTCGATTTTAAGCTATTTAGAGCTCATATGAACAAGTTAGCCAGAGCTAAACAACTCAACAATTAATCACATTCTAGTTCCTGTCGGGATTAGAATATGACTGGTAGCTGAGACTGTTATCCCAGGCTAATATTTTCGTGGTAATTATTTTTATGATCTGTAATTCAAGGATCTATGATTTTATGACGTAAGTAAAAGATCAGAACAAAATCTTTCATATTTATTTATTAGGAAAACCAAAAAATATACTCATGAGTCACAAATATCAAACAAGTAATTTATATACTAGTAGACAAGTATTTTATATACTAGCAAATGCTTATAGGATAATTTTTGGCTAAGTAGGCGGATTATTAACTTTCCTTTTATCAGCTTTCTTCTGCATGTCTTCAATTATTTAGGTGGGCTATTTTACTGGCATGGAGTGATCAAACCGCGAGTCGATAAATACGGGTAACAAAACAGTTTACATAAAATTATGTCAACGGACAAATCATATTTGTTTTCCAGAACGCTACGTCTTTTTTTAAAATATATTTAACTTTCATAGAATGCTCTTCTCCAGTCCACACAGCAAATAGGCACACATCTATTTCAGTAACGTTTACCTGACATTGAATTTAGTAATAAAAAACATGGTTTTTATTTATTATAAAAGTGTTGTATTTTATATCAAATTTCCAAACTTTTATTTTATGGTTATTGATTGCATCTTCAGGATTTATACCTATTGCTGAAAATGGAAACTTGACTTCTACTAGTCCAGTTTTGCCAACTTATGTTTTATAAAGACTATCAGGGCTTGCTCCTAAGTGTGGAATTGTTTTGTGGATGTACAGTCCACAGCGCTCAATTGTTACTTTTTCTTGCAGACCTAATTGACTAAATGCTTTTTTTCCATTATCTGGTCTATGAATAAATGACGCAATATTTTAAATGTTTCGCGGTTTAACAATAGAATTTACTAGAGGTGCACAACTTATATTATATTTTTATTTACATATCTCTCAAAATATAGATGCTGTCAACCTTCTTTGTCTGCTCTATCCATTCTTGGCTACAACTTTGTTGATTTCATTCTTTTGTTGATCAGAAAGTTTCATTTATCTTTGAGCCTTCTGACCATAATCGGGACCATTTTTATTACTGTGATATTTTTTACGAAACGTTCTTTTGTATATTTTTCTTTTTGATTTTTGTATGTCACACTTGTTTGTTAATTTTCCAGTAGGTTTATTAGATATGACTTACTGGATTCGATGAATAGGTTTTTTGGAATTAAAGGAAATTGCAGCAGCTGAGCATCTTTCTTGGTAATAATTTCGCGGTGTATAATTTATTGTTTTCCTTCAGTGTATTTAGCAATTGCAGAATTAAAAGTTTCAGCAAGGTTACTATCTACATCAAAATCAAGCCTTTTTGCGTTTGAAGCCAGAAAGGAAATAATGTGGCTCCTTTTTTCCAAAGCATCATGTCATTTAAGTCTACTGCTGTGTTTTGTATAGTCTGTCAGTCGCAGGACATTTTGAGTGAAAGCTAAATACGTGGTTTAATGAGTTTAAAATATCAATACGAAGTCTAATCATTTTTTGACGTAGTGAACTGTCTTCGTATTTTTTTCATTATATAGAACGTACCGTGTATCTTAGCAATTTTATTACTTTGGAATCGGTCAGGAGTTTCCTCTGTGGAATTGGAATATGTGTGTCTCCGTATTTTCAGTGTATACTGGTGCTTCTAAAACTCTTTCAGTTTGAAAGCAATTGACTACAAATGACGCGCGTGGATCGGTTTCTGTGTTACTAATATCTAATAATGGCTGGCGAGATTCCTCAGTTGATCTGTAAAATTACCAAATTTTGGCTAAAACACAATTATAAAATAATAGAATAAATATTATAAAAACAAGCTTTTACTTTAAAATTAAAAATATATAAATATATATATATATATATATATATATATATATATAT
This sequence comes from Micropterix aruncella, assembly GCA_944548615.1. Classification (NCBI taxonomy): domain Eukaryota; kingdom Metazoa; phylum Arthropoda; class Insecta; order Lepidoptera; family Micropterigidae; genus Micropterix; species Micropterix aruncella. The sequence continues at coordinate 14,229,191 of OX155974.1, read as the reverse complement.
ATATATATATATATATATATATATATATATATATATATATATATATATATATATATATATATATATATATATATATATATATATATATATATATATATATATATATATATATATATATATATATATATATATATATATATATATATATATATATATATATATATTTATATATATATATATATATATATATATATATATATATATATATATATATATATATATATATATATATATAAATCTAAGTTTTATCCCCAATAAATAAAATACAAACGGAGCTGCCATGGAATTCACCGACCAAAAATCGGGCCCATCATATATAATTATTACACTTCTGGGAGGTGAAGGGTGGATTCCGGACTTACGACCGGCGGTGGTAGGTTTAGGACAGCTGTCTTGCCACATGTGAGCGTTCACCTTACCACCCATTCACTCCCCCTTCGAAGCCATAGAATTTTAGATGCAGAAATCGCGGTTTTAGATAATTTTTCTAGAAAGGAGTTGATTATTTTCCTGGAGAGACCAAGATCTTTAAAAAGGTGAAACAAAGATTTAGCTGGCAGGCCACGAGCGCCTACTTCCACCGCGTGAAGGTGAACAGTGAAGCCGTTCCGGGTGACGGCATTTGCGAGGTCATGGTATTTAATTAATTTGTACTCGTGGTCTTTTGGATATTTGATTCCCATGGAACAGTTAACTCTACGATAAGGACCATCTTCCGAGATACAGAGTAAAGAGTTATATCTGGACGCAGGGCTGTGCATCGGAGACTTTCAGGGAATTTGTACTGCTTAGAGACCGAATCGACCTCCATAATCCAATCTGAAGCTTTCTCGATTATTGAGAAAGGTTTTGCAGTGAGATGTTTTTTGCCTTTAGAGCCAACCCGCACAAACTGTATTGGGGGTTTGGAGGATACTGTCAAACCCTTGTTGGCACGAGCCACTGAGAGGCTAAGTACCTCGCGAATAACAGCAAGGACTTTGTCGTGGCGGTAAGTGTACCGTCCTTGATCCAAGGCCACCTTGCAGCCAGCTAGAATATGTCTAGCTGTGCAAGGGGTGTTGCTACAAAGGGGACATGAACTATCCTCGGCATAGCTCCAACGAGCGAGGTTACTGGGGTCTGGAAGTGTATGCTGAAAGGCATTTAAATAAAATTTCAGCATCTCTGGCGTCCAGTCATACAACATTACTTTCCAGTGCATTGGAGGAGGAATGCAAAGTCTCCAATTGTTGTCCAATCATTCTGGCATTGAAGGCCAATAGCGTGAGCCATACTATTGCTGTCGTAATCTCCCCGCAAGAGAGACTTCTTCAGGTCCACATCGCTCATGGTTGTACTGCCATACCCCAGACCAGTGCCATTCTGGCTGATTCCAGTAAGGAACTTTTTGTTTAAGTCAACGCGGGCTTGTAGATCATTTGACTCACTACTTACGGCCACTTACTACGTGCTTCGATATTGCCGGATCCTTGGAATTACTTAGAATCGAATTTTTGGTTATTCTTGAGTTGGCGTAGAGCAGAGAGGGCAGTTTTAGAGCTAGCCCAAAATTGTGTTTGGACCTGAAGAGAGTCGAGGGGTCAGCTGTTTTGGCTAAGGACAAGCAGGATTTTAAACTAGCTGTCACCAGTGCATCCAGACGAGACAGTTGGGTTTTGGTGAAATCGTAAATAAGAAAGGGCCATGACAAATATGAAGTTAGATAGTTGTCATAGATCCAAGCCTTACGAGGGCCAGAAATTAGCAGTGCATCTATCTTTTCCAGGCAACTACTGAAATGTTCTATAACATGATCGCCAGAAAGGTCTTTTCCCTGGCAGGTGATTTTCCTGCCAAGAAATTTGAAGTGGTTATTTGGGTCTATAAGGGAGATAATAGAGCCCTTATAGACCAATTTTGGGTTCTTGGAAAGCGACTGTGCGATGGACGCCGACGTAGCTGTTTGAGGTCGCGTTTACGGTCGCGTCTGCAGTTGCGTTAGCGTTTGCGGACCGTTGAGGAGTTCCCTCTTTGGGAGCCAATCCAGGGTTTATCAGCCATGTCATGGTGGAACATGGAAGGGGCTATCATAATTCAATGGTATACAAAATTTTGAGTCTCTGCTGTTGACCGTTGAGGAGTTCCCTAATCGGGAGCCAACCCAGGGTACATCAGCCATGTCATGGTGGAACTTGGAAGGAGCTATCACAATTGAATGCGTATACAACATTTTGGGTCTCTGCTGTTGACCATTGAGGAGTTCCCTCTTTGGGAGCCAATCCAGGGTTTATCAGCCATGTCATGGTGGAACATGGATGGGGCTATCATAATTCAATGAGTATACAAAATTTTGAGTCTCTGCTGTTGACCGTTGAGGAGTTCCCTCATCGGGAGCCACCCCAGGGTATATCAGCCATGTCATGGTGGAACTTGGAAGGAGCTATCACAATTGAATGCGTATACAACATTTTGGGTCTCTGCTGTTGACCGTTGAGGAGTTCCCTCTTTGGGAGCTAATCCAGGGTTTATCAGCCATGTCATGGTGGAACATGGAAGGGGCTATCATAATTCAATGGTATACAAAATTTTGAGTCTCTGCTGTTGACCGTAGAGGAGTTCCCTCATCGGGAGCCAACCCAGGGTACATCAGCCATGTCATGGTGGAATTTGGAAGGAGCTATCACAATTGAATGCGTATACAACATTTTGGGTCTCTGCTGTTGACCGTTGAGGAGTTCCCTCTTTGGGAGCCAATCCAGGGTTTATCAGCCATGTCATGGTGGAAGATGGAAGGGGCTATCATAATTCAATGGTATACAAAATTTTGAGTCTCTGCTGTTGACCGTTGAGGAGTTCCCTCATCGGGAGCCAACCCAGGGTACATCAGCCATGTCATGGTGGAATTTGGAAGGAGCTATCACAATTGAATGCGTATACAACATTTTGGGTCTCTGCTGTTGACCGTTGAGGAGTTCCCTCTTTGGGAGCCAATCCAGGGTTTATCAGCCATGTCATGGTGGAACATGGAAGGGGCTATCATAATTCAATGAGTATACAAAATTTTGAGTCTCTGCTGTGTACCGTTGAGGAGTTCCCTCATCGGGAGCCAACCCAGGGTACATCAGCCATGTCATGGTGGAACTTGGAAGGAGCTATCACAATTGAATGCGTATACAACATTTTGGGTCTCTGCTGTTGACCGTTGAGGAGTTCCCTCTTTGGGAGCCAATCCAGGGTTTATCAGCCATGTCATGGTGGAACATGGAAGGGGCTATCATAATTCAATGAGTATACAAAATTTTGAGTCTCTGCTGTTGACCGTTGAGGAGTTCCCTCATCGGGAGCCAACCCAGGGTACATCAGCCATGTCATGGTGGAACTTGGAAGGAGCTATCACAATTGAATGCATATACAACATTTTGGGTCTCTGCTGTTGACCGTTGAGGAGTTCCCTCTTTGGGAGCCAATCCAGGGTTTATCAGCCATGTCATGGTGGAACATGGAAGGGGCTATCATAATTCAATGGTATACAAAACTTTGAGTCTCTGCTGTTGACCGTTGAGGAGTTCCCTCATCGGGAGCCAACCCAGGGTACATCAGCCATGTCATGGTGGAACTTGGAAGGAGCTATCACAATTGAATGCGCATACAACATTTTGGGACTCTGCTGTTGACCGTTGAGGAGTTCCCTCTTTGGGAGCCAATCCAGGGTTTATCAGCCATGTCATGGTGGAACATGGAAGGGGCTATCATAATTCAATGGGTATACAAAATTTTGAGTCTCTGCTGTTGACCGTTGAGGAGTTCCCTCATCGGGAGCCAACCTAGGGTACATCAGCCATGTCATGGTGGAACTTGGAAGGAGCTATCACAATTGAATGCGTATACAACATTTTGGGTCTCTGCTGTTGACCGTTGAGGAGTTCCCTCTTTGGGAGCCAATCCAGGGTTTATCAGCCATGTCATGGTGGAACATGGAAGGGGCTATCATAATTCAATGGTATACAAAATTTTGAGTCTCTGCTGTTGACCGTTGAGGAGTTCCCTCATCGGGAGCCAACCCAGGGTACATCAGCCATGTCATGGTGGAACTTGGAAGGAGCTATCACAATTGAATGCGTATACAACATTTTGGGTCTCTGCTGTTGACCGTTGAGGAGTTCCCTCTTTGGGAGCCAATCCAGGGTTTATCAGCCATGTCATGGTGGAAATATACTTACCCTTGCATCCTATTTACTTTCATTAGTTTAACATTTGACTTCAATTTCCTTTTTTTGTACAAGGATAGTTTTTTCTTTTATAATCCATCTCTTACACCATATTGTCCAACTAATCAAATTACAAAATAAAATATTATAATATTTATAAGTAGAGTAAGCTTTGACTATGCGTTAACTCTGTCGATATAATCTAATGAATCTGTGTGTGAGGGAGAATAACTGTTAGAGCGAGAGATACCACGAAAATTTGCGTAGATCCAAACGTCCGAACACTACGAGCGCTCGACTCGTACTAGTAAATTTCTATCAGCGTTTTCGTTTATAAAGCCGGGATTTGGGCGTACTTTCAGAAATTGAGAATGTTATGAAAAAAAATACTTTTTATAATAATTTTATTTTTATTCTATCAATCAACGCTTCTATTTTATAATATTTAAATATTATTTATTTTGAGTGGCTTTTAAAGAGAGAAAGTATGGTTTATTCAACGTAAAAAAACGAGAAAATCTTACTTATTGTGACGTTTAGATTAAGAAATTCAAAAAACTTTTGAAAAATCTGACCAGCGCATACTAAAGAGGAACATATGAATTCAATTTTGCGCTGAATATTTTTTTCGATAACTTATTAGTTGTCCATATCTAAGTGCAGAAAATCAACTCCAAGCGTGTTCAATGAAAACGAACTAAGTTTGAGGCCCATTTACTTAGTCCTACATTCCGAACTAAAAGGTCAAAAAAATCCTAAATATTACTCATATTGCCAATTATCGCATACAATGTATTTTTTTCCTATTGTATGTTTACTTTAACAAATAGAAAATGTTGACATCTCATCACAAGAGCGCTAGGCGTAAATTTTTGAAGACTAGGGCCTTAACACAACTACAAACCGAGTTTGTAAATCGATTCACCGACTTTAAAAAGATATCCCTTAATAGAAAGCTAAAAAATGCTTCACGGTTATTACAGTGTGCCCAACCTCGAGAGCATGTATACCCTGAACACTAATAAGCAACTGCGTGGACACTCGTTGAAGCTAAATAAGACAATTGCAGCATCGAACCCCAGGAAATATTTTTGGACAAATCGTGTAGTGGATGCTTGGAATGCGTTGCCAGAGGAAGTGATCAGTGCTATCTCTGTCAATAGTTTTAAAAACAAACTGGACATTTTTCTTAGTGCAAAACAGTCACAAGTTTAAAAACAAGTGCATGTGATATACACGCATCAGCCTTAAGCTGCTACTGTCTTACCAATAAAATTATCTTATAACCGCGTTAAACCCTTGTTATTGTTATACCCGGTATAGCCGAGTTATAACGAAGTTGTAAAATCGTGACCAATAAATCAGTTATAACGCGGTTATAACTACTCCCTGAAACCAAAGACAAGTCATATTTCTAGCATGGCAACGCCCGCTTGGAAGCAGTGTGGCCAACTGAAGCGGCATGAAATGCACATGAAATGTCACTTTTTGTTGTCAGAAAGCCCTTGCCCATTGTTTTGTTACGCGAATGCTGATCGAATTTATAGTGGTATTTTGCAGGTCAGGTCTCAGGATATCGATGATTCTTGCGGCGTATGGCTTAGTGAAACGATATTTAGTTTTAAAATTGTAATAATCCAAATCGAACGGATCGTATCGCAATTTGTAAATTTTTGGTCGCCTATCACGACGCATTTTGATTTCTTCCAATAAATCCAAATCGATCATATCATCCAAGTCGACAAAATCCATTATTCGGCTAAAACGCAGGATTTCACAGCAGTATAAAAGGCGTATCCTCGTCGTAACACGGCTATTACAACGAAAGCGCACGATTCGCGAACGAGAAGCTCCACGTCCGCGGCTGTCAGGTGGCTGTCAGTTTGAAACAGCTGTTACGCCGGTCGGCCATTTTTAAGTTAATACTCCGTTAATGTAGTTACATATAATTTACATTATCAGCTATATAAACATGGAAAAACGAGCAGATTCTCCATGTAAGCAGAATGCGGAATGTCATCGAAACATAGTAAGATTTTAATAATATTATTATGGTTATTACTAATAATAAATTTGGTGCATCTTTTTTGAGTGCCTACTAGGTATGTCCATTTTACTTTCCTGGCAACGAACGTATTGTAGACGCACTTATGTGTGTGTTTCTGTCTGTGTGTGTTCCTTCACAATAGCGCCGAAACGCTTCATCCGACTGAACTGAAAATCTTGGGGTGACGTAATCGTTTTTTTTTATGTTTTCGTTAATATAGTTGATGTAAAGCCTATTTTTAAAAGAAAAAAGCTTCATATAATTAGCCACCGTATTTTGCAACTATTTTTTCATTTTGTATAGCTGATAGATCCCATATATTTCTTTCTTTTTTAGGATTATACCAACGCTTAGACGATGACAAGTCAGAATCGGATATTTCAGAAAACACATCAATCCAAAAACCGATTATAATAAGACCGAAATGTCGAGGGAAATCTACTAAGAATATTCAACAGGATCTTACCGAATCATTTGACAGCGGTAGTGATTATATACCCAGTTCGAGTGATTGCGATAGCGACTACTTTAGCAAATTTGTTGGGGTAAAAATAAAACGACATGTTGGGGTAAAATTGACAAAAAACAATATGAGTAATACAATTAAAAATCATAAGAGAAAGATAATAAATATTTCAGTGTGAATACCCAAAGAAAAGGCGAGGAGAGAAAGGAAGAGGAAATCGAATGCACTAAGTTGACAATTGTCAACACAGAAGTTGGAAATGCAAAACATAATAAAGGCAAAATGGCATTAAAGACCATGACATCGAATTATGATATTATTCAAAATAAAGCGGAATCGACGATATCCAAACCGCACTATGTAGAAATGAGAGGATTAATTACAGAAAATACCCCTTTTTTTAGAAAACTATAGATCAAATAAAGAAAACTTTGAAAATAACTGTGATAGTACGGACGTAAAAGAACAAATAGTTCATCAAATGCCAAAAGAAGCGAAGGCTCCTGAAAAAAGCATGCACGTTTATTTTGTAAGAAGTTAGTTGTTATATTACCTAGGCACTTTGAGACTGCGCATGTCAATGAGACTGAAGTTGCTGGTTATCCCTTTACCACTAATAAAGGATCGAAAGAACGAAAAAATAAAATTGAAAGATTACGCCAACTGGGAAACGATGCACATAATGCTCATGTCGTTGAAACCGGCTGCGGTGGTTTGATATCGAAGAAAAGATCACGAAAGCAACGAGACGTAAAGTCATTTGCTCCATGTAAATGTTGTATGGGGTTGTATCTTAAGAAAGATCTATATCTTCATTTTCGTCGGTGCAACCGTGGTCTGTCAGGACAACCGTCCAAATGCTCAGGCATATTTACTAAGTCACTGTGCCGCTGAAGAGTTGAAGCAAGAAATACTTTCTTTCATAGTTCAAGACAAAATTTTCCATACTATCAGAAACGACCAAATTATTTTAAAATTAGGGTCAGAAATTAATTTTCGACACAGAAACCATCCTCACTTGGGCATATGTCTCTCAAAGAATGCGACAGCTTGGACGACGAATACTTACTGCAAGAGATATAGACAGTAATATTAACGATTTAAATAGTTTGAATAACCTAAAGCAATTTGATTTATTTATAGCAGCTGTTCAAAAGATTTCACACTACGACAATCGAACAAACACTTATGGGATCCCATCTCTGGCATCAAGGCTTAGAAGCTGTATTAAAACATGCGCTCATATTTTAAAGTCACATACAATAATAAATGGAGTTATCAATAGGAGAAATGAATTAACAGATTTTATCGACCTAGTAGATATGAATTTCACTACACCAGCGGTCGGCAACCGGCGGCCCGCCGGCTGCGTGCGGCCCGTGGACTATCTCGGTGCGGCCCGCAAGCCTGAGGTCCGTAAGAAAAAAACCAAAGCAAAAGGCCATATAAATTCTCTAGAATTTATACGGCCATGCTGCTGGGCCATGAGAGTATTCTTGAAAGTTCGCTCTTACGCGGGGTGATAAAAATTTACCTATTTCATTTCCTAAGAACTGTTTATCAAGACTGTGATGTTATGTATTGTTTCTACCGAAAATAAAGATTTGCAGTATTCAATTCTTAGCAATTTCTTTCACGATTATTCGCCGCATCTTGCCATCGGCGGCGGCGCGGCGGCTCCCTTGAGACAATAGGCGGCGGCACTCTTTGATTAGACGCAGGTGTGCGGCGGTGAAAAAATTCAAAGCGGCCGGCTTTAGTTAAAATCACACCCGCGCGCAGCTCTCGCCTCATTCCGTTGTGTAACTTCGCCGGGAAATCACGTCTCATCTGGTTGCCAGCTACGCGTTTCGTTTCACCTTTCTTCCCTTCGCTGATAGCTTACGAACGACGTATGAGGTAAGTAAGTTGTATGCACTCGCGAGCAATTTGTTATATTTTATTTACTGCTTGTTTATGTGAACCTTCAGATTGATGGGCAAATATTATAAGGACAGGGATAGTACTAGACATGACATGAAGATAGTAACATAGCGAGCATTTTTTATTATAACTGGAAGAAGCAATATTTATTATAACTGGAACAAATTTATTTTTAATTTTACACCGAATTTAAATTTCTTCATTATTGTTACAGAATAATTACATAAACATGGCTTCAAGAAAAAGGAAGCTAGAAGAAGAAAAAAGAGTTTTTAACGAATTATGGACAGAATTATACTTTTTTATCGAGTTTAAAGGAAAACCGTTATGCTTGATTTGTCAAAAGAGTATTTCTGTAGTAAAGGAATATAACCTGAAGCGACATTACGACACTGAACACAAAACTAAATTTGACTGTCTTGAAGGAGAAATATGAAAAAGTAAAATTTCCACTTTGAAATCGTCATTAAAAAATCAACAAAACATATTTAAGGTTGTGGCCGACAACAGCGAATCGAATGTTCGTGCCAGCTACAGGGTAGCAGAGATTCTAGCAACAAGTGGACGTCCGTTTACCGATAGTGAATTAGTAAAAGAGTGTGTCTTAGCTATCGCAGAAGAAATATGCCCAGAGCAGAAAAAGATGTTTGAAAGTCTTAGTCTCTCTGCCAGAACTTGCACCCGACGTACCGAAGACTTGGGTGCTAATTTGTGTGAACAACTCAGGGATAAGGCGCAGTCTTTTGACTGCTTCTCTTTAGCGATGGATGAAAGTACGGACGTGTCGGATACAGCACAGCTACTCATATTTGTACGCGGCATCGACGAAAACTTTACTGTTTACGAAGAGCTTGTGAAAATGTGCAGTTTGAAAGGTACAACTACGGGAGAAGATTTATATCACCATTTGGAACAAGCTCTGGATTCACTGCAATTAAGCTGGGAAAAGTTAACAAGTGTCACTACCGATGGAGGCAAGAACATGAGCGGTCAAAACAAAGGTGTTGTTGGGAGAATCATTAGCAAAGTGAAAGATTCTGGATCTACTGTGCCATTGATTTTTCACTGTATTGTCCATCAAGAGGCATTGTGCTCCAAGGTTATATCCTGGAAAGAAATAATGGATACTGTAACATCCACTGTTAATTTTATAAGAAGAAATGGGCTCACACACCGTCAGTTCCAAAAGTTTTTGGAAGATCTGGAAGCTGATCATGGTGACGTGGTTTACTACTGTGAAGTGAGGTGGCTTAGTCGAGGTGCCGTTTTGGAACGGTTTTTTAATTTGAGGAAAGAAATTGGCAACTTCATGGAGATGAAAGGAAAGCCAGTGGAAGAGCTTACTAACAAACAGTGGATTATCGATCTTGGTTTTTTGACTGATTTGACTATGGAACTGAATCAGCTCAACAAACGCTTGCAGGGAAAAAATAAATTGATTTGCGATATGTATTCAGATGTAAAGTCATTTGAGATGAAACTGAAACTGTTTAACAAGCATATTGATGAAAAAAAGCTTGACCATTTTCCTAATTGCAAGAAAGCCGTGGAAGAAGCTGGAGATAATTTTGAGTGGCAAAATATTACAATGAGAAACGCATTAAACCCCTCAAGCACGTAACATCCATTTGGGGACATGTATGGCGGCCGCCTAACAATCCGTAACATCCGATTTTGGATATCGCGCTCGCCGCTGCGAAAAATGCAATTTACGATTCGAATCGTCGTACTTTAATGCTTTCTGACCGCGGGACGACATGGCCAAATAATCTTTCATTCGCCGGCCAACGACGATAACATCGACCGCCGATTTAAAAACTCAGCATTAGACGTCAAAACAGCATTGTCGATGGGCCACCCCGCGGCGGCGTATAGTTCCGCGACGTGTTTGTTTTGTGAAGTGTTTTGTGTATATAAGTGCAGTGTATACCGGATAAAAGTAAGTAATTTCCCTTTTAAAGTAGTTTAGCCATTAGGATTATTCAATTTCCACAATCCATTTGCTGTTTTTCACGAATTTTCGAAGAAAACACTTTGTCAACAACACACGGCTCGCGAAAAAATGGCCGTTTTTATTTTGTAATGTTTGTGAAATATCCCTATATATCGCGAAACATGACGTAATGTCGCTTTAATTTACTAATAAAATAGGTATTGCTTCATTTACATCCTAAGTTATCACATAATTAGGCGTATTTTGAATATTATATGTTGTTTTTCTAATATGGCTCGCGAAAATGAAACTTGTTTTGATAATTACTATGAGAGAAAAAAGTGCGATTTTCCATAGTTTTTCGATGAAATGTGACTCTTTGGAGTATAGTAATTAGTTATTAGACATATAATAAGTCTATGATAAGACAATATAATTGAAAAAATCTAACGAATTTTATATTATGGGCATTCAAAGTTTATTATTAGGTTCGAACGCGGAAACTCTCAAAACTTTAGATTTTTCTATAATATCAGACAAAGGTCAAAGTTCTGGTGTGATTTCTAAGAAGAAGTGATGTAGTAATAAAGTTATTTTGAAAGAATTTCATATAAAAAAATACCATAAGTAGTCACAAATTAAAAATTAAAAAAAATTTTTTTTACGAGAATAAATAAAATTTTTCTTGGCTGAATAAATAAATATTTTTTCCGTATTTTTGTATGCAAATAAGTAAAAAAAAAATATCGTTTTGGTAAAGCATTTAATAAAGAACATAACTGTATTTACAATTTTTGATATTTACAAAAACTGTATTTACAAAAAAATCGAAATGATTTTATAGGCGAGTTTTTTTCAGTTTGCCAATTTTGTAATATTTATTCATTATTATCTTAATTGTTTTACGAGATAAGGTTATAATGTTTTATATGTCAAATTTCAATGCGATCATTTTTCTCTTTATCTTTTTTTATTCCGTTTAGTGGTTTATAAGTTATGATCGTTTTTCTCAAGGCCATTGACTCGCGTCGATTTTTTGCGCGCGAATATGTCGCGCGCAAAAGTGATAGGTGTTTTTACCTCGCAACGTGAGGGGTTAAGGCGTCAGACCTGCCGTGCAAAATATGATATTTGACTTCGGCAGGGCCAGCGGTGTGTGGGTACGGCGGGCCGCGGGGGGTTCGCGCGAGCTCGGGGTCGATTTTGACATGAAAGATGCTCTACTAAATAAATGTATTTATGTATTTACTCATCTTTGGATATTTTATACGGGATTTTTTTTCAGAATTTATAAATGGGTATTCGATTTTAAGCTATTTAGAGCTCATATGAACAAGTTAGCCAGAGCTAAACAACTCAACAATTAATCACATTCTAGTTCCTGTCGGGATTAGAATATGACTGGTAGCTGAGACTGTTATCCCAGGCTAATATTTTCGTGGTAATTATTTTTATGATCTGTAATTCAAGGATCTATGATTTTATGACGTAAGTAAAAGATCAGAACAAAATCTTTCATATTTATTTATTAGGAAAACCAAAAAATATACTCATGAGTCACAAATATCAAACAAGTAATTTATATACTAGTAGACAAGTATTTTATATACTAGCAAATGCTTATAGGATAATTTTTGGCTAAGTAGGCGGATTATTAACTTTCCTTTTATCAGCTTTCTTCTGCATGTCTTCAATTATTTAGGTGGGCTATTTTACTGGCATGGAGTGATCAAACCGCGAGTCGATAAATACGGGTAACAAAACAGTTTACATAAAATTATGTCAACGGACAAATCATATTTGTTTTCCAGAACGCTACGTCTTTTTTTAAAATATATTTAACTTTCATAGAATGCTCTTCTCCAGTCCACACAGCAAATAGGCACACATCTATTTCAGTAACGTTTACCTGACATTGAATTTAGTAATAAAAAACATGGTTTTTATTTATTATAAAAGTGTTGTATTTTATATCAAATTTCCAAACTTTTATTTTATGGTTATTGATTGCATCTTCAGGATTTATACCTATTGCTGAAAATGGAAACTTGACTTCTACTAGTCCAGTTTTGCCAACTTATGTTTTATAAAGACTATCAGGGCTTGCTCCTAAGTGTGGAATTGTTTTGTGGATGTACAGTCCACAGCGCTCAATTGTTACTTTTTCTTGCAGACCTAATTGACTAAATGCTTTTTTTCCATTATCTGGTCTATGAATAAATGACGCAATATTTTAAATGTTTCGCGGTTTAACAATAGAATTTACTAGAGGTGCACAACTTATATTATATTTTTATTTACATATCTCTCAAAATATAGATGCTGTCAACCTTCTTTGTCTGCTCTATCCATTCTTGGCTACAACTTTGTTGATTTCATTCTTTTGTTGATCAGAAAGTTTCATTTATCTTTGAGCCTTCTGACCATAATCGGGACCATTTTTATTACTGTGATATTTTTTACGAAACGTTCTTTTGTATATTTTTCTTTTTGATTTTTGTATGTCACACTTGTTTGTTAATTTTCCAGTAGGTTTATTAGATATGACTTACTGGATTCGATGAATAGGTTTTTTGGAATTAAAGGAAATTGCAGCAGCTGAGCATCTTTCTTGGTAATAATTTCGCGGTGTATAATTTATTGTTTTCCTTCAGTGTATTTAGCAATTGCAGAATTAAAAGTTTCAGCAAGGTTACTATCTACATCAAAATCAAGCCTTTTTGCGTTTGAAGCCAGAAAGGAAATAATGTGGCTCCTTTTTTCCAAAGCATCATGTCATTTAAGTCTACTGCTGTGTTTTGTATAGTCTGTCAGTCGCAGGACATTTTGAGTGAAAGCTAAATACGTGGTTTAATGAGTTTAAAATATCAATACGAAGTCTAATCATTTTTTGACGTAGTGAACTGTCTTCGTATTTTTTTCATTATATAGAACGTACCGTGTATCTTAGCAATTTTATTACTTTGGAATCGGTCAGGAGTTTCCTCTGTGGAATTGGAATATGTGTGTCTCCGTATTTTCAGTGTATACTGGTGCTTCTAAAACTCTTTCAGTTTGAAAGCAATTGACTACAAATGACGCGCGTGGATCGGTTTCTGTGTTACTAATATCTAATAATGGCTGGCGAGATTCCTCAGTTGATCTGTAAAATTACCAAATTTTGGCTAAAACACAATTATAAAATAATAGAATAAATATTTTAAAAACAAGCTTTTACTTTAAAATTAAAAATATATAAATATATATATATATATATATATATATATATATATATATATATATATATATATATATATATATATATATATATATATATATATATATATATATATATATATATATATATATATATATATATATATATATATATATATATATATATATATATATATATATATATATATATATATATATATATATATATATATATATATATAAATCTAAGTTTTATCCCCAATAAATAAAATACAAACGGAGCTGCCATGGAATTCACCGACCAAAAATCGGGCCCATCATATATAATTATTACACTTCTGGGAGGTGAAGGGTGGATTCCGGACTTACGACCGGCGGTGGTAGGTTTAGGACAGCTGTCTTGCCACATGTGAGCGTTCACCTTACCACCCATTCACTCCCCCTTCGAAGCCATAGAATTTTAGATGCAGAAATCGCGGTTTTAGATAATTTTTCTAGAAAGGAGTTGATTATTTTCCTGGAGAGACCAAGATCTTTAAAAAGGTGAAACAAAGATTTAGCTGGCAGGCCACGAGCGCCTACTTCCACCGCGTGAAGGTGAACAGTGAAGCCGTTCCGGGTGACGGCATTTGCGAGGTCATGGTATTTAATTAATTTGTACTCGTGGTCTTTTGGGATATTTGATTCCCATGGAACAGTTAACTCTACGATAAGGACCATCTTCCGAGATACAGAGTAAAGAGTTATATCTGGACGCAGGGCTGTGCATCGGAGACTTTCAGGGAATTTGTACTGCTTAGAGACCGAATCGACCTCCATAATCCAATCTGAAGCTTTCTCGATTATTGAGAAAGGTTTTGCAGTGAGATGTTTTTTGCCTTTAGAGCCAACCCGCACAAACTGTATTGGGGGTTTGGAGGATACTGTCAAACCCTTGTTGGCACGAGCCACTGAGAGGCTAAGTACCTCGCGAATAACAGCAAGGACTTTGTCGTGGCGGTAAGTGTACCGTCCTTGATCCAAGGCCACCTTGCAGCCAGCTAGAATATGTCTAGCTGTGCAAGGGGTGTTGCTACAAAGGGGACATGAACTATCCTCGGCATAGCTCCAACGAGCGAGGTTACTGGGGTCTGGAAGTGTATGCTGAAAGGCATTTAAATAAAATTTCAGCATCTCTGGCGTCCAGTCATACAACATTACTTTCCAGTGCATTGGAGGAGGAATGCAAAGTCTCCAATTGTTGTCCAATCATTCTGGCATTGAAGGCCAATAGCGTGAGCCATACTATTGCTGTCGTAATCTCCCCGCAAGAGAGACTTCTTCAGGTCCACATCGCTCATGGTTGTACTGCCATACCCCAGACCAGTGCCATTCTGGCTGATTCCAGTAAGGAACTTTTTGTTTAAGTCAACGCGGGCTTGTAGATCATTTGACTCACTACTTACGGCCACTTACTACGTGCTTCGATATTGCCGGATCCTTGGAATTACTTAGAATCGAATTTTTGGTTATTCTTGAGTTGGCGTAGAGCAGAGAGGGCAGTTTTAGAGCTAGCCCAAAATTGTGTTTGGACCTGAAGAGAGTCGAGGGGTCAGCTGTTTTGGCTAAGGACAAGCAGGATTTTAAACTAGCTGTCACCAGTGCATCCAGACGAGACAGTTGGGTTTTGGTGAAATCGTAAATAAGAAAGGGCCATGACAAATATGAAGTTAGATAGTTGTCATAGATCCAAGCCTTACGAGGGCCAGAAATTAGCAGTGCATCTATCTTTTCCAGGCAACTACTGAAATGTTCTATAACATGATCGCCAGAAAGGTCTTTTCCCTGGCAGGTGATTTTCCTGCCAAGAAATTTGAAGTGGTTATTTGGGTCTATAAGGGAGATAATAGAGCCCTTATAGACCAATTTTGGGTTCTTGGAAAGCGACTGTGCGATGGACGCCGACGTAGCTGTTTGAGGTCGCGTTTACGGTCGCGTCTGCAGTTGCGTTAGCGTTTGCGGACCGTTGAGGAGTTCCCTCTTTGGGAGCCAATCCAGGGTTTATCAGCCATGTCATGGTGGAACATGGAAGGGGCTATCATAATTCAATGGTATACAAAATTTTGAGTCTCTGCTGTTGACCGTTGAGGAGTTCCCTAATCGGGAGCCAACCCAGGGTACATCAGCCATGTCATGGTGGAACTTGGAAGGAGCTATCACAATTGAATGCGTATACAACATTTTGGGTCTCTGCTGTTGACCATTGAGGAGTTCCCTCTTTGGGAGCCAATCCAGGGTTTATCAGCCATGTCATGGTGGAACATGGATGGGGCTATCATAATTCAATGAGTATACAAAATTTTGAGTCTCTGCTGTTGACCGTTGAGGAGTTCCCTCATCGGGAGCCACCCCAGGGTATATCAGCCATGTCATGGTGGAACTTGGAAGGAGCTATCACAATTGAATGCGTATACAACATTTTGGGTCTCTGCTGTTGACCGTTGAGGAGTTCCCTCTTTGGGAGCTAATCCAGGGTTTATCAGCCATGTCATGGTGGAACATGGAAGGGGCTATCATAATTCAATGGTATACAAAATTTTGAGTCTCTGCTGTTGACCGTAGAGGAGTTCCCTCATCGGGAGCCAACCCAGGGTACATCAGCCATGTCATGGTGGAATTTGGAAGGAGCTATCACAATTGAATGCGTATACAACATTTTGGGTCTCTGCTGTTGACCGTTGAGGAGTTCCCTCTTTGGGAGCCAATCCAGGGTTTATCAGCCATGTCATGGTGGAAGATGGAAGGGGCTATCATAATTCAATGGTATACAAAATTTTGAGTCTCTGCTGTTGACCGTTGAGGAGTTCCCTCATCGGGAGCCAACCCAGGGTACATCAGCCATGTCATGGTGGAATTTGGAAGGAGCTATCACAATTGAATGCGTATACAACATTTTGGGTCTCTGCTGTTGACCGTTGAGGAGTTCCCTCTTTGGGAGCCAATCCAGGGTTTATCAGCCATGTCATGGTGGAACATGGAAGGGGCTATCATAATTCAATGAGTATACAAAATTTTGAGTCTCTGCTGTGTACCGTTGAGGAGTTCCCTCATCGGGAGCCAACCCAGGGTACATCAGCCATGTCATGGTGGAACTTGGAAGGAGCTATCACAATTGAATGCGTATACAACATTTTGGGTCTCTGCTGTTGACCGTTGAGGAGTTCCCTCTTTGGGAGCCAATCCAGGGTTTATCAGCCATGTCATGGTGGAACATGGAAGGGGCTATCATAATTCAATGAGTATACAAAATTTTGAGTCTCTGCTGTTGACCGTTGAGGAGTTCCCTCATCGGGAGCCAACCCAGGGTACATCAGCCATGTCATGGTGGAACTTGGAAGGAGCTATCACAATTGAATGCATATACAACATTTTGGGTCTCTGCTGTTGACCGTTGAGGAGTTCCCTCTTTGGGAGCCAATCCAGGGTTTATCAGCCATGTCATGGTGGAACATGGAAGGGGCTATCATAATTCAATGGTATACAAAACTTTGAGTCTCTGCTGTTGACCGTTGAGGAGTTCCCTCATCGGGAGCCAACCCAGGGTACATCAGCCATGTCATGGTGGAACTTGGAAGGAGCTATCACAATTGAATGCGCATACAACATTTTGGGACTCTGCTGTTGACCGTTGAGGAGTTCCCTCTTTGGGAGCCAATCCAGGGTTTATCAGCCATGTCATGGTGGAACATGGAAGGGGCTATCATAATTCAATGGGTATACAAAATTTTGAGTCTCTGCTGTTGACCGTTGAGGAGTTCCCTCATCGGGAGCCAACCTAGGGTACATCAGCCATGTCATGGTGGAACTTGGAAGGAGCTATCACAATTGAATGCGTATACAACATTTTGGGTCTCTGCTGTTGACCGTTGAGGAGTTCCCTCTTTGGGAGCCAATCCAGGGTTTATCAGCCATGTCATGGTGGAACATGGAAGGGGCTATCATAATTCAATGGTATACAAAATTTTGAGTCTCTGCTGTTGACCGTTGAGGAGTTCCCTCATCGGGAGCCAACCCAGGGTACATCAGCCATGTCATGGTGGAACTTGGAAGGAGCTATCACAATTGAATGCGTATACAACATTTTGGGTCTCTGCTGTTGACCGTTGAGGAGTTCCCTCTTTGGGAGCCAATCCAGGGTTTATCAGCCATGTCATGGTGGAAATATACTTACCCTTGCATCCTATTTACTTTCATTAGTTTAACATTTGACTTCAATTTCCTTTTTTTGTACAAGGATAGTTTTTTCTTTTATAATCCATCTCTTACACCATATTGTCCAACTAATCAAATTACAAAATAAAATATTATAATATTTATAAGTAGAGTAAGCTTTGACTATGCGTTAACTCTGTCGATATAATCTAATGAATCTGTGTGTGAGGGAGAATAACTGTTAGAGCGAGAGATACCACGAAAATTTGCGTAGATCCAAACGTCCGAACACTACGAGCGCTCGACTCGTACTAGTAAATTTCTATCAGCGTTTTCGTTTATAAAGCCGGGATTTGGGCGTTCTTTCAGAAATTGAGAATGTTATGAAAAAAAATACTTTTTATAATAATTTTATTTTTATTCTATCAATCAACGCTTCTATTTTATAATATTTAAATATTATTTATTTTGAGTGGCTTTTAAAGAGAGAAAGTATGGTTTATTCAACGTAAAAAAACGAGAAAATCTTACTTATTGTGACGTTTAGATTAAGAAATTCAAAAAACTTTTGAAAAATCTGACCAGCGCATACTAAAGAGGAACATATGAATTCAATTTTGCGCTGAATATTTTTTTCGATAACTTATTAGTTGTCCATATCTAAGTGCAGAAAATCAACTCCAAGCGTGTTCAATGAAAACGAACTAAGTTTGAGGCCCATTTACTTAGTCCTACATTCCGAACTAAAAGGTCAAAAAAATCCTAAATATTACTCATATTGCCAATTATCGCATACAATGTATTTTTTTCCTATTGTATGTTTACTTTAACAAATAGAAAATGTTGACATCTCATCACAAGAGCGCTAGGCGTAAATTTTTGAAGACTAGGGCCTTAACACAACTACAAACCGAGTTTGTAAATCGATTCACCGACTTTAAAAAGATATCCCTTAATAGAAAGCTAAAAAATGCTTCACGGTTATTACAGTGTGCCCAACCTCGAGAGCATGTATACCCTGAACACCAATAAGCAACTGCGTGGACACTCGTTGAAGCTAAATAAGACAATTGCAGCATCGAACCCCAGGAAATATTTTTGGACAAATCGTGTAGTGGATGCTTGGAATGCGTTGCCAGAGGAAGTGATCAGTGCTATCTCTGTCAATAGTTTTAAAAACAAACTGGACATTTTTCTTAGTGCAAAACAGTCACAAGTTTAAAAACAAGTGCATGTGATATACACGCATCAGCCTTAAGCTGCTACTGTCTTACCAATAAAATTATCTTATAACCGCGTTAAACCCTTGTTATTGTTATACCCGGTATAGCCGAGTTATAACGAAGTTGTAAAATCGTGACCAATAAATCAGTTATAACGCGGTTATAACTACTCCCTGAAACCAAAGACAAGTCATATTTCTAGCATGGCAACGCCCGCTTGGAAGCAGTGTGGCCAACTGAAGCGGCATGAAATGCACATGAAATGTCACTTTTTGTTGTCAGAAAGCCCTTGCCCATTGTTTTGTTACGCGAATGCTGATCGAATTTATAGTGGTATTTTGCAGGTCAGGTCTCAGGATATCGATGATTCTTGCGGCGTATGGCTTAGTGAAACGATATTTAGTTTTAAAATTGTAATAATCCAAATCGAACGGATCGTATCGCAATTTGTAAATTTTTGGTCGCCTATCACGACGCATTTTGATTTCTTCCAATAAATCCAAATCGATCATATCATCCAAGTCGACAAAATCCATTATTCGGCTAAAACGCAGGATTTCACAGCAGTATAAAAGGCGTATCCTCGTCGTAACACGGCTATTACAACGAAAGCGCACGATTCGCGAACGAGAAGCTCCACGTCCGCGGCTGTCAGGTGGCTGTCAGTTTGAAACAGCTGTTACGCCGGTCGGCCATTTTTAAGTTAATACTCCGTTAAACCGCTGTTATACCTGGCCTAGGGGTGGTATAGCGGAGTTATAGTGCGGATGGAAATCCAGTACCACTATTCCATGCTTATACCCGAGATGATCAGTGGTGTAAGCTATACCGCGTTTATTGGTCACAGATTTTCTTATACCTAGTAATAACAGAGGTATAAATTTTACAACTCGTTTATTGGTAAGGCTGCTAGTGTATAATATAATAATAATAATAATAATAATGCATATTTAACTCGGGGGGCAAGCGCTTCACGTCAAATGAGTAGGTCATCGCCGCCTTCGAATGCCTATTTTGCAGAGTTCCCGAAATCGTATTATTCTAAGGGCCTAAAAAGTTATATTACCGCTGGGAAAAGTGTATCGCTCTGGAAAGAAACTGTGTCGAAAAAAAAAACAGAAACCTGTTTAATTACTGCGTTTTTCTTGCCCATTCCGGAAACTTTTCAGTCTACTCTCGTATATGTTCGCAGGTCGCCGATTTTTCTCGCTGGACATTCTAAACAGCTTTGATGTGTCTTCTTGAAATGTTCCAAATTCTCATCGCCGAGCGCAAGGACGTAAAGCAAGATACAGTGAGTGTTGTGTGTAGTCTTCTCTCTATAGAATATAAGGACGTATATAACCTTTATAATCTTCGAAGTAGCAGCAGCAGTTTTCTGCCTACCCGCAGATGAGGATTGGCAGCACTTTAGTCTACCCTGGACAATGGCGGTTGAAACATTGCCAAATCATCGGGTGTTATAAAATTCATGCGGTAAATTCGTTTTAATCATATTTATAATACCTAGGTATAGAGTTGGCACTGCTCTGATACTTCATAGAATTAACATATGCATTACGTAAGGGCATACTTGCCGTGAAAGGGTTAAGGGTCGCCTGCAGCCTTTCGCTTGAAGAATCGGTGGCTGGCCCGATTTATAATTATATTTATCGTTTTGATAATATTATAATAATACAAATAAATAATTTATTTATATGAATTATATATGAAATAAATGAATTTATTTAATTTTCTCAGCCTACCAACTGACCAGGAGGGAAAGTATTGTGAATGCGCATTTTTTTTTCAAAATGAAGATGGAGATATCCATTTTGAACCCCCCTGGGACGATTAAGACCATTTCCAGATTGAAGTCTGCTGTGTCTGTTGGTGTATCTGGCTGTGTGTGTTCCTCTACGGTAGCGCCCAAATGCTTAATCCGATTGAGCTGAAATGTGGTATGCAGGCATCATTTGGTCATGGCAAGAGTTAGAAAGTGTTTGAAATCGATCCACTAGGGGGCGCAACTTAACTTATAGACTTGACATTTGGTACAAAGACACCTTGTTGAGCCAAAATCACTGTCTGCTTGCTCAATACTGTATTAAAAAAAAGGCATATAACCTTTAGTCAATTAATTTACTTATCTTGAAATAATCAAAATAATCATTATACAAAGAAAAGGAAAGAAATCAAAAATAGTTTTTTTGTACCAAAAAACCCTAACAAAGATAAAGGAAAAAATCTATTCCTTATTAGTACATACGGCATGCTTTTAGTTTCACAACTTTTTCCAGCCGACCATTAAAATATTAAATAAAAAAACTAAATAACCAGCTTAGCCACTTAACATACATACATATACATATATACCCATTTATAAATGTTGCGGATATCAACCGCCAAAAGGACTACGCCAACCACCGTATCTATATCCACTCGGATAGCAAAGCAGCTCTTATGGCACTGGCCTCGAATACCATTAATTCAAAGCTAGTGCAAAACTGCATATCACTACTGAATTCCCTGGGCGAAAAGAACAGGGTAATTCTAAGATGGGTTCCCGGCCATGCAGGAATCGAGGGAAATGAAAAAGCCGACGAACTTGCTAGGACGGGAGCAAAGGGAACGTTATACGGCCCTGAACCTTGCCGTGGCGTACCAAAAAGCCTTGCAAACCTAATGCTCAAACAAATGTGTTTAAAACAATCCGTCAACCACTGGAACAACACGCCAGGGTTGAATCATTCCAAAGCGCTTATTAAGGCTTACGACCGTAAGACGGCCCGTGAGGCCCTATCGCTAAATAAGAACAATCTACGCATACTGGTGAGGACGCTCACGGGGCATTGTGGCCTGAGCAAACACATGTTCAACCTCAAGCTCAGAGACACAAAAATGTGTAGGTTCTGCCAAGGGGCAGAGGAAACTCCCCAGCACCTCATGTGCGAGTGTTACCCGTTGATGCATAAAAGATAGACCCACCTGGGTGGTCATTACCTCCAACCTGAGGAGGTAAAACAATCTGGCGCCAAAAGCCTGCTGCGGTTCTTAAATGACACGAGGTTTAGCGCAGAACTATAGTAGGTGGCGAACACAATAGATCAGCAATGGTCGCAGTGTTACAAGGCTCATAAAGACCTTAGAAAAGCCCCACTCAACAAATAAAAATAATATATAAAAAAATACCCATGTATGAGAGGTGATGCTTACCTAATATTTTGAGAAAGTCTGAAGCAGTATAATGCCGTATAAAGCAGTATAACGAAGTTGCATGCCGGATAACATGTGGAAGCTGGTTCCAAAATCAAACAAAATGGATGGTAAATGACAAGGTGAAAACAGGTCTGATGTAATGGTATTGCTATATAACTTATGATCAAAAAATAAAAATGCAAACAATATAAAATTAGGGAGTGGAAAATTGCTCAGGTTTTGTCTCAGTAATAGAAACACACATTAACCAAACGTTTCTTTAATATTTTTTACAAAAGATACAGTATAAAACATTTCATTTGATGGCTACCAGAGCGTAGCAGCGCGGGGAAATGACCGGATCGAAAAGCCTCACTAGATAAGCGTCGCTCGTCCCGGCCGTATTGCCTTCGGCGAGGAAAAGCAGGCGATCCAACAGGATGAGACTCTCCAGAACCGCACCGAGAGAGTACCGCAGCAGGCAGAAGACGGTCATTCGTTGCAGCTCCGGTTCATTTTGCTCCGAAATCGACGAATAGTCCGTCTGAAGCGGTGCAAAATCCATTTTCTTAAGGGCCGTTTTGACGTAAGTGTCAAAGTTGTGGCATTTCTCGGATACACGTCGAAGCTTGCCCGCTGGTGCCGCTCTCCAGTTGTGGTCCTTCCTCAGAATAACCTGTGAAGGGGAATACATAGGTTAATATGACTGTAGCAGACACCATATTTTTATTGACTTTATTTAACTCGGTTGACTTTATTGACTTGTATTTACAATCCGAAATGAGAGAGGATCTCAACAACACAACAGGATAGATAACCATATATACAGACGGCTCCGAGATGGACGAAGGGACAGAGGTCGGGGTATACTGTCCAGATCTGGAGTGATGTAATCACGCCACGATATTCTAAGCCGAAACAATTACACACCTAGCAAATACAAATCTAGCAAATAAACATTGTTCCATATCGCTCATAATTATTGCAACTATTCTTATAGATTAAGATATGTACGTGTCGCTACTTTCTAGCTTAATAGTCCAGCGGACAGCAGAGCCAAACGCCCAAAGGCCGCATCATGGGATCATATCACGTTATTCCAAAACAAAAATTAATAGCAACACCGCATTTGTACAAAACGCGGAAAACACCATAGGTGATGACCGAAAAATATAAAAACAACCACAGGATCGGGAAAAGAATTTGGTTTGGCACTAAATTTGCCAAAACGGAGAATAAACCTTCGCAAATTTAAAATAACACTACAAATTGATGAGTTATAAAAACAAAGGTCCTTTATTCGCGTAGTATATCCTTCCGTCAATATCCTCTTCAGATTAATGTGACATGTTGTACGTTTTCAAGTTTAATCGGAAATCCAGGCGAGAAAGATCCGGCCACGGTTGGCCGATTCGTGAGGTTGAGAAATAAAATGATTCGTGACATTGAGAAATAAAAGGTAACACAGCAAAACCCACGCTGTGATGAAAAGAAAAAAAACCACCATTACTTTCACGAACTCGTTTAGCTAATTGAAACCCCAAAAGAATTAAACGCTTACCAAAAAATAGGACCTTGTTCACATTACAGTCAAACGCCGCACTCCTAGTGCACTAAACTTCGAGGATCACTTGGGTTTTCACCGAGTTCTCTGTCTCCCAGCGCGAGTGATTAAAATCGCTCGCGCCATCGTGTAACGAAATGTTCCCTCAAGTGGCAGTAGCCAGATTTGACAGGTCGGAAGTGCCTGTCGTTAAACCAACTTTAGGAGATAAAAAAAAACTCATGACCACTCATGTTCACAATAAAATAGTAGTATTTTTGTACAGTAATATTTTTGTAATATTTTTTACATTTAATAAAATGTTCTTTCAAACTTTATATTTTTTTAAATCTCTTGTTTTATTGTTACGGCAAGGACACCACGAGGGTCATTTTTTATTGGGCCGTGCAATACGGCTATTTCTAATTGGACAGCTCAAAAGTCATAGCTTTTATGCGTTTTTTTGGAGATATGCTCGTAGACCTGGAACAATGATTATTAAACAGCTCAAAACCTGAGTAATAACAATAAAAAAACACAAGGAATACACGCGAAGCGTGTTGCAATGCGTGCAACAGGTTCCTGAAGCATAAGATGCCACGCGATTTGGATTTTTGTTACAAAGCGATTGATTATATAACGTATTAGATCGCCCATATCCATACTACGATTTGGCATTTGGATTTTACTACCAAACGCAACAAATAGATGGCAGTCATAGTTACAAACATTCATGAATTTTCTCTTAGGTTGTAACAAAAACTGCATATTTTATTGTTTTGTTTTCGCGCCTGTGTGCCGGTATGTTTGCCGAACCTGTTTTTCATGGCTTCCCGGTGTTCGCAAAATTCGGTAGAAGTTCGAGGTTGACAGCTATTGTACGGCCAATATCAATGTGCACCTGAAGTCATAAAGCATTAGGCCGGACGACGCGCGTAAGGATGTCCAACAAGTCGACGTTGCTTATCGATAATTTACTCAAATCAAATAAAATAATTTATTCTCTTAAAAACTTATGTGTAGTTGAGTAGATATTGTATCATTGCTTACATTTATACTTCTTACATTATTTAATTCCCTATAATGTTGCCGAACAAAATGAAAAATATTTATTATTTAGAATGTCGTACAAAAATACATCGGGATTTTTTTATAGAAATCGTTTTTTTAACCATTTTTTTTAATGTGGAGTTTCTTGATTTGGTATTTTAAATGGCATTAAAATTGAAATTCTTCGTGTCGCTTTCATCACTATCATTATAATGAGTTTTCAGGGAATAAAGGGAATTCAAGAGAAATCAATAATGACTAAGCCAATACATTACAGTGTTGCGAAATACATAACTGATGAATTGAAATATTCTGATAGATAAAAGTAGCGATTGCAAAATATTTAACGACCAAATTCAAGCATTTGTGTCATTGTCACCTAATTAAATGTAGCTCTGTAATCAATTGTAGTTTGCCGGCAGTCAGTTAGAGTTTGTCTGTCGAGCAGTGCGGTGCAGTATAATTTCTAACAGTGCAACTAAGGAGGATTTACAACCATCAATGGAGACATTATTTTGTAACGTGGAATTACTAAAGTTGAAGGGCGATATTAACATACAAACTCGGTGTCTTATCCATAACGTTTTGACATTTTTTGACGAACTTAAAAGAGACCCAGCAAAAATTTCTGTCATCAATCTTAATAAACCTCAAGAGCTGACGGCGTCAATTTGTGGAGTATCTTTGCGGACTGTCAAAAAAATAAAACAAGAAGTTTTACAATCAGGGCTTCCTACTACACCAAGAGAGACGTTTAGAAGCCGGCAACTGTAACCAATTTAGATAACTTCGACATCGATGTGCTGAGACGTATCATTACATCATATTATGATAACGGAGAATATCCTACCGTGGACAATATACTCAACAAATTTAAGGATGCCATACCTGGATTTAAATGCGGGAAAAGTTCCATGAAAACCATTTTGCAGAGTATAGGTTACAAATATCGAAATGGCGACGACGGATGGAAATATTTAATGGAAAGGAGTGACATTAAGTGTGCCAGAATGGACTTTTTAAGAAAAATGCACAACTTAATTACCACCAATGATTCTCGATCCCGATTTTACCTCGATGAGCCCTGGGTTAACCAGAATCATTCAAGAAGACGTATGTGGCACGACGAAAACGACGAAGGTGGATTTAAGAACCAGAAAACCGGAAAGGGATCTAGACTTATTCTTTGTCATGCTGGGTCTGCAAGGACTGGTTTCGTTCCAGAGGCTAAATTGTTGTTTAGAGCGGTGAAATCTAAGAACTTAAGACTATCATACAGAAATGAATGGTGACACATACATATATGGAGTGGTTCGAACGTTTTTTAAAAGTACTCGAAGAGCCATCCATTATTATCGTCGATAACGCAAGTTACCATTCAGTTCAGCTCGAAAAGATACCTAATTCAAAAACGAAGAAAGCAGAAATACAAGAATGGTTGAGAAAAAAAAACATTGCTTTTGAAAGTACCGAGATTGTAGAGGAGTTAATACGTAAGGTGAAAGCAAGTAATCCTTCGAAAGTGTATGCTTTGGATCAATTGGCAAACGAATTAGGACACGAATTGATACGCTTACCACCATACCACTGTCAATATAATCCTATTGAGCTCATCTGGGCTCAGGTTAAAGGAGAAGTCGCTTCGAAGAACAATACGTTTAATTTAGCAGATGACGAGAAATTGTTTCACGAAGCCGTCGAAAATGTTACACAGGAAAATTGGGAAAAGTGTGTTAAACACGCGGAAGATCTGCAAAGAGCTGATTTTGAAAAATATATTTACAGAGACCAGCACCGTTTGGTTATAAATCTACAAGATAGCAGCGACAGCAGTTCAGATGACGAGTAAAATATAGCTTTTTTAATATATTTTTTTAGCCTGACCAACCTATAATTGTATTTTTTGTTAAAATGTAATTTGTAATATTTAGTACTTAGTTTCATGTTACATTTTAAGATAATATTTAGGTTAAAGTAGATATTTTTTTAATATTCTTTAAACTTTTATTTCACTTTATTGTTGCATGTATACGTTAGTTTGTATTTATGAAAATTTTTCTTAATAAATGAGTTTAAAACTAACTAAACCAATTATTACAAATAACCCATCGAAAATTTTCATCATAATCTATAATATCCATCGATATCTCTTGTCATCTTTATCGATCCAACCATCGATCCATCATAATCCATCGATATTCCATCGATACATCGATACTGCTATTATTATTTTTAAAACACGCATCCCCATAGTGCGAGCGAAAGACAGCGAGTGTGAGCGAGAGGTCCGGCCTAATGATTTATGACTCCAAGTGCACGTTGATAATGGCCGTACTATAGTGACGCGCTGAGCTCTCACGTGATTGGTCGAGACCGCAGTTTTGTTTTTTTCTTAAAGAGCGATACTGGCCAAACGGAACGTTGCCATGATTGAATCCGACCTGTCAAATTCGGGCGGTGGCGAAAGAATCTGGCGAGCGACAGTGGGTGAGAAATTTGCTGGGGAAGAGAAGCCTACCGTAATCTGCCATTATGCAGTAGTTTTACCAGGGAGGCGGTTATTTCTTTTAACCCCTCAGGCCCCGATTGGCCGATATCGGCCACAAAATGATTCAGCGTGACAGGCCCGTTTTAATTTTATTTTAATTTTATTTAGTTTATTTTATTATGTTTTATTATGTTAATATGTTTTATTTTAATTATGGGTACAGTGGCTTGGTAGTAATTAATGTTTTGGTGAGACAGTGTCATAATTCAATTTTTTTACAAATTTTTACTAAAAAAACTTGTCAATCGGCTGAGGGGCCGAGGCCTGAAGGGTTAATGTGATGAGTTCATATTTAATCTGCTCAGGGCACCTCTGTTTTTTTCTATACGTTATTGCTGCTAAGGTGATGTTAATTGTCATCGAATGTTTTGTTTTTATTTTCTATAGTTTGGTTTTTATTTTTTCAATTAATTTTATTTTACATGTTTATTTTTTATTTGAAATTTATTTTATTTTAAATGTTTATATTTAAAACCAATAGAATAAAAACATCTTTTTCATAAATATTTGTTTTAACTTGTCGGACGCCAATATAAGCATTTTGCGTTGCTTTCGTTACCGTTTCGGTAACGAAATGGTAACGAACTTCATCCCGGAGAATGAGCGCTCCGCTTTACAGCTATTAAACGATTGGCAACGTTAAAAAAATCTTTAAGATGGTATAGCAATTTGGGAAAACATCAACAAGTTTCTTTTCATATATTAGCATAAAAATGTCACTGCAAGAGGTGTAAGACTCTGGCTTAGACTGTAGTAGGTATGACCGCGGTTTTGTTTTTTTATTAACCCGTTGAGTATGATACGACCAAATCTGGTTGTGAAACAATTATCCGTTGAGTATGATACGACCAGATCTGGTTCCGCGTTTTTTTCACTTCTTTGACGTTCTCATATTTAATTCATAATTATCTAATTGTTTTACAAAATGATATTTCAATATTCTATATTCGAAATTTCAATGCAATCATTGTGCAGTTGTTCTTTTTATGATTGGTGTAGTAGTTTCGTAGTTATAGTACTTTAAGTCGATGTCGCCGGAAATCCTGCAAAAGAGACAGATGCATCCATGAAAATACCCATTTACTCCAAGGGTTAAAGGCGTTAATGTTACGTCTGAACGTTGCTATAGGCGGTCAGCGCATCAAAATCGATCTTTTACGATTCAACATGGCGAGAACACGGTCGTGGAAAATTCGACGCGAGGCTCAGAAACCACCGTAATCTGCCGTTAAGCAGTTGTTTTACCGGGAGGCGGCTATTTTTTAATGTGGTGTTCGTGATTAATCTGGTGAGCATTTACTTTCATTTTGGCTTGGTTTTCTAGTAGGATCAGTGCAATTCTAGTGGATTTTTTTCCTTGCCCACAGCTGTGGCATCTGTGTTTTTTTTGTAATTGCTGCTAAAGTGAAGTTTATCGTCACTGAATGTGAGGGTTCTTCACACGAGAAGATTCTCTGGGGATTTTGCCTTCATATGACGGAGAATTTATTATTTATTTATTTATTTATTTATTTATAACGCTGACAGGTCTACCCTCAAATGAAAAACAACAACATTCATTTGCTCCTCGCTTGTTTTATTGTTTTAATTAAAATTAACCAGTAAATAACTTGAAAAATACTGTAAACCAGTGCTAAAATACAAATTAACAACTAAATAAAGTGAAATATAACGAAAACGAGTGCTAAAATGTCTGATGTAGTAAAATGCATGAAATGCTCCAGTGCAATAAAAAAAGACGAAAAAAATTCTAAAATAAAGTGCAACAGCTGTTCTCGAGAGATCTGTGTCAAGTGCAGTGAGTTATCTGCCACTGAAATGAGAGTGTTGGGCCTGCAATCGTCCAAAATCAAGTACTACTGTGCCGATTGTGAGGAGGGTCTGCTATCAGTGCCAGTGCTCAGAAACAGAATCAGTGCACTCGAAAATGAGCTGGCTAACATCAAAACACAGTGCACCATGGGACTAAATATGGATGCAGTGCTGCAAGAAATGGATGAGAGGCAACATCGCAGTAAGAATGTCATAATATTTGGGATTAATGAGTCTGCATCGAACAGCACTGAGGATCGCAAGAAACATGATAAATTGCAAGTCCAAAAAGCGCTCGAGAAAATTCCAGATGTCAACATGGAGAGATCCATTGTTGTGCGCCTCGGGAAGCCAGTTGACAACAGTGCTAAACCGCGCCCGGTCAAGGTTATCTTGCAAAATAAGCACCAGGCGTTAAATGTTCTGAAGAATAAAAAATTTTTGCCCCAGAACATCTCAGCCTCCTCCGACAAGACCCCATACCAGCGCGACCAGTTGAGGAAGCTGCGAGAAGAGCTCGCCGAACGAACAGACAGCGGCGAAAAGGACCTCACTATAAAGTATATAAAAAGTGTTCCCCGCATAGTTAAAGCTGAAAAAAACTAGCGACCGACGCCATCACGGAACTAACTTTTATGTACACGAACCTGGCTTCCTTAACGGCTAAATTTGATTTGCTTATGATTGAGGTTAATAAATTGAAACCATTATGTATATTAATTTCTGAAACTCATTTAAAACCTGGAATTGCTGATAGCATTATAAACATCCCACATTATTCGTTGTTCAGAAAAGACCGACCCGGCAGAAACGGAGGAGGTATAGCCGTGTACGTCGCACACTCCCACAAAGGATCACCACTACTAGCACAAGTAAACTTCACCTATACTATTGATAATATTGAAGCTCTATGGTTGGATATCCAAATATACAATTTGAAATTCTTACTTGCCTGCGTTTACCGCCCGACCACATATACCTTTGAGGAGACGGATGAGATACTATTCGATACAATACAGCAGGCCTCGGAAAAGCACACTACGTTAATAATGGGTGACTTTAAGACTGCACCGAGCAAAATAAGCGAAAACGTCAGTCACGGTTTTGTCGCTGCAATCCATAATTTTTCGGTAATAAATATTTAAAAAATATATTTAAGATCTCAACGAATGTGTTTACAATAATACATCTTCTATAATCAAAAACCATTTGCTGGTTAATATTTCTTTCAACATAAAGTTGGGGAAAAACTTAAGAAAAGCACTCCGGCGTTTTGTTCACAATGAATAAAGAAATTAGATTTTATTTCAAATTTCAAATCGTAATAAATCACAAACGTTCAAGCTACAAGAAAGCATCACGGATATTTAAAAATGTTCCCTGCTTATTTAAATATGATTTTTTTAGAAGATACCTCGAATCTGCCATACAAATTTACTATGGCCAAATAACGTTCGATATATATACGCGAGCGCAAGGGTGAATTATTCAGTCGTCCACTAGAGCTGAGGAGGGGGTGACGTTTCTTTGCGTAGCGATCTGACCTCGAAAACCGGCCGCGATCTATTTCGTGCGCGTATAATATCACTCACGCGGTAAAACGATGTAAGCATTTATTGAAAGTATTTTTTATTTAGATTTTATCTGGTATTAGTGTTCCTTTTTCTATTGTCGAAAGTTGTAATTAGGTCAGCTCGTGTAAGAACCTGACCTAATTATAACTTGTTTTTATCTAAATGAGCATTATATAGCATTATATATATACAAGTTTTTATCTAAATGAGCATATTATTATGTTTTAGTAAAAATGGGAAAGCGTAAGATTAAATATCATAAATTGAAATGTGGCTCAAAGTTTCAAAACAAACGACTTCTCGCTTCTATTGTACGTGCAAGTGCCATCGCTGA
The DNA here is from genome assembly GCA_944548615.1 of Micropterix aruncella. Lineage (NCBI taxonomy): Eukaryota > Metazoa > Arthropoda > Insecta > Lepidoptera > Micropterigidae > Micropterix > Micropterix aruncella. The sequence continues at coordinate 14,197,985 of OX155974.1, read as the reverse complement.
GCAAGACTCGCTCGCCCAGGTATAAAAATCTTAGGATCTAAGTGATAATACGTTACAAAGCAATAATTACTTTTATCACTGTACATTTCGTTCCTAGGAATCTTCGAACAATGTGATAATAGGCTCGAGTATAAGAAAACTTGATGAACACTCGACGACAAAATATACGCCGTGCAATGATTTTGCGGTAAGTTAGTTGTATATATTTTTTTTAAGTGTTCTAGTATAAACTTTACCTGTATATTTGCAACAAAGATTTTCGGTACTTAATTCAGTTACTTTTATTAACTATCTAATTTTACCAATACAAATCGTGTTTTCGATTGAGATATATACCTATATATTTTTAAAAAAATACTGTGATATTGGGCTTGATTGCGTTTCTTCGTGAACTAAAATTGGAAATTAGTCCGTGTGAACGAGACAGGGTAATACGCTAGAGCGGAATGTGAAATGAACGGTTTTCACTTTTCACTTTTTCGAATTAAAACTACCCACCAAAGATAAAGCATCTGAATGTAACACAGCACAAAATGTATTCAAATTTATTCGGACGAGTATTAGTCCGACAGGTAGTTTTATCGACGATCGTTCGTTTTATATTCCGTTCTAACTCGTTCGTATTGCTTCGTATCTCGTTCGCTTGAACTAATTCCAGTTTCAGTTCACAAAGAAACGCAATCGGCCCATTGCCTACGTAATTTAAATTTGATAAAGTTTTATTATCAGTGTAAATTTGACTTGCAGTGCAACTTTTCTATACATACCTTCTTCAATATTTCCGGTCACTTCTATTTTCAGAAGCAATTCAGCAATAATTTATTAATTCAATTAATTTTATTTCAGAAATCATTTGAAACGGACTCGGATTCCGATTTCGAATTAATAACAGAAGAGGAAAATAATGATGATGTGGATTTTTTACCTGAAGGGAATAGAATAGTAGATTTTAATTACATATTCAAACAACTCCAAGAAATGGCCCATCACAACTCTGCATTTCAATGTAACTTAAATTTTTTAAAACTTACCAAGGAGATTAAGAAAGGGTTTCTATCAAAATTCTTTTTTACGTGTCGATTATGCAATGCAAAATTAGAACTTTTAAATTGTAAAAAACCAGATAGCCCAGTTGAACTTAACCTCAACCATAACGCTGTTAGTAGTTTCATGTCTATTGGCGCTGGATTTTCAGGATTGGAACAAGTTTCAGCCTCCCTGAACATACCCTGTATGTCTGATAAATTATACTCAAAGTGCCATACCAAGATCTGTGAACTATGGGAACTAGCTAAAGAGAAATGCATGGAGGAAGCAGCCAAAGACGAATATAATTTAGCTGTACTCAACGGCGAAGTGGATGCGAATGGAGTACCAATGATTACTGTGGTGGCTGATGGCTGCTGGTCGAAAAGATCGTATAGAAAGAACTACAACGCATTATCGGGTGCTGCAGTAATAATAGGATACAGGACAAAGAAAGTACTATATATGGCAGTAAAGAATAAATATTGTATGGTTTGTGCTCGAGCTGAAAACAGAAAACACACAGTTCCAGATCACATATGTTTCAAAAACTATACAGGTTCATCTAGCGCAATGGAATCGACAGCTTTGGTTGAAGGTTTCAAAACATCATTGAACACTCACAAACTGATTTACTCTAGATTGATAGCTGACGGTGATTCAAGTACACATAGAAACATAGAAAAATCGAAACCGTATGGAAATTTACTCGTGGAAAAAATAGAATGCACTAATCATTTACTACGAAATTACTGCACAAAGTTAGATAAACTGACCAGAAATACAAACTATCCATTGAAATATAGAAAAGTTGTTAAGAATAACATATTGCGCTTAAGGCGTTCTGCAACTGGTGCTGTAAAACATCTTAATTCTGAAGGTAGCAAAACTTTTCAACAAAAAGTTCTACAGTTGAAGCAAGATTTGTTGAATTCACCACACCACGTATTTGGCAATCACAGCTTATGCAAATCTTACTATTGTGAAAAGCAAACCGAAAACGTAGAATCCGTAGAAGAAAACCTAGTTCCAATAATGAAAAGTCAAGAGGGTGGTTTTATATTTTCAGCCATATTGAAGTTTATTTCCAGACTGGTGAATAACGCGCCAAGCCTGATGCATAATGTTAATAGTAATATAGCTGAAATTTTTAATAGTGTAATTGCAAAGTTCGTCGGTGGAAAACGAATAAATTACTCAGGCAGGCAATCTTATGGAGGTAGATGTGCCGCAGCAGTAGTGTCCTTCAATTCAAGAAAGCCAGAGACTTACCTAAGCAAAAATATTTTTCTGCGAAGTCCAAACAAACTTATTAAACGACTTGAAACCAACAGAAATATCAAAAGATTGACATCAGCAAAACGCAAAATAATAAAATCGTTTCATTGTAAGAAGCCTGTTATTAGTCATGAGGACAAAAATTACGGAGAGTCTTGTGAAAAACCTGACCTGGAAAAGGCGGATTATGAGTTTGCCAAAATCGAGCATTTGAAATGCATAACTTTGACTAAGGAAGATCGCCACTTACTAGAAAGAAGAACTATTTTGCAGGCAGAATCCATAGAATGGCGCCAGGAGCGAAAACTTCGGCTAACTGCATCTATATTTGGAAAAGTTTGCAAACGAGGACTTATTAAATGCGGACCTTTGGTAAAAAATATACTGACTGAAAACAATTTAAATCATGTGAAGTCTATACAACATGGACAAAACCATGAACATCTGGCACGTGATCAACTATCTTGCTATCTTCAAAGTCCTATAAATCCATGTGGATTATTTATTGACCTGGATCTACCATTTTTAGGTGCGAGTCCGGATGGACTTTTGCAAGAGGACAAAATTGTAGAAATAAAATGTCCGTACTCAGCTAGAGGAATGAGTATTAATGATGCCATCAGAGAGAAAAAAATTACTTTCTGGAAAATAGACAAAGATGGCAATACCAATGTAAATAAAAAACACGATTGGTATTTTCAAGCCCAAGGACAAATACACGCCACTCAAAGAAAAATTTGTGTATTTGCTGTTTGGACGGACGTAGACATGAAGGTGGAAGTCATAAACGAAGATGAAGGCTTTTGGAGTGAGATGGAAATAAAACTGAAAATATATTACTTTGACTGTTTGCTACCAGAAATTATAGATTCAAGACTGGATAGGCAAATGGACATAAAGGAACCTGCCTATATTTTGGAAGCATTTAAAAAAAAAGAGATATTAAAAAATAATAAACGGAAAATATTGGAAACAAAATCCGTTAAGATTACGAAACCAAAAAAAACTAGTAACAATAAAAATGTTTAACAATGTGAAAATTTTCTAAATCAGTTTAAAGCCAGTTCAAGGCAATGAGCAACTTTTTTGTCAAAATTGTAAATTGTAACTTTTTTTATAATAATGCCTATATTTTTCTAAAAATTCATAAAACTAAAATTCTTCAGATATGGTCTTTTCCAGGTATCATCTAAGGCGACTACCTCTCTCAAATAGTGATAAACTGACATTTTGCGATCAAATTTATGGGCCTCCCGCATGCATTTAAATATTATAAAAAATATTAATCTTGTAGAAAATTTCCTAATATTTTGTTCTACGATGCAGAATTTCATTGTTTTGATTTAATTCCTAATCAAAATAAATAAAATCTGAAGTCATCACTTTTTTGTAAATTACATTTTTCTGGGTATCTACAAAGTCAAAGAGATACCACATTAGATACCCCAGAGAGATACCAGATTATAAATTCTTACGAATATCTTAACTGGCGCCGCAATATGTTATTTCGATATTTTCTGTTTTTAACATTCTTTTTCACATTTTTTCCATGTACCTACTGACATACCACTCGGGCGAGGTGCATGGCCATGCAGATTTCTGGACGGTGTTTTTCATCTGAGTCATCATATTTTTTTTATGTATATGATTATACTTATGTAAATTAGGATATTATTAAAGATAATATTATAATTACGGTACCTCCGGTTGTTTTTTGGAGGTTTCCTATCCGGACTTAAACGCTCTCATTGATCAGTGATTTCGTGTGACTTCATATTGCTTAAAATTCTTATTTTACGGATTTTATATATTGTTGCTTTTAAATATGCATCACAAATAAAGTGTAAGCGTTTAAGGCAATGGATACCGTTATTTCCTCCTCAATGAGTCATAATAACGTATACAATAAAGAAAAACTGACTCTTTTGCTGTTATTTTACTGATCCTTCTACTGTCTTGTGCATTGTGTTAAGTCTTTTTCAAGTCTTTTTTGATGCCCGGGCTAGAAGATAATCTTTTGGCACTATAGTGGTCGCAATCGCTCCTGACATTCCGGGTCGTAAAACGTGCGAGCACGACAGCACATCACTTTTCTCCCTCGCACAAGATATAGAGATCGCTATCCCCGGCCACGCCTCACTATCGATATCGATGGATTTTCGATATTGATGTGTGATACATAGTAATATTTGACAGTACTTAAATGAAAAATGAAAAACGAAGGGGTTGGTAAACTTCGGCCCAAGTGTTAGGTTAGGTCACCTGATCTTACATTGTAAGGATCCGGGTTCGATTCCCGGCTGGGTCACTATTTTCCATTGGGATAAAACTAACGGAATTTCATTTTCAATTCTGTCGGCCGAATGCCATAACAAGACACACACTTACACACATGTTACATGCACACATACATATAAACACTTCATATTAGGGTTGGTTGTAAGAGATTGTCGTATGATAATAAACCCGCCCATTGTGAAATTTCACAATAAAGAGTACAAACAAACAAACAAACAAAACAAATTACTTTCTTGTATGTATTTATAATATATTAGGATGTTCGGGGTAGTCCAAAACAACTAAATGAACTTAGCACGTAAACCATAAGAGATTCATTGCCAGTCCTGTAAATACACCCTCAATAAAGGGAGTTACTCTCTGGAAGGGTTTCAAATGTTACGTATCTCCTGTCCAAATAATCTAATAATCTCCTGTCCAAAAAGTCTTCTAATATCCAAAGCGTGAAACGATAGTTGGTGTGAAATATCGTATCTACTTTTTAAAAATTAAACAGTTTTTTTTTTATTTTGATGATTTAGTGTACCGAATATTGTTCAATATGAGAAATTGAGTTTAAAGTTATACATGACTTTTTTTGTTGAGGTCAAGGTTACCGACAAAAAGCGGGTTTTATTTTTAAAATTCAGTTCTTCAAGTTTTTTTTTCTTAGTAACAAAGGCCTATATGAAAAAAACTTTCAGATAAGTTTTAACTTGGTTTCCATGTTGAATTTATATAATCTCCTGTACAAAAAGTCTTCTAATATCCAAAGCTTGAAACGATGGTTGGAGTGAAATATCTTATCTACTTTTTTCACGTTCACGAATTTTCACATTTTACACAAATTCGGTTGATTACGTAATCTTGGGGGGGGGGGGGGTAAGGCCGCAGATTACGTCTGTAAACATTTGGGAGGGGGGGGGGGGGGGTAGAAAATCCCAAAAACGTGATTACGTAATATGTGGACGGCCCCGCCTCATAACCGCACAATCAGAGACCTGTATTCAAATAATTATGATATCGTTTATATAAATTACTGTGATATAGTTAAATATAAATATAATATAAGACGAAATAGTTAACAATGACTCAGTTTTCTGCTTTTTCTGTAAAATATCTAATTTTGACTTACACTGTACTTTTGTTTAGGCGACGATATTCGACGCGCCATATCGTCGCGATGATTGGCGCCAACCGGTGTGCTGCGTTAAATACCTATTTAGGGCACGTGAATTATGGTCGGCGCAGTCTTAACCTGCCCGGCATCACTTGGCCATTACAACGATTGGGCGGGTGCAACATGTTACACGAAAAATTCGTCGACATGTACTCGAACAGTAACCTAAATCAACTTGTAACTGGAATAACTAGAAAACGCAACAATCAGGAATCACTACTTGATCTAGTCCTCTGCAATGATGAGTGCTTCGTCACAGAGGTAGAGATACTTCCCAATATCGGTAAGAGTGACCACTTTGTGTTGTTGGCCAAAACCCAGCTCAGCGTAGAGTCTCATGGGAGGAAGCCGCAGGCAAGGAAACGAGACTACTTCAGAGCAGACTACACCGCCGTTGAACACGCACTCAACCAGTACGTGAGTGCAAACCAACATAATAATGTTGAAGATTTGTGGCAAGATTTTAAATATAGAATAGACTATGCTGTGAAACTACACATACCTTTCAAGCAACACAGACCTGGCTTTAAAAATAAACCCTGGATAAACAAGGATATTCTGGCTTTAATTAATGAAAAGAAAAAAGTGTGGAAAATTTATCAATTAAACAAAAATAAAAATAACTACGCAATATATAGAAATGTTAACAATAAAATTGTAAATATGACAAGACAGGCAAGATGTAACTACGAGTCGGGTATTATAGACTCTGGGCCCAAATCTTTCTACAGCTACATACGCAAACAAATATCTACAAAGGTTGGAGTCCCACTAGCACTAAAGCATAATGGCAATCTTGTAACAGGCAGCAAAGCTGTGGCTGATGTCTTTGTCGACCAATTTGAGAATACCTATGTCCGAGAACCAGATGGACCTCTCCCAACTGTAAGTGTACCTAGAGTTGAGAACTCCCTGACAGATATAGTATTCACGCCAGCATCTGTAGCGGAAGCTTTAAATTCGTTTAAAGATGAAACTGCAATGGGGTTTGATGAAATCCCAGCTGTTCTTTTGAAGAAATGCTCCCCGTCTATCAGCAGTCTCTTAGCACGAATAATGAACAAATCTTTCGAAGACGGACAGCTGCCGAGCGACTGGAAACAAGCCATAGTTACACCAGTGTACAAAAAGGGCAGCAAGTTCTCAGCTATTAACTACCGACCGATAAGCCTAACCAGCATTGTTTGCAAGACTATGGAGAAAATTATTGCTAACTCTCTAAAGAACTTCCTCAAAAACGAGCAAATAATTTTGGATGAACAACACGGTTTTGTGCCTGGGAGGTCCGTCGTTACTAATCTACTCACCTGTGTTAATCATTGGACCACAGAATGGGATCAACGACAGCCTACCGATGTTGTCTACCTAGACTACGAAAAAGCCTTCGACCGGGTGCCCATAAGAAGACTCTTGCTGAAGTTGGGACATTTTGGAATAAGAGGAAAACTCCACACCTGGCTCTCTGACTTCCTTATCAATAGAAAACTTAGAGTGAGAGTAGGTGATGACCTTTCCGAAAATAGACCTGTCCACAGCGGAGTCCCCCAAGGGTCGGTCATCGGCCCGATTGTCTTCGGTATCTACCTAACGGACTTTCGAGCAATCCTACAGATGATGTACTCCCTGTTTGCCGACGACGCTAAAATTATTGGGAACCCACTCACGCAGCACCCTGACCTACAGGATGATCTTGACCGCATTACCGCATGGACGCAAGACTGGTTAATGTCACTCAACGTGGATAAGTGCACCGTCCTTCATATAGGAAAAGAAAACCCAAGGAAAACATACACTATTCAGGGAAATGCTTTAATCAGTGTGAAGACACACAGGGATTTGGGTGTCATAATCGCAGAAGATTTAAAATGGGAGGCACACATCATAACTATGGTGAAGAGAGCGAACTCATTGCTGTATACAATAAATAAAGCTTTCTCACATATAACCCCTGAGCTTTTCCTAAAGATTTATAAAACATATGTCCGACCTATGCTGGAGTATGCATACCAGATCTGGAATCCCTACTTCAAGAAGGATATTGACCTGCTGGAACGAGTACAACGTAGAGCTACAAAAATGCCAAATGCACTGAGAAATAAAAGCTACGAAACCCGGCTGGATGAGCTTGGCCTGAGCACTCTACAAGAGCGAAGGGAACGGGGAGATCTCATTGAGACTTTTAAGATTCTGAACGCCTTCTACAGCGTTCCCAGGCTGCAAGATATGTTCTCCCTTGCTAATACTACAAACCTGAGAGGACACTCTAAAAAGCTGTACCACAATAAGTTCAAGCAGAACCCTCGCCGGCACTTTCTCACCAATAGAGTGGTAGAATCTTGGAACAATCTACCCAGTGAAGTTGTAAATGCTGTCTCCGTAAATGCTTTCAAGAACAAACTGGACGATCATATAAAACATAAAACAAAAACAATAACAAAAACTGTTACTAAAAAATAAGTGTTGTGATATAGGCGCATCAGCTAAAGCTGCTAGCCTATTATTAATAATAATAATAATAATAATAATAAATAACGTACAAGAAAAAAAAATACAAGGACATGCATACTGTTGTACATGAGGAATAATTAAGAACAAACATTATTATAGCGAAAATCATAGCTCTATACATATAAATATGCTAGCATATCCGAATGAGGCAAAATCGCACAACCAACTAGACCTAGAAGGTCTGTCTCTGGCTGTGCTGTGTTATATCAACTGTATTTTTGTAACTCGCGAACTGACGAAGGTGATCAATTATCAAGTATTTCTAAATCTAACAAATGTGTTGTTTACACAAATTAAAGTAAAATTTAAAGTTAATATATGTAAATATGTATGCAATTATGGACTAAATAAAATAAAGTAAACTTTACATTATATTCAATAAATTTAAGTGGAAAATAAGTAATAATATATACAAATATATGGAATACTGGATTATACGAATACTGGATTTTTGTTTTCAATATGGCGGTATTTGTGGTGTAAGAGTATGGCGGCGCACTATAGACGGCACTCTAAACATGCCTATAATATCTCAAAATAAAATAATAATACATTAACAAACAAATTTTTAAATTCGCTCCCTCTTATTATTTTAATATTATTTACATAAAGTTGCAAATTTTGAAGTTGATACACAGGTTTCAATACGTAATAATTTCGCACTTTAATCGACGTCTCTGGCGATCATGTTATAGAGCATTTCAAAAGTTGCCTGGCAAAAATAGATGCCTTGCTAACATTTCTGGCCCTCGTAAGGCCTGGATCTATGACAATTATCTAACGTCACATTTGTCATGGCCCTTTCTTATTTACGATTTTACCAAAACCTAACTGTCCCGTCCAGATCTCTCAAGTCGTCCGACTTTGGGAGTTAATGGGCCCTTGCTGAGTTGGCCACGAAGACCCATTCTGTTCAGGGTTGGTCACACTCACGGGTCAACACCTATCCGACGGCCTCCACGCATGGAGTGCGAGCCTGGGTAGGACTCTGGCCTTGGTTAGTTTCCCCAGGCAATCAACCTTCTGGCGCTCCTGGACGGTCTGCGCACCGTGCGGCGTAAGCCAATCGACTGTGCACTCTGACTAACAGTCGGGGGAGTCTGGAAGCAGTACTGTTTCCTATAGAGCGGGGGTGGTTGCGGACCTTACGGCGACTGCTCTTGAAACGACCATCGGCTATCCGATCCAGGGTGAGCAGCCGGGCAAAGGACGCTGTGGTCCGCGATAGATTCGGTAAACACCGTTTCACCGCTTCGTAAGGGAGAGGACCGCGCAAGCGACCTCGAACTCGTAACCAATCGAGAGACTGGAGTAATCTGGTCACAATTGGAAGTAAGGGCGTGAGTGTAAGCCCGCCGGGTAACACTCCTGGCTATCTCGGGGTTAAGGCGTTGGCCTCTTACGGGCTTGTGGCGGAGCTAGATGGTGGACTGTTTTGTCCAAGTCTTCTGCGCTCACTCCAGGGAGATAGAACGACTAGTCGTTAAAACTTCCTGAGGTGACGGGCTCGCCCGCTGTAGTAGACAACCCTAGTTGTCCCGTCTAGATGCACTGGTGACAGCTAGTTTAAAATCCTGGTTGTCCTTAGCCAAACCAACTCACCCTCGACTCTCTTCAGGTCCAAAAAAATTTTGGGCTAGCGCTAAAACTGCCCTCTCTCCTCTCTGCCAACTCCAAAATAACCAAAAATTCGATTCTGTGCAATTCCAAAGATCCGGAAATATCGAAGCACGTAATAAGTGGCCGTATTGATTCAAATGATCTACAAGCCCGCATAGACTTCCACAAAAAGTTCCTTACTGGAATCAGCCGGAACGGCAATGGTCTGGGGTATGGCAGTACAACCATGAGCGATGTGTACTTAAAGAAGTCTCTCTTGCGGGGAGATTACGACAGCAACAGTATGGCTCATGCTATTGGCCTTCAATGCCAGAATGAACAACAATTGGCGACTTTTGCATTCCGCCTCCAATGCACTGGAAGGTGCCTTTCGTGCCAACAAGGGTTTGATAGGATCCTCCAAACCACCAATACAGTTTGTGCGGGATGGCTCTAAAGGTAAAAAACATTGAACATTGAAAGATTGGATTCTGGAGGTCGATTCGGTCTCTAAGCAGTTTAAATTCCCTGAAAGTCTCGGATGCACAGCCCTCCGTCCAGATATAACTCTTTACTCTCTATCTCGGAAGGTGGCCCTTATTAATTAAAGGAATTAACTGTTCCATGGGAATCAAATATCCCAAAAGAAGAACGAGTACAAATTAAATACGTACATGGTTTTGCCACTAGACTCGCGCCGGGTTAAAGCTGGGAAAGAGGAAGGCCTTTCACAAAAATCCATAATTTGGAGAATTTGAAGCAATGCGGGAAGCCATAATGGCCCAATAAGTAGGACTGAGTGCGAGTACCCGAGTAATCGATTATATCCCCCTAAATCATCATCATTACTATCTGTATAGTGATGATGATGATGACATCATCAACCTACCTCTAATAAAGCTCTGTACAACAATGACTGCACTGGAAACTCCTTGCGATATGAAATCCTGTGAATTGGTTGAGCTGTGAGCATTCTAGCATTCCGGCCAATCATCACATTCACATCTGAAAGTAAACAAAACTTTACTTGAAAATGTGATTTTTGCGGACATGTAAAGCAGAACGCTTTAAGCCGACTGTCGCACGACTCAGATTAGCACCACCAAATCCCATACGATGTCATAGAATGCCATACAATGGCTGAAGATGTACTGTCGTATCACCTGTCAATTTGATTCTAGCAGCGAGCTCGGTTGCCGCCAAGACCCAAAAAATTTTGTTTGTTTCTTTATTTATTTATTTTTTCATTTAAAGTTAAAAATATAACTTTCAGTCGTTGTTTTGAAATTCAGCCGTAAACTTTTTTCAAAGAACTGAGGAATATTCTGGATTCCAAAACACTAAAAACTGTTTATTATGCTTTATGTGAATCGCTTATTACTTACGGCATAATTGGATGGGGTGGATGTGGTAAAACCCTGCTAGAGCCATTGCAAGTTGCGCAGAAATTTATATTAAAAATTATTTTACGTAGACCATATCGCCATCCCACTAATGAACTTTATAAAGAAGCTAATGTCCTTGATTGTAGGCAACTTTTTCTAAAAACTTCCCTCTTAAGGCTATTTTTGGACAATAACTCAAATCTAGGAATAATTCAGAACCGAAGACCAACGAGATAAGTTATACAAAATAGCCTTATAATACCCAGATTGAAAACATCTTTTGGACAAAGACATTACTCTTTCATTGCGCCGAGATTTACCAAAACACTTCTAAGGACAAAAAGGCCCCAACTACGCAAACTAGTGGGACTGATAACAGGACACAACACACTAACCAAACACCTCTTCAAAATGGGCGGAACGAATAGCCCTATGTGCAGAGCATGCATGGAGGCGGAAGAAACCACAAAACACATTCTGCTAGATTGTAAACAGGTAGAAGTATACAGGACAAAACACCTTGGGACCCCAGGAACCCTGCGCGAGGCGGCAGGAAACCTGAAAGCCCTGCTGGCTTTCGTCGAGGAGCTGGGGTGGGTGGAATAGCGCTACCCCCGTTACACGCAAAATAGGCACACTGGATGTCGACTTGCGGAGGAACGCCCAGTATAACTAACTAACTACCGTCAACGGCAGCAACTTTGCCTACCGTTAGCAACTTTGCCCGACACCAAAATCCTTAACACAAACTTATATATCTTTTTACCTCGTAAATGGAGAAACACTAAACTTTCACTGGGTGAATCTTAATTAGACGACTAGCAATAATGACAAGGTTGCAGGTTTGTTTAAGCTATCTGCTGTCATAGGCCAAAGAAAGTGGATGTGTGCTGTAACAAATTTTAGTGTGCTCATATCTTTTGTGGCCAGGCCGAAATATGTGTGGTAAGTACTTCATTGTTACATTAAAAGTTGTATAATATGGTTTTTTTTGTATATTCATTAGCAATTGCTAATAAAACATGAATTAAAAGCAATTTTTACTCTTAGGCAAAGGTGGTTGACAAAATCGCTCAAACCTGTGGCAAAATTGCCTAGCAGTAAAAATTGCGTTAAATTAATATTTTATTAGCAATTGCTAATGAATATACAAAAAAGACTATATTATACAACTTTTAATGTAACAATGAAGTACTTACCATATGTATTTTGGCCTGGACCACAAAAGATTTGGGCACAGTAAAATTTGTTCCAGCACACATCCATTTTCTTTGGCCTATGACAGCAGAATGTGAACTTAAACAAACTTGCAACCTTGTCATTATTGCTAGTCGTCTAATTAAGATTCACTCAGTGAAAGTTTAGTGTTTTTCCATTTACGAGGTAAAAAGATATACAAATTTGTGTTAAGGATTTTATCATCGGGCAAAGTTGCTAACGGTAGGCAAAGTTGCTGCCGTTGACGGTAACTGCGCCGAGATTTTACAATCTGATCAATATGGAAATAAAAATGAATTTGACATTTAGGGAATTCAAAAATAAATTAAAGAAATGGTTATCGAATCATGACAGACTAACCATACATCAAATGTTAGAAATAATAGTTTAATAAAACTTAGGTGCACAAATTTAAACATATTTTTAAACATGTAAGTTGAATATATTTTAACATTGAACTAACTACCAAAAATTATTTAACTTTGTTGTTATATATTATTTTGACAATCAATTGTACTTTTTTTTGACTAGATATTTTCATATTAAATCCTTCATTACTTAACATATATTAAATACTAATGACTGTTTCTTTTTTTTCTCACATATAATTTTATTTATATTATTTAATCGAATTTTATATTATAGCCAATTATATAATGGAATTGCATTTTATTTATTATATTATCTTTTAATATTTTTTACTATTATTATTATTTCTTTTTACTTCTTTTTTTTTTTTGAAGACCAAATTTTAGGGCAATTTAGTGTTATTAGCTTTTTACTAAAACTTGTACATCAGTAAGCAATCAAGCAATCAAGCAAACTTGATTATAATATTAGAGTCCTGTCCACCCTAGAACGGGTTAGTCCCAGTTGGGTGACAGAATCAAATAAGCAAAAGGTTAAGGTTTTGCCATTCGGTTCTTGTTATTTTTGTAAGCAAATCAATGTTTTATAGTAATTAATTCTTAAATAAATTCTTAAATAAATAAAAACTTAATGCTTATCAGCAGGGAAAATAATGCAATATTTTATGTTTTCTGTTTTATGCCTCAAGGTAGTAAAATATTAATAAAGCTTCTGAAAATCAAAGAGGACTGTATTAGCTAACGCTTTGTTGCTCTATCACAAAATATACAGTGGTTGTTTTGAAATTCAGCTCCAAACCACCAAGAGATACCCAACACAAAGAACACAGAGAGCGTTGGTTAAAAACTATCGGAATGCTCCCAAAGACATAAATATGGTGTCCCACAGGGCAACATACTCGGGTCTACTCTATTCCATAGAGTAGACTCGAGTCCATTTTATATCAAAAATATTTGCAATCTAGTTGTTAAAATCATGTATTTTGCGGACGAACTGTAATTTGATTGAAAGGCAGCGACTGGAAAGACATATTTAACCTCAGAACATATTTAACAGAAATGAAGCCTTCTTTATCGGTTTGTTTTAGTCAGGGTTGGCTTGATTTTCCCCAACCCGAAAAAACCCACTCGGTTAAATTGGGTAAAACCCACCTGAAAAAACCCGAGGGATTTTGACGAATGTGGGTTTTTGAAAAAATACTTGTTTATAATAATTAAATCAATGAACGGATATAGCATTTATATTATATTTTATCAAAAATAAAAGAAAAGGATGTATTTGTGACACACCCAGTCTGTTCCATAATTTACTCCAGACCATTCCATATGTTGAGAAGTCTTTCTTTCAATTGATGCAGAACTGGCCGGACAAGTGTAATGCCGACTACTTTTGGCATGATTTATAAGATAACTTATGGATAATATTGTTACGTGGATAGGCAGCAGAAGATGCAAAAACACGGTAGAACACTCAACTTGATTTATTACAAAAATATTACAATACTCTTCAAGCGACAAAGACCCTTATACACACTTCAATATACACTATTTAGTTCAAAAATCGTTTGCACTACTACTCAATACTTTCGCGCCGAAGCAGCGCCACTAGGGGTCGTTAGTGTTAAGTGTTATCCTGTTGTGAAAATAAAGGGGATCTCCCCGATAACTGACAATAACGATTTTCGGGGGAATTCCCTTTACGGTAGTGTTACAACTTTATTCAGTAGTAAATAGATTTGGATTGGGAGAAAAAAATGCAATAAAATGGTAATAAAATAAAATTAAATGTAAAATTAAAATATATTAATTTAAAATTCTCATTACCTCCGAAAAAACCCGAAATTCCCCAAAAAAGCCCGAAAATCCCGGAAGAAAACCGAAATAACCCAGTGGGCAGATATTTTTTGATAAAACCCGGGTTTTTTCCAACCCTGGTTTTAGTTGCAAGGACCACAGCAGTATTACAACGCCTCGACAAAAATATGTGCCTCAAACGCCTCGACAAAAATACGCCTCATATGTGGGGACAAAAGTTATTAGCTCTCAAAGAATTAGGTCTGGCGGGTTCAGCAATTAAACGATGACAAAATTGGCAAGTAAATCAATATCAATTAAAAGAACGCTTACAAGTGGACAGGAAGGGAGTCCGCCGCCTGCCTAATCTTCTTTAGCGCTTGTTCTTCAAACCACGATAGATATCCATATGATTAACCATATTTCAGCCATATTACCATTTCATTGAATTTATCCACCAGACGCTTTATTGTTGACTTGTTTGGCACAATACCTGGAAATTCTGTTTGAAATTCATTTTCGACTTTGCCATAAGTTTGAGCAAAAATAAAAATACAGACAACGAAGATTCAGTGAACTTTGGCATTTTTGACGAACTATCGTTGGCCGTATATGCGATTTTTGCTCAAGAAGCTTTTTGCGAATTCTTTTGCAATAAGAGCTCGGCCATATCACACGAGGAAGTCATCGGCATGACACCAGGAATAAAACCCAGTATCTTCAACCGTTCGTAGGACGTACTGCCAAGTTCCAGGCGACTAGTCGATACTTAGGCCTCAAAGTTTTTAATAAATTGCCCGAAAGATTAAAAGCGATTAAAAACATCGATATTTTCAAGAGATCCATCCGAGTCTATCTGCTTAAAATCAACATGTATGCTCATAATGACTTCTTAAGATATTGTGAAAATACATAGCATCGTATCTACCCATTTAATCTAATACATATTATTTATTGTCAATTGTTTTGTTGTAAACTGTTATGATATAGTCTTTGTTTTTGTAAATTGGTAAGTTTAAAGTTATATATTGTATATCATCTCTTGGCTAAATTGAGTAACTAGTTTAAGATTAATTAATGTCATTCCTACACAATTGTTATGGTTGTATTGGAAATAAATACTTTTATCTCTTATCTCTTTATCAGCACGTAAACAATTACAGCTTCATGAGTTCCGCCAACTTCATTTTGAAGAAGAGAGATCACTGTTGCCACTCCCGTAATGCGATCAGTGTTGCCACTTTTGCAATTTCGAATTCCTAACCTTTTTATTTTTATTTTTTGCTCCGCATTTAAACTTTCGGTTGCGCGACTTACGCCTCACCCCTCACAAGTGTGAATTTACCTTTTAAATATTCCGACATGGGAAATCCGAAGTCGCTTCTGAAGAAAGCCGGATCTTCTATGGGAAACCATAGGTCCTGCGGATCCTCAGTTGATTCTGTGAGTAGGTTATAGCAGCAAGGAACATTCATCAGAGACACCACCTCCGCACTAATCCTGAAGAGACGTAGGCTGGCTGCGCCCAGATCGCCACATGTATGGAGACCTTAAAGGATTTTTTTTTAAAGTTAAAGTATTATAAAAAGTACTCGACTTACAGGGTCTATTCTGAAAGTATTCAAACGTATTTATTTGCAAACAATTTATTGTTGACAATTATAACTACTGTCAATATTCTTCAATGTAGGCACCTTGAGCCTCAATACAGCGAGTATAGCGACTCTTCCAATGTTCGCCGCGGTCCTGGAAGTTCTTGATTGACACCCTCTTTAATGCTGCGATCATGACCTCTTGAATTGACGCAAACAAAACGCTTCCCTTTGAGGACTCTTTTTATCTTGGGAATCAAGGGTTAGTTGTAAGACATTGCCGTGTGGCAATAAGCTCGCCTGTTTGTATTATTATTATTAAGTGAAAATTTATTTATTTATTTTTATTTATTTATGGTAATGCATATAATATGCAACAAGCGTAACAAATCATAATTAATATCTATACTTTAAATAAAACCCACAGCAAGTTGTGTCACACTTATAGTGAAGATCGGTCCCATGTCGCCAACTAAGTAAAACTTGTTCTAGGGCAAACATTTTAAACAAATACAAGTTTAAAAAAGAAAACATATTCAAAAGAAGAAAAAATAGTTGAAAAAAAGCGAAAATAAAAAAAACATTAAATTAAATAAAAATATATATATAAAAATAAAATTTATAAATATATAATTATAATAAAATAAAATATTTAAATAAATAGATAATTAAATACACTTTACCTTCGGTTAATAATAAGTTAATTAATAAGTTAATTAATAAGATAAATAAATAATAAGATAATTAAATACACTTACCTTCGGTTAATAATAATACCTTCGGTTAATAATTAAGCACGTCAGTGTCTTAAACCGTCGCAAGGAGTCACGGACAGAGTTGAACCTCACATGTCCCTTGACTCCACATCTGCCCGCAGTTTGTCACCCGACCGGTCTCCTCTACCCGCGCAAATCGTATCCTTCCCTCCTCTAAAATTCCCTTCACTTGCGAAAGAGGACTGGGAATTTCATAATAATAATTTAACTTCTATTCTTGACCACTCTGTGAACCGTAATGCCCCTGCCAGCGTCCAGCTGTCATCCTTCCAGGTGGCGGTCCATGAATACTTCTCGGGTGTTTACCCAAAATCTACCCATGTCGACCCGGTTCACAGAGAAAACGCATTTAAGGCAAAGCTCCGTAGGCAAAAGCGGCTACTTCGTCGCCAGTTACGTGAAGCCAAGAAAGCCGGGGATAAAGCCCTCTGCCACAACTTCTCGCGCGCGTACCGCTCTATACTAAAACTCATACAGAGCGTAGCAACGCAAAACGACAAGCGCAAGGCAGCATTTCTCAAATCCAAAGAGGAAGCCCGGTTCGACAAAAACCGTTTTAACTACAGCAAAACGGTTTTGTCTGCCGCCAAGGGAAAAATCCAAATCCCGGAAGATATGGCCACGGAATACTTTTCGACCACGTATGAGGACCCAATGCGGCTCCATAATTACAGCCCTCCGCCGGGCATTACACCTCCGCCCCTGCCTACGGTAGCTTTTGCTTCTCAACCTCCATCACTAGATGAGATTCTTAATCAAGTAAAGAGGAAGCCGTCGGGCTCTACTCCGGGTCCCGATGGTATTCCCTATTTAGTATACAAAAAATGCCCCTGCCTTCTGCAATATTTAGGATCCATCTTCCGAAATATATGGAATAGCGGTGTAGTCCCACAGAATTTTGGCCGAGCGACAGTCATCTTAATTCCGAAGGTCCCAGTTTGCACCGGACCAAAGGACGCTCGGCCCATTGCTCTCACAGACACTGTGGCCAAAATCTTTTTTAGCATAGTCCACACGAGGATGAGCGAATTCATGCACCGGAATGAGTACCTTGGAGTATCAGTTCAAAAAGGCTTCATGCGCGGCGTCTCGGGCTGCCTCGAGCACAACTCTCTCCTGGCTGCTGCCATCAAGGATGCGAGACAGCACGAACGCCAAATCAATGTATGCTGGCTCGACCTAGAGAATGCCTTTGGGTCAGTCCGACACAGTCTCCTCCACTTTGCACTCCGCTGGTACAACTTCCCACCAGTCGTGCGTGACATTGTAGCCTCCTACTACAACTGTCTGACTTTCCATGTTAAAACGCAAGAATGGACTACCCGCTCTATACCATATTCAATTGGACTATTTCAGGGCTGTTGCCTCTCCCCGACGATTTTTAATATAGTTTTTAATATACTTCTGGAAAGCCTGAGCCAGTTTGACAGGAAGTGGGGCTACCGTTTTAAAACAGACGGCCAATACACCTCGTCGTGCCTCGCTTTTGCCGACGACCTAACTTTCATTACCAGAAGCCCCAAGCAGCTTTCCCTGCTATTACAGAAAGTGGAGCTTTTCTGCGACTGGTCAGGCTGTATAAAAGTGAAGCCCTCCAAATGTTTTTGCCTTGGACTCGCCCGCATGGGCACAAAATTTACATCCTATGACCCCAAATTGGTCTATAAGGGCTCTAATATCTCCCTTATAGACCCAAACAATCATTTCAAATTCCTCGGCAGAAAAATCACCCATCAGGGAAAAGACGTCTCGGGCGATCATGTTATAGAGCATTTCAAAAGTTGCCTGGCGAAAATAGATGCCTTGCTAATTTCTGGCCCTCGTAAGGCCTGGATCTATGACAATTATCTAACGTCACATTTGTCATGGCCCTTTCTTATTTACGATTTTACCAAAACCCAACTGTCCCGTCTAGATGCACTGGTGACAGCTAGTTTAAAATCCTGGCTGTCCTTAGCCAAACCAGCTGACCCCTCGACTCTCTTCAGGTCCAAACAAAATTTTGGGCTAGCGCTTAAACTGCCCTCTCTGCTCTACGCCAACTCCAGAATAACCAAAAATTCGATTCTGTGCAATTCCAAAGATCCGGCAATATCGAAGCACGTAATAAGTGGCTGTAGTGATTCAAATGAACTACAAGCCCGTGTAGACTTCCACAAAAGGTTCCTTACTGGAATCAGCCAGAATGGCACTGGTCTGGGGTATGGCAGTACAACCACGAGCGACGTGGACTTGAAGAAGTCTCTTTTGCGGGGAGATTACGACAGCAAGAGTATGGCTCATGCTATTGGCCTTCAATGCCAGAATGATTGGACAACAATTGGTGACTTTTGCATTCCGCCTCCAATGCACTGGAAGGTAATGCTCTATGACTGGACGCCAGAGATGCTGAAATTTTATTTGAATGCCTTTCAGCATACACTTCCAGACCCCAGTAACCTCGCTCGTTGGAGCTTTGCCGAGGATAGTTCTTGTCCCCTCTGTAGCAATACCCCTTGCACAGCTAGGCACATTCTGGCTGGCTGCAAGGTGGCCTTAGATCAAGGACGGTACACTTACCGCCATGACAAAGTTCTCGCTGTTATTCGCGAGGTAATTAGTCTCTCAGTGGCTCGTGCCAACAAGGGTTTGACAGTATCCTCCAAACCCCCAATACAGTTTGTGCGGGATGGCTCTAAAGGCAAAAAACATTTAACTACAAAACCTTTCTCAATAATCGAGAAAGCTACAGATTGGATTCTGGAGGTTGATTCGGTCTCTAAGCAGTATAAATTCCCTGAAAGTCTCGGATGCACAGCCCTCCGTCCAGATATAACTCTTTACTCTCTATCTCGGAAGGTGGCTCTTATCGTAGAATTAACTGTTCCATGGGAATCAAATATCCCAAAAGACCACGAGTACAAATTAAATAAATACCATGATCTTGCAAATGCCGTAACCCGGAACGGCTTCACTGTTCACCTTCACGCGGTCGAAGTTGGCGCTCGTGGCCTGCCAGCTAAATCTCTATTTCACCTCTTTAAAGATCTTGGCCTTTCCAGAAAAATAATCAACTCTTTCTTAGAAAAATTATCTAAAACTGCGATTTGCGCATCTCAAATTCTATGGCTTCGAAGGGGGAGTGAATGGGTGGCAAGGTGAATGCTCACATGTGGCAAGACAGCTGTCCTAAACCTACCACAGCCGGTTCGTAAGTCCGGAATCCACTGCTCACCCCCCAGAAGTGTAAAAAAAATAGTATTATGATGGGCCCGACTCCGGTCGGTGAATTCCATGGCAGCTCCGTTTTTATTTATTTTATTATAACTTGAATTATAAATAAAATTTGTAAGTTACAAAAAATTATAATGCTAGTAATAGTAAAGTTTCTAAAAAAAATAATATAGTCCCAAAGAAAAATTAAAATAATAGTAATAGTCACAAAGTGCAGCCAAACAAAGCTAGATAGTTGAGAGTTCTTGATGTATTCGGGACCTTCCTGGCCCAAGCATCCACGAGACCAGTTGTTTCTTAAAAATTGATATACTCGGGCTAATCTTTATACCTGCAGGTAGGATGTTATATATCTTAGGCCCTAGATAAGTAAAATTTCTTTGGCCAAATGTCGTACTCCTTCGGGGAACTGCAACGTAGTCACTATTGACTCGTCTTGTGTGTTTAGTTTGCTGGGATTTAATTTTTTCCTTAAGAACGATCCAACCTAAAACCATCTTCACATATAACATGCGCAATTCTAGAACATGCGTTTACTTAAATGTGAGATCTGATGCATACGTTAACGGTTTTCTTAATATTATTTTGATCAACCCTTTTTGCGCGACAAGAAGTGGTTGAAGAACCGTTTTTGCACATCCTCCCCAACCAATAATGCCGCAGTATAAAATTGACTCACATAGAGCATAATATGTCAATTTAATAGTACGTCGGTCTAATATGTTGTGGAGATCCCTAAACAAGTAAATTAAGAGTATATTATTATTAATTTTTAAAAAAGAAGTCGGCCGGTGTCAAGTCAAGTAAGGTGTCAAGTAAGGGGGATGAGGCAGGGTTGCCACGCGTATCCTGGCCGGAAACGGTGAATATCATCGTGGTGAAGCACCCACCTGTCGGCGATGATAGAACTGACGCGCTGAACCCTCTGTCGGAGACGCTCCAGCAGTTTTGTAGTAAGCTGCACTCACGGTGGTTCAAGCAGTTACAAACTGCACGACCCCATTTACATCGAAAAAACAATCCACCACGACAGCGGGTATTAAAGAGGGTGTCAGTCAAGGACAGTGGAAAAGTCGCTATACTCGCTGTATTAAAGCTCAAGGTGCCTATAACCGGGAGTTATAACCCACCGTGTTTTTAGAAAACACAGCAGAATCACCAAAAAAAAAAAAAAAAAATATTTTTATGGACGCCACCTGTTTTTTACAGAGAAAGACGGAAACTATTTTATTTTTTAAAAAATGAAATGATACGCAAAAAAAATGGAAAGAAAAAAAAAGTTACCCTAAAAAAAGGATCTCAGAGTGTGGGCTATGGATGGGCATTGGATTTGGTCCACAGAAAATCCTTTTCCCTAGACGCACAAAAGACTGAAGAAACAACAAGCGGGTATGTGCAAAGTTCGCTTTTAATTTATATTAAAAGGCACACGGCAAATATCCCCTCGTGTCTACAGTGCGCAGACCGCCAACAAGCAACCGCCCAACAATTGAGGGTTATTTCTTCTTCCACGTGGAGACCAAAATCCCGGTGCAAGTGAAGGGTGAGGTGAAATCCTCACATTCGGTGACAATTGACATCACCTTAGCAGCAATAACGTATAGAAAAAAACAGAGGTGCCCCAAGCAGATTAAATACGAACACTTCACATTGAAAAAAATAACCGTCTACCTGGTAAAACTACTGCATAATGGCAGATTACGGTAGGTTTCTCTTCCCCAGCAAATTTCTCACCAACTGTCACTCGCCAGATTCTTTCGCCACCGACCGAATTTGACAGGTCGGATTCGTTCATGGCAACGTTCCGTTTGGCCAGTATCGCTCTTTAATAAAAAAACAAAACCGCGGTCTCGACCAATCACGTGAGAGCTAGGCGAATCCCTATCTGTCAAACCCGGCAT
The DNA here is from genome assembly GCA_944548615.1 of Micropterix aruncella. Lineage (NCBI taxonomy): Eukaryota > Metazoa > Arthropoda > Insecta > Lepidoptera > Micropterigidae > Micropterix > Micropterix aruncella. The sequence goes on along the minus strand of OX155974.1, from coordinate 14,175,870 downwards.
CTACGAAAGTTTGCAAATATTGTTTATTTTTGTTAGTGTGGGAGGAATGCACGGAAACAGCGAAAAACCACCAGGAAACATTAAAAACACCAGGAAACCATAAAAAAACAGGTTCGGCGAACTTGCCGGCACAAAGGCGCGAAAACAAAACAACAAAATATGTGGTTTTTGTTACATTGCCTACATTGAATAATGTTGATAGCAGTTGTAATTGTCATCATTGTTTGCAAATATATAGGTTTGGATACTTTCAAAATGGACCCTGTATACATAGGGTGAGTTTTTAATTAGTTACATCCTTGAAGTAGGTGAATCAGTATGATAAAGTAAGCAACTTTTTAGTTTTTTTTTTTAAAAACAAAAAAAAATCCTTTTTTTTTGACAATCTTCTATATTTTATTTATTGAAGAAAAGTTTGAGATCCGTTAAGTGCGCTGCGCCATCTAGCGATAGGTAAAATATCGCTAATAAAAAATATTTGGATATTTTACTTACTAGTAGTATTTTACTTAGTACTAACTAACTAGTTAATATTTAATTTTTAAAAAAGAAGAAAAAAAAAAATGTTTTTTTTTACATTTCTTATCAAAAGTTGCTTAGTTTGTCGTACTGATTTACCCACCACAAGGATGTCACTAATTAAAAACTGACCCTGTATACACATCTCAACTGCTCCCATTAACTAACATATCCATGAACATAACACTAGAAATAAACAAGACAAGATGAAAATTTACAGATCCTTTCAACGTACCTGTGAGACAGATCTTTGGAGTCAAAGTTTTATCGTCGGAGAATTCTTCATGTATTAGTTCTCGCAGATCGGTGTGTTCAGTGATATATCTCATTGTCCGTTTGTATGTATCCGAAAAGGATCGTTTCCCGTTTAAAATTGTGTTGTCGCATTTTGATATTTTCGATTTTTTAAGTAAAATAGGCCAGCATTTCTGAAAAAAAGTTAAATGTTTTTTTTTTTGGAAATTGCAGGCAAGTGGCATCATGGCATAAAAGACCTACTCAGTTTTTAAATCTTGCTACATATTCAATTTTTATAGCACTTTCGACTTCATCTTGCGTAGTTACTTTTGATTTTATCTTGCGTCTAGCGCACAGTAGTAGTAGTAGTAGTAGACGGAGTGGGGGGCTTGTTTCCAGCCTGTGAGAGTGGCCACCCTTCACTAGACTCCAATTGATTGTGAGCGAAGGGTGGATCTCATCGTGAAGTTTTCTCCGTGAATGAAAGTCGTGGATGTCGAAGTAGAAGTATTTAATCAGAAGGTTGAAGTGAGTCGCCAGTTCTTAACGCCTTGATTGTTGTTTCGCCGTAGTGTATTAGTGTGGGCGCGAGGTGAAGCCGTAGTAGTGTGTCCGAGGTGTGTAGTCGAGGAGCGAGGATTGACGATCGGTATCGCGGGTAATGCAGGTACTGCTTGATAATGAAGCGTAGTTGCGGTAACTATCCGCCAAGGAAATGATATATAGCCGTGTACTTGTCCACCAAGGGAATGATCTCGATCGATCGAAATGTACTGCGTTTTATACCGTAAGAGGTGATGTAATAGCTATGAGTGGGGTGCGACATATGTATCGATCAGAAGAAATGACATGAGTCATCGCTTGACTGTGCATAAATTGCCGAATTTAGTTGGAAATTAACTGCAGCTGGCTCGTGTAGATTTGAGCGAGTTTGCGGTTTCCATTATGTGGAAATTACTTTTTTGTTGTGGGTATGTTGGACCGACAGGGCTCCAACAAGCCCTTGATGTCACCTAGATCTATAAGATCTTTTGTAACTACCCACTATGTGGCTAGGTCAGTGGTCAGCTAGTAGCCAAGTACTTCTTACCAGTCCAAGTAGATCACTGACCTTCAAGTTGGGCAGATCGCTAGGTTCGAGAAAGGCTCGTCCTAATAAACTGTGTCTTTTAGCGGCGAGCCCTGGGCAGCGACCAACGATGTGTATGCTATCTTCAGGTTCTTCGCCACATATTCGGCGGTCCTTGCTCTCGGTCAAGCCAATGTTGAATAGATGTGCTCTAAGGGTAGTGTGTCCGGTGAGGAGATCGATAGTGGTTCTAAGGTTCTTCTTGCTCATGTCAAGCAGGGCTTTGGTTTTCTTTTGTAGTGGTTGCTTCATCGTGGCTTTTGCCTGGCGACATTCCTGGCTCTGTTTCCAGGACGCCCGATGTTCCTGCCCCAAGCAGTCTCTGATGATTTTTTTACCTGTACAGAAGGGGACCTCTACACCTGGCTCCACCGGGCATTCCAGTGTGCCCAGTTTTGCCAGTCTGTCGGCCTCTTCGTTGCCGGGTATGCCTCGGTGACCCGGCATCCATATTAGGTCTAGCGCACAGGTCTAGCGCACACCGACTGCCTGCTAATTAACTTTAAATGTGTTTTTGACAGCTGGCACAGTACTGATCAGCGATCACCTACAAAAGGTTTTTGGTAAAGTGGACAGTTGTACTAAATAAAAAAACATTCTGCAATTTTTATTCTTATTAATAATAATAATAAATTCTTTATTTGCACTTAATTGTTATACAAAAAGGTGAGCTTATTGCCACATGGCAATGTCTTACAACTAACCTAAATACAGTGGTACATGCATTGTGAAAATAAAGATTATTACATAACATACGGACAAGTGGAAGAATTTAAAACTAATAATACCCGAGGAGAGGAAATTGGGAGAAGAAAGAGGAGAGTGTGAGAATGGCCACCCTTCACTGGACTCCACTGGTTTGAGAGCGAAGGGTGGTTCTCATCATGAAGATTTCTCCGTGATTGAAAGTCGAGGATGTCGAAGTAGATGTGTTTAATCAGAAGGTTGAAGAGAGTTGAGTTGAAGTCGCCAGTTCTTAACGCCTTGAGTGACAATTCGCCTTGTGTAGTAGTGTGGGCGCGAGGTGAAGCCGTGGCAGTGTGTCCGATGTGTGTAGTCGAGGAGCGAGGCTTGACGATCGGTATCGCGGATAATGCTTGATAACGAAGTGTAGTCGCGATATCTGTAGCCGTGTACTTGTCCACCAAGGGACTGAATGTAGAGGTGTCGTGTCCGCCGAGGGAATGATTGTAGTCGCGTACTGGCCCGCCAAGGGAATGATTGTAGTCGCGTACTTGCCCGCCAAGGGAATGATGGCGATCGATTGAAATGTACTACGTTTTATACCGTTTAGCGGTGACGTGAATAGCTAAGAGTGGGATGTACATGTGTATCGTTTAGAAGAAATGGCATGAGTCATCGCTTGCCTGGGCAATATTTGCCAAATTTAGTTGGAAATTAACTGCAGCTGGCTAGTGTAAGTCTGAGCGAGTCTGCGGTTTTCTATTCTGTGAAATTACTTTTTTGTTGTGGGTATGTGGAGCATTAGAGCTCCAACAAGAGAAAGGGAAGAACTGGTTACTTTTTAGAAAGGTAGTAATCCTTAAGGTGAGTCTTAAACGATGGTAAAGAGATCATTCCAGAGTCTTGCACCATGGAATAGGAATAGAAATCACTATTATGACTCGGAATTTTTAGTAGACTGTCAGAGGCTGACCGAAGTACGAGACCGTGGTAACTTAGTGGTTCAAACAGCTCGTGGAGATGGGATGGTGTTAATTGGGAGAGTACACGATATAGGAGAGCAATAATAAATAAACATTTCTTCTTTGGCATATGAACATTTCTTCTTAGGCATACTGGCATCAACTTATTGAAAAGTGCCTAAATTTTGAACGGTGCGCATTAATTTATAAGCGACCACGACCTTGAAGTATGAAGAATTTGAGAAAGCCACACATAACTGCACATGTACCACTATCTCGCTTGCTCCTTCATATTTATTTATTCATAGCATTTGAGTAAGCCACAAATAACTGAACATGTAACACTATCTCGATTGCTCATTTATATGATTCGTCGATTCTACTCGCTCGCACAGATATCCTTGTAAAGCGCAATTTACTCACATATCTCACTCACAGTTTTCCTCGTTAGTCATGTAAATCGGCAATTTGGGTTGGGTGTTGATTTCCTTCCATGACACCGAATTCAATTGTGCAATTTGGTTGGATATCTTAAGAGGGTCCTGAGCCTATGCCGTTACACAAATGTAGGTAATTTACGCTTGCCGGCAGCGGCCACGCACGTATGTATGAGTAAACCGCATACATTGATAACGCCATTGATTTTATAGTGTAATAGATAACGCCATTCCATACTGCAAAATGGAAGTCGCAATTTAATACAAAAAACGGCAGGTAGATGGCCATCGTAGTTTTCAAACTCGATTTAATGCGCTTCCATCTTCAATAAACCAATATTTGGCCGATAGATGGCGTTCAAACATATTATCGGACGCGTCCGTAAGCCGCGGCTTACGAACGTGTGCCTAGTCGTCCGCGACTGACGTCCTATAATGTGCACCGCTCAATAGAAATTCATTACACAGATCGCGTGCATAAGCCACAGGCATAAGCCGCGGCTGACGGACGCGTCCAATAATGTGTTTGCCCCTTTGTTTGCCCCTAAGCGTGTGCCGTTAGAGTATTAATAATAAAATAGAGCGCGAGCGCGCGAGTGTGAACAGTAGACACGGGTGGACACGGGTGTGAACAATGCATCGACCGCCCGGCTAAGGCCCGCAGTCGTTCGCGAGCGCTTGTGAAGTGATATAGTTGGGAATTTGTAGAGCATTTTTATTGTTTTTAAGAAGAAAGATGGTTAAATGTGCAATCGATCATTGTAAAAATGATACTAGAAAACACACAAAACACAAATCTAGTGTCACATATCATCGATAAGCAATTTTGAATTACTTTTCAACCAAATAAAAGTTATCCATTACGGGGGTGAAGCGAGGAGCGCGACGTAAGCGGATGAGGAACACACTGCCCCACCCTTCGTCTTGCTCGACCGCAATCGGTCGCAATGGTGTTCACTAATCGAGAATCGAGATATTTTAAAAGCGAAATCGATAATCGATAATATTTTTTTATAAAAATTGACAAATCACTTTTTTTAATTATAGGTAGTAATGGTAAAAAAATCTTATGTTAATATAAGTATAGAGTATATATGGAATATGATAAATAATCCATAATAAGGCCAATAAGGGATTCCTTTTTGACCACTCACATAGGTTTATCCAATTGCTTCAGATGGAGCGTAGATGTTTTTAGGGCGTACCTTTATATGCTGATATTATGCATGTATGAGTGTCTGAACGTAGAGAACGAACGTCTTGACGGGTTTTGACGTAAGTATGAGGTGTCGTTGGATTCGACGTGATACGGTGGTGCGAATACGTTATATTAAAAACCGACCAAAAAATAATTTTAATAATATTATTATTATTAACTTAGAAACTTACCTTACTTTTAGGTTTCCAAAAGACAAAACAAATATGACGAAGTAGATTGATGCTGTAAAGAAGACCAATTGGGAACCAAACTTTTGGAGTAGAATCTGTTCAGTACATTTTCCGGATTCAAACATGTATGAAACCAAAAATGGAATCCGTAGATTAACAAACGACGCTGTACCTTCGCTTTTTCTACAACAATCTCCATTTTCCGGTCAACAGTCGGAGGTTGCAGGACTTTCCAATTCAGGACTGGTACACGACACTCCAAGGAAACGAAAGTTAAAAACAGAAATTATCCGTTTAAAAGACATTGCAAAACGCCGACGTATGCGGGGCAAGGCACTACACGCTGCTAATCGGCGTTTGAAAAAGAAAGTTGACAATTTATCTAAGGTATTAAAAGAACTGAAGCAACAAAGACTGATCAACCAAGAACAAGTGGATATTCTGGAAGTGTGCCGGCTTTCTACAGCAGCTCTTTTGAAAAGGATGACTCATAAAGGGAGAGAATATCCACCTGAACTGCGTACATTTGCGCTAACCCTCCATTTCTATTCTCCAAAGGCCTACTCTTACGTACGTAGTACCTTTAACACATGTCTACCACATACAAGCAGCATAAGAAAATGGTACCAATGCATAAACGCCACGCCAGGTTTCACTGCAGAAGCTTTTAAAGCACTTGATCAAAAGGTCAAGTCTTCTGACAAGAAAATTCTATGCAATTTGGTAATAGACGAGATGTCGATTCGACAATTAAAGGAATTTGACGGTAATGCAGTCCAAGGATATGTAGATTTTGGTGCTGGGTTTGATGTTACCGGAGTTTCAATGCACCATGCAAACAAGCTCTGGTGTTCCTTTTAGTTGCCATTAACGAGCAGTGGAAAATTCCAGTAGGATATTTTCTGGTAATCGGCGTAACAGGTGAGCAAAGAGCCAATCTAGTAAGGATATGCCTTTCTAATTGCCACGATGTAGGCGTGGTATCTATGACATTTGATGGTTGCCCAGCAAATATAGCCATGGCTCAAGAGCTTGGCTGTTCGTTTAACTACCAACGTCAACTAAAAACCTATTTCGAACATCCTGCAACAAAAGAACCAGTTTTTGTATTTTTTGACCCATGTCACATGGTGAAACTGGTCAGAAATACATTACAAAGTAAAAAGGTTCTTAGAGATAATAACGGCGGCCTAATCAAATGGCAATATTTTGAAGAATTAAACACGCTCCAACTAAATGAAAATTTTCACTAGGGAAATAAATTATCGACACAACACATCAACTTTCAAAATCAAATAATGAAAGTAAAGCTAGCAATACAGCTGTTAAGTGCCAGTGTTGCGAACGCTATTGAATTTTGCGACAAAAAATTACGTATACTTAATTTTGCTCACTCACAACCAACAGTGAATTTCATCAACACAATGAACAATCTGACTGACATTCTTAATTCAAGAAAGTTTCCTGGCATTGACTTTAAAGCACCAATCAATGAGAAAAACGAAACGAAGTATCTAACGTTCATGGATAATGCAAAAACTTATTTGGAACATCTAGTTTTGATGGACAATGAAACACCGATCATGAATACCAGAAATAAAGTAGGTTTCCTTGGATTGTGCGTGTGCATAGACAGCATGAAAGGATTGTACAACGAGCTCGTTAAACAAGAAAAAACATTGGATTTTTTACCAATGTACAAGTTAAGCCAAGACCACTTAGAGATATTTTTTTCAGTAGTACGGTCCCACGGCGGGTTCAACAATAATCCATCGGCCCTGCAATTTATGGCAACTTACAAAAAGCTCTTGGTTCACATGGAGTTAAAAGAGAATTTCAGGGGAAACTGTGCTCCTCTGGAACACATAACTTTGTTAACGTGTTCGTCGTCAACTGAGCATATTAACTTGACAACGAAGGGTTATAGATCAGGATCACAAGTGGATATGGTCGACGAACAATTCATGAGCAATTTGAAGGAGGAAGATCTGAGTTTACCTGCCGGTTTCCATTCAGTATTTTCACAACATGTTGTGGCATACGTTGCCGGGTATGTTGTTAGATATTTACTATCTAGACTAAATTGCACTGATTGCTTGGGAGCATTAGTCGCAAACACACCTAAACAAGCTCATTTATTTATTGTGTTTAAAGACAGAAGTGGACTTATCTATCCATCAAATGATGTAATCCGAATTTGTAATGCCGCAGAATCGGTAGTAAGGGTTAATTTTGACAAAAGTAATAAATCCGATCGCGATCCTAAAAATATGGTTACAAAAACGTTAAAATCATTCATCGGATCCGATATTTTCACGATCCTTCATGCCCATTTATTTGAGCAGGAACCGTGCAGTAATCATTTGCTTCATCTGCTAAGGGCCGTTATCCAAAAATATGTCGATATACGGATAAAATATTTAGTTTGTAAGTCAAATGTAAAACAAACCAAGAGGCAACTATACAACAAGCTCACTCTTTTAAAAGGGCAATAACGGATACTTAAGGGTTTGGATCCTCCAAGCGGGCGATCTGAATACAGTCTAGTCGAATACTATCTGACTGCGCTTAGACCAGATTCTATGATTCTACCTACGTCTGAGGTTTTAGTTATTATTGCTCAATGGAAGCTGTAATTTTTGAGAACAGAATTGTATTTCTGTTATCAAAATTACATCTTCCTGTACCTTTGTATTTTCCACTAAAATAAACCTTAGGCATACATCCAATCATATAAAACTACATTGCTTGTCCTATTTTATCGTGAACACTGAAGATCGAGTAGATATAATTTGTTGATTTGAATAATTTTCGACAAAAAAATAATGGCGGCCTTATAAGAGCCTTAATTAGAATATTATTTTGTAGATATTCTAAAATGTGATTAAAATAAACACGTTTAAAACATCATGAACTATTTTTTTTATTTCTTACCTTTATGGCATATTGGGGTCAAATGGTTACAAACCAATAAACATTTTTATAAATGTATATACATTTCTTATGTTTTAAAAAATAATTTTAAGCTTCTCTTTACTACACTAGATTTTTGTCGCCGCCACTGACAGGGAGTGTTTTTATTCATCTATGAGATGGCAAAATACAGCATCGCCGCACAGCACTCATATCTTCTCTTTCCTGCGCAAGAAATTATGGGAGGCGGAGCGACGTTGGTTGACATCCTTACGAGAAGACGACGTAATTGAGCGTGTATGTCAGTAAACTGTTACAATGTCAACAATTACAATGTACAACAATTTACAATGTCGAGTCGAGTGAGTGCTATCCGTAATCGACTAGTCGATTGGCGAGCGCGTGGTCACTCCCTATTTCTCGCATCCCATCAATATACGGTATAAACATCTATAGCACACCTGTCTACTTTCGGCTCCAAGCGACCCGTTTGAAGCGCGCGCTAATTGTTGGAAAGGCGTAGCCTGAAATAGCACGCCATCTATTATTTTCTTCATTGAACATGTGATTTGTAGCGTAGAAGGAAATGCAATAGATAGCGCTAATAATTGAATACTAATTTCGTTGAAACTGCTTGAATTATTGGGTTTTTAGAATCAATCGATCCTTTATAATTAAAACTTAATTATCAATGTTAATATAGATATCCAAATAAATTCCTATACTTTTCGACGTCAGCACTACCAGTGCCATCTGCGTAGTGACGGCGAGAAATATGCTGCCATTTTCTTGTATGAGATGGTGCTATCTATTACACTATAAAATCAATGATAACGCTGAACAGACGGTCGCCCGCCAAAGCGAGGTAACCCGCATTTTATCATTTTATTGCTCATAGCAAATTGCAAATAACAAAAACTGCAAATTGTGATAAAAGCAATTCCTCTTGCACACGTATTTATTAGACCAAAATTGTCGATTTGACCCGCCGTTCCGACATATTTGGCCCAGCGGACTCAAAATAACGGCCGTTTTTGAAGATGGTTGCTAATAAACCAAAATGATTTTTCTCATGCTGATTTTAATGACCCATGGGCCTTTTCGGCTATTTTGGGGTCGTATATTTCAAATATGGCAATAAAAATAACTTTAGTTAATTTTGAACAGGATTGTAAAGATTTTTAACGAGTATTTACTTTCACGTTACCGTTAAGTTATATGCGTTTTTTTCGAGTATTTGCACACTGGAAAGACGAATCTAAAGTCAAAACTGTCAAAAAAGTCAAACGAAAGAATAATTTTGTGTATGCTGTAAGTAATTTCTAAATTTGCTACCCAGAAAACATGGAAAATTTGAACTATATATAGAATATGTGAATGGGTCTTTGACTTCGAATTTGTAGTCGCTGGCTCAAATATGACGACTACATGTGTTTTGAACAACCTTTGAACGTATTTTGAACCGATTTGAACATATTTGTACATTTGGCAAGAAAACTTAAACTTTTGTACTTGGTATCATCATCAGAACTGGTCAAAATAAATGTACCGTGGCCGTTTTATACTACACTATATATAAATGATTGTACACATTCTACCTTGTTTGTAAGGAATTATTTATTTATATTTATTTATGTTTATATTTTCAGCATCATATTTGAAATGTACGACGCCAAAATAACCGAAAACGACCCTTGGGTCTTTAAAATCAGCACGAGAATAATCATTTTGGTTTACTAGCGGCCATCTTGGAAAATTGCCGCCATTTCGAGTCCACTGGGCCAAATATGTCGGAGCGGCAGGTCAAATCGACTATTTTGGTCTAATGAACACAGGTGTGCAAAATGATTTGCTTTTATCACAATTTACAGTATTCTTTCAAAATATGAGACGAACCGCTTCCACTATCAGGATAGCAGATACTTTATAATTCTGAGTAAAGAAATAAAAATGGATAATGCTTAAAACAATTATAACATTGTTATTCTCATCAGTACGAGGATAAAAAGTATGTCGAGAAGGATAAAAAAACAGTAATAATTATTATAGGTATAAATAGCTACACCAAAATTTTTATTATTTCAAAAAGCAGTTACCTTTATAAATAAACTACTTCCGATGGAAAGAAGGCACAGATAGATTTCGCGGCTTAATGTGATTATATATTTTTGAACAACTTCAAATATGTAATTAAAATTAATAAAGAAATAAATTAATGAATGCCACTTTTAAACAGTCTCCAAGTGGAGTTTTGTGGATTTCACTCTGTGCTCCCCGGGATTCGCCCGTTGGATGAACAATTGGAAAGTTCACGAGCACCTTACTTCTTCGGACCACAGACTGGTGACATTTGGCATCGGCCCTCGCGTTCCCCCCACCCCACAATCCGAGTGGCGATACCGAACCGACGACATTAACTGGGACCGGTTTGGTGAAGTCCTCTGCGAGAATCTTGAGGCCTTTCCATCGCCTTCTAGTAGTACCGCAGAGGACTTGTGTGTCGCACTTAATGCGGCCATCGAGTCTTCCTGTGATGTCGTAGTAAGCGGGAGAAACCCCGCGGTGGTTTCGCGGCCCCGTGGTGGTCTTCCGAACTCTGCGATAATTTTAAATTTAATATTTTAAATAATGTAACGTAGCGATTGAAAATTAATGTGATTGAAAATTGTTATTTTTGTGATGTGGCGCAATGATGAGATGTAAATTTTCTACTGATCAATCAAGGTGAACAATGTATGAGATGAAGTTAAAATAAAAGAAAAATAAAAAATCTCAAGTTTCAATTTTTTAAAACTCTCTCTTTACTATTGAATATCTATGATATTGAACATTTTCAAAGCCTATTTGATTTTAAAATGTTTTTCAAAGGATTTTATTTTTCTTTGGTTTTAAAGTATTTCTAAGTATTCTGTAGTTTTGAATATTTTCAAAGACTATTTGATTTTAAAACGATTTTCAAATTATTTTATTTTTCTATGGTTTCAAAATATTTCAAAGTATTTTATAGTTTTTAATATTTTCAAAAACTATTAGATTTTAAAATGATTTTCAAATTATTTTAATTTTCTATGGTTTCAAAATATTTCTAAGTATTCTATAGTTTTGAATATTTTCAGACTATTTGATTTTAAAATAATTTTCAAATTATTTTATTTTTCTATGGTTTCAAAATATTTCTAAGTATTCTATAGTTTGAATATTTTCAAAGACTATTAGATTTTAAAATGATTTTCAAATAATTTTAATTTTCTATGGTTTTAAAATATTTCTAAGTATTCTATAGTTTGAATATTTTCAAAGACTATTTGATTTTAAAATGATTTTCAAATTATTTTATTTTTCTATAGTTTCAAAATATTTCAAAGTATTCTATAGTTTTGAATATTTTCAAAAACTATTAGATTTTAAAATGATTTTCAAATTATTTTAATTTTCTATGGTTTCAAAATATTTCTAAGTATTCTATAGTTTGAATAATTTCAAAGACTATTTGATTTTAAAATAATTTTCAAATTATTTTATTTTTCTAGTTTCAAAATATGTAAGTATTCTATAGTTTTGAATATTTTCAAAGACCATTTGATTTTAAACTTCCCGTGCTTTTTCTGGTTCAATTGACAAATCAATATTCAAAATCAATATTCTACCTGTGCATGTTTTATGCGTCTTTCAGTATTTTTTTATTGAATTTCAGGTTTTTCACGCAAATTAACTAAACTATTCGAGATTACAAGTTTCGAATAGTGGTCCCTTCAGAAAATATTTTCAATTGTTTTACGCTTATTGGATTCGATCTATTTGTTATATAATGAGCGCCGATCGAATCTTGGCGTTTAAAACTATCTCATTTTCTTATATCTCGGACTGAAAACAACATCGCTTTCTCATGTCTTTAGACTGAAATTTCACGCTGATTCTATGGCGTTTCTCAATAAACGAAATATGGTTTCTTGCGCTTCCCCATTAACTAAAATACATGTAGAGTATTATAATAAGTTATAACAAAGATGCCATAAACATCCATTAAAAAAAAACAAATATAAAAAATAAAATACTTACTGCTGTTTGCTTTTTCGTGACGATGCGTGACGATGCGGTACTGCGGTGTAGAAGAATAAAATATTACGTGATCGGGAGCTGATAAGAGCTAACCGAAAAAGACGTGCTCTCGCTTCCAATAGCAGCAGGGAAGTGAATCTATTTCATAGCGGGCCTGTGTATTTATTAACGCGGCTAGCCCATACAAAAAATGTATGGAGAATCTGATACCTGATTTTCTGGGATTTATTGTATAAAATCCTATTACAATAATTGAAATTTAAATATTTTATAGTGAAGATATGTCATTTAACTTTCTTTTATAATAATTTGTAATTCAAATTAGTTATTATTTTCCCAGTGAGGACTAAAACCCCGCACCCGTTTTTGTATATTTTCTCGGGTGTTTTTACAAAAAACTACGCAAACTATTGCCAAATTTATTATCTCACCTTATAAATGACTTACTGATAAAAACGAGTGTTTTTGGTCACTGCTTTTATTAGCGTAGTTTTAGCGGAATAACTAAAACGCTAGACCCTAATTTGAGAAATTTCGTGCAGCACCCTCTTAAATACAAGCTACACTAATAGTATTTAAATCCGCCATACATTTTAATCAAATATTAACGCCGTCCGTTGGCGTTCAGTCGAGAAACAAAATTGTAATTACTTTGTACACCTTATTGTAAACCTCTAATTAAATACAAATACACCTCTATTGTCTAAATACCCTTAGTTCATTGAGACAACCTTTAGTTCCATAAGATGGTACAAACCTCGATTTTCTGTTGCAGTTCTTTGGCGGATTTAGTGTTCTGTTCGCTGCAGTCGACGCTGAGGACTTTTTGATTATATAGCATTGCTAGCGAAGCAGACAGATAGCCTTTACCGCCTCCCAAGTCGATCAAGTGAGAAGCCTTGGAGTGATGCGCTAGCGTAGCCACTGATGATGACATCTCATGTACCTGCAAGTAATTCACAGTACTATAAAATCTTATCTAGAGTTGTCAACTACAGCGGGCGAGCCCGTCACCTTAGGAAGTTTTAACCATTAGAGTGCAGAAGACTTGGACAAAAACAGTCCACCATCAAGCTCCGCCACATGCCCGTAAGAGGCCAACGCCTTAACTGCGAGATAGCCAGGAGTGTTACCCAGCGGGCTTACACTCACGCCCTTACTCCCAATTGTGACATACGCGTATAGGCCTCAAAAATATTGAGATTCCTCCTAATCCTTTTCGGATAGAGCAGCCTGCAGATTTGATTGTCGACCTGTCATCACAGACTACATTTTCAACGTTTAGTTTTACGGTTTTTTTTTAAACCACATTTTCCTTACACATGGTTCGTTAAATTTAAATGCCTTGTGTGTAGTCTCGGGTCAGAAAGCGTAATTTCCATGTAATAATCCACCATTAGACTTCCGGTAGGGAAGCAACTTTGTTCGATTTTTATAACCTAAAAATTGTGTTTTTTTTTTGGGTCCAATTGTGTTTTTTTTTTGATCCGACTCAGGTCGGTGAATTCTATGGCAGCGCCGTTTGTATTTTATTTATATCGTTACTACACCATATATAATCTGATTATATAATTATATATTACATACTAGCAGACCCGGCCACGCGTTGCTGTGGCTAAGGTTTTTGTTATATTACATTGTAGTAAACTATTTAAGAGGAACGTTAGGAGAACATCATTCATGTGGACCACCATGCTTTTTTACATAGATGCCATTTGTAAAAAAATACGGCGACCTCCATGACAGATTTTCAACTACCGTAACACCTATAATAAATACAAACGGAGCTGCCATGGAATTCACCGACCGGAGTCGGGCCCATCATAATACTATTTTTTTTTACACTTCTGGGGGGTGAGCAGTGGATTCCGGACTTACGAACCGGCTGTGGTAGGTTTAGGACAGCTGTCTTGCCACATGTGAGCGTTCACCTTACCACCCATTCACTCCCCCTTCGAACCATAGAATTTGAGATGCGCAAATCGCAGTTTTAGATAATTTTTCTAAGAAAGAGTTGATTATTTTTCTGGAAAGGCCAAGATCTTTAAAGAGGTGAAATAGAGATTTAGCTGGCAGGCCACGAGCGCCAACTTCCACCGCGTGAAGGTGAACAGTGAAGCCGTTCCGGGTTACGGCATTTGCAAGATCATGGTATTTATTTAATTTGTACTCGTGGTCTTTTGGGATATTTGATTCCCATGGAACAGTTAATTCTACAATAAGAGCCACCTTCCGAGATAGAGAGTAAAGAGTTATATCTGGACGGAGGGCTGTGCATCCGAGACTTTCAGGGAATTTATACTGCTTAGAGACTGAATCAACCTCCAGAATCCAATCTGTAGCTTTCTCGATTATTGAGAAAGGTTTTGTAGTTAAATGTTTTTTGCCTTTAGAGCCATCCCGCACAAACTGTATTGGGGGTTTGGAGGATACTGTCAAACCCTTGTTGGCACGAGCCACTGAGAGACTAATTACCTCGCGAATAGCAGCGAGAACTTTGTCATGGCGGTAAGTGTCCTTGATCTAAGGCCACCTTGCAGCCAGCTAGAATGTGTCTAGCTGTGCAAGGGGTATTGCTACAGAGGGGACAAGAACTATCCTCGGCAAAGCTCCAACGAGCGAGGTTACTGGGATCTGGAAGTGTATGCTGAAAGGCATTCAAATAAAATTTCAGCATCTCTGGCGTCCAGTCATAGAGCATTACCTTCCAGTGCATTGGAGGCGGAATGCAAAAGTCCCCAATTGTTGTCCAATCATTCTGGCATTGAAGGCCAATAGCATGAGCCATACTCTTGCTGTCGTAATCTCCCCGCAAAAGAGACTTCTTCAAGTAATACAATGAAATTATTATTTACGAACGAAGACGGAAACGTTAATGCTGGTATAAAAATGCACTGGATTGGGATTTTAGGGGGAAGGACTTTGAACACGATTGATTTAAATTTTCGTACAGTTGATATTAAGCAATTATCAATACAAAATAATAAATTTTAAAATTTATTGTTATTTTTATTCAAGTTTGTAACAAATGAGTATATTACAAAGTTGTTAGTAAATAACATGTGACACTTAAACTTATGAATGAGGTAGGTAGGGCAGATAGTCTTAACCCCTCCTCTCGCGAAGTAAAAATTCAGCTATCACTTTTGCGCGCGACATATTCGCGCGAAAAATCGACGCGAGTCGACGACCTTGATACAAACGACCATAACTTGTAAACCACTACACCGATTATAAAAAGGATAAAAATGACTGCATTGAAATTTGAAATATAAAACATTATAACTTTATCTCGTAAAACAATTAAGATAATAATGAATAAATATTACAAAATTGGCGAACTGAAAAAACTCGCCTATAAAATCATTTCGATTTTTTTGTCACAAAATTGGTAAAATATGCAAAAATTGTAAATACGGTTATGTTCTTTATTAAATGCTTTACCAAAACCATATTTTTTTTGACTTATTTGCATACAAAAATATTTATTTATTCAGCCAAGAAAAAAATGTACGTATTCCCGTAAAAAAAAAAATTAATAATTTTTAATTTGTGACTACTTATGGTTTTTTTTTATATGAAATTCTTTCAAAATAACTTTATTACTACATCACACTTCTTATAAATCACACCAGAACTTTGAGCTTTGTCTGATATTACAGAAAAATCTAAAGTTTTGAGATTTGAGTCCAAAACTTAATAATAAACTTTGAATGCTCATAATATAAAATTCGTTAGATTTTTTCAATTATATTGTCTCATTATTTACTTATTATATGTCTAATATCTAATTACTATACTCCAAAGAGTCACATTTCATCGAAAAACTATGGAAAACCGCACTTAATTCTCTCATAGTAATTATCAAAACAAGTTTCTTTGCGCGAGTCATATTAGAAAACAACATATAATGTTCAAAATACGCCTAATTATGTGATAACTTAGGATGTAAATGAAGCAATACCTATTTTGTTAGTAAATTAAAGCGACATTACGTCATATTTCGCGATATATCGGGATATTTCAAAAACATTACAAAATAAAAACGGTCATTTTTTCGCGAGGGGTGTGTCGTCGCCGAAGTCTTTTGTTTAAAAATTCGTGAAAAACAGCAAATGGACTATCTCAAATGACTAATCCTCATTCCGAAACTACTTAAAATGCAAAGTACTCACTATTCTCCAGTAAATAACCCTCAAACACTGCACACACACCATTTTTATAACCCATTTCGCGGAACCGTACACGGCCGTGGGGGTTGCCGGCGGACACTGTGCATTTGACGTCTATGCTCACTTTTTAAATCGTCCTTCGATATTGCCAGACGGATATCTTGAATTAAAGATATTTTGGCCATATCGTAGCGCCCACAGAAAGTATATAGTACGGCGTGTCGAATTGTAAATTGCATTTTTCGCAGCGGCCAGCGTTTGGTCCCGTACCGAACGTTACGGAGTGTTAGGCGGCCGTCATTTGGTCCCCCAGGGGATGTTACGGAGCGACCGGGTTAAATCTTTAACAATAATATTTATTATTTTGAATCATAAATACTTTTAATTTCAATTTAATTTAGCACTAATCGGTGCACAATATTTTTGGTTGACCTGTCTTTAGCTAACACAAATAGATTCACGGTTTCCTTACACGTGAACATGCAACATATAGTTGCCCATGAGTAAAACATGGATTTTCCAAATCTAAACCACAAATGGACATTGTTTGGCTTTGAGACTTATTTATAGACATGGCAAAAGCTAAACGAATTGGAAACTGAAGCATTGTGAAGGGTATGGTAGAATCTAACGGTATCATAGGAATACCTGGCAACAGGACCACTTTTCCTTTAAACTTCCCAGTTAAAATGGTTGCTTCAAGAATATTTCCGGTGATCTTTTTGTGACCAAAAGCGTACCGTTGCATAATTAAGGTGGATTCAAATTACGTAGGAGAATAATAGGGGAACCAATCTTTAATCGAAGATTATGTGGTGGCATTCCAGGTATATCTAGTGAATTTAAAAATTCAATTAGAAAATTTACACTTTCATTTTCATCACCAACAGTATCGCTCGATTTAAAAGACATCAGATCGCCTAGGGTAACAACTGTTGTATCTCGAAGTTAATTTCGTCAACATCAACATTTTTGGCTGCCAAAATCGCCCGATGACTGAGCCAGTTATGATTCAAGTAATTATTCAGTATATCCGGAAAAATACTCTGAATTAAATATTTTTTTTCCTGAAGAACAGTGCAGAAATTAAATTTGCGTATATTACTCAAAAATAATTTTGAATCATCTGAATCGCCAGCAATAAGGGATAATATAGGTTCCGGCGGAGTGGGTAGAGGTGACAGCACAACTTTTCCTGATGCGCAGCACATGCCGGGTGTTTCATTCCGAAATTTCAAAGGCTGACAATATTGACATACTTTATCCCTTGCACCGATATCAATTTTTGAATGCGCAGAGTAGTTAATATCTGGTGCATATTCGAAAGCAAGACGAACAAATGATGTACGTGTTAATGAGCGGCTGGTCCGCTGCCTCTGTCGTTCTTGTACTCGTGCTGTAGCTATGTTTCGTTCTCGTGCCGCTCTTGTTCTCGTAATAGTCTGTCGCAAACAGTTCTTGAGATTCTTGTGCACGACCCTCTGCTGTCCTGATTCTTTGAGCTGCATTTCTTGTTGCGATTTGTTCTGCCGACTGATGAGCTCTTTCAACACGTTTGCGTCGTGCCTCTCTGTTAGATTTTTTCGGTGGCATTTGACTGAAAATAATAATTTAAACGTTTAAATATTAGAAAAAAACTGAAAAACATGGCATTGAAATGAGAAGTGCAAAATAATTTTTAATAGAGGTTAAATAAAAAAAATGTTAAAAAATATTAGTACAATTATTGAAAAAGTGTGGGGAGCTTTGTACCATTTTCTCATAGATATATAAATTAACTTTTATAACTATGTGATAATACTTACATGTATATATTTTAAAAAGAGTTTTGAACAACGAAGCACAAATAATTAAAAAGCAGGAATAATTTCACTGTATTACCTTCACTATAATATGAATTTAATTTACACTTCAGTCTAAGTAACATGTGGCCGACTATGCTCACACCAAAAATTGAAAAAGTAAAAACAATTGAATTTCACTGTATTTAGTTTACTACAAAATAAATTTAACTTATACTTTAGCCTCAACAACACGTGGTGGTTATGTTATTGAATTGTAGCTTATATTTTATATGATCAGTGGCTTATATGACACGTTCGTAGGTTTAAAATAGCAGCGCCATCTATTGATTACTTACTCAATCCAGTCAACAGATATCACCATGTGTTAAAATCGTTTGGTGCTAACAGACAATTGTGAATGTTGCAATAAAATAATATCGCGACTATAAATTAAGACGTAAGCTATCCTATCTTTCAAGTTGGATCAAATTGCACACGGTGTGCAAATTTGATTCAAATCGGTTAAGTAGTTTAGGAGTCCATCGCGGACAAACAACGTGACTCGTAATTTATATATATTAACCCTTGGAGTAAATGGGTATTTTCATGGATGCATCTGCAGGATTTTCGGCGACATCGACGGCGCTCGACTTAAAGTACTATAACTACGAAACTACTACACCAATCATAAAAAGAACAACTGCACAATGATTGCATTGAAATTTCGAATATAGAATATTGAAATATCATTTTGTAAAACAATTAGATAATTATGAATAAATATGAGAACGTCAAAGAAGTGAATAAAACGCGCGACCAGATTTGGTCGACTCGTACTCAACGGATAATTGTTTCGCGACCAGATTTGGTTGACTCATATTCAACGGGTTAAGATATAATCTGACCAGATATTTAAGAGGTCACAGCTATTTTGCTACAAATGTTTGCAAACAGTTAACAAAAGCATTAACATTTCAAAATAAAATGGTAACATTTTAATAATAATAGAAATTTTTTGGCTATCTTAACGAACTAATAAACCTATAAAATTTTATCAGAAAAGAGTAGTAAACACGGAAGATTTGACAAAAAAAATATTTTTTGATTAAACACAACATTTTAAAATCTCAACAACTCAAATGTAGGTTGGTGTTAGCAATATTTCTTCTACAATACAATGAAATGTTCGGTTCTATAGCTTCAACTACTCACCTAGCAGCGAAAAAAATAAGTTAATATTATTATTATTATTATTATTATTTATTCTGGACAGGCAGCTTTGCTGATACGTCCAGATCAGATCTTGTAAAGCTAAGCAATATTAACAATATAATATAAACAATATTAACAAGTTTTTAGGTACAAATCGAGTGTTTTTAAATTGATTGACAGAAATTGCACTAATCACTTCAAATGGTAGTTTATTCCACATGTCCACCACTCTATTTGGCAAAACGTTCTTAAGAGGATTAGATTTAAATTTTGTACAGTTGAGTTTTTTGTTGTGACCTCGAAGATTTGTGTTGACGTTGAATTTGTAAATATTCTTCAGTGCAGGTACATCGTAATAATGCGTTAGAATTTTATATGTCTCAATCAGGTCCCCTCTTTGTCTTCTTTGTTTGAGTGTAGTAATTCCAAGTAATTTCAAGCGATCTTCATAATTCCTATTCTTCAGGCCCACTGGCATTTTGGTTGCCCTTCGCTGTACCTTTTCCAGGATATCTACATCTTTACAAAAGTAAGGGTTCCAGATCTGATAGCCATACTCAAGAATAGGTGTCACATATGCCTTGTAGATCTTGATAAAAACCTCTATTGATAGATGTTGGAAAGCCTTCCTTATTAGATAGAGAATAGAGTTGGCTCTTTTAGCAATTGCAATTATGTGTTTCTCCCATCTGAGATCATCAGTAATTGTTATTCCAAGATCTTTTTGTTGCTTGACTGCTTCTAGTTGGGCGTTTGCCAGAAAATATTGTTTGTTGGGGTTGCTTTTCCCGATATGAAGCACTACACATTTGTCAACGTTTAAGGTAAGCAACCAATCTTCCGTCCACGCTTTGATCTTGTCAAGATCTTGCTGAAGCTGTCCACTGCATAGAATAGGATTGGCGAAGAATTTTGTGTCATCGGCAAAGTAGCTGCTCTGCGATGTGATTGAGGCTTGAAGATCCGTAATATACAAGGTGAACAAAACTGGACCCAGCACTGACCCTTGGGGTACACCACTGGATACAGCGAAATGTTCAGAAAATAAAAAAACTTTTTTAAAAACAAGCTTTTATTAAAATGCTCTGTCCTGAGCCAACCAAAGGTGCAGCAGCCCTGTCGCGGTGAAACTTAGAATGGGCTATCATAATTGAATGCGTATACAAAATTTATTTTCTGTGCTGTTGACCGTTGAGAAGTCCCATTGTCAGAAGCCAATCATGGTTGCAGCTGCCATGTCATGGTGAAATTTAGAATGGGCTATCATAATTGAATGCGAATATTAAATTGTGTGTCTGTGCTGTTGACCATGGAAGAGTAGCCTCGTCGGGAAACGATCCTGGGTGTAGAATTAGAGCGAACTAATGGGCCCTCGCTGAGTTGGCCACGAAGACCCATTCTGTCAACACCCATCCGGCGGCCTCCACGCATGAAGTGTGAGCCCAGGCAAGACTCTGGCCTTAAGGCTAGTTTCCCCTAGGAATCAACCTTCTGGCGCTCCTGGACGGTCTGCGCACCGTGCGACATAAGTCAATCGATTGCGCACTCTGATTAACAGTCGGAGGAGTCTGGAAGTAGTACTGTTTCCTATAGAGCGGGGGTGGTTGCGGATCTTACGGCGACTGCTCTCGAAGCAACCATCGGCTACCCGATCTAGGGTGAACAGCCGGGCAAAGGATGCCGTGGTCCGCGATAGATTCGGTATACACCGTTTCACCGCTTCGTAAGGGAGAGGACCGCGCAAGCGACCTCGAACTCGAAACCAATCGAGGGACAGGCGTAATCTGGTCGCAATTGGAAGTAAGGGCGTGAGTGTAAGCCCGCTATGTAACACTCCTGGCTATCTCGCGGTTAAGGCGTTGTCTTTACGGGTTTGTGGCAGAGCTTGACGGTGGACTGTTTTTGTCCAAGTCTTCTGCACTCACTTCAGGGAGACAGAACGACTAATCGTTAAAACTTCCTGAGGAGACCGGTTCGCCCGTTGTAGTTGACAACTCTAGTTGTAGAATCAGGTCATGCTCACCATAAAAATGCATTGTCATCGGAACGGAACCAACATGTAAAATTTCAACTTCATAGGATAAGAGGAAGCGGTTCTAATTCAGCTTGCTAAATTTGACCTAAACCTACTAACATACATACTAACAAACATTGCAAGGTAAATAAAAGCTTGTAATAAAATATATACTAACTTCATGCGCCTTCTTCGGATTCATAAATTCTTCAATTTTGTATAAAACTGGTGGCTCGCCAATCCGCGATTTAAAGTCCTCTTTCGTCAAGCAAAAGTCCCCGTTTGGTTTTAGGCAACAAGACCAGGCCCTCACCAAAAAATCTGTGAAAACCTCGTAACCCGGATACGGCTCCACCGTTTCCGACGCGTCGAAACTTCCCCTCGCCTCCCAGAAGATGCGCTCGGCTTCCGCGCACGTATCTCCGATCTCCAAACGCATATCTGCCGGAACGAACGCATCCCAATGATCGTCGCACAAGTACGTGACCATGTGGCAATTCGCCAACGGCATGTACGGCTTCACAAAGTCGAGGATGGCGTCTATGTCGCGCTGCAGATTCGAGATCCGTTTCGAAGCGCGCATCTCGGTTATTTAGAAAGAGAGGCGCCCGGCGTACGTGTTCTGGCCGTCGATTTTCAATCGCGAGCATACGAGACGGTACTGCGTTCGTATCGAATCCGCAAGGGCCAGATAATCGACCGAATCCACGTTTGTTCTCGGGAACGATTCGATCAATCCTCTCACTTTTGTGAGCTTGTTGATTAGTCGTTCGTTTAAGTCGGTTCTTGAGAGATGCGCCGATACAACTCCTAAATAGTATCCTGAAAAATTAAGACAAAACATTAAATGGATGGTTAAAACGCAAAGTGACCAACGAGCCCTTTATTTCATTTTAATAAATACAGAGTAAACCATATTAATGCATATTGATCTTAATGATTGCATTTAAATTAAATACAATATATGAAGGAGTTTGATTATAACATCTTCCTAAGTATCTTAAAATTGAATATCTTGAATTGTACATGTAGAGCAGCGGTTCTTAACCTTTTTGGCTGGCGACCCAAAGTACGAATATATTTAACCCTAATCTATTTTTTTATTTTATTTTCCAGTGACAGGAACTAAAATGATATATTATGTAATTTTATAGGATGTAGTTGTAAAATTAGAAATAACAACTTTATTTAAATGTTTTGTATCAAAATCAGACAATTCAGAATTAAAACAGTTAAAAAAATTACAGAAAAATAATTAGTGACTACCCTGGTGTTGTATTTTTCAGCAAAGATCATGTATACGTGGAGTTATGTTTATAGAAAGTGCACACCGCATGTCATGCTGAGGATCCAACCTATCCCTGTACTTATTCTTCATAACAGCAAGGCATGAAAATCCTGTTTCACATAAATAAGTAGTTGGGAATGGTAGCAGGGCTTTTTCAGCTTCATTGCTCAGAACAGAACTAACATATCGCGATTGTGAACGGACAATAGATGGCAGTAACACAGCCTTTAGTCCCTGTTCTGTCACTATACTAGTTTAGTGACATCGATCGACCTATAAATACAAAATAAAAATATTCGCAATTAAAAACGTCAAGTTTTACCACTTCTTTAAAGTCGTTTGGGGGACTTCCGCGACCCAACCCAATACCTCTCGCGACCCGAATTTGGGTCGCGACCTGAGGTTAAGAATCGCTGATGTAGAGGCCATGTTAGGTAGTCTATTGACCATCCAAACATATCCACCAGTTATCGGTAATTCATTTACCAACCACACCGCTTTCCCAATTGGACCGTACTTGCCCGTATCAGTGCGGTAATTCTCAGGGTGGAACAGAGGGTAGTAGTTATTGCGTCAGTTCCTACACTTATTATTTATTATATATTTAACAGGCAGGCAGCTTAAGCTGATGAGCCTAACTCCGTGCTTGTATTACAGTTTTTGTCCAGTTTATTTTTATAGCCATTGACAGTTTTGACAGTTTGGCACTGTCAGCCCTTGACAGTTTAGCACTGATCACTTCGCTAAGGAGAGCATTCTATTTGTTTACCACTCTGCTGCTAAAGAAACGTTTTTTGGGATTTTTAATAGAATGATCACGCTGAAGTTTTAGATGATGCCCTCGCAGATGTGTGTTTGTGTTTATGGTGTTGATTGTCTGCAACCCAGGAACGTCATACAATGCAGTCACGATCTTATATATGGTTTGTCCGGAAAATACGTATAAAAAAATCGGGGCGAATACAAATCAAATAATTTATTGTCCTAAAAACTAATACATAGTTGTATAGACAGTTGTATTACATTTACATTTGGCCGTGATATCATTGAATTCTTCATTAATGATCAAATTCTTCTATTAATAATCAAAACATAAAAGGTTACTCGTAAGAATAAAGAAGGTATTATTGTAGAATTAAATCGAGTCTTACCATTTAGTTTACCAGATAAAAAACACAGAGTAAAATATGTAGAAAGTTATGGAGATGTAAGATATAGAGAAGATATGTAGAAATTAACTCAATAAGTAGTGATTCTATTACATTGAATATAATGAATAATGTAATGAGAGAAAAGAAGGTTATAATGAACATAATTAATTTTTTAAATAACCGATAAAAAAAAAATCTTTAGTATAAAATTAATAAATGTAATGTCAAAAATAACAAAAAAAAATGTGACGATTGTCAAAAAGTAAAATAAATGTCTTAGTGATTATATTGCAAATAAAAATAGTCAAGATATAATTAATATGTGCCTACCTAATAATAGAAATAGTCAATACATTTTAGTCAAATTAAAAATCGATTAAAACCTATTACAGAAAGAGATATAGTCGAGATGCATACAGTTTCTAGAGATCGTTAATGTCGTACAATTCTCTTTCAATGAGATACATATAATTTGAGTTTATTTTTAAATTGCAGCATTTTTCCTTCGCGGCATATTTTTTTGATACTTGTCAAGGCGTTGTGGAGGGGCAGCCCGGTGGTTCCCCCTCTCTATGCAATCCCCTCAACGCTCAGTTCGAGCCAGAGCGCTCTGCGAGTAAGTAGTTTACGAGTGCTTATTGAAAGTAACCCTTTTTTTTACCTGCCGTCGACATGGAGCTATCTCTGATTGAGGAACAGCGTATCAACATCAAGTTTCTTGCGAAGCTAGGCAAGAATGGCCGTTAGATTTACGAGTGTTTGAAACAAGTTTACGGAGACAATTTACTGAAGGAACCAACCGTCAACAAGTAGTTAAAAAGGTTCCGGGAAGGCCGTGAAGAGGTGAGAGATGACCAACGCTCAGGACGCCCCTCCACGTCGAGTTCTGAGAGAAATGTTGAACGAATTCGGGTTTGTGTTCTTAAAGACCGTCGATTGACAGTTGGAATGATAGCTGAGGATCTGTCAATCCCCAAAACAATTGTCCACAGAATTCTGACAGAAAAACTTGAAATGAAAAAATTGTGCGCGAAAATCGTTCCGACGATCTTGACTCCAGAACAGACTGCAAGGAGGGTTGCTTGCTGTGAGGATTGGTTGGAAGCGAGGAAAGGGGGGACTTTCTCAACCGGGTCATCACTGGAGACGAGTTTGGTTCTACGAATTCGATGTGGAGCTGAAATCTCAAAGCATGGAGTGGAAGCAAGCAAGGGAACCGAGAACAAAAAAGTCGCCAAAATCAAAGTCCAATGTGACAACAATGTTGATTGTTTTCTTTGATTCTCGGGGCATTGTTCACCAGGAATTTGTCCCTCCCGGCCAGACAGTGAACGGAAATTTCTACACTTCGTTGAGTGCCTATATTTCGCTTATTTATTGCGACCGAATACAGATTATGGAATTATTGCAGTATAGGACCTTCTCAGAAATCGTAAAAATAAAGAGGTACTACTAGATTCGATCATTGTAATGCTAAATGTAAATGTGGTGTTTATGTATTATTTAAAATTAAAAAAAAGCTTAACCCACCGTAATGTATGGGTTTGGCGCTTTTTTGAATGCCTATATCTCGCTTATTTATTGCGACAGAATAAATATTATTGCAGATTCGAAATCAGCGTGGTGAATATAGTCTGGTGACGTTAAAAAATCAACAATCTAGAAGAGGTTCCTATACTGCAATAATACCCAGATTATTGCTGATTCAGAATCAGAGTGGTGAATATAGTCGGGAGACGTTAAAAAATCAACAATCTAGAAGAGGTTCCTATTCTGCAATAATACCGACTTCGTTGCTGTTGAGATGGATAGTGCAATTTCAGTATACGTTTTGACTAAAAAACAAATGCGCCAGTGTCCGAAACTGCCTAAATCTATTTTGATGTAGGATCACTTTAGGGGCAGGTGGTACCGCTATACTGCAATAAATATCGAAAATTACCCAATTCTGCGCCCAGCTCAGCTCCCCTGTGGTAACCAATATGGTAGCCTTGCGAGTTTCCTTCCAAACAACCCTTGGAAAAACCTTCGTCATATGCTGTTTCCTCTAGTCTTTCCTCGGCCAGGAGTAGGTCATCGAACACATCGTTAATATCACGCGTTTCTGTAGACATTTCTGCGATATTTTAGCATTATTAACATGCGAAAATCCAAATCAAAAATCACAATAACATAACCTAAAAAAGGTCTCTGAAGCTGGCGCCAGAAAACGGTATATATAAACATACGTACATATAGCAAGCCAATCCCAGTCCACCAATGACAACAAGTGAATTATGTTACAACTAAAAATAAATATAAGAGGCTCCCGCGGGAAATACAAATTATGCCTATCATATTTAGCAGAGTAGGCAATAGACCGAATCGGATACTCAAATTTTAGGATGGTAATGATCAAGAATCATAATTTAGGAGGCTCGAAATTTTACTATGCAAATTTTACTTATCGCCGATGTTAGTATTCAATGGTCGAGGCGGCCGCTCAACTTCGGTCTGGCAGATATCGAGAATCCCACTTTTGGAGTCTCATAAATTTATTATACATAGCTGATAAGATTAGACATCACATATAAATAAATCATTAGGGTGCTATTTTTTAAATAGGAGATATTAATTCACAAACTTGGGTCCGCGCATCGCCGATGTTAGTGTGTCGAGGCGGCCGCTCAAACTTCGGTCTGGGAAATATCGAGAATCCCACTTTTGTAGCTTAAATTTTTTACTATATATAGCTAATGACATCATACATATACATAATACATAAAAGCTAATACATCATACATAAAAAGTGTATTAGGGCGTTATTTTTAAAATTAGAGATATTAATTCCCAAACTTGGGCCCGCGCATCGCCGATGTTAGTACGTCGAGGCGGCCGCTCAAACTTCGGTCTGGCAGATATCGAGAATCCCACTTCTGAAGCTTCAAAATTTTAATATATAGATAATGATATTAGACATCACATATAAAAAGTGCATTAGGGCGTTTTTTCATAAATTAGAGATATTAATTTCCCATTAATGAGCGGGCCCAAGTTTGGAAATTAATATCTCTAATTTAAGAAGTAACGCCATAATACACTTTTTATATGTGATGTCTAATATCCTCAGCTACGTATAGTAAAATTTTGAAGCTCCATAAGTGGGATTCTCGATAGCTGCCAACCTAGCAACAAAAATCCAAATTCATGCACTTGCCCAAAATTTGTGCGGTTTCCTCGACCACTGCATACTTACATCAGCGATGCACGAGCCCAAGGTTGGGAATTAATTTCTTCCATTTAAGAAATAACGCCCTACTGCACTTTTTATATATGATGTATAATATCATCAGCTATGCATAGTAAAATTTTAAAGCTCCAAAAGTGGGATTGTCGATATCTGCCAGACCGAAGTTTGAGCGGCCGCCTAGACATACTAACATCGGCGATGAGCGGGCCCAAGTTTGGAAATTAAGATCTCTAACTTAAGAAATAACTCCCCAATGCACTTTCTATATGTGATGTCTAATGTCATTAGCTATGTATAGTAAAATTATGAAGCTCCAAAAGTGGGATTCTCGATATCTGCCAGACGGAAGTTTGAGCGGCCGCCTCTAACATTGCATACTAACATCGGCGATGCACGAGCCCAAGTTTGGGAATTAATATCTTCAATTTAAGAAATAACGCCCTAATGCACTTTTTATATGTGATGTATAATATCATCAGCTACGTATAGTAAAATTTTGAACATTGTAAAGTAGGTTCTCGATGGCTGCCAGACCGAAGTGTGAGCATCGGCGGGCCTCGAGTTCAAGCTGAGTTCCAATTTAATAAAAGTATCTCGTGCAGTTTTTTTATTCAGCATTAAATATAATACAGAAATAAACAATTGAGATATTAGTTGCTTTTCGCAGAAAAGCCGAAAAAGTCATACTGACATGATGGACGATTTACAATTATAATGTTGATGTCCTGTTAAAAAATATTCCTCATATTGGTTAACCTGCATAACGCTAATTTTTATCTGCTTGTGATTAGTTAAGCCTCGGCTGTGATTGGCTTAAACCTTTAGCCAATAAGATGCATTTCGTTTTGTTGCTGGCGAAGGCGCCAGGTTCATTCCGGTGAAAATCACTGATCACGAAAACGTCAAACGATCTGTCAAATGTCAGATGTCTAGGTGAGAATTTGTAGTCGCATATATATATCGTACATTAGTGAATTTATGGTTATCGTACAATGGTTAATGATATATCGCTATGAATAATACACGTCCCAAACTGAAATATTCCTAAATAGCTTCAAATAAATACTTATATTATTGATAACTCGACTACTATTTATTTATTTATTTTTTTATTTATATAAGTAATGCAAATATTAAAAAAGTAAACAATTTCAGCGTAGGAATTATGCATAGAAATACTTTCAAAATTGAATCAAAAGCAGAAAAAATAATACAATGCATAGTCTAGTGGCAACGTCACCTAACTAGGCCGGGACCTGTTCTAAGGTAAACATTTATTTTTGAATGTGCTTGCACAAATACCGTGTTTATAAGAATGGCATATATTCCATGTATGCACAAAATAATGGAAGCCAAGCAATTTTGTTTGCAAGTAGAATAAAAACTTCGAGGGATATAAAATGTGTATAATAAGGATTCAGACTGCTCCTGTGTGTGTTGAGCTACGTGGAATTCTCACGCTGGCCAATGAATGGTGGGCCATGTCGATACCGTGGAAGCGAGACGGCATCACTATGGCGTGTAGAAAATGTATGAGAAAGTACGAGAGAGACATGCACAGAGGCACATACGTTCGCCAACTTGTGGAGCGGGCATAACTCTGCATACTGTGGACACGTCATCACTTTTCCCTAATCATATTACTGAAAGCGACTACCTACCAATTTCAGAATCTTCAAATTCCAATTCATGTTTTGACATGAAAATAAAAAATCAACTGTCACTGGAAAGGTATTTTGTGTCAAAAAATATAAAAAAGTTTAAAAATTTAAAATTATAAATCTTATAATCGACGTATCTAAGTTCATAAATGATTATTTTTATTTAGCAAAGTGAAAACTCTATTAGTTCTAAAATATTAGTTGTATAAGTAGGTACCTACTTCTAAATGATTATTAGATTACTGAGTACATGAGTTTTACATTTAGGTACGTATCACATTTACAGTGGTGACATAGTGGTAAGGTCGCCTAAACTTACGTCGTAAAATTCCGCGATCGATTCCCGGCTTGGAAAAATTAGGATAAAATTAACTGATTTGCCACGCACTTTACACATACCTTACACACACATATATAAACACATCATACCTAATAAGGGCCATCCACATATTACGTAATCACAGAGGGGGAGGCGGGGTTGGAGCTGAAGCTTACGTTTGATTACGTGGGGGGGGGGGGGGGGCGTCCTGATTACGTAATCTACTTTGGTCAACGCATTGTATTTTTTTGGTCTAAACCTATACGGCAATATCGCTATGCCACGTCGAAGATACCCCCCCCCCCCCCGCACGCGCGATGTGCGTAGATATTCCTCGCGCTCGTCTGTGATTGAGTCGCCCGTGCCTGTTCCTGGAAGCGCTGCACTCTGAAGATTGGGATTTCTAAAATAAACCAAAGAGTTTGAGGTTTTGTAATTACTTTAAATTAATACAGTACATTTTTAAAAGCGTTTTACAAACGCTGGGTTCACGGTTCTTCACATTTTCCAGAAATTCGGTTGATTACGTAATCTTGGGGGGGGGGGCAGGCCGCTAATTACGTTTGTAGGCATGGGGGAGGGGGGAGATCCGAAAATCCCAAAAACGTGATTACGTAATATGTGGATAGCCGCATATGGTTGTTTGTGAGATATTAGATTAGATATGATAATTAACTCGTACATTTTGAAAATTCCCAATAAAGAGTAGAAACAAACAAACAAACAAAAATAAAACCATGTTTGTTTTTGATAGATTTAAAATGAAAGCGTATTTTGAGGGCGCAGAGAATAAAAATTTGAGGAAATACCAAATTACACGAAATAGTTTCTTTGCGTGCAACTGTCACAAGAGGTCGCTGCTAGGGTTTTTTTATATTATCTTTTATACCCCTTACGGTAAAACGGCCTACCTGAAGTCTGACGAAAATTATCTTACAGGCGGCCGAATTTTATAACGTTGCATGGTGAGTCTCAAGAAACCTTTAGTGTCGATTGTAAAGTTATTACTCTAAGCGGCTATCTAATATATTATGTCTAAACAAGTTTTAAAGACAATAAACTTGATTTGATTTGATTTGACGTGGCATTACGCAAGCGGTCACCCATCCAAGTAATAACGACACCGACGCTGCTTCGGTGATCTGACAGGAACCAGTGTTTCAACGCGGCTACGGACGTTACGTTGCGACAGAGTTTGAATCGAAATATTTTATTTTATCCGCTCTACTTTATTGGCTTTATTATGAAAACATAGGCATTTGTCGGTGTAATTCAGGAACGCTCTGCAAATCGGATAATGTCGAGAATCACCTAGCCGCGAATTCAGAACCACTCCGTAAGAGAGAGAGAGAGAGAGAGAGAGAGAGAGAGAGAGAGAGAGAGAGAGAGAGAGAGAGAGAGAGAGAGAGAGAGAGAGAGAGAGAGAGAGAGAGAGAGAGAGGAGGAATTTCGTTTGGGTACCTAGCATTTGTAGTGGTAAACAGAGCGGGAATATTATTAAAAAGGACTATAAAAGAGGGTGTTGCGACGCCGTCAGTAGCGACGTCGCCGGCCGTAAAATAGATGATTTACGGCCGCTATGAGGGGGCCCGAGGAAGCATAAGATATTTGCAGAAAACTCATTTTTACGAGAAAAATGGCAAAATCGCCTCGGGTTACTTTTATAGACATCGCAGGCGCCGCTTGGAGCGGATCGAGCGAGCGAGACGGCCTACGGCCGCCCGCTCCCACACGGATCGAGCGAGCGAGACGGCCTACGGCCGCCCGCTCCCACACGGAGATCGAGCGAGCGAGACTTCCTACGACCGCCCGCTCTAACATAGCTAGGAGACGAACTTTGGTGCCGAAAACGGACAGTTTTGAACTCGTCAAACCGGAAATGAAAGCGGGAAATACTGCCCGAAACAGTTGTATAAGAGTCGAGGTATATGCAAACAGCACCCCTCTTACGACCTGCCGTGAAAATTCACGAGTTTATAGTAAGAAACCGTGAAACACCAGAGAAAACACGTGGTATTTTCTACTCCCAAAAATAGTGAAAAACTGTTAAAGGGGAGTAGAAAACAAGGCACCATCACCACCGACCACCGGCAAGTAAACAGAAATACAGGAATCATCGATTCAAGTTTACGTGGCCGAAAAACTGCCCTCAGCCGATTATGAAGATACTCGCAGACGCGAAAATAACGGGAACGTATACGTGAGGTACCGGGCCAGACTCTGATGATGTTTGGAACCCGAAGAATCCACTCCAAAGGAAAGGATGGGTTTTGAGCCATTCTCTGATTGGTTGGTTGCCGACCAATCAGGAGTGCGCTCTAACGAGCCAGTAGCTGCCAACCAGAAACGGTTGGTCGGCCCTGAAGTCTGGACAAACACGGAGCGTACCGTAACGGCTTTTAGAGGAGAGGAGATAGCTTTTCTCCTAGGAGAGTGCGAGAGGTCAATAGAAAAGGGAAGATCCCCACCTTTCACGGAAAGCTGTCCGCGGCGTGTCATTGGTGGACACGAAAGCAGGTGCACAGCAGGTGCACGGCGAGAACCGCGGAAGTGAGTACAAATATGGGCCCCTGGGCCATACCAACTCATTCAGTGCCCGGCGTCCGTCTCGAACGGTCGCCTGCTCCGCTCCGCCGCCCGCGCTGAATATTGCCGCCGCGAGTCGACCGTCGAGCGCCGTCTCCGGTCCTCGCCGTGAAGTTCGTGCCGTCGAGTATCTCCGGTTCGAAATGCAGTCTGCTGCCAACTCCGCCGAAGCTGCTGCCGCCCCGCACAGCCCACCAGTTACTAGGGGCCTGGACATGCCGCTCATTCCGATAGCGACACCGAGGAAACGCGTGAGAGACCCCGCGTCTCCAGAAGATGAGCGGCAGAGGGAGTCGCAGCGCCGCCGAGCCGACTCCCCTGACTCCTTCGTCGATCATCAACAGATCTTCGGCTCGCCGGTACCCTCGGACACCGAAGACGAGCAGCCTACCTACGCCCAACTAGCGGCGAGGAAAAGCCCGACGCCGTGCCGCAGCGATGCGGCCCCAGCACCATTGCCGCCCGCGCCGCTTCTGCCGAAGCAGGCGCCGCGCCCCCGACCCATTGTCGTGGACAAGCTCGATAGGTGGCCCGACCACCTGAAGGCTCTCCGCGCGAAGTTGGGGCGTGCGCCGAACGTCGCACCGCTCGGACGCGGCGGCGGCCTCAGATTCCGCCCGGCCGACGATGCAGAGTACCGCGTCGTCCAGGCCTACCTTCACTCCCTTGGCAACTCGGTGGCGTGGCACACCTACACGCCGCCGATAGAAAAGGACGCCAAGATAGCCATTCGGGGCCTCCCGGCTAACACCACCCAGCAGGAGGTCATCGAAGGGCTGGCGGCTAAGGACATCGAAGCGACGTACGAGCGCCTGATCCATGGAGGGCGGCGCGCGCTGTTCTTCGTTGTCATTCGAAAGAACGATGGCTGGCGCAAGGTATTCAGTCTCCCGGACATCTGGTACCTGCCCGTCACCATCGAGAGCTGGAGAGGCCGGAACGGGCCCAAGCAGTGCCACCGCTGCCAAAAGTTCCGGCACAGCAGCCACAACTGCCACCGGCCGCAGGTTTGCGTTTGCTGCGGCGAGGAGCACGCTGCCAAAAACTGCCCTCGGCCAAAGACCGCCCGAGCAACCTGTGGAAACTGCGGGCAGGAGCACCCCGCCAACAACCGGCGCTGCCCCAGTTTCCTAGCGGAAATCCGCCAAACGACGCGGAAGCAGCAGGGTGCTCCGCGTGCAGCAGCCACCGCTCCTCCGCGAGCCACACCGCGAAGCGCCTCACCGGGCGCCTCGACCGCCGCCGCGCCTTCGTCGTCTCCCCCACGCCCAGCGCCGAGGAAGACGCAGGCGAAGCCTCAGCCTGCCGCCGCCCCTACGGAGCCCTTGTCGTGGAGGAAAAAGCCTGCGCCGCCGGCCACTCCACAGCAGCCAGCTGTGGAGAGGAAGAACCGGCGACGCCGCTCGAAGCCACTGCAGCAGCAGTCAACAGGGCCCCGTCCGCAGCAGGAGGAGGGGATGGAGGTCGAGGCGACCGCCCAGTCCACCAGCTCCCAAACGCCCACAGCAACCACAGCGTCCGCATGCACCCAAACGGACGAAGAAAGTGAGATTACTCCACCCCCACAACCCAGAAGTATGCCAGAGCCTCGAGAACGACGAGCTGGTCTTGTTGACCGTAATTCAGCTGCTGGAACTCGTTCGCGCGTGCCAAATCGGCACGAAGGAGGAGAACACCAGGCTGCTGGATATGGTCCTTCAAACAGACCTGCCTCGTGCCTCGAGAGCAGCATACCTATTTAAGTCTGCCTCAGGGTGAACAGCCCTGAGACGCCATACCCATGAAAGCCGGGCCAGTGGGCCCGATTCAAGAGAAGCCCCACGAAAAGGCAAAATGCCTAGTGGTAGACGTCACAGGCCGTTATGAGACGAAATGGCCTGTCGACCGATTTCGTTGATTGATTGATACCAACTCACTCGCTCTCTCAGTTCCACAGGAAACAGTCAACCGACTAGGAAGGAAGGAAGGAAACCCCAACGACTACTAGGACCGCGACCTGGAACCGCTCCGCTGCCCTTGCAGTCTGGAAGCCAGTCGCGAGCGGCTCTACTGCACCGTGCAGTATTGAGCGCGGTCCAAGTAAAGGACACTACGGTCGACGAGACACTCTCTCCTATTCGGGGAGTTGAGTGTCGGTCCGAGTCGGGAATTACGGTCCGACTCGCGATTTACGGTCGACGGGGACGCTCACTCCAGTCGTGGAGTTCGAGCGCCGGTCCAAGTTGGGACCTTCGGAGAGTCGGGTACACGCGGCGCACACGCGGTCAGACGGCGCACACAGGCGCAGTCGGACGCACGCGGGCGCAGACGGGCGCACAAAGGCGCAGTCTGGTGCGCATCGGCGCACACGCGGCACCCACGCGGCGCACACGCGGCACCCACGCGGCGCACACGCGGTCAGACGGCGCACACAGGCGCAGTCAGATACACGCGGGCGCAGACGGGCGCACAAAGGCGCAGTCTGGTGCGCATCGGCGCACACGCGGCACCCACGCGGCGCACACGCGGTCAGACGGCGCACACAGGCGCAGTCAGACGCACGCGGTCAGACGGGCGCACATAGGCGCAGTCGGACGCACGCGGTCGCAGACGGGCGCACATAGGCGCAGTCAGGCGAACGCGGCACAGGCGGACGCAGCACAGGCGGACGCAGCACAGGCGGACGCAGCACAGACGAGCGCACCCAGGCGCAGTCAGGCACACGCAGACACACACGGGCGTACTCAGGCGCACGCAGGCGCACTCAGGAGCACGCAGGCGCACAGAGACGCCGCACGACAACGGACCACGAGAGATCTTGTTCGACCCGCTGCCCGGGAAGAACAAGATAAAGACATTTAGATTATAAGATTTATTGTATTTTATGTACGTAGATTATAAGGTTTATTGTATTTTATGTACGTTGGTTATATTACTGTACAATAAAGATGTTCATAACATTGTGTATGTACCTAGGTTAAGTGTTATATACTGGTTGTAAGATTTAATGTATATACCTTGTATCTAGGTTAAGATGCCTAGACTCTAAAATAATCGAAAAAATAATATGCCGTGTTGGCACTTGAAAGGGAAGGCGTGTTTTATTGGTGCAGGGGACGGGGAGTAAAACGGTGGTAATAGACAGACTGAGGCGTATCGAGGCTTGCAGCAGGTGTCGTGGCCGCCCGTTACGGGGCAAGCGGCGACCAAGCGGTGGACCTCTTTTTACAGTCCTGGGTCCACACAGCGCTGGGTCGGTCCGTGCCACAGGGCACTGCATATGTTGGGCAACGGGCGCAACAGAGGGGTTAATGTATTTCACTTCTATGATTTAGATGAAAATTTCTATCTTTTTCGTCTGCTTATTGCAAATCCCGTAATTACCTTTAGGGCGCAAATTCCTGTGGATGTGCATTGCATAGAATTTGATCTACTAAATTATTTTGATGCATTTGTGTCATTTCCAGTAATTGAGTGTTACTCGGCTGCTCAAAAAATAGAAGTGTAATGTTTTCAAGGTTCATGCAGTTACGAACCAAGTACTTATGTACATTGTTCGTGTCTTAATTCCACTATAACTTCTAAATGTATGAACCGATTTAGAGGCGTGTGGTATTGTTAGAATCGTTATGCCATTTCAGGTGTCATAGGGTACTAAACTGTACAAATGTAAAGTAATTAATTGTAAAAGTACATTTACAAATGTCAATAAATTAAGACAAATACATTCAGTTTAGTACCAAATAAAAGGTCTGACCGAATACATCCCGAAAATATATAGGTATCTATGTATACGGATAAATACATAATGCATACATATTTATTAAGTAAAAACATTTTATTGCTTGAGCACCGAGAACAACCGACTGCGTGTCGCGGTGGCGGTCGGCGCGAGGCTATATACAGCGTGGTAGCACGCGATCGTGTGACCGCGCGATCGTCACGAGACACCTGCTGCAGGGCGCGCAGCTGTGCGACGCCATACTTAAAAATCTTGATTAATGGTCACGGCTCACGTGAAGCCCCGCTAAAGGATAATTGCCAAGCGAAAGACGTCATGAGTCTTGGACAAAGCCCGTCGACTGACTCACAGAATGCGCAATCCTCTTTATCACAGGATGTTTGTCGAAATAACACGTGTCGACGGGGCCGTGACGGAGCTTCCGTCAATTGAATTTGGTTTCAACAAATATTTTCTCAACGAAGGAACTTATATTCTAAAAACGTGCTTTTCAGCGCAAACAAATTGCTTCTAATAAATTAAATAAAATATTGCACTTCTTCTAAAGGCACACCTGTTTTAATTTTTTTTTAAATATTGTTCCTGTGCTTCTGCAAATTGAATTTTGCTGTAAAGAATATTGTGTCAACGAAGAACTTTATTCTCTAAAAAACGTGCTTTTCAGCGCGAATCAATTTTAATAATTGTAAATACAATAGTCCCCTTTTTGTAACGGGAGTCCGGGATTTTATTATTATTTCTTTTTTTTGGAAACACATATTTTAATTTGAACGAAGGATGGTACGACAAAAAAGATATTTTGCCTCACTATGTTCCCTTTGACGGTTTAAAATTCGAAAATATTAAACGTCAAAAACGGCCTGTTTACAGCAAAATGGACGCGAAAGTCGCGGAAAATTCGAATAAACACGAGAATATAACATTGGAAATCGCAGAGGCCATGAACTATGACGTGTACCGACAAATAATAATGGAAATAATCAAATATCTGGTGCATTTCACTTATCAAATTCCTATGCCGTTCGATTGTCTGAAGTCCTCTCTCGATGGGATCGATGATTCGGGACACAGGGTGATACTGGGCAGCGCGAGCGCCGACGCCTACCTGAGGACCACGAAAAAGAAGATTTCGGAAGCTTATGAACTTCTACAGGTACGTTCATGAGAATGCAAAAACTGAGTCTGATACCAAATGCGTTATGTACTTAATTTTTACTTCAAAGACGAACATTAGGTGTTATGGACCACTTGGGTGCTGGCATTACTGTATTTTTAGTATTTCTCTAGTATTAGTACCTTTCCTATGGTAAATACCGCTATATGTTGATTTATTAACGACACCTAACTATATTCACCGTCCTGATTCCGAAACCTCAATAATCTTATTTGGCCTCAATAAAGGAATAACTGCAGTATAGTCCTCAATTTGAATGACAATTATATATCTACTTTTAGTATTTAACCCCTCAAATGTGAGGCGTCCCTTAAGGGATGCCTTGGCAAAATGTATACAAAATGTATATAAATTTATATAAATGTAAATATAAATGTAAATGTGCGCCGCTTTATAGTAATCCGCTCTATAGTAATGCTATAGCTCTATAGTAAACCCTGCTCTATGTAAATGTAAATGTAAATGTAAATATAAATTTATATACATTTTGCCGTAGGCAACCCGAGCTAATCGCCATTCATTTGAGGGGTTAAATGTAAGATTTAGCTTTAGTTTGATTATTTAACAATTTACTTACTACTTTGTATGTTACTATGTACAGATTTTAGTACGTATATATTCGATTTATTGACTATTTCAATTGTTAGGCTTCTGCTTTTTAACTGACTATTTTAATTATTGTGTGTTTAGTAGGTAGCCTTATAATTATTGACTATTCTATTAAATAAGCCTTTAATTTGTTTTGTAATACGATTCTACGACGAATAACTTTTAGTAGGTTCCAAAGTTTCTTAGGTACTATATATTTTTTAAAACTAATATATGCATATAAGGAAAGATCAAAGTAGTAATGATACTTGCTACCTAAAACACAAATATTTCGATATGTCCAAGAGCGGTTTTTAGCCATCAATTGGACCTTATATATTGGACATATAGGAACCTTTGTCCAAAAAAAAAATATATAGATTATTTCATTCGACTAATAGATTATTTCATTTTAATGCTAAATCTGGAAGAAAATTGTGTCGGTTGCTATAAATAAGCGAGATATAGGCATTTAAAGTTTAAATTTTGTATGTAAACAAACAGGCCAATATAAACAATTAAAAATTCACGACGCTATATTCACCACCCTGAATCCGAATCTTCCATAATCTTTATTCGATCTCAATAAATAAGCGAGATATAGGCGTTCAAAATTTTCATTCCAATGTCATGAAAGTTGCGGCCATTTTGTTTGTACATACCGTGTGGGATACATTTGAGTATATCGTAATATTGATAACAATTAGCGATATTACAGAAATTAGGACAATTTGCAGAGTTTTTAGATTAAACGAAATATTTTGAAAAAAAGATCAAAAAATACCTATTTTTGAGAAACTTTTAAAAAGGGCACTATTTTCGATGTTTTTTCAATGACTGCATATTGATGACAGGAGATATCCTGAAATGTCATTTGTTTCAGGTTACCTTTAGTCATCAATACACAAAGTAATTTCGTAAAAACTTCAAAAATTGTCCAATTATTTTAGATGATCGCTAACACCTGGCAATATTATCAGCGCTGCAGGCAAAAATTTTGCCTGCGGTGTTAATTTGATGTTGAAGAAATTTCGTTTATTTCAGGTTACCTTTTGTCATCATCACCAAAGTCATTTTGTAAAAACCTCGAAAAAAATCCAAATTATCGCAAACACATTGTCATGTGAAAAATTTTTGCTTGCGGTGATATTCCCATATTTAGGAATTTTCTATTGTTTTAGAATACCTTTTGTTATCAAAACGCAGTCATTGAAAAAACCTCGAAAATAGTCTCATTTTTTTAAATATCGCAGACATGTTTTTTCATGAGCATGCCATCATTTTTGTAATATCGCAAATTGTTATCGATATTAGAGAACTCGCGATATATCGACTATTTTCCAGACACTACTCCTGAAACAATATGGCCGATTTGTTGACGTTTAGTATGCAAACTTTGAATGCCTATATCTCGCTTATTTATTGAGAGCAACAAAAGATTATTTACAGATTCGGAATCTGCGTGGTGGATATAGGCTATTGGCCTTCAATGCCAGAATGATTGGACAACAATTGGAGACTTTTGCATTCCCCCTCCAATGCACTGGAAAGTAATGTTGTATGACTGGACGCCAGAGATGTTGAAATTTTATTTAAATGCCTTTCAGAATACACTTCCAGACCCCAGTAACCTCGCTCGTTAGAGCTATGCCGAGGTTAGTTCATGTGCCCTTTGTAGCAACACCCCTTGCACAGCTAGACATATTCTAGCTGTCTGCAAGGTGGCCTTGGATCAAGGACGGTACACTTATCGCCACGACAAAGTCCTTGCTGTTATTCGCGAGGTAATTAGCCTCTCAGTGGCTCATGCCAACAAGTGTTTCACAGTATCCTCCAAACCCCCAATACAGTTAGTGCGGGTTGGCTCTAAAGGCAAAAAACATCTCACTGCAAAACCTTTCTCAATAATCGAGAAACCTTCAGATTGGATTATGGAGGTCGATTCGGTCTCTAAGCAGTATAAATTCTTTGAAAGTCTCGGATGCACAGCCCTGCGTGAACCTTACTCTCTATCTCGGAAGATGGTCCGTATCGTAGAATTAACTGTTCCATGGGAATCAAATATCCCAAAAGACCACGAGTACAAATTAAATAAATACCATGACCTCGCAAATGCCGTCACCCGGAACGGCTTCACTGTTCAACTTCACGCGGTGGAAGTAGGCGCTCGTGCTCCTTCTGGCGCTCCTGGACGGTCTGCGCACCGTGCGGCGTAAGCCAATCGATTGTGCACTCGGGGGAGTCTGGAAGCAGTACTGTTTCCTATAGAGCGGGGGTGGTTGCAGACCTTACGGCGACTGCTCTTGAAACGACCATCGACTAGGTACCCGATCCTGCGTGAACAGCCAGGCAAAGGTTGCCGTGGTCCGCGATAGATTCGGTACACACCGTTTTACCGCTTCGTAAGGGAGAGGACCGCGCAAGCGACCTCGAACTCATAACCAATCGAGAGACTGGAGTAATCTGGTCGCAATTGGAAGTAAGGGCGTGAGTGTAAGCCAGCTGGGTAACACTCCTGGCTATCTCGCGGTTAAGGCGTTGGCCTTTTACGGGTTTGCGGCGGAGCTTGACGGTGGACTGTTTTGTCAAAGTCTTCTGCGCTCACTCCAGGGAGATAGAACGACCAATCGTTAAAACTTCGAGGTGACGGGCTCGCCCGCTGTAGTCGATAACTCTAGTTGCGTGAACTGCCACCTCTTACAAACAAATTCTCGAGGGTTGAAAACATGTCGTCGTGAGTTTCATTCCCATGGCTGGCTTTCTAAGGGTTATTTTTTTGAGCTTTAGCAAGGAAAACACACTTTAATTCTGTGCTTAAAACCCTATATATTTTTCTAGGGAATGCTACCCGGCGATGCTCGGGTATCTAATTCCGTAACCCCTACCACTCTCCCCCTCCCCCCCCTCCCCCCCCACCCACCAATTAGACTTCAGCTATCTCTATTAAAAAAAAAAATCCATTGGTTCTTCTCAACTTCCACTTTTGCATTCATAAAATATTAATTTTTGTGCTGCAGCGCCATCTAGTGGTAAGTTACAACAACGTGGATAGCATAAGATCCTTCATGAAAAAATACATAAGTATATGTGCTAACTTTCATGAAAAAAATAACAAAAAAAACCGTGCTTGAAAACGTCAAACTCACTCCCGCCGTTTTCGCAGTCGCGATTGAAATTCAAATTCGAGCGTGTAGCTCAGCCTTAAAATTCATTCGCCTATAGAAAAAAACAAATTTTTACGACCTCGCGGTCGCGTTTGAAATCCAATTCGCGCTTGTCGTTCAGCTTTAAATTTAATTTGCCTATAAAAAAAAACAGTTTTGGTATTATTGAAGACAATAAAAAGATTCTGTTTTTGCCATTAATTGACAGTATAGAAGTTGATATGATGCAGCGCCATTTAGTGGCGAGCTACAAACCTATTGATCGTTTGAACGGTATAGAAGCTAATGCACTGCAGCGCCATTTAGCGGTAGGTTACAACAACGTGGATAGTGTCAAGATATTTCTTGAGCTGATATACGTATATGTATCAATTTTCATGGTGATCGGTTGAACGGTATAGAAGTTGATGTGCTGCAGCGCCATCTAGCGGTAGGTTATAACAACGTGGATAGCATAAGATCTTTCTTCATAAAAAACTACATATATGTGCCAACTTTCATGGTGATCGGTTCAACAGTTTCGACGTCCATCATATCAACGAGCCTCTTCGCTGATGATGTTAAGCTTACTGCAGACGCTGTCTTGAGTTATGGAACGTTAAGAGAAGCTTTAGATGAAATCACAAAATGGACTCAAGACTGGGTTATTAAACCCTAAGAAATGCACAGTTCTACAACTTGGTAAAAACAACCCTAAAAATGACTACCAACTTGGATTGATCAGCTTAACCACCACAAATGCACAAAAAGATCTTGGTATAACGATAACGGATAACTTGAAATGGGCAAACCATATTGAAAACATCGTAAAACAGGCAAACTGATATTGACGATACCAACATTTCTAAAAATTTACAAAACCTACATTCGTCCTCTGATCGAGTATGGTTTTCAAATCTGGAATCCTTATTTTGCCAAGGACATCAACCTGCTTGAAAGTATACAACGTAGAGCGACAAAACTGCCAAAAACCTTAAGAAAAACACCCAATGAACATAGATTAAAAATCCTCAAACTGACAACTCTGGAGCAGCGGAAACACAGAGGAGATCTCATAGTGACATACAAAATACTGAGGCAACACTACGACTGCCCAGAGTTGGAAAGCATGTTTGTGTTCAATTCAAACCATCACTTGAGAGGTCACAGCCTGAAACTCAACGTTACAAGCTTTTCAACTGAAGCAAGAAAGCACTTCCTGACAAACAGAATCGTGAACAGCTGGAATAAACTGCCCGAGGAAGTCATCGAAGCGCCAACCATAAACGCATTCAAAAATAGACGATATATTTAAAAAATGATATATAAAAGAAAAAAAAGGAAACAGCAACACCAGTGAATTTCATAGATATGAACACATCAGCGTTAAGCTGCTAGTTCATCAACAAATAATAATAATAATAATTGGAATATTTTAACCGCTCGGACGCCAGCCTTTGCGCTCAAAAAATTGTGCCGCAACTTTTTGCTCAATTTTGTGAATAAATACTAACATGATCGTTTTTTCATGAATTCACTCTTATTACCTAGTAATTAATCTTGTTAATCGATTCTGGACAGACTTCTGACCTGGAAAACCCACATTAAACATAAAAATTACGAGGTCAAGCTTAAATACCGTAATCTGTATTGGCTCATGGGCAGGCGCAGATCTACGTCTTGTTTTGGGGGGGGGGGGGGGCAGTGGGGGTGGGTTTCTGTCTATAAATAGTTAAAATAAATTATAGTGTGAATTTAGGGCATCCAATATCCTGAATAGAGATAGGTAATTAATTAACTAAGGATTATAAAAAGGGAAAAGAAATAATGAATACACTCGTACGTTTTTATTTTACTTCTAAATGTACAATGAACAAATGATACATAATAGTGCATAACGCAGAATTAAATTACAAATTGCAGTGTCCGGTGTTTTTTCTTTACAAATCTTTCAATTATCTTCTCTTTGTCTACTGGAATATCAAAATGAATATGCAGGAGTGCCAACCCTGTTAACCTATCCTTTACCATCGTGGATCGTAGCCAGGTTTTTAGTCGCCTCAGAGTTGAAAAACTTCTTTCGGCAGTCGCCACACTTACGGGCAAGGAGGCCATGATAACGATGAGGTGATGTATGCCAGGGTAGATGAATTCGTTGGCCAGATCTAGAACATCTAGAATATTTTTTGGTTCTTAATAAGCGGGATTATTTCTCTTTTCCCTTCTAAAACTTTCTTTTCAGATCTTGCATTCTCCCAGAACTCCCGCCGCACTAACTCCTAGGAGACTCTTATGTCAGTGTAAAAGTATCAGTGTAGTCGTTTAGTCGTCAGTGTAGACGTATAATCATCAGTGTAGGTAGACGATAAAATTTGTTGATTGTAGGAAATCGCCATTCAGGAATCTTGCCCGCTTTTTGTCAAGATTTTTTTTTCAATCCTCGTTGGGGGGGGGGGGGGGTGGTCGCCCCCTCCGCCCCCCCCCCCCCCCCCATAGATCCGCGCCTGCTCATGGGTAGAAACTCTATTCTATGTGTCGACAACAAACTCCTCATCTATAACTCTGTACTTAAGCCTATATGGTTGTACGGCATTCAACTGTGGGGTATAAAAAAATCCTTGTTGACGTATTCCGTTCCATTATCAGTTCTCATAGTTTTAACCGCTGGGGTGCCAAAAATTTTACCTACCGCTAGATGGCTCATCGTGTTCAGCGCTTTTATACTATTTTTCGTAAAAATATATTTTTTTCATTTAAAAAAAAAAAACAATGTATTTTTTTATTTTTATTTTCCCACAATTTTTTATTAAAATTTACTTACTTGCTCCTACTGATTCACCCCCTTCAAGGATGACGGGTCATTAAAACTGCGCGCGCACTTGAAAAATTTTGCGCGCAAAGGTCAGTTCAATTTTTTAGAAACGCCTTAAATTCAATGAATTTATCTTGCAATTCAAGGTTAGAATGATACGAATGTTTTTTGACTGAAGTCATTGATGAAGATTCAGTGACTCCTCCCTAAGATGTCTCCGACATCGGCTTGTGTATACAAATATGGGTTTTAATTCTTTGAAGGAAAACACGGAAAAGGAAAACACGATTTAATTCTGAGATAAACATATATCTTTTATATGCCATTAGATATTTCGTTTTTAAAAAAAAGATGAACATTTAACACTAAGGTGGTGGTATTTTTATGATCTCACACTTTTCCTGCGTTTTTCGTTTTTTTTAAATCCCTTTAACCCGTTGAGTATGAGTCAACCAAATCTGGTCGCGAAACAATTATCCGTTGAGTACGAGTCGACCAAATCTGGTCGTGCGTTTTTTTCACTTCTTTGACGTTCTCGTTCTATATTATAATTATCTAATTGTTTTACAAAATGATATTTCAATATTCTATATTCGAAA
The DNA here is from genome assembly GCA_944548615.1 of Micropterix aruncella. Taxonomy (NCBI): domain Eukaryota; kingdom Metazoa; phylum Arthropoda; class Insecta; order Lepidoptera; family Micropterigidae; genus Micropterix; species Micropterix aruncella. The sequence goes on along the minus strand of OX155974.1, from coordinate 14,132,088 downwards.
TTTCAATGCAATCATTGTGCAGTTGTTCTTTTTATGATTGGTGAAGTAGTTTCGTAGTTATAGTACTTTAACCCCTCACGTTGCGAGGTAAAAACTCACCTATCACTTTTGCGCGCGACATATTCGCGCAAAAAATCGACGCGAGTCAACGGCCTTGAGAAAAACGATCATAACTTATAAACCACTAAACGGAATAAAAAAAGATAAAGAGAAAAATGATCGCATTGAAATTTGACATATAAAACATTATAACCTTATCTCGTAAAACAATTAAGATAATAATGAATAAATATTACAAAATTGGCAAACTGAAAAAAACTCGCCTATAAAATCATTTCGATTTTTTTGTAAATACAGTTTTTGTAAATATCAAAAATTGTAAATACAGTTATGTTCTTTATTAAATGCTTTACCAAAACGATATTTTTTTTTTACTTATTTGCATACAAAAATACGGAAAAAATAATTATTTATTCAGCCAAGAAAAATTTTATTTATTCTCGTAAAAAAAAATTTTTTTAATTTTTAATTTGTGACTACTTATGGTATTTTTTTATATGAAATTCTTTCAAAATAACTTTATTACTACATCACTTCTTCTTAGAAATCACACCAGAACTTTGACCTTTGTCTGATATTATAGAAAAATCTAAAGTTTTGAGAGTTTCCGCGTCCGAACCTAATAATAAACTTTGAATGCCCATAATATAAAATTCGTTAGATTTTTTCAATTATATTGTCTTATCATAGACTTATTATATGTCTAATAACTAATTACTATACTCCAAAGAGTCACATTTCATCGAAAAACTATGGAAACTCGCACTTTTTTCTCTCATAGTAATTATCAAAACAAGTTTCATTTTCGCGAGCCATATTAGAAAAACAACATATAATGTTCAAAATACGCCTAATTATGTGATAACTTAGGATGTAAATGAAGCAATACCTATTTTATTAGTAAATTAAAGCGACATTACGTCATGTTTCGCGATATATAGGGATATTTCACAAACATTACAAAATAAAAACGGCCATTTTTTCGCGAGCCGTGTGTTGTTGCCAAAGTGTTTTCTTCGAAAATTCGTGAAAAACAGCAAATGGATTGTCTAAATTGAATAATCCTAATACCTAAACTACTTAAAAATGGAAATTACTCACTTTTATCCGGTATACACTGCACTTATATCCACAAAACACTTCACAAAACAAACATTTCGCGGAACTATACGCCGCCGCGGGGTGGCCGATCGACACTGCTGTTTTGACGTCTAATGCTGACTTTTTAAATCGGCGATCGGTTAAATCGTCGTTGGCCGGCGAATGAAAGATTATTTGGCCATGTCGTCTCGCGGTCAGAAAGCATTAAAGTACGACGATTCGAATCTAAAATTGCATTTTTCGCAGCGGCGAGCGCGATATCCAAAATCGGATGTTACGGATTGTAGGCGGCCGCCATACATGTCCCCAAATGGATGTTACGTGCTCAGCGGGATGTCGCCGAAAATCCTGCAGATGCATCCATGAAAATACCCATTTACTTCAAGGGTTAAAAACGATAAATAGAGGCTTGTTGTAATTATGAGTATTTGTTTTTTTCCAGTCTGTGAGCCAACAATTCAGCGGTCGAAACCCTCCTATAGAAGTTTGCCTCGCGATTGGATCAACACCATTCTCAAGCAAGGAGGTATACCACATACACACTCCGCATCTGCAAGTATCGGAGAGCTTCATAAGTGATACCAAGAAGATAGTCCATAATGTGTTACGGTAAGTTAGTATACAGATGAATCTATTTAGATGATAGTTTATCGGTGGCTAGGATCACAAACCTCCTGTCAGCTTTTGGCCAAATTGACATGTTCATACCAAGAAAATAAATCAGCCAATAATGGGAAAAAACATAAATAATGTTATAGTAAAAACATATTTTTAAAAACAAGTTTTTATTATAATTCTCTGTCCCGAGCCAACCCTGAGTGCAGCAGTCATGTTATAGTGGAACTTAGAACGGGCTATCATAATTGAATGCTATATATTAGGTCTTTGAATTGAGAAGTTCGTTTTTTTTGTGATATTGAACATTTATTTCGAAGCAAATTGGAAAGTGCATTTCATTCAATGTATTGTCCATCGCTAGCTATGACATTCTCCTATCTTTCTGGCAAGAGACAGATTCCTCGGTGGATGAAGTCTTCGTCCTTGGAGGCTATCCACGAATCCAGCCATTTTTCAATATCCTCGAAAGACTGGAAGCGCCGCTCGGAAAGGCCATGGGCCATTGACCGGAACAAATAATAGTCGGATGGCGCAATATCTGGGGAGTACGAGCATGGTCATGCTGGAAAATTACCTTGTCGTGCCTTTTATCGCGTATTCCTGCCGTTTTATCTTCGTTTTTCTTTCTTCACCGGCCGTTTTTCTTTTTTGACGGCGAAGGAGCATTTCACAAGTCATGAAACGTCTTTCGATGTCTCTCGGCTTCAACTCGTGAGGAACCCAATGCCTTTCCTTTTGAATGACTCCCATAGATTTTAAACGTCTCGAAACGGTTGAGGGATGAATATTAAGCACTTCACTTATCTTTTCCAGCGTCAGACTCGAATCTTCATGGAGTATGGACTCCAATTCGGCTTCTTCAAATTTTTACTCCTGGCCTGGGCGCTCTTTGTCTTGCACGTCGAAATCACCACTTTTGAATCGGAGAAACCAAGTCTCAACAGTCCTTTCTGTCGGAGTAAATTCCCCGTAAGCCTCCAGCAGCAATCTATGATATTCTGTGGCAGTTTTCTTAAGATGAAAGCAGAAAAGCATTGCTTTCCGCAAATGACGTTTTGTCGGCTCAAATTTCGACATCTTCGAAGCTAACAAAATTACCGTTATTGACACTCCAACGAAATGACAGAGACTGATAATTGAAGCCTAATGATGACGCTTTGACACAAAGGATTTTGCAATTTGGTAAATAACTATAAATATAAGTTACAGTATTTCTTAGGAAATCGAAGTTTTCAATGCAAGGTCCTAATATATTCTAATAGTTATTCATCGTAATATCTAAAGTAGTCAGTTAAATGGTAAATAATGAAATTGAACCTACATCATACATTTAAAAACTAAAAGTGCAAATACACGGTGAGTTTTTTATTAGTGACATCCTTTTAGTGAGTGAATCAGTATGAGAAAATAAGCAACTTTTAATAAAAACTTTGGATAAAACAAAAAAAAAATATTTTGTAAATTTGAACATCTTGACTGTTACATAAAAGTTTGACAAGCGTTGAGCGCGCTGCGCCATCTAGCGGTAGGCAAATATTCTTTGTTTAAGATATTTTACCTACCGCTAGATAACGCAGCGCGCCTAATGCTTTTTAAATTTCTTTTTGGAATATGAAATTTTTCAAATAATAAAAAAAATGCCAAGAAAAATACATATTTGTTTTCTTTTTCCCAATTGATTCTCCCGTTTTCCCCACTAGACATCTTATCCTGTATAAGATTAAATAAAATAATCAAACAATATGACTCTGCTTTTGTATTTTTGAGAAATCATCAATCAATTTATATCGCCACCGATATAAATTAGGGAGGCTTCTATTGCCCCCAAACCCCCCCAAAATGCCAGGTGCTAAGTGAAATTATTATAATTTTATTTTAGGAATCTCATCAAAGACCCCACACTCGCAAAGATGAAGCATCGCATCCTGAAACCGTCAGTCGTGTACGTCTTGATCAGAAAGACCAAAATCGACAACCCTGAAACCGTGCCTCTCTTCACTCCGGTTGACAGCCTGTATCTGCCGCCGAGCGCTACGGAGACGTCTATCACGCTGCGTCCCTCGTACTCTATGGACATTTTCGAGGACAGCGTGGAGAGCAGCCGGCGATCTATGGCCGAAAATTTTACCTCTCTGTCTCTAGAAACTGCAAACGAGGAATCTTGTCTATGGATGCAGTGCACTAAGGCGCTGAGAGGGTTCCACGATAGGATCGTCAAGGGTCAGTCGCTATTGCAGCGTTTAGGGCAAGAGAAGACGACATCATAGCATTGTCAAGGGACAGTTAGTATTACAGCGTTTGGGGCAAGAGAAGACGACATCATTACAAGGCAGTATTACAAATCTCTCAATATGATACGGTAGATTTTATTGCGATTTCGAGGATATTTCTTTTGTCGATGATTAGTTTGTCGAATTCCGCATATTATTTTGAACGAAAACTGCGTCCTTTATTTCGCTAATAATTATTACAATTTGGTTATAGCCCCTTGCAGCCCCCGCCCCGCGCGGCCTTATGCCGTTGATGCGACTCGCACGCAGATCGGTTTTTGGCGGCCGAAGCGCGGTTCGTTATCTGGCACTTAGAGGCTAATTATGACTCACTCCGCAGAATTAGACCATACTTGTGTTTATATGTTTTATCCATGGTGAGTAAGCGCTACGAATGAGACATATTTGATATGAGTGTGAAGGCATAGATAATAAATATAACAGTTCAGAACCAACAACTTCGAAAAAATAGACCTCAATGTATACAATGATTTTTAATTAAAAAATGAAGGGCTAGACTATGTTTTTAATGTTTTATATGAGTTAATAGATTCAATATCCAGCAGAAAAAAGCAAAACAAACCTTCCATAGTACAAAAATATTTATTCACAAAATTGTATTGCCAATACAATATTTTGTTAGCATCGCGGTTTTCCCGCTTTATTTTTTTTCTATCGCGTCTATGAAATGTTTGTTAGGTTGGCGTGGTCATGGTAATGAAGCTTATGTTAGTTGGAAATGGATAGAACTCATTCCTTACGACTATTTGTACGAGAAAAAACAGGACAGAAGTATGAACGCCGCTTCGCGGAGAATTCAAACCTTGGCTACGAAAGTAACCACGGTGCTTTTACGAATATTTTGTTTTGGTTACGATCGTAACCAAAGTGCTTCAAGCGGATAACAGGTGTGCATGAACGCGGTGAAATCGTATGAAGAATAATTATTCTATCAAAAGACAGTCTAGTATTTATACCTACATCGCCTGTAGACCTTGGGATGCCGGTTGTTTCTACTCCCTCTCCGCTATAGCGTTGTGTGCCATCCGTGCTCCTCGCTATTGACCATAAAAGTGTTACATTACACTCTCATCCAAATTTTCACGCTCTCGTTTTTACGACAATAAAACATTACTGAGTCTGATAATGCCTTTAGGTCTCGTTCGCTTGGTCCCCCTTATTTTACGTATATCTTAGCCTAGCACAAAAATCTGCGCTTTACTGTTAGTCACCTTGTTTCATATGTCTTAGAGCTAATGGACCCTTGCTGAGTCGGCCACGAAGACCCATTCTGTTCAGCGTTGGTCACACTCACGGGTCAACACCCATCCGGCGGCCTCCTCGCATGAAGTGCGAGCCCGGGTAGGACTCTGGCCTTAGGGCTAGTTTCCCCTAGGAATCTTCAACCTTCTGGCTAGTTTCCCCCAGGAATCAACCTTCTGGCGCTCCTGGACGGTCTGCACACAGTGCGGCGTAAGCGAATTGATTGTGCACTCTGACTAACAGTCGGGAGAGTCTGGAAGCAGCACTGTTTCCTATAGAGCGGGGGTGGTTGTGGACCTTACGATGACTGCTCTTTAAACGACCATCGGCTACCCGATCCTGGGTGAACAGCCGGGCAAAGGATGCCGTGGTCCGCGATAGATTCGGTATACACCGTTTCACCGCTTCGTAAGGGAGAGGACCGCGCAAGCGACCTCGAACTCGTAACCAATCGAGCGACTGGAGTAATCTGGTCGCAATTGGAAGTAAGGGCGTGAGTGTAAGCCCGCTGGGTAACACTCCTGGCTATCTCGCGGTTAAGGCGTTGGCCTCTTACGGGTTTGTGGCGGAGCTAGACGGTGGACTGTTTTGTCCAAGTCTTCTGCGCTCACTTCAGGAGATAGAACGACTAATCGTTAAAACTTCCTGGAAGTGTCGGGTTCGCCCATTGTAGTTGACAACTCTATTTGTTTCATATGTCTAATCGTCTAGATACTTATACTATCTTCTTGATTCCTTAGCAGGACGTTGATGAATTATTTGCTGTCGTATTGTGTAGAACACTGATTTTCAACCAATGGGTCGCGGCCCATTGGGGGGGGGGGGGGGGGAGGGTCGCGAAGAGACCCCCGGGGGTTACAGGCTATCTAGAAATTAAAATCGAAAATATTACAAAATCTTTATTTACATAATATGCAAACATTTACAGCTTTGGAAGAGAAACATATTTATTATGTGTTTTGATATTGCTTTTACAAAACTTTATATCGACCTAAAACGGAAACAGTTAGGTACAGTTTCTAAAGTGAAAACAAGTTTTAATTAATGTGGTTTTCGTTATTGTTTTTACAAAATTTGTTACTAAATCTATATATTTTATTTTTTGGACGCTTACAACTACAGCTGTAGAAGAGACTAAGGGGGGGGGGGGGGGGGGGTTCGAAAGAACTAAGTTGCAATCACAGGGAGGTCCCGTAAGAGTTTTTGTTTTTTACCAGAATCGGGGTCACGTTATAAAAAAGATTGAAAAACAGTAATATAGATAACCAAAGGAATTACTAATCGGCAAACTATGTATATATTTTTATTTTATTTTGAACATACAGCGAAGCTACATAAAATGGTCATCATAAGTAATGGCACAAAATAAACGACGTCCTATGTACTATGCCGAATATAGCCTCTATCTGGGTATATTACCGGACTTAGGTGTATTATCTTAGGACTTAGGACTTAAATGTAGGATGTATTATCTGACTTAGGTGGAGAAGCATAACTGACGTATGTATAACCATTGATTATACTGGATGATTTTTAGGTTTTCAGCATCCTTAAAGTGGGTGAATGCCAATAAGCAACTTTTAATAAAAAAATGTTGATAAAACTTTTTTTTTTAAATAGTATAAAAAGAGTGAAGTGCGTTGCCCCATATAGCGGTAGGTAAAATATCGCAAATATTTTTTATTAGCGATATTTTACCAATTGCTAGATAGCGCATCGAGCTCCACACTTCTCAAACTTCTTCAATAGGTAAAATTTACAAATTTAGCAAAAAAAAAAATTTTTTTTTCAAAGTTGCTCACTTGCTTGTACTGTTTCACCCTTTTCAAGAATGTCGGTAACTTTAAACTCTCTCTCTATATAGTATTAGATTGCGCAACTCTATAGAATGACCTGGCGATCTTTCCGATACAGCGAAATGCAAGTGGTGGCGATATTTGGCCATCTATAAAAACCTTGATAATGAATGTTTTTTTATGAAGGACCGGTTGATTATAAAAACGTAATAACCTAAACATAAAACATAAAAATGTAATTAAAAGTGCCATCTATCTCATATTTTATATAGGACTATATCAGCGGGATAAAAATATGGGATTATATCAGAGAAATAAGAACTAATAATTATTATTGCCATCTATCGCATTTTTCTATATATGACATCACATAAATAATAGCATTACAATCAATGATAATACGAAGTAATAGAATTCCATTTATTATTCTGCCTGGACTTTAACGTGTGTAATGATTATGTATTGAAACCTGTACCTATACCAAATTAAAAATTGTCATTTTTATGTTAATTTAAAATAATAAGAGCTATAATTTATAAATTCGTCTTATCTGATTATTACTCTACACCGTATAGTCTTGCTTAGAGCGCTATCTACAGTGTGCAGACATACTATTATACCACGAAAGTTGACATATCGACATATCGAACATAAAGGATTTTTTTTTTTTTTTTTTACTCAAGAGTGCCATCTACTTGTTGCGTTTAGTAGTAAGATTCTGGTTGACAGATTGTAATACGACATTGATCAATCTTATACATTATACTATAATCAATGGTATAACTTACACATATTAATACCAACAAACTAAAAACTCAGCATACGGACAGCGACATTATGCATTTCACTCGCCGAGGATTTACAATATGTTCATATCTGAGGTGGGGGGGAATGCATTGACGTCAACATCGACAGTCGTGCTGAAGAAAATGGTGGTGTGTTGGCTACTAAACAAAGGGAGAAGGGAATCCGAAAACCTATTTAAAATTCTTGTCTAAAAAAAAAATAGTATTATTGCTGTTGTTCTTTTTTTTGGTATTTTGCTCTACATATCTATGTTAACTACATATCTTCGTTATAATTATCATTAAGGTAAAAATATCTATCAATAATGTTATATATTATATATATATATATATATTGTATATAAATATAATATTAGTGTTATATTACTATTATGTTATGTATATTGTATATGTGTATGTGTGTGTATATGTGTGTATGTTTATATATATACATGTGCATATGTATGTATATATATATATATAATATTTTTTTTAAACACACGGCTGCTACTAGACATCCTTCACTAGACTACTGCCTCGACACAGGCCCAAGCCTAGTGAGGCAGTAAAATCCACATGAGCCTGTACCTTTTTTTTTTTTATCAATGATTAATTAAGTATTAATGTTAAGCACTACTAGTTTTTTAATCAATAGTTTGTAATTAATTAATTATATGTTATTAATATGGATAAATAAAATAAAATAAAAAAATAAAATAATATGTACCTACAGCTGACAGACTTTTGGCAATAAGAGGCGTGTGCTGATAACGATAACGCATTAGTATAGGTTTTGGAGTTTACTCTTAGTGAATTTTGTCTATTTGTTTCGAATTATTATTGTGTAATTTTCTTATAATTTTTTTTCGAATAATCCGGTTTTTTTGCTTTATCGAATAAAAAATTCGTGCGCGGCGCTCTATCGGAAGACGTTTAAATTATTCTGAATCATTTGCTTCCGCAGCCGCAAATGATTCGGAATAATTTCAACGTTTTCCGATAGAGCGCAGTTATCTGATATCAGAAAAAATTAAATAAAAAAATGAAATAAATAATTATAATTGCATAAGTTGTTAAAAATGCTATGCAATAGCTTTACCGCGGCAGTCCCCGAGTGCCACACGTATATTTTTTTTTACCCAAGAGTGCCATCTACTTGTTGCGTTTAGTAGTAAGATTCTGGTTGACAGATTGTAATACGACATTGATCAATCTTATACACTATACTATAATCAGTGGTATAACTTACACATATTAATATGTACAGCTGACAGATTTTGGCAATAAGAGGCGTGTGCTGATAACGATAACGCATTAGTATAGCTTTTGGAGTTTACTCTTAGTGAATTTTGTCTATTTGTTTCGAATTATTATTGTGTAATTTTCTTATTTTTTTATTTTTATGGAAAATATGTTCTCCTGCATTTATTATGTAACAATTTACAAATTGGTATGTATATCAGGGGTCTACAAACAAAAGTGGACAAGTAACATTTTGTTAATTTTTAAAATTTTTATGGCAACCCTTTTATCTATCGTTTACTTTCATATGTCAAATGAAATATCAAACAAACTAGGCTACATTCCATAGTTATTTAGCTTTGAAATCACAGTTGAGTAACGGAATTGGATATGTCCTCAGATGTCACTTTCGAAGCTGGTAAAGTCCATCTTAGCCAATAGGAACGCTCCATTTTCGCCAATAGGAATGCTCCAGTTAGTGCATGTCCTTTATGTTAGCAACAAACTTGGTTATGTCCTGTTAGCTTACAAATGACACTAGTTATGTCCGCCATTTGGAAACAGAGTTACAATGTCCATTCATTTAATTACAATAACCCTTTTTATTAAAAGATAGCGTGCTATATATGTTCCGAAAATAATCAAAATATGCCTTTCTTTTATTTCATGGTTTTTTTCTTGGCTATAGCATGAAAACAATTTTGTGAAGTGTTTTTATCAGTTTGTGTAAAATGACATCCGTCGGACTTGTCTACTTTTGTTTTTAGACCCCTGATAGACTCTATAGTTAATATATAAAGTTAAATAAAATAAATATATAAGTGGACCTGCAACCTTGGTTTATTCTTTCTAACCCTGGGGCTACACTAAGGGGAATAAAGGTCGTTAATTATCGCGATGATGAACGTTTAACGTTGGTTTAGCCACGACTAATCGCGATAATTTTACAACGGCAATAACATTGCCGTTTGACGTTAGGCGATAGCTCGGGTGGCGGTACATCAAAGATATTTTTATGCGAGAATGCGTTGAAGTGGCCACACTACGTTTTCATTATGAACCGTGAGCGCGACGGGATCGCTCGTGTTTGTCTTCAGTAATATATGAAGTGGACCAACGAGAAAGTCATTGTGTTTCTCGAAATTCTGCAAACAAAGCCATATTTGTGGGATCCGAGGCGCAAAAGTTACAAGAATCGTGCATCACAAAATGACATTTGGCGGCGAATAATGGAATTATTACCATTTAAAACAACAATCGAAGAAATTAAACAGAAAAAGGATATAGAACCCATCTAAACAAATCCAAACATCTTCCTTTTCTTTGTTTTTTCTTCATTGGGTAATGATAAATAATATGTTCATATAATAAAAAGATTCACTCATGAAATAACAGTGTAGCAGCGTCAACGTCCATCTTGCTTCAAATTCATACGATCTGAGCGGACGGTCGATATTGCCGCTGCCGTAATTCCCGTTCTGTATAGTTATATTTTGCTCGCGTGCGCTTTGTATTGTATCAAAACCTACAATAAATCTGTGCCACCACAAACAAGGCGTTTATCTAGAATCCTGCAATCCCTCACCAGCGACAATTAGAGGTTGTCCGAGCAGACCGCTACACTCTCAGAAATGACAGGTGACTGCCAAGATTTACACCCGTCGCTTGAGGGGTTAAAGCAAGGCTATTGATTGCAAGGTAAATAAAAACTTGTAAAAATTACCTCGTTTCGTTGGTCCCTTTCAACTTCCACTTTCGCATTTAAAAAATTTTCAATGCGGTTGGTTGAACAGTATAAAAATGGATATGCTGCAGCGCCGTCTAGTGGCGAGTTACAACAAAGTAGATAGCGCGAGAATATATCATCCGGACTCATATACTGTCACGTTTTATGAAATAATGACATGATAGATTATAAATTTAGAAGCTGAAATAAAAGAACGAATGGATAAAAATAAATCTTTATTTCATACGTCGACCGACCGACGGGTATTTGGCGACAATGCGCCTAGATAATTAAATTCATTCAACAGAGAAATTAAATATACGTTAAATAAAATAAGGGTAAAAACCAACTAAAACCATAGTACGAAACTATTACATAGGGGATTTAAAGGTGATTTGACACGAGCCTCCCAGGTCGTGGGCATATTCTGCGAGTTTAGGTTAGGGAAAGGGTTCCGATAGGACAGCAAAAGATGTATCGGGGAGATCCCGCGGCTCAGCCGACGCGTCGAACGTCTTGCGGGGGTCAGGCACGGACTGCCTCGCAGACGGCCCCTGAAGAGGCGCTCGAAGCTGATACCGGAGAGCGGAGCAGGAAGACTCGAAGACGGAGGGTAGAAAACCGGACGCACGCTGTGAAGCGGTCGTCGACTATCGCCCGGGGCGAGCGCAGCAGCGGAGGCGGGCGACGGGACCCTCCACTCCTGTGAGAGCCCCCGGCGGAGGAGAACGGCTGTCACGCGTAGCCAGTGAAGAGGAAAATCTCGCTCATCGCTGGCTTCCGGCAAGGAGACGCGCGCGAACGATCGACGCTACACGCGTCGACCACGATTCCCAAACGCCTGCCACGTGAGGTGATACTGGTGTAGTATACCTCCATTCGATTTGGTCATTTGTCAGCCTTTCCTTAATAGTTTCATTATTTATAGTGGCTACTGCATCCCGCAGCTCGCTACTCGCTGACTTGAAATTTCCGCCATTATCGCTCATAAGTACCCTCGGCTTCCCTCTCTTCGCAATAAACCTTCTTATAGCCATTATGACCGCACTCGTTGACAGATCACCAGCAAGTTCTATGTGCGTTGCGCGCGTACGTAAGCAGGTGAAAAGCATACCATAGCGCTTTTCGATTGTTCGCCTTACAGTGACTTTAAGAGGTCCAAAACAGTCTACGCCTACTGATATGAAACACCTGACATGAGTCTCTAATCTAGGGGTCCGGTAGGCAGTTGTCCCATTAATGCTTTAACGGGCGTCGCTCTGCGAATTTTGCATAACATGCATTCGTAGAACGTCCTTTTAACCGCCTGACGGGCGCCTATTATCCAGTAACGTTTCCTTAATATACCTAAAGTCAATTCTACGCCGCTGTGAGCTGATTCTTCGTGCGTTCGTTTTATGAGCAGTTGCGTGTATCGCTCTTTACCATATAATATAATCGGGTTTTTCGTATCGTTCGGAACGTCCGTCGCATTGGCTATTCGGTATTATTGCAGTATAGGTACCTCTTCTAGATTGTTGATTTTTTAACGTCACCAGACTATATTCACCACGCTGATTCCGAATCTGCAATAATATTTATTTGGTCTCAATAAATAAGCGAGATATAGGCATTCAAAAAAGCGCCAAACCCATACATTTCGGTAGTTTTTTTTTTTAATAATACATAAACACCTATTTGGCGGTAGGTTAGGTTAGGTTAGGTTAGGTCTTTTTAAAACAACCTTAAAAACTGAGGTAAAAAAAAATATTTTTTTTTTTGTATGTAAATTTGGTTTCGAAAATTTACGCGTCCGAAGCTTTTTTCTTTCACATTTAGCATTACAATGATCTAACCTAGTAGTATTTCTTTGTTTTTTCGATTTCTGAGAAAGGTACCTATACTGCAATAATTCCGGCTATTCTACCGCTTAATCTTACTAATCCTTTCTCGTCTATGTAAGCGTTCAAGTCGGCCAGAAGACTGCCTCTCCGGAGCTTCTTCCCAGCACGTAATGTACAGTGGTAATGTACTAACCCTATTTCGTGATGGAAATAGGGTTAGTACATTACCAGATTGGCATGGGTCCCATCAAACTTGCAGAAGGCAAATTTGCAGACGGCAATCTTGCAGACGGCATTCTTGCAGGCGGCAGTTTTGCAGAAGGCAATCTTGCAGAAGGCAGTTTTGCAAATGTCAAAATGACCTAACCTAACCTAACAGAAAAACTTAAAACATTTTTTTAATGTTTAGTTTGATGTATAAAAGTCATCCACTACAAGGATGCCGGTAATTAATGTCACTTCGATTTTAGGGAAAGAAAAACCTAACCTAACCTAACAGAAAAACTTAAAAACTGTACTGAAGGTTGCCGCCTGCAAGGTTGCTTCCTGCAAGGTTGCCTCCTGCAAATCTGCCCTCAACAAATTTGGACCTGTCAAAAGTGACATTTGTGCAAAATTGCCGCATGCAAAACTGGCGCCTGCAAGAATGCCGTCTGCAAGATTGCCGTCTGCAAATTTGCCTTCTGCAAGATTTGCCATCCAGATTTGCCGCATCCAGATTTGCCGCAAGGCGATTTTGACAGCTAACTGACGTTTCCCGATTTGCCGCTTCCAGTTTTGCCGTATTTTATTCTGTCGTTTCCAGATTCGCCGCATTACAATTTGCCGCATTTTGTTTCGCCGCGTCCAGATTCGCCGCGTCCCATTTTGCCGCAAATGAAGGATGCTTAGGCCACGGTTACATGAAAATTATTTTTTCGAAAACGTACCACTAAATAATATTTTTTTTATTTCGACACATACCAAACCCTAAACTAATTTTCTCAGTTTAAAACCGTATGTATCAAATATCAAAAGTAATTAATATTGGGACGAAATCATTAAAATATTGGGGGGCGCCAGTTTTGCATGCGGCAATTTTGCACAAATGTCACTTTTGACAGTTCCAAATTTGTTGAGGGCAAATTTTTTCAGGAGGCAACCTTGCAGGCGGCAACCTTCAGTACAGTTTTTAAGTTTTTCTGTTAGGTTAGGTTAGGTTAGGTTTTTCTTTCCCTAAAATCGAAGTGACATTAATTACCGACATCCTTGTAGTGGATGACTTTTATACATCAAACTAAACATTAAAAAAAATGTTTTAAGTTTTTCTGTTGGGTTAGGTTAGGTCATTTTGACATTTGCAAAACTGCCTTCTGCAAGATTGCCTTCTGCAAAACTGCCGCCTGCAAGAATGCCGTCTGCAAGATTGCCGTCTGCAAATTTGCCTTCTGCAAGTTTGATGGGACCCAAAATATTCATAGGTTTTTTGACATGGCAATAAGTGGATCTCCTTTCGCCCACAAAAAGATACTACGCAATGGGGATGTCATTGTCATTGATAGGTTTATCGATATTTTTCTCATAAGTTATAGCATTACCTATGGTTTATTTTGGCGTCGCTTTAGTTTAATATGAATAAAACCAATTTCTTGACAATATTTACTTATTTAAACGTAGTAGTTTTATTGTGTACAATAGAACCTTGATTACAGGTCAGGGGGTCGGGAACCGAGGGTTGAAAGTACATGGGGAATAGGCGGAAAATTGAAAACAGGAGCATGTAGAACCAACAAAATACCTATATCAACATTTTTACTTACTTATATCAACAATTATTATAGTGGTAATGACAGTTGTAAAGAGGATAAAACGAATTTACCGCGTGAAACTTGTATCACCCGACGATTCGGCGACTTTGCAGCCGCCGTTGTCCAGGGTAGGCTGACTACTGCTCTGGACAACAGCGGCTGCAACGTCGCCGAAACGTCAGGTGCTACAAACTTCACGCGGTAAATTCGTTTTATCCTATTTATGATGTCAAACAACTGGGATAGTCTTCGATTTCATACATATGATAATGACAGATTTCACGGAAGATATAGCTATTAATAGCTATTGATAAAGGAAATCGCTATTGATAAAGGATATAGCTTTCGAGGATATACCTATTGATAAAAACAGAAGTATATACATACAAAAATGAGAAGCAAAATGTACGTAGGTATTTTTCGCGCTGCACCGCGCTTGCCGCCTTCGTCGAGCGCAACGCGTCGAAGCCATTGTGAAGACGACGGTTAATAGAAGGTGACAGATAAAGAGCGTCGGGCAGTGACTGTTCGTCGAGACTGTTCTTCGTGAAATATTTCGAGAAAATTACTATCGTCACGATAGTAATTTTCGCTCAAGTTGGCGTTTCAATAATATTTTCTTAGTATTATGTTTACCGATTTAAAGTAAAATTAAAATAAAAAAGAGGCTAACTTCAAGTTTCAAAGCAAATTTATATACGTAAACGTTGTTCAGATTACAAAGTATACATTCTCCCTCCTCCGTTACAACAACGAGCAATCGCGTACTTAGCGGATACATTTTAAACCTAAATAGTACTTATGGTACACTCTTGTAGTCGTCATATCATTAAATATATACGCAGTCTTCAAATTTCGACAAAGAAATAGCCAACACTTTAGAATAAGCATTTACAAGCAAAATAGATGGAGTAAATGGACTACAAAATGTGGCTTTTAGATAAATTCGGTAAAATAATTTTTGACCAATCTTCAGGAGTTTACTCCTGAAGATTGCTAGGAAAATGTTTGGGGAAGTTACTCTTTGACTTCCGTAACAGCAAAGAGACGAACGTGATACATTCGTGAAAAAAAATTTGTTGACATTCATCTAAGAGGCAACGGATGGGTCACATTGGTTATTTTCATTAATCATACTTTAGTATAAAGGCTCATTGTTGAAAATGCATGCTTTTTAAAAATATTTCGGCCCAAATACATATTTGTGCTAACAACATTAAAATATGTAGTATGCTAGACCAAAATCTATATATTAATTTGAAACGTGTTTTTCCTGTAACCGCCATTCTCGGTCTGTAGATGTGTAATCAAAAGAGAAAAACATAAAAAGTCATTAAAAGAGAAAAATTAAAACACTTAAACGTTTTTTGCCTGTAATCGTCAAATTGAGAGAACGGCTAGGATTGCTCCGTGCGGAGGTGGGGGAAATGGTGGGAGGAAGGGAGTGAAGAATAGGCGGGAGGAGGAGGTATTTGTGGGGGGAGGGGTGAGAGGGGTGAATTGGGGAGTTAGGGAGAGGGGGTTGGGGGAGTAGGGGAAGAGGGTGAGAGAGAGGGAATGTTGGAGGGGGGGTTGGAGGGAAAGGGCGGAAGGGGTCGGAGGGAGGGGGTGTATGGGGGTGTATGGGGGTTTGAGGGGGTGGGGGTTATGGGGGTTTGGCGCTCGAGGGTGATTGTCTGCATGCCGGGAAAGTCTATGAGTGACACAACCGATTTTTTAAAACTCAATATAGTTTAAAATAAATTTTAAAGATTTTAATAATTTCACCCGATCTAGGGAACGTAATCTGTATTGGCACGAAACTTTTTGTTTACTTTCTGTCACACGTCATAACACGTACGCGTCGCTCTTCGATTGTTCCTGACCGTTTTCTCCAAGACCTTGGTGACATTCCTGGTCGTAGATCAGGTACGCAAGGCACCACAGCGCAATTAAATTATTCCAAAGAAATATTATTTTGTACATAAATAAGAATTATGTTTTCGTTTATTTTTGAAACATTACTATCAATATAGTGACCGATGTTTTTTATTCTTTTTTGTTTCCTTTGTTTTTTAGATAACATACTTTTACTTTATTTTCTTTTAATTTAAGCAATATAATAAGATTTAACATTTAATAAAAAAAATGTTTATGTTTAGGAATTTAATATTTGAATTATAAATACTGTGATTTCTAAAGTTTTTTGTATTTTCTACGCCTAGATGGGCAAAAGATAAAATAAATAGATTTGATTTGGCATGTAATTTACGTATTTTACGTAGCGATGTTTATGAAGCGGAACGGAATAAAAAATATCGTATACCAAACGGAACGCTATCGAAATCATGTTACATGTTACATGAAATAAAACGGCACGTTTCGGACTAAATACGCCCTGTAATTTTAAATTATCGAAAAACTGTCATGTAGGTGGAGGGCATAAAATTAAAATATCGATACATTTAATTTAATCGTCACTATTCCGCGCGTAAGCTGTCATCTCTATACGGCGGGAAATTACAAACGTTGTATTAGGTACCCAGATCCATTAACCCTTTCCCAATTTTTGGGGACTATCATTACGGATGTGTTTTCCATGTCTTATTGAAGCGTCGCTCGAAGTCATTCAATCCTCGATTAAGCAAAATTACAGACATAGCTGGCAATAGCATTAGTTCGTGTATATTTTTATTTATTTACACTACAAAGTCAACTAAGAGGTGGGTATTAGTGTTTTAAAACTACAAGTGTAAGTAATTGTCTGTTTTACTTTATTTAGGTTAGTTACTTTACCTAGGAAGTTATCATTTACAGGGGACAGTACATCATCATTGATATCATAGACAAATAATAATTATTAAACTGTACTCTAGCGATCACCTTATAAGAGGACAGCAATCTGCAGAAAAACTAAAATAGAATATACGGTCATTTGATATCACGAGAAGAAGTTACCACATTAATTACATTTCAGCCACAAATGCCTCCAGAGAAAAGAAAAGGCTTGCATCTCAGTGCTGAACGACAGTTTCACTGTTCTTCTCAAAGTATTTTTTTAAATTTATGCTATTCTAATAATTTTTTGTTTATAAATTTCCTAATGCTGGTAATCAATTTCTTGGAGGAAACAAAGCTGAAGAAACGATTCTCTGGGCGACGGCTTTTCCTGGACCAATTTAGATATGCTCACTCAAAAATCTGTCTGTCGGTAATAAATATAATTTTGTTTCATTTTGAATTGGTACTTAAACGTCTCCTGGATTGGTAAGACGTCTCCTGGAGTAAACTTTCGATGATAGTTTGGCGGGGGAGAAAATTGCTGCGTGGTGTTTTTAAGTAGCTTCCTATTTAGTGATCCACCGGATGCCGATAGCTTAATTAGCTTATTAGTAAACTTGATAGATTCCATAAAACATTAAGATGAATATGGGACTTCCCTTAAAATGGGTGGGGTTTCTTCTTCCGCCGCAGCGAATATAAGAAGCAGTAGAAAATAGTCATATTCCCGAGATAACCTCAACATTGATCTAGGAGAAACCTAACTTGGCACATTGGGCCTGATAAAAAAAAGCCTAGCCGTTCTGTTTTATGCGACTAATCCTTGCATTTTACATCCCTTCATGACAATTATACCAATTTGCAAGCAAGGAACATAGTACCTACCTATTTTGTACAACAACCAACATTGTGTTTAAGAAGGGGCTGAAAATTTCATGACGATCGGTAAGCTATCATTGATCGTTGTCCATGTTCTTTTATTTTATTCAAAACTATTTGTAGTAAGACGTCTTTTTTGTTTCAATAAACAATATTTTTATCGTTGTTATTATTAATGTATATTAATCTTATCAACCACGAATTCGATACGAAATCTGAAACCATTACGATGTTGTGTTTCTTAAAAATCGTTTTTATATGATCCGTTGTACCTACACAAAAATAAATAAACTCCTTCACGTGAGTCCTGCTCGAACATATGGTTGACTGATATTATGTCCTTTGTATATATGTATTTATGAACGGAAGCCCGATCACAATGGAACTTTTTTATCCTATAACATTATCGCTGATTGTTATTATAACCTCAAATCGGTGAAATAATTTTGACAGTTGACATTTATAAAATTGACGGAATTGCCATAATTCCAATCGTTCTGACAAAGCGTTGCAACAAAATCTGCATTGTGAAAACGTCGCTTTATCAACAATTGCATGGTGGCAACACCAAATCGACGTTTGACGTTGCGGCAAATCTGGATGCGGCTGTTTGGGATTGTAAACTGCGGCAAATCTGGACGCGGCGTAGTGGGAAGCGGCAAAACTGGAAGGTTCATTTTGCGGCGAATCTGGATGCGGCGAAACTGGAAGCGGCAAAATGGGATGCGGCAAATCTGTAGGGACCCGTAACATTAGACAACGAGTGAGACCACCTACCACCAGCGCGGGGCCCGTAGCAAATTTTCTCAAGAGGCCCTTGGTTTGCTTTAGGTTCTTAACTTTAGGGTGTAAAATAAAATAGAACTTTTTGATAGATCCCTTTTATTCCTAAAACAAGGTTATAAATTATAATTTTTGGAGGTACCGTGTAATCCAAAAATGTTTACAAAGAGAAATAAAAAATTCGGCGCCACAGCTACGACCAAAACTCCGCAGAAAAATTAAATTGAGGAATTATTCAACTATCACAGTTTCAATCATATTCGACAATATAAATACAAAAATAAAATATATTTACAACAGTGGCACTGTTGTTTAAAAAATATACACATATGTACAATTTTCTTTTTCAACAAACTGTGTGAAATTTTGCAATGTGGACAAAAACTACAATCTAAGTAAAATCAGACCGATTTTTATATAATTCACACCGTTGTACGGCCCACCTTTATTAACGAATACTAAATAAAATACAATAAAAAACCCCTTTACTAATAATAATTACGAAAAAGGAAATGCACCGCTTAACAAAAGCAAATACACAGTGCCCAATAGTTTTCGCCTTATTGAGCAATGCTTACAATTCACTATTATTGTTTAATATTCTCATACAATAGACCTATATTACCTACATTGTTAAAACCTTTTATAAGCAACAAAAAGCCCAGATACACATATTTATAGAGCCCGACTATTAAATAATTTATTTAGTATATTTTCTCTAATCATGGGCGCGTTATACCGTGACATTACTGACGAATCGATTTATGATTTTTCTATAAAGTCTAAAAATTCCATTGCTTCAGAAAAGCGAGTAGTCAGCCAAGCGTGTAGGCTTCCGCTCATAATTATGTCAAACTTATACAATTAAAACTGATAAGAAATTATTACATTCAGACAAACAATTGATTTATAATCAAGTGTGTTGTTAATGTGGGCAATATTTCAGGATAAGTTAAGATATTGGTGAATCAAAATAAGTATCGATTCCTATTTATTTGACTAAATATACTATTTTTCCTGAATTTCAAAACGTTGATCGGGTGTTTGATTTTCAACAAATTCGTCGAGTGTAGTAGAGCCGCTGAAATTGTCGTACTTTGTATTTCGCTTGCCTCGTCTTGAAGTCTGTTGCTGATATTCTTCACAGACGGTCAGGTCTTTGGCTTTTGCCTCAATATCTGAAAATGTCGACCGCATAGCTTGGACGTACCCATTTAACAATTCATAAAGAGCGTATCCAGGGTTAAGGTAACGATCGGAAGACTGCAGCGAAGCACTAGTCGCTTGCAGGCGTTCTAGGATTCCGTTCCACGTAATTGTCATTAATCCCGTTTCCAACTTATTAAGCTATTGCATAGCTTTTATCGCGGGCCTAGGGCAGCGCGGCGACCGAATGAAGAAATTTCTTAACGAAAATTAATGATTTTAAACTGATAATTACGTCTAAACGAGTACTGCTTACGATTCGAAAAAAATATATGTTAAACAAGAACATTTTACTAATATTCTTAGCCTTGAATATTTTATATTTTGTTTATATTACATAGTGTAATTAATTTGTGAAATTAGGTCTAACCGAACACAAAAACGACTACTACGCAAATACTATCTGGCGTATTATTATGAAACCTGCACCATTTTAAAGATAATTTAATTATCTATCTTTTTATATACGATTTTTTTCGAATAGTCAAAGAATAAAAGAATAATATCCGGTTTTGTTGCTTTATTGAATAACATTCGTGCGCGGCGCTCTATCGGAATTATTCCGAATCATTTGATTCTCCAGCCCCATATGATTCGGAATAATTTCAACGTTTACCGTTAGAGCGCAGTTATCTGATATCAGAAATAAATTGAATTAATACAGTATGACCGCGGCGATCAGTGACCGCGGCCACTGTTACGGTAGGATTCTGACATTGTGTTCCGAAAGAAGACGAAATAAATTACGTTATTAAAAAAACAAAATGGCCCGGAAATCAAAATTTTTACAACATAAACGCCGTATACTGGAGAAAAATAGATTATTAAGGTAAGTAACGTGTATTATTACGTGTATATTATTACCATTTCTCTGCTCTGACGTTCCTTGCCTGACGTCACATTGGGGTGACTAGACGAATAGGCTTCGTGCAACAAGTTAACTAATTAACAGTTATAAAATAAAATACGTCATTTATTTCATAAACTGACGTGATTACTGTTAGATCAAACTTGAATATTGATTTTGAAAATCGATTTAGGGTCGATTTCAATATGAAACCTGCGGGTAAAAGTACCTACACATAAGTATAAGTTGAACCGTCGATTTGCTAAATTCATTCATAAAGCGACAAAAATTCATTCGTGATTTTCGTAGTATGACGTAAATTATACTTTGGTTGGAGGGGGTTGTACCTATTTGTGGCAATAAGATCATTTTGTGGTTTTTAGCCAAAAATCTAATAGTAATCATAATAATCCTACTTATAACATAGTTAGGCGCATATCTGACTCACTGACTGACTCTAACGCTGTAGGTAGACACTAGACAGTCTTTTTTTTAAATTTGTCAGTTTTTAAACCTTCTTTTCTTTTCTAATTTCTACTACTTCTAATTTCGAACTTGGAATGCTATTTCGAACTTGAAATTGTACTTCGAATTTTGAACTTGACAATTTACTTCGAATTTCGAACTTGAAATTTACTTCGAATTTCGAACTTGACATTCTACTTCGAATTTCGAACTTGAAATTCTACGTCGAATTTCGAACTTGACATTTTACTTCGAATTTCGAACTTGATATTTTACTTCGAATTTCGAACTTGAAATTCTACGTCGAATTTGGAACTTGACATTTCACTTCGAATTTCGAACTTGACATTCTACTTCAAATTTCGAACTTAATATTCATTCTACTTCAAATTTCGAACTTGACATTTTGACATTTGAAATTCGGAATTTCGATTAAATTTCGATAATATCGGAATTCGAAATTTTGTATTGTGCTTTGAATTTCGAACTTGACATTCTACTTCTTTTTCACAGGAAAAGACAAAAATTGGACAGTAATGAAGAGAATGTCGTGCAATGTAGAACTGTTGAAAATATAGAAAATGTAACGCTACAAGAAAATCAATTTCACAGCCAACAACTTCAAATTTATGAACAGCGTAATGAATGCATTACTCCCGAAGTTATTCTATACAGGAAAACAGGAATTCCTGGCGATGGTAATTGTCTATTCCACTCGCTCATAAGTGTTTTGCAACTTCAAATTGAGACTTGGGAATTGAGAAATCAGTTACGCGATTCACCCTATTTAAACTGCTGCCACAATCCGCAAGAAGCATATAACATTCTATCAAGCACGAATGATTACGGAGATTTGGATTTTTTGTAATTATTTTCAAAAATGTACAATCAAAATGTTTGTGTACATTATTGTTTTTACAACATAACTACAACGCATCAAGACACTATCTTTTGTCATTTTAAAGCGAATGATACACAAAACTGGATTCATCTTCATCTTCGTGACCAACATTTCACACCTTTTTATGAAGTATCAGATTTATTGGAGACAATACAAGACGCTACCCAAAATAAAGCCCATGTTGATGCCAATATTCAACTATTGCGTGACAATTATAATGAAGATCCTACCGAAGATAACCATAACAATCATGAAAATGAAATTGAGATTGATAGAGAAAATCGAATTGGTGAAAAAATTATGGATTTTATTGTTGATGGTACTATTCCAGTTTACACAAATTATCATAAACACAGTACAAGTCATATTGATTTTTATAAAGACTTTACGAGTAATTTATTTGGTCATTCTTGTATTATTTGCGACAGACTGTGGTGGAAAAGAGACTTGAAAATGTCGACCAGTAAACATGAAAGTATTTTGAAAACAATACTGCAGGTAATCTTAATTATATAGTTTTTTAAGCTATTGCATAGCTTTTATCGCGGGCCTAGGCCAGCGCGGCGACCGAATGAAGAAATTTCTTAACGAAAATTAATGATTTTAAACTGATAATTACGTCTAAACGAGCACTGCTTACGATTCGAAAAAAATATATGTTAAACAAGAACATTTTCCTAATATTCTTAGCTTTGAATATTTTACATTTTGTTTATATTACATAGTGTAATTAATTTGTGAAATTAGGTCTAACCGAACACAAAAACGACTACTACGCAAATACTATCTGGCGTATTATTATGAAACCTGCACCATTTTAAAGATAATTTAATTATCTATCTTTTTATCTACGAATTTGTTCGAATAATTCGTTTTTTTTTGCTTTATTGAATAAAAGATTCGTGCGCGGCGCTCTATCGAAAGACGTTTAAATTATTCCGAATCATTTGCTTCCGCAGCCGCAAATGATTCGGAATAATTTCGACGTTTTCCGATAGAGCGCGGTTATCTGATATCAGAAAAACTAAAATAAATAAATAATTATAATTGCATAAGTTGTTAAAAATGCTATGCAATAGCTTTACCGTGGCAGTCCCCGAGTGCCACACGTATTTTTTATTTTTTAAACTAGTCCATAGGCTTGATTACGACTTTCTGTCTTTTGATCCATTTTTCCAATTTTTACTACTGTTCATTTATACTGTCTGCTACATCTGCAATTTTTATGGATGTTTTTTAAACCAATGTAATATAAAATGAATGTTACAATGTAAAAACCTATTTATAATATTATTATGTTTTTATTATATAAATGTATTTAAAGTATATCGTATGCATAGAATGTAAGAATATTTAAAGTAAAATACTTTTTCCTTTCTTTCTGTCTTCAAGATTTTAAGTTGTTATTTAAAAAAACCTAAGAGCGGAGATAACATGCCTTCTCAGCAGGCAATATAAAACCACCTTGATACAGGTATTCCTAGTGAGGTGGTAAACCATTCATTTTACCACTATACAAACTACAAAATTAAATGTTTAATATTATTGTGCATAGTTCTTAATATCTGAAATTGTAAACTAAAATATTATATTTGCATTACTAAAATAAATACATAAACTATCAGATCTTACTCTTTCCAATCTAGGTAACAAAAGGAAATGTTAAATTATTAATTATTTGGCTAAGAGGATGTTTTTATATAACCTAAATCATGTATGGGCAACAACCGGCCCAGTGAAGAATTATATATGTAGGTACTGAATGTAACCACGCATGCTCAATAAAGACAGGTTTAGTTCATCACATTAAAACAGTTCATCTGAAATTAAAACCATTAATTTGTACGAAATGTAAGCGTCCATTTAGCCGAAGATGTGACTATAAAAGACACGTGCGTTCTGGGAGATGTTTATTGAAAAATACCCAACAGCAGCGTCATATAACCTCGATCAGTCTCGGTAGTAATGTGTAATGTATCAATTCAATTCAATTCAAATTTCTTTATTTATCTATAATATTACATGTATTTTTAAAATTCAAAGCCATCCTAACTAGGCCTCGCCTGTACTAAGGTAGGCTTAATATAAATAAAAGGTATAGTGGTTTTCGTAACTAGCTGTAATACATCTTTGTATATTATTATGTTACATTTGAGAAGTAAAAAATAGAATAAGAAAGCGTAATAATATTAAATTTAGGTATATACATATAAATATATACATACATATATAAATAAATATATACTTTATAGATAAATATAAAACAATACTAAATATATATACATATATCTCACAAATCGTGCACTATTTTAATATATATGTTATTAATGTCTCCGTTTCTTGTCGACCCATAGTCAAAAGTGACTTAGTTAGGTTTTTCTTTACGCCGTGACTATTCCTAGATTTCAGTCCTGCAGGAAAAAACACTATTCATTTTGTTGAACAGTCGAGTAGCAATGTAAGAAAAGTGTTTTTGTGCAAAACTTGTTCTCTTTATTTGGATTAAGTGCTGCCTGGTTGTTGTTACTCGTTTTCCTTTATGGTGTGTTGAATATAGATGAGAATTGTCATGATTATAATAGTAAAGTAGGACTACCTTAGCGTATATTTGACGAACGTCAAGGACTTTAGATTCATTGTACAAGCTCTCAGAAGAATACCGGAAGGGTTTTTTGTGTATTACTCTTAATAGCGACTTTTGGGCTTTAATTAGAGGATCAAGTGCTTGCAGCGAGGCTCCACCCCAAGCTATGATTCCGTATGCTAGTAAGTTATGGGCCAATGCGAAATATATCGTTCGTACTAAATCTTTGGATACGGCATTTCTTATTAACTTGAATATATGTACAAGTTTTCTCAATTTTGTTGCAGTGCACCTGATATGATCTTCCCACTTCAGTGTATAGTACAGAGTTAATCCTAGGTACTTTATTGTATCTACTCTTTCCACCTCCGCACACGTACAAGGCTTGCCGTCAACGACTGTGTTGCATGTGTGGATTTTTAATTTGCGCTGGGTTTGTTTGTCGTAAGTTTTCTTCATTTGAAAGGTCATATATTTAGTTTTTGAGTCATTAAGAGTCAGTAGATTATAATTTAGCCATACTTTGATTATAGATATTCCGTTTTCAGTATAATTGTACACATCGTCCCAGGATTTGCCTCTGAATACAATAACCGTGTCGTCTGCAAAGGAGATAGCTTCTCCTCCCTCAAAGGTCATGTTAGTAAGGTCATTAATGTAGATGAGGAATAAGATTGGCCCTAATATACTACCTTGCGGTACACCGTACCTAACACGTGCTTCCGAGCTGACCGTCTCACCAACTTTTGTTGTTCGTATTCTTTTCGAAAGGTAATTTTTGGAACCATTTTAATGGTAAGCCACGCACTCCGATATTTCGGAGTTTACTCAATAGTATACGATGTGAGACGGTGTCAAAAGCCTTGGCCAGATCCAAGAATACCGCAATGCATTTTTCTCCACTATCTAAGGCATTAACAATGGAAGTAGTTAGGGATAGGAATGCATCCTGAGCACCTCGTCCGGATCTGAAACCAAATTGCCTCGCCGCTAGTAACTTTTTGGTTTCCAAAAAACTAACCAAACGTTTCTTTGCAATTGTTTCAATTATTTTTGAGATAGAATTTAAAATGCTGATTGGTCGATAACAACTGACGTCCTCTCTATCCCCACCCTTGTAGATGGGACATATGACAGACTTTTTAAGGTGATTTGGAAATACACCAGTGCTTATGCTAAGGTTAGTTATATGTGCTAAAGGGGATGCTAGGTGGACCATGTTTTGCTTTAAAATTTTCACCGAGATTTGATCGGTACCTGTTGTGTTAGTATCTTTTAGGTCACTTAAAACCCTGCATATTTCGCCATCTGTGGGGGAAAAGAACAGTGATTCGGAATTGCAACTTCTTGTATCTTTTAATTTTGCTAAATCAGTTTCAGTGGTTTGCAGAGTCCGAATCGTTTTTTCTGCTATTAGAGATCCTACATTTCGCTGGTGATCTGGCAGAAAGTCCTATCTATTTTTTTGTCAAATTCAGATTTTGGTGGTAATATGTCCTATATAATTTTTGCCACAATATCAGGACAAAATCCAGACGACTTTATTCTAAAAATCTTCATAATTCGGGCAAATTCAAAAAGTCCTACTGGGAACACTATTAATTCTTGTGCGGCAATCGGTCCTATCTCTCAGTTTTGTATGAGCGTTTGACATATAACCTGATCATTATTAGGCAAGTGTTTAAAATACAAATCTAAATGTAAAGTACGGTGGATTCTTGTAGATATTTTTGCTGTATCACTTAAGGATATTGATGGACAACATATTTTAAGGTAAGCTTATACAAAATTATTTCTATTTTTGCTGTAAAAATCTGAAGAAACCAATGTAACAGATAGGACAATTTGCATTTTGAGAAATTCGTTCAGCTGCAAATAATTATGATGTAAGATAGGATTATTTGCTTCTATTCCATAAAAATACTACATTCTATTATTGTTCACAGCACAATGCGTCGTCGAAAGAATATTAAAGGAATTGGTGAAAACACGTCGAAGAACAATAATAAATGATAACATGGCAAGACTTATGCGGTCTAACAGACTTATCCAACTCGACCAAAATCGAGCCCTCCATGGGGTCATCTAATTTACTTTAGGTGTCCATTCGTCCATCTAATGGGTGTCCATTCGTGCTGGAGCCAGAGGAACATGAAGAACCAAAGCCCACGTTGGGAGATGTCAAGATGTATCTTTTCATAACATTTGGTCCATTAACAACGCTGAACAAACGTATTCAAATGCTGCACAGGTGATTTATTTATTTATTTATTTAACAGGGAAAACATACAGCGCTACAAAAAAATATTACAATTACATTATATACAATATTTCTGGCCGATGACATGCTTTCAACAATAGTTTTAGTTAGTTAAGTCTCCAATACGCACAGTGCATTCTGTGGGGGTTGGGAGGGGAAAAGGAAAGGAAAAGGAAGGAATGGGCGTTAATAGATTTAAAACAACTTTTCAGGTGTATTCTTTAAATACTTCTATTACAACATTTTATTATTTCAAACAAATATTTTTTACAGCCCAATAATACAACACCAATTCAGCAAGGCACTGTGGTCTCTTGTATAATCATAAGTGGTGATACAGTCACTACGAAAGAGATCCCACTAATTGAAAACACAACGCAGCCTTATCGACATGAGACTCCAACATGTTCAACGTCTTCTAGCCGTTTTAACAATAATATTTGTTACACCAATAACCGTAGAAGAAGGAAATGACTCAGATCCTAGCTATCATCTAACCGAAAACACAATAAGTTCATCTCGATCGTCTTCAAGCTCTGATGATATTCCACTACAAGATTTGACAAATTATTCGAATGACAATAAAATATGAATGAAGGACGAAAGCGTAGAAAACATGCAAAACTATACTTGTGGAAGAGAAATTTAAATAAAAAACTACTGATGGAAGGCAA
Organism: Micropterix aruncella; assembly: GCA_944548615.1. Classification (NCBI taxonomy): domain Eukaryota; kingdom Metazoa; phylum Arthropoda; class Insecta; order Lepidoptera; family Micropterigidae; genus Micropterix; species Micropterix aruncella. Next base: position 14,104,258 of record OX155974.1, on the reverse strand, counting down.
TCCTTATGTAGGGTTCTCGAAGGGACCGCAGAACAAAATTGTGCAAAATGTTGAGCGGAACGAGCAATCACAAAGGCCTTCCTGCACTAAAAATGCATACAAGAAATCGAAACGCAGCATTGTACTATGTTTACTGACGATAATAGAAAAAGAAATTTTCGAGATATTTTTATAAAATGAATTGGGAATAAAGAAGAGTTTTTGTGGCAACACATGTAGTTAAAGTGAAGACAAACAAAGCAACCATTACAGAACACAAATCAAGGCGAAACTTTACACTGCAATACTTTCTTGGAAAAAATTAAGGACCTCCTCCACAAGTATGTAGAGACATGTTTTTGGCCACCCTTGATCTGGGTTATAGGATGGTACAAAAATGGGTAGAAAAGGGTAATTATCAAATGCCAATAACAGATAATTGTGATGGAACGGCAACATCTGATGTAAGAGCAGATCAGATATAAACAAAAATAAATAAAATAAAAAAAAATAAAAAAATCTTAAGGTGGAACAATTGAATGAGTTTACTGATGTATACAAACAGTATGAAAAAATGTGAACTTCTTTCACACCAATCACTGGGTAGAAAGAAGTTCATACAAACCCTTGAAAGTCAAAATATATCAATATTTCCAAACAAAAGGACCAATGCAACCTGTGTTGTAGTTATAAAACTGGAAACATTACAAAAGAGGCGTGGCAAAGACACCAGAAAAAAAACAGGATGCAAAGGCTGAAAAAGAAAAAGATAAGACTGAAGCTATAAACGGTGGACAAATTAGTCTGGAAATGGATTTCGAAGCAGTCAAGTTAGCACCATTCACGTTTGCTAATGCGTTTTATTATAAAACCAAGTTGGCGTGCCACAATTTCACTGTTTATAATGTTTCTACTAAACAAGCAACTTGCTACTGGTTTTCTGAAGACCAAAATAACCCACTAGTAGCTTCTACTTTCGCATCGTGTATTATTGATTATTTGAACAGATACTGGTATCACTGTTAATAAGAATCCCATCGTCATCTATTCTGAATCGCAAAATCGAAACTCCGTAATGAGCAATGCCATTCTAAACTTTGCAATAGAGAACAACATACTCAAATAGATGTGGACTCAGTACATGGGTGTATTAAAAGAAAGCTAAAAAACCGCGAAATAAAACTTCCCAGTGACTATGCTAGTGTCACGAAATAATCGAGGCTCAAGCCATCTCCATACGAAGCAATCATGTTGAATTACCAGTTCTTCAAAAACTACACTAAGCCTTTAAGATACCCATCTTTACGTCCAGGAAGAAAGACAAATGACCCAACTGTGCTTGATATTAAATGTATCCTCTACGAACCTACACGGGAGCCTACACGGGAGCCATTAAAGTGAAACTCTGCTTCACGGCATCTCAGTGGGTAGAAATAGAAATAGAAATAGAAATATTTTTATTGTCCGAAATTGTGGTAGTACATTCATGGTGATAATGCTTTAAACTATGTATCTCACAATTACCTGTTATTAAAACAGATTGACAAATTTACTTATCTGCTAAATTGACTTATCTGCTAATTATAATATCTTATAAAAATGTAATTATTTCACTGGTTTAACATGAAAAAATCTAAACAGACCGGATAAGTAGAACTAACAGTAGAAGACAATTAGAAAAAAATATTCACCAATAATATAAAAAATAAAGAAAAAATCAAAATCAAGGAATAATCAAAATTCCGCCTATAAATACGAAATGTATATAATTTAAAATGTAACAGTAGAAAACAATTACCCATTCGTGCAAAAAATATAAACGCAGTACTTGAGTATCCACCGTTGCATCAAGAACAATGTAGGATCGCAAAATCCAAATAGAAACATCTCCAGGAACTAAAAAATGTCCTTCCCGCTGACTGCCGCCATTTTTATGACAGCCTATCATATGAAGAAGAATAAAAAAAACAATTCTCAATTCCTTAATGTCGTATGAATATTTTTTACGCTGTATTAATAAGTATCAGTATATATAGTACATATTATTGTTAAGAGTAAAATGTCCTACCTACATTATATAAATATATTTTTAAATATTATTACTAGATAGTACATTTTGTTACAAGCAATGGGTCCTATGTTCCTACATTTTTTATGTCATTTTATACTATCTTTCATAACTCCATTATAGGAATAGTTTTTCAATTTCTAGTATATTTTTAAATAAACTAAACTAAAATAAAATTGCACGTGTTTTTTTTTAACATTGTGTGATCCTTAAGTTCTGAACAAAACAGTTTTACGTCTCTCCTGAAAAATAAACATTTTCGAGATAGGACTTTCTGCCAGATCACCAGCGATTTGCATAGTGGTTATTTACATAGTCAGCAATCCATTGGCTGTTCGAAGAGGTGTTTTTCGCTATTGTGCCGTTTATCTTCAGGTCAGTAATATTTTTATAGTCACGCTTTTGTCTGTATGTCAATTCATTTATTATTTTCCAGGTATCTTTGGGATTAGCTGATGCGTCGTCAAGTTTATGCTTATATAATAATTATCCTTCCTTATACTAATTATATTGTTACATAAGTTTCTGTATCCGATAAATTTTGATTTAGCAATGGAATCGTGGGGATTAAGGCGTAATTGTTTATGGAGTTTATCTCTTGTTTTGATACTTTTTATGATTCCATCTGTAATCCACAGTTTGAGATGTCGTTTCCTATGCGTCAGGCGTTTAAGTTGAGTGTTTGTTTTAATGATGCCATTTAAAGTCTTAATTAAAATATCCGTAGCGGTATTAGCGTCAGTTTGGTTTAATAATATCGCCCACTCTACTCGTTCAATATCTTTTGTTATCATAGGAAAGTCTAAAAATTTCATTTGATTTTGGCGTATTCCGTGTTTTGCATGTTTGTGTTTTTTAGCATTAGTATAGTCGAGAAATGATCGGTGATGTCCATATCACATACAATACCTACAGCCTCAAGTTTAGTCTTTACAAATATGTGATGCAAACAAGCCTTTCCTCTTGTAGGCTTATTAATCGCAGAAGTAAAACCACACTCGCTCAGCAAACAGAGGTAATCTGTATAGTTTTTCATGTTTTTTATATTTAAAATGTCAATGTTTAAGTCTCCGAGCAGAATTTGGTCCTTACCCTTGTTCATCTCGAGGATATCCGATAGCGAATTAGTGAAACTGGTGGTGTTTTGTGTGTAAGGAGACCTATATATTGCGGTTATTACTAGTGTACTTTCCACAGTTACTTTTAAACAATGTGCTTCCGATATTGTAACCTCTTCTACGGTGGCGTTAAGAGTACTTTTAATAAATAGGATTACCCCGTCATTTTGCTTGTAATTATTTCTTGAAAAGTAGGTATCATAGTTATCAAGATATTGCATGGGAGGTGTATCTTTTATCCAACACTCGGTTAGTGCGATTACATCAAAATCAGCATCCATATAGGTTAGAGCAACAATTAGTTTGCCAAAAATTTTATTGGCACTTCTTATGTTGAGATGTAAAAATTTAAATCCATTATGTGTTCTTTACAATCGCTGGTATTTAATATTGAGGTGGACTCAAGTCTTTCTAAATTCTCTAGATTACTCGCGCCTGCAGAGAAAGAATTCATAGGTGATCAGGGCGTATAAGAAAGTGACCAAAGGTAGACCAGTACTTGGGAGACAGAAATAGATTATGAGAGATAATATGAGACATGCTTTGTTATTCGTATATATATAAGATATATTTTATTGTAGAACTTAGAAGGAAAATATAAACCTTTAACGAAATTGGACATATTTAATTGTATATGTTGCATATGACGGTTTTTTATAGCAATAATATATGTATAGTGTTGTTGTTATATATTTAAATAAAAATACATATATGATTTTTTGAGAATAGACAATATGGGAGATTTGTTGCGAGTGAGCGTTTACTAATTTTTTAATTGATGAAATTATTAGTTTTTTTTTATAATAATATTTTTTTATTATGAAGTAATAATATAATATTATAATGTAACAGATAAATATATGGAGTATAGTGTAGTGTATCAAAGATGTGATCGATAATACTATTTATACAAAGTTTTGCTAAATCTGTGTTTCGTAAACTGTTTCTGGAAAATAATAAATATAATAATAGACGTAAATCCAGCAAAAATGTATTGATGTTCTTACCAATACGTTTGTAATTAGTACAGGCGAGTACCCATCATAATTTGCTTAAAGATGATAAGCCTTTGACCACAGTAATTCGGACGTTGTCGTCTTTTTTAATACGAATAATACCATCTTTAATCCAAATATACTTGAAGCTCTTTTCTTTTCCGATTCTACGTGCCTGTAAATATAAATATCTTAACCTAGGTGTAAGAGCTTCCTGAAAATACAATGGTGTTTTTGTGGCCATTCCTATATGTCCAGCATTCAGTTTATCGACCGCCGATTTCGCAGAGCGATTGAAGTGTTTCACTGCTGATAAGTAGTTGTCTCGATCCCGGTCCGATTGAAATGTAACGCGAACCAATGGCGGCCAAGCGGAAGCGCCTTCCGTGTTGAGGGCGATCTCCGTACCCGGGTCAACTCGAAGTTTTCAGCAGCGATATTCAGGCCCACTGTGGTCGCAATTCTGGTTACGATTATTTTTAAATTTTCATTGCTTGATTCAGGAATTCCGTTAATTTCCAGTTTGTTTTTGTTTAATTGCTGTTCCTTCTCGTCGAATTTATTTTCCAAGTAATCGATTTGTATTTGTAATTCCTTGTTATTTTTCTCCAGGTCTTGCAAGTGAGGTATGAGAGGCTCCAATTGAGTGATACGTTCAGATAGTTTATCCTGTGTTTCAGTTAGATATTTGACGGATGCTGTCAATTGCGAATTGTCGTTTTGAACTTTCTCCACGGTAGAAATTAGTTGGTCGATTTTTTCCATAAGCATTCGGTGAGAAGTTTGCAGTTCTTCGCTGATATCACTTTTGATATTACGTAATTGTTGGTCGAGATCCTCAGATATCTTTTTTTGCTTGCAACATTTCCACTTGCTTTTAGTGTTGGCACTCATTTTATTGAAGCTTTCTGAAGTTAGACCGATGCATGAGAAGTGATATTCGCTTTTACAGAGAGAGCATTTCAGAGAACCCTCTGACGCCAAATCGGATTTACAGCCTAGCATAACGAAGACATTGTGTTGTTCCTTTGATAATTAAATTGAAAAACAATGGATACTGTCTGTATACGTTCCTGTGTGCACGCGTATTATTTCTTGTGATTTTGTATTTCGCGTCAAATTCGCAAATTCCACTACGCACAAACAGATGACGCTGGTAGAGAACGGCATCGTAGGCTACCTGCCTGAGCACGTCATTGAGTGGTTATGTTTTTTGCTTTCGAGAGTCTGTGTGAACTATCGAGTGACCACTGTTCATCGTAGTAAAGAAGTTTATAGGTGCTGAATGTATTTATTACGCTTGCTCTGTAAAAGGCTATTAGTATTAAAAAGGAAATTTAAACAATTTATTTGTACGAAATGGAAGCCTGCGTCTGGCATGAGTGGGGACTTTGAAGGACACAGCAGCGTCAGGTTAACCTTAACCCTAATTTATATATTAACCTATGAGGATTTTAATACCGATGCGTATAATCTTGAATTAGTTAAAGGTTTTTAACGTTAAGATACCATGGGTTAATAATGTAGTTAGGTAAATGCGTTTGTACAGTTTATCTAGTGTATATTATTAGTTTATATTTTGTTATCTTTATTTAAATAATCGAGTACTAAATGCATTGCTCTCTGCGGTCGCATCAGACGTGTCCCTTACTTCAGTATTTTAATTGTCGCTTGCTCCAGATGTTTGCTTGCAACCTTTGTGTTAACTGTAGTGCCAGACCGCAAGTAGCAGTAAGGATATGACCGGCCCAGGATGGTAGCCATGAGCGTCTGCTAACTGAACTTTCGTGCTGTATATTATCTAGCTGCATCCCCTGATTTCACACACTGTGATGAACTTACCCATACACGTTACATTTTACGTCGTCTCATTTTAATTTATTATTTAAATTGTAATATTTACAGTATGTAATGGTGCATTTTTTAGTTTCCTTATATTTTATTTTAAACGTTGTTTTATTTTAAATTTTTACACATAATCATAACATTTATTTTTTCGGTATATTCTGTATATGTTTAACTCATGCTAGAATATGAGTATTATTAGATTGCTAGACTTGTATTTTTTTTGGCGGGATATTATAATTAGAATGTAGGTTTAAATATATATCATTAGGATATAAGAATGATACATAATATAATTTGTAAGTTTTTATTAACGCTTTTTGATTTCAAATTAATTTTGAACTTTGAACTTTATATAACGATTCGTGTAATAAAGATTACCTTTTATTATGATTATGCGATATGATTTTAAGAGTACCTAGTGTGAATTAAAAATTATATTATAACAAATATAAGTATGATTTTTAGTATAAGTATGATTTTTTTTCTTAATAATTATAATAATAATATAAAATATGTATTATTATTATTATTATTAAGATAATATTCGTGTATTTATTTATATACAATTTACATAAATGCAATACATGCCAATTTTGAATCATTGAACTTGCCACGACAACACTTACATACCGACCTTTTTTAAATAGGGTCCCATCAAACTTGCAGAAGGCAAATTTGCAGACGGCAATCTTGCAGACGGCATTCTTGCAGGCGGCAGTTTTGCAGAAGGCAATCTGGCAGAAGGCAGTTTTGCAAATGTCAAAATGACCTAACCTAACCTAACAGAAAAACTTAAGACATTTTTTTAAATGTTTAGTTTGATGTATAAAAGTCATCCACTACAAGGATGCCGGTAATTAATGTCACTTCGATTTTAGGGAAAGAAAAACCTAACCTAACCTAACCTAACCTAACCTAACAGAAAAACTTAAAAACTGTACTGAAGGTTGCCGCCTGCAAGGTTGCCGCCTGCAAGGTTGCCTCCTGCAAATCTGCCCTCAACAAATTTGGAACTGTCAAAAGTGACATTTGTGCAAAATTGCCGCATGCAAAACTGGCGCCCCCCTTTAAATATTCACATTGCAACACTGACAACAAAAGTCAAACCAAAGCGACGTTTATTTTGTGTTAGCTGTTAATTGTTATACAGTGTTACTTATCAAACTGATTCCTCCGAGTTTTCGATTGTTATTGATATCGCAATGGAGAAGCAGGATATGAATGAAAGTAATGCAGATTTTAAAATTGAGGTTTTTAAAGTGGAGCTGTCAGACACGGGCGACGAACTCAGACAAAACATTCTATTGTTCGAAGTGGGTGAAACATGTATTATCAAACCAGAAAGAAGCGATGCTGTTGAATCAGACGTCGAGGGAGAGGCAGAAGATGTAGAGGACGTTTTGGTAGAGGTCAAAGTATTGGTGAAGAGATTAGTTGATTTCTCTTGCGTTGTTTGTGGCTGCAACATCGATACGAGTAAACCGATGGGTTATTGGAAATGTCTGAAAGATATGGTGGAGTTGCTGTGCCATGTTTGCAGTAAGAAATTTGTGTGCGCGGAGTGTTACCAGGGGTTTAATTTTAAAAGGGATATGAAAATACACATCGAAGGGGTGCATCTCAAGATAAAGAAATATAAATGCGGTAAATGTGACAAAGCTTACACTCGAAGTGATCATTTGAACCAACATATAATATCAGTCCACCGTCAATTAAAGTATTCGTGTCATGAATGCGAGAAAGCGTATTCTCGACGCAATTACTTAACTACGCATATTAACTTCGTACACCGAAAATCAATTCATTTTAAATGTTGGATATGTGAGAAACCATTTCAATGTCAATCAAGTGTTAAAACGCACCTCAACGTGGTCCATCGCAAAATGAAGGAATTTAAATGTAAGCAATGCGAAAGCGCTTTCTTTCATCAAAATGACTTAAAAGTACATACGAATTCAGTCCACCTGAAGTTGAAGCCATTCGCCTGCAAGATATGCAAATGTAGCTTCTCAATGCGAGGTAATTTAATTCGACACGTGAACTCTGTTCATCTTAAAGCGAAGAATCATATTTGTGCTGAATGTAATAACGCATTCTCATCAAAGGGAAAATTAATTAAACACAATAACGTAGTTCATCTGAAATTAAAACCATTTATTTGTACGAAATGTAAGCGTGCATTTGGCGATAGAAGTGCCTGTAAAAGACATGAACGTTCTGGATGTTGTTTATTGATACATACTCAACAGTAGCGTCAGATTAACCTCGATCAGTCTCGGTAGTAATGTGTAATGTATCGTAGGCTACCTGCCTGAGCGCGTCATTGCGTGGTTATGTTTTTTGCTTTCGAGTCTCTCTGTGAACTTTCAAGTGAACGCTGTTCATCTTAAAGTGAAAAAGTTTATGTGTGCTGAATGTATTTATGCTTGCTCTGGAAAAGGATATTAGTTTTAAAAAGGAAATTTAAATAATTTATTTGTACGAAATGGAAGCGTGCATATGGCATGAGTGGGGATTTTAAACGGCATATAAATTCTGGGAATTGCTCTTGGAAACGACACATCAGCGTCAGGTTAACCTTATCCCTAATTTATATATTAAGCTATTGCGATTTTAATACCGATGCGTATAATCTTGAATTAGTTAAAGGTTTTTAACGTTAAGAAACCATAGGTTAATAATGTAGTTAATTGCGTTTGTCAAGTTTATATAGCGTATATTATTAGTTTATATTTTATTATCTTTATTAAAATAATCGAGTATTAAATGCATTGCACTCTGCGGTCGCTTCACATGTCGTTTGCTCCAGATGTGGCGTGTGTGCGTCGCTTGCTCCAGATGCTTGCTTGCTCCAGATGTTTGCTACACAAAGGTTGCAACCTTTGTGTTAACTGTAGTACCAGCCCGCAAGTAGCAGTAAGGATATGACCGGCCCAGGATGGTAACCATAAGCGTCTTCTAACTGCACTTTCGTGCTGAATATTAGCTAGCTGCATCCCCTGATTTCACACACCGTGATGAACTTACCCATACACGTTACATTTTACGTCGTCTCATTTTAATTTATTATTTAAATTTTAATATTTACAGGATGTAATGGTGGATTATTTGGTTTCTTTATATTTGATTTTTAACGCTCTTTTATTTTCCCATTTTACTTTAACTTTTTACACATAATCAAAAAAAATATTTTTCCGGTATATTCTGTATATGTTTTAACTCATGCTAGATTAACGAGTAATATTAGGTTGCTGAATTTGTCACTTTTTTTGGCGCAATATTATAATTAGTATGTAGGTTTAAATATATATCGTTAGGATATTAGAATTATACATAATATAATAATTTTAAGTTTTTATTAAGGTTTCTTGATTTCAAAATAATTTTGAACTTTGAACTTTATGTAACGATTGGTGTAACATTTGTAGTTAAAATATTACCTATTATTATGATTATGCGATATGATGTTTAGAGTAGTATGAATAAAAAAATATAAAATGACAAATTTATTATACTTTAAAAAAATAATATGTAGTAACATAAAAACTCATGTAGTTCATCAAAGCAGGACTTGTTTGTCAGCGGCTTCTTTAGGAGTAACGTCCCTTTTGCGATTAACTCAGCATCTCGTAGCCGACCATGACATTTTTGACTGCCGCCCTCCTCTGTATCTGAGGATAGTATATTATACGGAGGAGCATATGAGTCTCCGATGAAATGACTTCCCTGTGGTCTAGTTCCGTTGGAGCACCTGGATTCAAAACTCCAATATATTCGGTCGGTTTTGCACTACATAATAACGGTATTAATTATTGTTCAGTTTTTTTTTCAGTTTAGTTCAGTTCAGTTTATTTTCAAAAATCTTTACAGATTGTAGACACATATATACTAAAAAATCCAAATTAAATTAAAAACCAAGTTGTGCAATTACAAATTTAAAGAACTTACAGAAAATTTAAACCTAATTAAGACGATAACAAATCGATTAAGTCAAAATATTATTTATATGTAGTTATATTAAATCCCATTATGTGACCAAATAAAATTCAAGAAAACGTTCTTATAAAAAAAATATTTAAAAACCAAAAAAAAAAAAAGAAATAACAGGTAATAATAATTGAAAGCATGAGAAATAAATAAAATTAAAAGAAAAAGAAATAAAATTAGTATAATTTCACAATTAAAATTTTAATTAAAATATCATTTATAAATATCAAATCACAATATTTTTTATTTATTTATTTATTTAAAAAGGATTACAATTTATAATCATTTCATTTAAAATCGTTACATTGTATGTTTCAAGTTTCAAGTTTAGTTTATCGTCTTCAAAACTTATAAATAGGTATTTACTTATACATATTTAATTTTCGATTGTACACAATACTTTCGTTAGCCGTTCGTGGTGAATTGTACGTATTATAGGTGTAAAAATTATTTTCTAAAAGAAACTTTTTTAAGGACTTTTTAAATATATTGTTATTTTTAATGTCTTTAATATATAGAGGTAAGATATAAAAAAAATAGGGACCGGAGTATTCCTTGACTTGTCTCGCTATTTTTAACTTTGCACTAGGTAACATGTACTTTGATTTGTTTCTGGTGTTTATGTCATGAATATCGGTTTTTTTATGGTCTGTTTTCTTGTGGAAATCCGTTATTACATTTAAAAGGTACAATGAAATGAACGTTAGAATTTTCAGTCGTTTAAAATGACTTCTGCAGGATTCGTCCCATTTCAAATTTGCTATAATGCGTATCGCTCTTTATTGCAGTTTGAATAGAGGTTCTCTGTGGCACGCATAACAATTACCCCAAGTACTAATAGCGTAACTTAAAATACATTAAAGGAGCTAAAATACACATTTCTAGTCTCGACTTCATTTAGCGTTTTCCTTATGATTCTTAATGCCATAGCATGCCATTATTATTATTAATTCTGGACAGCCTGCTTTATTGGCAAGTCCAGATATGATCTCGTAAAGCTAGGCATACACAATATTAACAAGTTTTTAGATAGAAATCCAGGTTGTTTTTAAATTGAGTGATAAGAGTTTGGACTAATCACTTCAAAACGGCGAAACAGCGTTCTTCGGCGAAATCAACGTACTTCATTTAAGAACCGCATCAGGCTTTTGGCACCAGATTGTTTTACCTCCTCAGGTTGGAGGTAATGACTACCCAAGTGGGTGTATCTTTAACGCATCAGCGGGCCACTCGCACATGAGGTGCTGGGGAGTTTCCTTTGCTCCTTGGCAGAACCTGTACATTTTTGTGTCTCTGCGTTTGAGGTTGAACATGTATTTGTTCAGGCCACAATGCACCAGTATGCGTAGATTGTTTCTATTTAGCGATAAGGCCTCACGGGCAGTCTTACGGTCGTAAGCCTTAATTAGCGCTTTGGAATGATTCAACCCTGGCGTGTTGTTCCAGTGGTTGACGGATTGTTCTAAACATATTTGTTTGAGCATTAGGTTTGCAAGGCTTTTTGGTACGCCACAGCAAGGTCCAGGGCCGTATAACGTTCCCTTTGCTCCCGTCTTAGCAAGTTAATCGGCTTTTTAATTTCCCTCGATTCCTGCATGGCCGGGAACCCATCTTAGAATTACCCTATTCTTTTCGCCCAGGGAATTCAGTAGTAATATGCAGTTTTGCACTAGCTTTGAATTAAGGGTATTCGAGGCTAGTGCCATAAGAGCTGCCTTGCTATCCGAGTGAATATACAGTGGAGTGAATACAATGTAGATACGGTGGTTGGCGTAGTTCTTATGGAGTTTGGTATCCGCACATTTCCCCAAGTTTACACTTCTTTCGAAGTTTGGTCGCTCTCCATATATACCGCAGCCTACGTCAAGTCCCGATTTAGACCCATCAGTATACCATTTAAGGCTACCGGCCTCCCATTGCAGTTGTCTTTTTAGCCAGTCGTCTCTGGGCGGCAGTTTCACTGTAAAAAAAGTCCAAGTTTAGGAGTGGAAGCATGGTGCCTGATACCATGTTGAGGGTTGGAGTTTCACTGACTGAGTCAAAAACTGATCTTAGTGCTTGTGAGATCGAGTTTACCTTCTCTCGGGCAGATAGCCTGTACATGCTGGCTTGCCACCTGTTGCAAATGAATGTGTAGGGGCGGTAAGTTCAGTAGTGCATCTAGATCTGCTCCAGGAGTGGAGGACCTTGCGCCAGTTGTCATGAGGTACGCCGTCATTTGTTTATTGTTTAGTTTGGTAATCACAGTTTTCTGGTTGGCTTTGTTGCACCATACCACCGAGGCGTACGAGATTATCGGCCTCACAATGACAGTGTATAGCCAGTGGGAGATCTTGGGGTTAAGGCCCCAGTTTTTCCCTGCCAGCCTTCTGCTTATACCCAAAGCACTTTTAGCTTTTTGAATTGTTTTGTCTAGGTGGCTGTTCCAGGTGAGTCTCTGGTCGAGCGTGATTCCCAGATACTTGACTTCCTTGAAGAGTGGAATCTGCCTGTAGGTTAGGTTTGGCATTTTTAGTTCACCTAGTTGACCTTTGTTGGTAAATGACACGAGGACGGTCTTATTGGCGTTGAGCGATAATTAGTTCTCTCTGCACCAATTGCTAACGATTGTTAACGCTTTTTGCATCATGTGTGAGATCGCGTTTTGGCAGAAGCCCCAGACAATGACTACTAGGTCATCAGCATAGCCCTGTGTGTCTATCCTGGCCTCTGCCATCCTATGCAGGAGTTGATCTATTCAGCCGCGGATTTGTATAAGGGCTTTTTGGGCTGCAGCCCAGGGCCCCGTGGATATAATGGGCCCCAGCCCCCATTGAAAACAATGGACAATATTGTTAATTAAAAAGAAAAGCTATAACGTGGCGTAGCTGTCAAACAATAAGATCGCCGCGACCATCTATTGAAAGTGGCCTATTTCCCAAAATGACCAATTTCGATTTTTTCGATTTTCAGTTGTTTCTTTGAGTTTTTCCTAAATATTTTTTTTGTAAACCACCCCTGAATCAAGGCAAACAAAATAAAAGAAAAAATATTCAAATCGGTCTAGTCATTTCCGAGATCCTGCGAGACTAACTTGTTTTCTTTAATATTCGCGGTTTAGTCCATCACGAATTCGTTCCAGAAGGACTAACGGTCAATAAGGAAGATTATTTGGCCGTTTTGAAGCGTTTACGTGAGAAAATCCGTCAAAAACGTTCTGAATTGTGGATCAACAATTCGTGGATTTTCCACGACGATAATGCACCGTCGCATAGAGCAGCAATTGTGACCGAATTTAAGGCCAAAAACGCGACAAATACAATTAATCAACCACCGTATTCACCAGATTTGGCCCCGTCAGACTTCTTTCTGTTCCCAAAACTAAAATTGTCTCTTCGTGGAACCCGTTTTGAGTCCATAGAGTCCATTAAAGAAAATTCGTGGAAAGAATTGAAGGCTATACCGAAAAACGCCTACAAAAAGTGTTTTGAAGATTGAAAAAACGCTGGCGAATGTGTGTTGCATCAAATAGGGACTACTTTGAAGGTTATAAAATAAACATTGACGATTAAACGAAAATTGTGTGTTTTATTTAATAATTCCCGGTACTTTTTAGACAGAGTAGTATATATATATATATATATATATATATATATATATATATATATATATATATATATATATATATATATATATATATATATATATATATATATATATATATATATATATATATATATATATATATATATATATATATATATATATATATATATATATATATATATATATATATATATATATATATATATATATATATATATATATATATATATATATATATATATATATATATATATATATATATATATATATATATATATATATATATATATATATATATATATATACAGACTGTATAGTTCATAAGCGCGGAAAATTTAACCACTTGAAGTGGCCATTATAAGAACTAATTCCTAAGAGTTTGAATAAAACTTGCCGTGTCGTTTTGTAGATATAAATATTTTGAGATTTTCTAAAACTAAGTATGTCTCTACCCTAATCGAGTTCATTCGAGGTCGTAACGTCAGCTGACATTCGCGTAACATCACAGCTGATCACTCACTTACGCGCAGATCGGGAGCCTATTGTATGATTCTTCTTCTTAAATTGCCATCTAAGTATTGCTACCTCGCCTATTAAAAAAAAACACACTACTAAAATTGGTCATTTTAATGCTAAATCTAAAAGGAAATAGCGTTGGAAACTTCAAATTTGCGATATTTTATGTTTCATTGCTGTTACTAGAAGCAATATTTGACATGGATGTCAACTACTGATGATGTCAATACAAACATTATGTCAAGTACTGCATCATATTTTTTCTCTTAGATTAACCATGCCGCCCATCAAGGGCAAGTTGCTGGCAAATGACATGTAATAACAAGACTATACGAAAAAGTGCGCTCCCATTGGATGTTGCGCAATTAAAAAGAGACACCCCCGTTTAACAGATTAAAAAAATGTCATACGCACTGATTTTGACGTTCCGTCTGAGAATTAAACGTCTGATTTCAGCACTTGATACACAATTTTACAGTGACAAAAGTCACTCCACTTTCCGTACTGATTTGTGACACTGATCTGCGCCACTATCCGTGCTGCTGATTTTTTCTGTGTTGTTTTCGAGATACTTGCATATATTTCTGTACTCAATGACTGGTTTAGTAGATGAATAGTTTTACATAGTAATATCTTGGTAAAGTTACCATTGTGAGAATATTTGTTAGTCCAAAACGTAACCACTATTAAGTTTCCGGCCAATAATTTGTTCCTTAAGTAGAACCATTAGGCCGGGCCACAGGGAGAACTTTATATTATAGGGCCTCTGTCGGCAACAGGCGGACCCGGTCTGGATCCGGAACACGGAAGGTTGAAACTTGAATCGCCAAATATTGTTAAATAACTTACCTATCTATGCAATTGAATGATTATTATCGTCGGAAATACGCAGTCTTAAATAACCAGCAAATTGTTCCCTTTTTTAAAATATTGCAAATTTTAGAAAATTAGTAATTATTATGAGTTTTTTTTCTGGACCTCGATAAAAAAAATTAACGGTATTAGGACCCCACTTGAAATTACTGGCCGACCCCTGATATAGGGTATTAGATTGCTCAATGCCATACTGCGTTTCGGCAGCTAGTATTTTACTATGAAATGCGACGTGTAGATGGCACTCATAGTTTCAAACATTGTTTAATCTTCTTTTTATGTTCAGTAGCCCAATAGATAGCAATTTCAAACAAGTCTATATGGTAAAATATAGACTTGTCCCTTCGGCTACGTAACGACCAAATTTGGTTGCACATCAGAACACCATTGACTAGTAACGACCAATATTGGCGGCTTACTCCCGAAGCGCGCATTAATATTATTTTATTGGTTTTTATGAGCTAATATCTAAATATTTTTGTATGTAAAGAAGCAAAAAGAAATTTTACCTTTGATAGCGAATCTAATAAAGATAACGATAGTATTTACAATTTCTAAATAGGGTTTCGTATTTATCCGTAAGACAAGTACAAGTTAGAAATGCCAAGTTTTTTTCGCTTTTTCGACTTTCTCATATTCATAATTATCTAATTGTTTTACGGAATGACATTTCAATATTCTATATACGAAATTTCAATGCAATCATTGTGCAGTTGTTCTTTTTATGATTGCTACAGTAGTTCCATAGTTATAGTACTTTTTGTCGAGCGCGGCGATATTGCAAGAAATTCCAATAAATTGCCGTGGTCTGCCATGAAATTATGCCGCTACTCGAAGGGTTAAATCTAAAATATCTAAAAACAAATCTAAAATAAAACAGTAATATAGTAACAAACGGGTTTTTAAATCATGGCTTTTATTATTTTAATATTATTGGTAGACATCCCCGGGATTCTGAAGCGACGATACAATACTAGATTGTCGTCACTCGAAAATATTTGCAATTCTGGAAGCGATTTGATAGTAATTCAACCGTCAGAAGTAAGGTAAGGACAGACATCAGCACATTAGGTGTCGTCTGCATGTCGTTGCTCTAGGAGATAGCTGAGAAATGGCAGTAAAAATCCCCATTCAGCAATGATTACCGACCATTCCCACCCAAGATCGAATGAAATTCGCTGAATTTGCGATCGGAATTTTCCTTAGCTCAAAGCACTAAGCACTATCAGAGGCCGGTCCGAATTCAGTATACGCCGCTCACTGCTAAACGGCCGACCCCGGCCAATCAAAACACGATATCGGGATGGGAATCACATGGGTAGTATCGAGTTCCGAGATTAGCTGGCGATTCTAGAACAGAATCAGTCAAGTCATCGGATCGAGGACGATGTTGTGTCGAGTCTCGTTGACGTATCAATGCAATGTCGTATTTCGTTGACGTATCGTATCGCCTTTTCAGAATCCCGGGGCAGATTTCAATACATAATAATTACGCCTTTAATGTTCAAATAGTCTAATAGATAGATTTTTCCACTATCAAACGCACATTGTCGTGATCAATACCAGAAGGTTGTCTGAGCGAGGCTAATCTTCCGAGTAGAAATCGCCATTTTGGAATCTTATTTCTGGTACTTATACTATTACGAGTTAATTTAATCACATACTAAAATCTGTAAAATAACAGGCTTTACTTAAATAACAGGTTTTTTTACTTAATTTGTTTGCTTCATTTTAAGAGGACTAAAATCATTATTTGTAAATATATTTTACAAAGGGCGGCCGGACTATGGCATCGTAAATCTTGCATCTCCTTCTCTCTCATGAATCGATAGGTAAACATCGCACACCGTCAGAAGTAGTGTTTGACATGATCGCCCGTTGCATGGCGATCGAATCGACGACTCGATCGATCAATAATTGATCGTTTCGGAATTAGGTTCGACTAAATATGTTTCCTGCTTCGCAACGTATACGTAGAAATAATTTGTTATGCTGGATTGTTGAGTGAGTGGCTGATCTTGTAGTTATGATGGAAGCGGTACCAGTACTGTCTCTTGAGACAGTGTATTAATTATCGTAGTCGGCAACGTGCTAGAAATATTATTTGCTGTAGTAAATCCATGTCGGTTGTTTGATTCGGTGGTCTTGTTTGATTTCGTGGTCGCTCTGTAAGTTTCCACTGGAATCGATCCATGCTTGGTTTTCATGTGTCTGTTTAGATTTCCAGTTCGCCGCCAGCATAACTTATTTTATTGCTACAGTTGTGGCATTTAGCGACTTTATCGTCGAGAGCATCAAAGTGCTTCCATATGTAACTTTTCTTCTTTGTTAAATTAGACATGATTTCGTCTGGTTTATGTTTAAAGAATGCATCAAATGTGGTTACAAAAAAGTCCTGTTACGCCACCACTCCACGGCGTTACATTGTATCAAAACGATTTAAGATAAAAACACATACACTAAACTTAAGTAGGTACCTCCCTAGTTGTGTATAATATAATACAATACAATCAACTTCTCCAGTAGATAGGCATTCCTACACTTGCATGCGTCACAAAATTAAATGCTTAAAATTTAATTATTAAAAACGTAACTATCATGATAGTTGTCATGGCTGTAATATTACCTACTTACAAATAATCAAAATATACGAATGTCATTAAATAGTAAGAGAGAATAATATATTAAAATATAAATGCAAATTCTATGTAGAATAATCAACGTATAATAATTTTATTGTCAATCCGGCAATATGCCTTCGTATTTTTTAAACATAAATAGATGTATACTAAATTAAATAAGAATTAGAATGTCGGCTATCATAATTCCGTTATATTGAAAAGTTTACAAATGTTGCTAATTATCAATATGGAAAATAAACGTTGATAGGGTATTTTTCTCAAAATACCCTATCAAGGAGGTTTTCCGAAGATAATAATATGATAGTACCCAGAAGGTTAATTTACTTTTGGTCAGCGAACCTATACATTTATTGCCCCAAGGTTTTTCAATGCTCTTCCTGGCGACATAAAATCAGCACAACATAAGACCTACTTTAAAAGGCTGCTAAGAAACTGGCTTGTAAAAGAGGGAAGACAAAGAATTTTTAAAATACTGGACATTATAATCTAACCCGGACTTTGAATATTTTGAATCTTATACATATTGTATTATTATAATATTATTATTAATTTATTTATTATTATTATTATTATTGTTATTATGTTTTAACGTATATTAAGAGATAATTTGTTTTAGTTTTAACACTATTTTATCTTATAAATAGGATAGAAAACGAATTTACCGCGTGAAATTTGTAGGACCCGACGTTTCGGTGACGTTGCAGCCGCCGTTGTCTAGGGTAGACTGCCCTAGACAACGGTGGCTGCAACGTCACCGAAACGTCGGGTCCTACAAATTTCACGCGGTAAATTCGTTTTCTATCCTATTTATAATGTCAAACAACCGCGATAGTCTTCGATTTCATATTTTATCTTAGTTATAAGTAAAATGCAGGACTATTTTGTTTAAATTCTTATTCTAATTTTTACTATTTTAAATTGTTTGTTTTTTTCTGATTTGAATTTATTTGCTGTCATTTTAATTTTGCACTTCTAACTTTAATTTAATTATTTAGTTTAAGTATTTAGTCATTTTTAATATTGTTTTGCAATTCCATTATTTTATGCATACATGGAATATGTATATGCCATTCTTATAAACACGGTATTTGTGCAAGCACATTCAAAAATAAATGTTTACCTTAGAACAGGTCCCGGCCTAGTTAGGTGACGTTGCCACTAGACTATGCAATGTATTCTTTTTTCTGCTTTTGATTCAATTTTGAAAGTATTTCTATGCATAATTCCTATGCTGAAATTGTTTACTGTTATTTTTAATATTTGCATTACTTATATAAATAAATAAAATAAATAAATAAATTGACTCGCACTGTGACTCGATCGATCGAATCAAATAAAACTCGATCAATCAGGATTGACACATCTCTAGTCAGGAGCCAAGAGCGCTGAAGGTCAACTACTTCTGTGCGAGTGTTGCGAGTCGCATGTTTATAAATAGATTACAATGGAAAATTATTTTTACCTGCCTCTTGCGGGCCGCCACCTCTCCCCTCAGCCCCGCGCGCATTCAGGGCTATGCTATTTTTTGTAATGTGCTATTTTAATATTTATTCATTATTATCTTATTATGAAATCGAAGACTATCCCGGTTGATTGACATTATAAAAAGGTTTAAAACGAATTTACCGCGTGAATTATCTAATTGTTTTACGACATAAAATGTTTACAGGTAGGTACACGAAATTTTGCGCATTTCGTGAATTTACGTAATTTTACAGACGTAAATTTAAGGTTACCTACCTATAGTTATATTAAACAATTGAATATAGAGGTATCTACTTGTATTTCCTGAAAAAGCAAAGAAATGTTGGACAAGGCAGTTAAATTTCTGTACCGCAAATTTGACAGATAATTCTGAATAATGCGTATTGCTTTACAAAACGACGTTACAATTATCTAATAGTAAATTTCCATAGGAACATAAAAAGGCCTTCTTTATACGATTCGTATGGCAGTATCGGAGTAATCGTCGTTTTTCTGAAACGCTATCATTTTATTGTGATGTATTCTTCTTCTTCTTCACGTTCTCTAAGAGACACTACAATTCAAACGTCAACGCTCAAGGGGTCGTTTGTTTGGGCAATTTGTTAAATAGTTTAAGGCTAGTCGCCTGAAACTTGGCCGTACGTGGTATAATCGGTTAAAGGTAATGGGATTTCTTCCTGGTGACATGCCGATGTACTTCCTCGTGAGATGTTGCCGAGCTCTTAATGCAAAAGAATTTGCAAAGAGTTTCTTGAGCAAAAATCGCATATAAAGTCAATATCCCTAGCTTTTGGAAGTCTTCACGACATGAATGCCGTGGACCAAAACCTACTATCGCACGTATGGCTTTTTTTGGAGAGTGAGTACACCGTTGATGTGCGCTGCAGTATTCCATAGAAGAATAACATAGCGCGGGTGAGGTTCAACTACCATACAACTCATGATGCGTAATAGAGTATAGCAGGCTGATGACAGTTTTGACTTGACATGCTCATTCCATGGCATCTTTTCATCCAGTATAGTCCGAGATGATTTACGCAGCTAAAAATATGGTGGTTTACAAAGTGACAGCCCTGCAAAAGCAGGAACGAGACAGCATGCGAGTCACGATGACTTGTTTACAAAACCAAAATGGCCAGTCTTTATTCAGTGATGCCAGGTCTGTGTCGGCGTCTCGTAATTTCAATGAAACAGTACTTGTGTATTTTATTGATAAATTGTGAGTTATCTGTGTTTTCAAAATTACTGTACATTTTAAAGGTTCGTTTGGTGTGTGTAATACTGCAGAAGAAATGCGTGATAGGATTCGCGATTGCTTCCAGAAATTAAGAGAGACACCAGAAATGTTTGATCGCATTCATAACTCGACTTTGCGTCGTTGCACTAAATGCATAGAAATCCGTGGCGAACAGGTGATAAATAGTCGTATTATAAGACGACAATGAATTTTACACCATCTCATCTTCCTCTTTCTCTAGATCTTGAGAGATTTATAAGATATTTTAAAAATATTTATCTATTTTTGTATTTAGTTTAAAACTGATTTATTTTTTAATATTTTATTTCATTATTTTTAATTTTATTTTATTTATTTATTAATTATTTTATTAATTATTAGGTATTAAAAAATATTTTACTGATTTAATTTTATTAATTTTGTATGTATTATATGGAGGACAAGGCCTTTGATTATAACGTCAAAAGAATGACTTTGCTTTGATTATGTAATCATAGCAATGCCATCTTTTTTTGTTATGATTAAGGGGATACCTCTTTAAAAAATGCGAGCTCTAAACGTTTACCTCTTGGGTTGGCATGGAAAAGCGTTTTTTTCTTATTAGGAAACTCACCGAAAACCGGATGTATTCACCACGCTGATTTCGATACTGAAATAATCTTTTGGCGAACTCAATAAATAAGCGACATATTAAAACAATAAAACCATAAATACCATAAAAAAAACCATAATAAAAAACATTTTAAAATTTTAAAAATAAAACAAACCTAGTTAACATGCTTTACATATTACTTACTGGCAAAACCGCGTGAATAGCCTACCGGTATGAATGAATTCATTCTATTGATAAAGGTACGGATACATACAACGATGATTAATTTTAGATAATTTTAGATAATTTTGATCAAATTTCAAAATTCAAAAATTATAATAAATTTGTGATCTATATCATGGTCATTAAACGTGGTTAAATTTTCCGCGCTTATGAACTATACAGTCTGTATATATATATATATATATATATATATATATATATATATATATATATATATATATATATATATATATATATATATATATATATATATATATATATATATATATATATATATATATATATATATATATATATATATATATATATATATATATATATATATATAAATATATATATATATATATATATATATATATATATATATATATATATATATATATATATATATATATATATATATATATATATAGGTGTATATATATATATATATATATATATATATATATATATATATATATATATATATATATATATATATATATATATATATATATATATATATATATATATATATATATATATATATATATATATATATATATATATATATATATATATATATATATATATATATATATATATATATATATATATATATATATATATATATATATATATATATATATATATATATATATCCTACTAATATTATAAACGCGAAAGTTTGTAAGAATGTATGGATGTTTGTTACTCTTTCACGCAAAAACTACCGAATGGATTTTGATGAAACTTTACAATAATATAGCTTACACATCCGAATAACACATAGGCTATAATTTATAAAGATATAGTGTGAATTGTCTAAAATATAACGATAACTGTCAAGTAAGTAGGACAAAATCTAAGAAATTGATATTCGAAATTTAAATTCTAAGCGTCAACATATATTTTGAAAATTTTCTCAACAATAAATAATAATTAAATAATAAATTTAGAAAATGTAGTGCAATTCGGTAGTTAAGTAGCCCAACCATGTTGCCACAAGCCTAGGAAATGGAAATATTTTCCTGAAAGTGTGGAGCTCGCCAAGACGTGTGGCCGACGTGGCGGGTATCGGGCTAAATACCTCCAAACATGATGATGAACAGTACAACCTTACCACGGCCCCCAGTCCCCAGCAGCCCCACTAGCCCGAGCCACAGCAGCGGCTGCCGTAACGGCGGGGCAGGGGGTGCTAAGAATCTCTGGGTACGATCAGGCTGCCAAACCAAACTAACCGATCCGGATGGAGAGTGATTGGAGAGGCGTATGCCTAACGGTGGGCGAATGCGCGCTGATGACGAAGAAGAAGAAGAAGTAGGAAAAAAATCTGCCGTCTGCGAGCTATTCTGGCGTGCGCCGCAAAAACCGTTGGAGTTACACGTATATAATATACAATGGAAATGTTTATCTTAAATAGTCCTAGAAAAAAGCCAGCGACAGCATATTATATCTATATTTTATGTGTAAGCCATTATCGCCAAAATAGTGAACCATAAATACAATTTTAAAAAAAATTATTTTTAACGCACATTTGCCATTTGGTAGTAATAAATTGATTATTATATCAAAATAAATACTTTTATCACATCTGGTATCTAAAGTAGATAAATTTTGTCTTTTACAGTACATCATTTGGACAAATTTGGACAAATATTTAAATAGTTATGACGATAACCAACCGAGTGCGCGATATTATGGTGATTTTTTTATATATTTTTTTTTACAATAAAATAAATAAATAAAATAAAATATAAATAAATAAAATAAATAAATAAATAAAATATTTTTAGGTATGGAACCGCGACCGTGTCGTAATCTATACTTCTATACTAATATTATAAAGAGGTAAAGTTTGTGAGTTTGTGAGGTTGTAGGAAGTAATCTCTGGGTCTACTGAACCGATTTTGAAAATTCTTTTACCAATAGAAAGCCACGATATTTGTGAGTGTCATAGGGCGTATATATTAATCCGAAAAATCAGAAGACTTTTTCGTGGCAGTTGGATTTGCAAATTAAGTCGGAGAAAAAATGGTCGAATGAAAACTTTTCTTACGAACCCTGCTTTAACGATGAGAGATATATGATTGAGTTCAATATTGAAACCACGTCGGACCGCAAACATTCACTAACAATAATCGAAGACAGTAACGTTCGTCGTTATATGGATGCACAGCGTAGATTAGACCCAGAGCGACTGAAGCAAATACATTTGGATGTCCTTCAACTGATGTTCCTTGTTTCCGACGCTAAAACGATTTATATGATGCGTTCCATGTGTAGTAGCGTGGCATTTCAGCTTACATATTGAGATGTCAACCACAACGGGCGAGCCCGTCACCACAGGACGTTTTAACGATTGTTCGTTCTATCGACCTGCAGTGAGCGTAGAAGACTTTGGACATAACAAATCCGACGTCTAGCTACGCCACAACCCGTTAGAGACCAACGCCTTACCGCGAGTAGCCAGGTATGTTACCTGGCGGGCGGCACTCGCGCCCTAACTACATACCAATTGTGACCAGATTTCTCCGGTCTCTCGATTGGTTTCGAGTTCGAGGTCGCTTGCGCGGTCCTCTCCCTTACGAAGCGGTGAAACGGAGTACACCGATTCTATCGCGGACCAAGGCGTCCTTTGCCCAGCTCTGAACCGGGATCGGATGGCCAATGGTCATTTCAAGAGCAGTAGCCGTAAGGTAGACAACCACCCCCGCTCTATAGGAAACAATACAGTTCCCAGACTCCCCCGACTGTTAGTCGGAGAGCACAATCGATTGGCTTGCGCCGCTCGGTGCGCAGACCGTCCAGGAGCGCCAGAGGTTTGATTCCCAGGGGAGACTGGTTGACCCAGTGTCCTACCCAGGTTCGCACCCCGTGCGTGGAGGCCGTCGGATAGGTGTTGACCCGTGAGTGTGACCGACCCTGAACACATGGGTCATCGTGGCCACCTCATCATGGGCCCGTTAGCTCCCCATTTCAGCTTACAGCAAAGTGCGAGCGAAAGAATCAGCTTGACAAACTGAGAAGAGTCAATGTTGTCAGCGATGGCCGTGCCGCTGGGTCCGTGCCGCTCTGTCCGCTTAGTTCTCTGGATTGAAATACACTCGTTTTCCGCTTTCCAGAATTACCAAGTATACAACTTTAGATTGTCTTTCGTATATCGCAAAGGAAAAGATGCGCCAAATCGTCTCGTTGCTGCTGACATAGCGACACGTCTGATACTGAGATACTTCCTCGTTTGAATTCTTCACAGCGAAAACAGCCATATCGCTGCTTTATTTTACGTATTTGCATATGTAACTTATCGACTTGACGAAGTTGCAGTATTCCACATTGCGCTTTAAAAGCCTTGGACAATATGGCTCAATCTAATGATTGTCCACATTTACATCTTGCCTTTTGATCTTCACAACTGCAGATCGTCCATTGTCCGCAACTGATCGGCGACGATACAATTGGTATCCGTCATTAGGTACCTGTGATGGTGTTTGTTAGCAATCAGGTCTCTTTTCCAATCAGTACTTTTTCGACTAATTCGCCTTGTTCGTATTTTTCGACTTTCTTTACTTTTTCAACTTTTTCGACTGTTTCGTCAATTTCTACTTTTTTGACTTTTGAATTTTTTGACTTTTTGATTTTTCTGCTTTTTGACTACGACTTTCGACTTTTTGTGTCTGCTGTGAACTGTTGAGGAGTTCCCTCGTCGGGAGCCAACCTAGGGTACATCAGCCATGTCATGGTGAAACTTGGAAGTTGCTATCATACATGAATGCGTATACATGTATGATAGCAACTTTCGGGTCTATGTTGTTGACCATTGAGGAGTCCCCTCGTCGGGAGCCAACCCTGGGTGGACGCATTTTAACCACAATCTTTTCAGCTCACGCCATGACCAAATAATGCCTGCATGTCAAATTTCATCTCAATCGGATGAAGCGTTCCGGCGCTATCGTCGGAGAATACACACAGACATACACACAGCTTGACAGAAGTGCGTCCACAATACTGAAATTTTACACAATCGCATGGAATGAATAACAGTTATGGATGGCGCAGCTGTCAAACAATATGATCGCCGCGAACGCCATCTATTGAAAGTGACCCATTTCCCAAAATGACCAATTTAGATTTTTTCGATTTTCAGTTGTTTCTTTTAATTTTTCCTAAATATTTTTTTTAAACCACCCTGAATCAAGACAAACAAAACAAAAAAATAATAATTCAAATCGGTCGAGTCATTTTCGAGATCTTGCGAGACTAACGCACGGCGATTCATTTTTATATATAAGTAGATGACTTGTCCCGTCTTTCCCTATACTTAATTTAACATATATCAATTTAATTCCTTATATTTATTTTTTATTAATTAAAAAAAAAACACTTTTTTATTTTCCGATGTGACAAGGTTATTTTTGAGTCTTTTTCATTTGGCAGGGTTTTCCTTTAGCTCTTTTTCGTTTGGCAGGGTTTTTTCGAATATTAGGTTTTCTTGTCTCTGTCTCCATCACCTATTATAAAGCTCAGCTCCTTGTTATACATTAATGCATTGACCGAGTTATTTAGTCTAAGTTTATTTGGAAAGGCACAGCGGCTAGGCCGTATTGGCGCAGCGAGTGGCGCGGTTGGGGAGGCGCAAGAGCGAGAGCTGGCGCAGGGAGGGGGGGGGGTCTTGTTTACTTACCTGGTTAGGTATTTAATTATATCTAAAATAATTAATTTTCAATTGTCTTCATTGAGATTGTTTTTATTACTGTTCAATTCTGACGCCCTGCCGCTCCGCGACAATATAAATTTATAAAATATATACAAAAAAAATGATAAAATATCCGAAATTACATTAGATTAAGTAACCACTGCCCGACTATAATATTTTAAACTAGCTTGATATCTTAACATTTAGAGATCATAACGCTGAGGAAATATAACTAAAAAATGTAGGTAATGGGAATTATAAATTAAATCAGTAAATATAATGTCTCTTATTACATGTTCATGAGTATTGGAAAATCGCCAATTAAAATTTAAAGACTCAATAAACAATGTAAGAAAAATATAAAATATATATACTTATATTATAATATTAGATATTAGAATAATACTACGTACTGGAGATTGCAATGTTCAATTTTATTTTTAAAACTGTTTGCACTTCTTTCTTACTATGCCTGAGAATATTCGAACTTTTAATTGGGTAATCAACAATGCTAGGAATTTCAGTATCCGGAGTTAAAAAAATCCATAATTACAACAAAGAATCCAATGTTTCTAATATGCGGACTGTTGATTTTCGGTATTTCAAGATCTTGACGTATGCTTTTTCAAAAGTCTACTGCCGCCGGTTGTTTTTCGCTTCTTTAATATTTTCCAAATAACATTTTTCAGATGTTTTATGGCATTCATAATGACTTTTACGAACAAATGCATGCTTGCACTTCGTACAAACAAATCGCTTAATTTTTCGGTGAATTACATTAATGTGTTGGATTAAGTTTCTCTTGTGTGTGAAAGCTTTGTTGCATTCTGCACAAGTGTATTTATTTTTGAGATGAACTGATTTTCTGTGTTTCGTTAAGCCTCCTTGCCTTGAAAAGCTGCGAGTGCATTTGTCGCACGCAAATGGCTTCAATTTTCGGTGGACAGAATTGACATGTCGAGTTAAATGGTTTTGAAGAAAGAACGCGCATTTACATTCCTCACATTCATATTCTCTCATTTTTCGATGGACTCTATCGATGTGTAGTTTGAATTGATTGTGACTTGGAAACTCTTTGTTACATAAATCACATGTGAATATATTCAACTGCAGGTGGGTAAAATTAACATGGCTAGATAATCTGCTGCTATGAGAAAAGACTTTCTCACACTGCTGACACGCATGCTTTAGTTTGCGATGGACAGATTGCACGTGTACTTTCAAACTTTCTCTTCGTGTAAATGCTCCGTAGCACTCTTCACATTTATATTTCTTCAATTTCCTATGCACTCCGTCAACGTGATCAATTAGACGGTGTCTACTTCCAAATCCATGGTCACATTTGACACAAATAAACTTCTTCTTTGTTGGCTTAATACAGTCATGGCAGAATAAAACAATTTCATTGTTATGCTTGCATGCTCCCATTGGCCTGCTTCTGTCTAGATTGCGGTCGCATCCAACGCAAGTGAATTTATCAAACTTCGTTAAAAACACTTTGACATATTTCGTCTCTTCAATATGCTCTTCTTGTTCCACCCCATCTGATTCAACAGGATCTCTTGGTTCGGGTTTTATGAAACACACTGATTGTTCGGGTTTTATAAAACAAACCGCTTCCTCTTCAAATTCAACAACATTTTCTTCCGTATAACATTTTGATTGTTCCTCGTCGTTTTCTATCTCCAATTTAATGTTCGCGTTCATTTTTATGATTGCTTGTCACTCTATACTAATTAACAAATATTAAAATATCGATATAATTAAATCAATGAAACGAACTTTGCAAAATGAAATGTCAAACATTTAATTTTGACGTTTGAGTCAAATAGGGTTTGATTTTTACCTATTGATACATTATCGTACGTGAGATGAGCAGTAAAGAAACGTCGTACCATTAATCGTAAACTAGTTACCTATATCTAAGCTTAGTTATAAGTTGTAAGCTGAGTTATAACATTGATTTTATAGTGTAATAAAATCAATGGTTATAAGTGAACTGCAAGATTGTATTGTTTATATCACTGTATTTTTTAAATTTCACTAATTTCTTTCAAAATATAAAAAAAAAAATCTGATTCTAATTTATTTGTTTATATTATTATATTATAATTATTATAATTCTTGCATTTTTATTCTTTCGTGCATCAATGATCAAGCGATTATTTTATTTTTTTAATAGGTATAGGTACTAATAATAATTTCATTGACGAAATGATAAATGCCATTTTATAAACGCAGTGGGCCTGATTGCGTTTTTTTGTATACGATAACTGAAATTAGTTCAAGCGAACGAGATGAGCGGTCGGTATAGGTTAGAACGGAATATGAAATGAACGATCGTCGATACAAACTACCTGTCGAACTTATAATCTTCTGAATAAATTTGAACACATTTGATTCAGATGCTTTAACTTTGGTGGGTAGTATTAATGCGAAAAAGTGACAACCGTTCATTTCTCTCCAGAATAAGCAAAACATAGATTCTGTCGAATGTTAATGATTCAGTAGTAGTAAATGAAATGATTTTGTACAAGCCCCAGTCGTATTCCACGAAAAGTCTCTTGCTGAAAACAACCAAAATGACGCTTGTCTAGGTGGAATGTCATTACAAATATGAGCGATGCGGACCAGAAATCACTGTTGTGATGAGCTTATATCAAGTATGCCTCATCCTGCTGGCCTCCAATGTCTGAATAAATTTTGCATTCTCTTTAAGGCATTGACCGAATTATTTAGTCTGATGTTATTTGGAATGGCACAGCAGCTAAGCCGTATTGGCGCAGTGAGTGGCGCAAGAGGGGTGGCGCAAAAGGAAGATCTAGCGCGGGTGCTAGATGTGGCGCGGAATCGGCGAGAAAGGGGGGATTAGTGCAGGAGGCGAAGGGGGTGGGGGCAGTGGCAGTGCCGGATTAAGCCAGCGCGGGGCCCGTAGCAAATTCTCTCAAAAGGCCCTTGGTTTGCTTTAGGTTCTTAAGTTTATGGTGTAAAATAAAATAGAACTTTTTGATAGATCCCTTTTATTTTTAAAACAAGGTAATAAAATATAATTTTTGGAGGTACCGTGTAATCCAAAAATGTTTACAAAGAGAAATAAAAAAATTCGGCGCCACAGCTACGACCAAAACTCCGCAGAAAAATTAAATTGAGGAATTATTTGACTATCACAGTTTCAATCATATTCGACAATAAAATACAAAAATAAAATATATTTACAACAGTGCAACTGTTGTTTTAAAAATATACACATATGTACAATTTTCTTTTTCAACACACTGTGTGAAATTTTGCAATGTGGACATAAACTACAATCTAAGTAAAATCAGACCGTTTTTTATATAATTCACACGGACAGATCAGCCATTATTGTACGGCGCACCTTTATTAACGAATACTAAATAAAATACAATAAAAAACTCCTACTTTACTCATAATAATTACAAAAAAGGAAATGCACAGCTTAACAAAAGTAAATATTGAGCAATGCTTACAATATCATCAGTATAATATCTCATATCATGTATAATATCATCAGCTATGTATAGTAAAATTTTGAACTTCCTAAAGTAGGATTGTCAATGCCTGCCAGACCGAAGTTTGATCAGCCGACTCGCCCATTAAATATAATCATCGGCGGGGCGCGGGCCCGAGCTTAAGAATTAATATCTTCAATTTAAGAAAAAACTACCTCACGCACTTTTTATATGTGATGTGTAATATCATCAGATATGTATAGTAAAATTTTGGACTTCCTAAAGTGGGATTTTCGATGCCTGCCAGACCGAAGTTTGAGCGGCTGCCACGACCATTACATACAGTCATCGGCGCGGCGCGGGCCCGAGTATGGGAATTAATATCTCCAATTTAAGATAACTGTATGTAATGGTCGTGGCAGCCGCTCAAACTTCGGTCTGGCAGGCATCGAAAATCCCACTTTAGGAAGTCCAAAATTTTACTCTACATAGCTGATGATATTGTACATCACATTTAAAAAGTGCGTGAGGTCGTTTTTTCTTACATTGGAGATATTAATTCCCAAACTCGGGCCCGCGCCCCGCCGATGATTATATTTAATGGGCGAGGCGGCCGCTCAAACTTTGACCTGGCAGGCATCGAGAATCCCACTTTAGGAAGTTAAAATTTTTATTATACATAGCTGATGATATTATACCTCACATATAGAAAGTGTGTGAGGTCGTTTTTACTTAAATTGGAGATATTAATTCCCAAACTGAGGCCCGCGCCCCGCCGATGATTATATTTAATGGGCGAGGCTGCCGCTCAAACTTTGGCCTGGCAGGCATCGAGAATCCCACTTTAGGAAGTTCAAACTTTTACTATACATAGCTGATGATATTATACATCACATATAGGAAGTGCGTGAGGTCGTTTTTACTTAAATTGGAGATATTAATTCCCAAACTCGGGCCCGCGCCGCGCCGATGACTTTATATAATTTTCGTGGTGGCCGCTCAAACTTCCGTCTGGCAGGCATCGAGAATCCCACTTTAGGAAGTCAAAAATTTTACTGTACATAGCTGATGATATTATTCTTCATATATAAAATGTACGTGAGGTCAGTTTTTCTTAAATTGGATATATTAATTCCCAAACTCGGGCCCGCGCCGCGCCGCGCCGATGACTTTATGTAATTTTTGTGGCGGCGGCTCAAACTTCCGTCTGGCAGGCATCGAGAATCCCACTTTAGGAAATTCAAAATTTTGCTATACATCGCTGATGATATTATACATCACATATAAAAAGTGCGTGAGGTCGTTTTTTCTTAAATTGGAGATATTAATTCCCAAACTCGGGCCCCCGCCCCGCCGTTGATTATATTTAACGTTTCCCATTGGCCTGTTGCAGGCTGCAGCGATAATTTTACGCTCAGGCAGGCGTGGGTGCGCGGGGCCCCCCAATGCGCGGGGCCCGTAGCATTTGCTACTCTTGCTACGTGGCTAATCCGGCACTGGGCAGTGGTCTTGTTTGCCTGCCTGGATAGTGTTGGTGTGACACAACGATTTTGTTGAAATCGGACAGCACGTTCTTCAGGAGCTAATGGAAGGGGAGCTAATGGGCCCAGTGTAGTTGAGTCATTATAACCTATGTGTTGGGGTCGGCCGAACTCACAGGTCAACACCCATCCGGCAGCTTCCAAGCTTGGGTAGGACTCTGTTTCTGCGAGCCGGTTCCCATGGGAATCGTAGTTCGGGATGGTTGACTCCTGGACGGTTGGCGCACCGTGCGGCGATAGCCAATCGACTGTGCACTTCGACAGATAGCCTAATCTGGAAACAGATTTGTTACTTCATTAAATGTTTCAAATGTGAATTTGTTTAGAATAAAAAATGTAAAAGTGAATCACATTGAACCAATAATCATTAATCTTAAAGTCAATCAAGTCGTGATACCTTTCGAGCTAGATACGGGATCTGGCGTTTCAATTTTGCCATACAATGTGTATAATAAGAATTTCAAAAATGTACAGCTTACGGAAAGCCAACTGCGGTTACAATTATATAACGGTAATGTATTAATTCCTGAAGGGGAGATTTTTGTAAACATTACGTATAAGGATTGTAAAAAGACATGTAAATTAATTATTGTAAAAAATGGCAACAGACCGTTACTGGGACGGGACATAATGAGTATGTACCTTTAACATGACGTTACATTCAGACTTGCTGACGACGAATCAACTCGACTCTGCTGGTGACAGTCTTTCAAAATTATTGAAAGAGTTTGATCATATGTTAAACGGCCAACTAGGCCAGTATAAAGCTTGTGAAATCAGTTTACAGGTTAAGCAAGGCGCCAAACCAGTTTTCTGCAAGCCGAGGACACTGCCATTTGCCTTCAAGGAGAAGGTGGAGGAGCTCCAGAAACTGGAGTCTCGAGGTGTCATAACGAAGATAGAGACAAGCCCATGGGGAACGCCATTGGTACCAGTTCTTAACTCCTAGAGCGCCGCCGTCACATACGCTGTGCCAGACGATTTTTGTCCCTCGGCGCCGGCGTCACACCGTCTGTGACAGCAGATGCGGCGCTGATTTTTATTTTTTTTCTACCTAATGGCTTACTACCAGCGTAATAAATTTAAGTACAGCTGCTTGCCAATAAAACTAGCAACCGAAAGAAATATCGCAGTTTACAAAATATCATTTTTGAGATGCCTAAACCGACCCTGAAATGCGTAGGTACATCATAATTTCTCGGACGGCAACGTTTAAAGACGTTCCTAGAGTATCTGTATAAGTGATTTGTGTTGTGGATACCAGAAATAATGTAAGTAGATGTTGTTTTAATATTATTTAAATATATTATTATCATATATAAACCTTCAATTCTCCGAAATAGGAAGTAACAATAGGTATTATTCGCCATTCAATGCCGGTTCCTTGGAACAGTTAACACGAGCAAGCCGTTTATTGAGTAAAATCTCGTATTTTTTCAAATAATTTATAATAAATTATATATCATGTTATTAGAAATTTAGTGTAGATTACATATACTTAAATTAATCTGACGTTTCACAAGTAATTTCCTGGAAAACTTTAACTTACTGTAGCAACGCCCAAACACATCGCGACTATAGAGGATGTTTTATATTTGTTACATAATGATTACAAGAAAGTTTTTTATTTTTATTTTTTTAACGAAAGATTTTTTAACATAAAAAAGTGAGTTTATATCGCTATATATTTTTTTTAATTCAGACTTTGTTTCCCAGGATATTCAATTTCCGAGGATATATATTTTCTTTATAACAAAAGTCTACGAAAAATAACCTGCACACGATTTTTAACAGTTTTTTAAGTACATAAACAAAAAGTATTTGATAAAATATAAAAAAAATGGAGTATACATTTTTTTAGGTTTTTAACTATAGTTTTATGTATAGAATCAAGCTTACGTCTTTTACTCTCCAATAAATACTAAACTTGTATCTTCATTTTTGAGTCTTAAAATTCCTTGATGTCATAGATTTTTGATTTGAGAATTCCAAAGAGAGATTACAGGTACAGTATTGTATAGGCAATTTCGGCGAGCAAGGATCTGCGGCAATTCGTAAAGTCCGTATTTATGATTTTGACATGTAACGGTATCGCCAGCGTTAACCACCAGACCACGCGTTTCCAAACTGTTAAAGTAATGTACAAAAAAAGAGACATGGACATACATACTATCTTATATGCAGAATCTTTAAAAATAAACATTAGTATAGAGGAAAAAACATAGCTCTATGCATATAAATGTGCTAGCATATCCGAAATGAGGCGAAGTCGCACAACCAACTAGACCTTTAACCCCTCTAATGATCCGCGCTCGTATACGAATTCATCGGAAGTCGAACGGGCGGCGCGGCGTTGACAGCGGCGAAAATCCGACATTCCCGGAAAACAGTCGTAAATCCTAAACTACTAGGCCTATCATAAATCCAATGACAGTAGCGTAATCACATTGAAATTTGCAATATAAAACATGAAACATAATGTTATGAAACAATGACATAATTATGATAATAATTAGAGAAATTGAAAAATTGAAAAAATGACGCTTTTTCAAACTAAACAATGTTTATTTCAAAAGTACGGAACCCTAATTAAAAATCTGAAGTAATCTTGTGATCTACATTAGATGTGTTATGAAAGCTTGTATGTCGTTTTATCAACTACCATACAAAAAAAAATATATTCTCTAGTATAAACTTACATAAATTTGTATGGTTTTTGAAAAAAAAATATTTTTTTATGTTTTTTTTACGAGTACTTCCGACAGAATTTTATATGAAATTTTTATATAGTATTATAACCAATCTATCACTCTTCGTAAAAAATGACTATAGAACCTATTCTTTATTTCAATTATGTAGAAAAAAAATAATATTGAAAAAAAAACTTATATAAATCAGTGCTATTTTTGATGTCTTATAAAAACGAAATGATTACAAGGTTTCGAAATATATTGAGAGATTTGTATATGTTATATTGTCTATTGTTACGAACAAGTCTCAACAGAATTGCTTTTCATATAATAATATAAATCTACGAGCGATTGAATATGCCGATAAATTCCATACTAGCCGATGACGTCGATGATTGAACATAGGTATGTAAACGTTCACTTTCAACGTCCGCGTTTTATCGCACCATACAACGAACAATCGCACGATGCGATTATTGTGAAAAATGGATATTAGGGATTAGGAAATGTTATTTTCAGTTTATATGTTGTATATATTGAAAAATAAAATGTTTTTTACAAAAAAAATATACATAAAACAAACATATTTTTTTAATGATTTTACGACAAACATTTTTGACATAGAAAAATGACAGTGTCACCTAACTAGAGGCTTGTGACCTGTCCTAAGGTAGACAACATTTTTGTATTTAATAATACAATAAATAATCATAAAATTATAATTCAAAAATATTTTTCATCGTACATCACGGTACAAATTACATATAGTACATGTAGAAATCATAGTGTACAGAAAGAAATAGTTGAAATTATACAAAACAATGTTTTTCATATTATAATATGGTATTTTCAGTTATACATATAATATATTTTGAAAGAAAATGTTTTTTAAAAGATAATAACAAAATTAGCAATCAGTAAACAATAAAAAATGTAAAATTTACTTTCAAAAGGTACAAAATTCAAAAAAAAATCAGACAATAGTTTTGTAATAACATGTTTTGGTGGTGGCAAGAGGTACTCGATGGTTTGCTCGGAGGGGCGAGCAATGGCAGCAGCGACGTCAGCATAGACATACATAGGTACATACAAAGAATAGCCATACAGATTAGTAGTAGTAGTAGTAGATGGAGTGGGGGGCTTGTTTCCAGCCCTTGATGTCACCTAGATCTGTAAGGTCTTTTGTAACTACCCACTGTGTGATTAGGTCAGTGGTCAGCTAGTAGCCCGGTACTTCTTACCAGTCCAAGCAGGTCACTGACCTTCAAGTTGGGCAGATCGCTGGGTTCGAGAAAGGCTCGTCCCAGTAAACTGTGTCTTTTGGCGGCGAGCCCTGGACAGCGACCAACAATGTGTATGCTGTCTTCAGGTTCCTCGCCGCATATTCGGCAATCCTTGCTCTCAGTCAAACCAAGGTTGAATAGATGAGCTCTAAGGGTCGTGTGTCCGGTGAGGAGACCGATAGTGGTTCTAAGGTTCTTCTTGCTCATGTCAAGTAGGGCCTTGGTTTTCTTCTGTAGTGGTTGCTCCATCATGGCTTTTGCCTGGCGACATCCCTGACTCCGTTTCCAGGAAGCCCGATGTTCCTGCTCCAAGCAGTCCCTGATGATTTTCTTACCTGTAGCGAAGGGGACCCCTACAGCTGGCTCCACTGGGCAATCCAGTGTACCCAGTTTTGCCAGTCTGTCGGCCTCTTCGTTTCCGGGTATGCCTTGGTGACCCGGTATCCATATTAGGGTGATTTTGTTGGATTTTCCCAATTTGTTGAGCTCCTGCATGCAGTCCCATACCACAGAAGATTCTGTGGTGGCTTTAACCAGAGCGTCCAGTGCTGCTCTGCTGTCAGAGCAGATGAGGATTTGTCTGTTTTTTACCTCAAGTCGACTTTGTAGTTTTATGCATTCCAATATGGCAAGTACCTCGGCTTGGAAAACCGTAGCGTATTGTCCAAGGGGGATGCTGATTCTGTGGTTGGTTTTGGGTCCGTACACGCCTGCCCCAAAACGTCCATTTGTTCCTGAGCCGTCGGTGAACCAGGCGTCTGCGTTGTGGCTTTGAAGCCACTGCGGATTTTTCCATTCTTCCCTGGTGGGGATTAAGATTTTATAGGATTTCTCTACCGAAATTTTTTTCCGTAGTCGATCCTGGGTTAGAGTGAATGGGCTTTTGTGGAGGAGGTTTAGCTCAGGATGATTGTGCCCTCCTCGCTTCCACTCGCCCAAACACTTCAGTCTGTATGCTGTAAGTCTGGCGGAGTGGATAATGAGCTTGTCCAGAGGCGGGCAGCAGAGTGCCACCTCTAATCCCGCTGTTGGGGTGGTCTTCATGACGCCAGTTGCAGCCCTCAGGTAGTTACCTTGAAGGCTTTTAAGCATTTTTAGTGTCTCAAGGTTTTTCACCCTGGACCACCAGACTATTGCAGCATAGGTTAGTCTAGGCAGCAGTACTGCCCTGTAGAGCCATAAGGCGACCCTGGGTTTGAACCCCCAGGTTTTTTCCATGACTCTTTTGCACGTCCACAAAAAGGCATAGAAGGTTGTTCTCTTGCGCTCGAGGTGGTGCTTCCAATTGAGCTTTGGGTCTAGATAGACTCCAAGGTATTTGACTACTGTAGCTTATTCTATCTCCTTATCCCAGAGTTTGAGACACTCAACGGGTTCGGGTTTGTATTTTCTGGTGAAAATCATGGCCTTAGTCTTGCTTGGATTAGCGGACAGATCTCTGGCCTGGCACCAGTCTTGGGTGGTCTTAAGTGCTTTGTCCATGAGCTCCTTAAGTATTGATAGGAAGTTTCCTCTTACTACTATGGCCACGTCATCAGCGTAGCCGTAGACAGAGAAGCCTTGGTTTTGTAGATCTGTTAGGAGTTCGTCTACAACGATGCTCCACAAGAGGGGGGAGATGACTCCACCCTGTGGACAGCCCTTGGCAGGGATTCCCGTGATGGAGGTGTCGCCTTGATAGACGGTCAGATTCCTATTTGATAGCATACTCAATGTCCAGTCAATGATGGTCTCTGGTATTCCTCGTCTGAGCATGGCGTTTTTTATAGTTGCATATGATGTGGTGCCAAATGCTCCTTCGATGTCCAGGAATACTCCCAGAGCGTAACCTTTCGCCGCTAACTGTGTCTCTATTGTGCTCACCAGGTGATGTAGGGCAGTGTCCGTAGATCTGCCCTCCCTATAGGCATACTGGGCATCAGCAAGCGGTTGAAGAGCTAGGTGGTTGGTTTTCAGGTAGCCGTCAACTAGTATCTCCAGTGATTTCAGGAGAAAGGAGGTGAGGCTAATGGGTCTGTAGTCTTTGGCAAAGATGTGGCCGTTCCTGCCTGCCTTTGGAATGAACGTGACTCTTGCGCTGCTCCAGGCATGAGGGACGTGTCTGAGGGCTATGCTCGCTCTGAGTACCTTTGTTAGAGGGCCCAGCAACTGGCTTAGCCCTTTTTGTAGTAGGACTGGGTATATTCCATCCGGTCCAGGTGATTTGTAGGGGTCGAAGGAGCTCACGGCCCATTCTACTGCTTTTGGATTAACTATCTTGGCTGCAAGGGCCCACTCCCTGGGCTTGTGGAGCCTCTTGGAGTTCTCCCCTGCGGCAATTGGGTGTGAGGATTCCTGGAAGCCCGGAAAGTGTATTTCCATTAGGAGCTTCAAGGTTTCCTTGGTGTCGCTTGTGTGCCCCCCCTCTGGTCGTTTAAGGCATCCCAGCTGGGGGCGGTTGTTAGAGCTGAGGATCTTGTTGAGCCTGGAAGCTTCGGAAGCTGTTTCCACGCTCTCACAGAAGTCCCTCCAGCTTCTTCGTTTGGCTTTAACAATGGCCTTGTTGTATTCGTTTCGGGCGTTGTTGTATTCCTCCCAAAGATGTTGCGAGTTAGTGTTGTGATTTCTTGCCCTATTGAAACACCTTCTCAGCGTAAGCCTGAGCTTGGTCAGCTCTGGGTTCCACCATGGGACCTTTTTTGAGAGGTTTTTTTGTTTCAAAGGACAATTCTGCTCGTAGGCGTCTATGACGGCATTAGACAGTGATTGTGCAGCTGTTTCTAGTTGCTCTTTGGTGTGAAATCGATTCGGAACCGTGGTGAGTTTGATAGCCAGGTCCCTATCGAATCCTTCCCAGTTGGTATTTCTAGGGTTGCGAGCCCACTGAATTTCCAATGAGTGCTGAAGCGATAGATGGATCTGCCTATGGTCCGAGCCTGAGGGTTCATCTGAGACCCTCCAGTCTTGAACCAGGTCGGCCACTTCTTTTGTGCAGATCGTGATGTCCAATACCTCCTGTCTTCTTGAGTCTATGAAGGTAGGTTCTGTTCCTCTGTTGAGGATGGTGAGTTCATTGCCTAGGATAAAGTCATGCAGGCTTACCCCCCTCGGGTTTATGTTGGAACTACCCCAGCACACGTGGTGGGAGTTCGCATCGCAACCCAGAAGGAGTTGGAGCCCGCGTTGTTTCGCATATGTCACTAGGTTGGTTATATCTTCTTGCGGTGGCAGGTCAGTGGAGTCATAGGGCATGTATGCTGACCCAATGAGTAGATCCACCATCCTGTCTCCTGTCAAGTTGATTTTTGTTAAAACGACCGTTAGGTCATCGCCGCTGAGTTGTGGCAGAAAAGTGGCTGTGACGCCCTTAGTGACCACGCAGGTCCTGAGTTTCCGAGTCGGTTGGGCCTTATGAATAGTTCCGCAACCTCCTAATCCACTTATAGTATCCCTAACAATCCAAGGTTCTTGGATTAGTGCTATACTTGTCTGCGCCACAGCCATGCTCCTGGTTAATATCGCCGAGGCGCTTTTGCTGTGGTGCAAGTTGATCTGAATTATGGGGACTTTTAGGTGGTTCATTTTGATGTACCTCCCTCCGTTCCCTCCACTGCGTCCGACTCCTTCCTAGGCTTATTATCGACCAACCTTACGGATGCCCGTGCTAGCCCACAGTAGGGTCGGAAGTTGCAGGCCCTGAGAGTGGCCAATGAGGAGTCGCTCACCAGACAGGCGAAGTGGACGCTCGAGGCATCCTTCTTCGTGCTCCCCCTGGCGACGGCCCACCCATCGGTCTTCAGACCTGGGTTTTGCTTCTCGAGGAGTAGAAGTACTTTCTCGACAGTGTACTTGGGCTCCTCCACGTGGACCACCACTCGATGGCGTTTGGGCAGCTCATCGACCGGCAGCACACACACGGATTCCCCTTGGACGAGTAAGTCCGTGGAAAGGCTTCTGAGCCAGTTCCCCGTCTCCTCATCTTCGCACGAGAAGACGATTGCACCGTCCCTCTACCAGCTGCCTTTAAAGGATGGTGTTTTAGTGCCAACAGGAATTTCCATGATGGCGTCAACAATCTTGTCCCGGATGGCTTCTATGTCGCCGGCTTCAAGTTTTTTGTCAGGGTAGCCCCTTATTATGAGGGCTAGCCTGAGGAGTCCTTTTGTGGCCTGGGCGTAAGAACCTTGGTCGGAGACTTTCGGTCTTTTCCCTGTCGCCTGATGGGAGGGGCTTGGGGTGTTTGGCCCTTGTCTGGTGCGTTTAGGAGCCCCAGGGGCCTCTGCAGTCCCGTCCTCCGGCTTAGAGTTAGCACTGGAGGCTCGGGGGTTAGCAGTTAGCCCCTCTCTCATCATTTTTTTGTAACGACGCCTTTCGGCGCCGTTATATCTAATGCGGGTTTTGGGTGGGCTTTTTGATGGGCCCGCCCCCGCGTTGGGTGCCTCCTGTGGTTCGCTTTGAGACAAAGCCACCCCCTGGAGAGCTTCAATTACGTTTGTATTTGAATTAGAATTATTTGTTAGGTCCATATAAGTTCCCACGAGTGCCGCGGTGGAGCGATATCACCCGGACAGAGCCGCGTATGACCGTTGCTTGGCTTATACTACCCGGAGGACGCCCGGTATCCGGGAGGCACCGTAAGAGACGCAACACTCCCTGCGCCATGCAGCCATTAGCACGGTAGCTTACACCTCGGCTTGGAGAGTTGGTCCGCGGTGGGGCCTTCCACACACAGTGTATTAGCCACCACTACCCGAAGAGCACCCGGCCTCGGGTATCATCCCTCGAGCCGGGATCCCTCTTCGGGCGTTCTCCTATCCGCCACCTGGAGACGCGCCCGGTTGGTGCTCAGCCGCCGGGATACAGATTATCAAAAGGAACCAAAAAATGTCGTGAACGACTATGACATAGATAAACGAAAAAATGTAAATACAGTTTTTATGAACTGTCATTGAAATCATTGAATTGAATGGAAATAATGAAAAAAAAATACGTGTGGCACTCGGGGACTGCCGCTGTAAAGCTATTGCATAGCATTTTTAACAACTTATGCAATTATAATTATTTATTTATTTTATTTTTTCTGATATCAGATAACTGCGCTCTATCGGAAAACGTTGAAATTATGCGAAAGCAAATGATTCGGAGTAATTTAAACGTCTTCCGATAGAGCGCCGCGCACGATTTTTTTATTCGATAAAGCAAAAAAAACGGATTATTCGAAAAAAATCGTAGATAAAAAGATGGATAATTAAATTATCTTTAAAATGGTGCAGGTTTCATAATAATACGCCAAATAGTATTTGCGTAGTAGTCGTTTTTGTGTTCGGTTAGACCTAATTTCACAAATTAATTACACTATGTAATATAAACAAAATCTAAAATATTCAAAGCTGAGAATATTAGGAAAATGTTCTTGTTTAACATATATTTTTTTCGAATCGTAAGCAGTACTCGTTTAGACGTAATTATCAGTTTACAATCATTAATTTTCGTTAAGAAATTTCTTCATTCGGTCGCCGCGCTGGCCGGCCCGCGATAAAAGCTATGCAATAGCTTAAAAAACAATAATGGACATCTAGCACCGAGCACCACCCCCCCCCCCCCTCCCCCCAATTCTACAGATCTATTCAATCAACAAACATACAACGTAGTGAAATAAAAAAAAAACTATCGATATATTACGGTAAGCTATTATTACAAAAATCTCGACAAGACCGCTGAATAACTGTCAAAAATAGATCACAAACGGAGAAGAGAATTATGTGCAAAGTTCGAACTCTAAGGGACAGTATGATATTGCTTAAGGCATTCGATCACGCATAGTGGAACTTTGCACTGGTCGCACTGGTATATGGTCCGTCTCTTTCTATTGAAACGGGTACACCAGACGCAATACCTGCGCGGACTCGCACCGCCAACGGTTACCGGCTGCATTACTTCAGGAAAATGGTGACCGACGATCAACCGCTGGGGTAGAAGGCACATGTCCTGAGCGATAACATTTCGTCCCGCTGCCTGAGGTACAAGAGCGGAATGCCGCTCCTTGATAGTTTCGATCAGCTTTAGACGGAAATTCACGGAAGATTCTACATTTTGGGGAGAACACTTGTTGAAGAGAATGCGAGCGTTCAAAATCGACACATTGATAAGCCTCCGCAACATTTTCATCGACCATTTTAGGTTTTTTTTGCGTTCCATCCTGAAAGGCTCCAGCATCTGGTCCTTTCTGTCAACCCCTCCCATGTTTTTGTTGTAGTCAGCAACAAGTGACGGTCGGTAAAACGCTGGACGTCCCGGTCTTCCATCCACAAAAACTGTGTCCGTAGAATGGAAAGTGGATGTTAAGAGAACCGGTTTCTTTTTTTGTTGGTAAAGCATTACCATCACGTCACCTGAATGCCGAGCAACGCATGTTCCTTCTTGAAGGGTTGCATGTTTCATAAGTGTCGGCACATTTTTTCGGAATTTCCGTAATGTACCTACACAATCGGTCTTGTTACGTTTCAGATACCTCGAGAGCACAGGCGAATTAAACCAATTATCCATATATAGAAAGTGCCCTTTGTTTAGTAGAGGTTTCATGAGACGTACTACAATATCTGAGCTTTTTGGCATAAGAGATTGATTAGCGAGATCTTTGCCCGAGTAGATTTCGAACGACCACAGGTAACCAGAAGTCGATTCGCAAAGTTCATATGTTTTTATGTCGAATTTAGCGGCTTTAGTTTTAATATACTGGCGGAAGGCCAGGTTACCTTTCCATAGAGTCAACGATTCATCGATTGCTATCTCTTGCTCCAGTACATAAGCTTCTTGAAACTTTCGGTTCAAGTACTCAAAACTTTCCATTGCGAAATACATCGATGTATTGGAATGCACCGTTGGCGCTAAATATGTATAAATCTGTCAATATTTCTACCGAAACATATAGCAGGACTAATTTTATAGTGATTTCTACGGATATTTCACCGTATTTATGGAGTTTCAAGGTAGAAATACAGTTTTGAAGACGACCAAAATCGAGAACATTCGTTGCGCCGTCGCAATATATGTACGATTTTCGGCGTGATGCACTAGTAATTGTTCGTAAAACCACTATTTCTGACTAAAAACAATGTTATGAACACGTCTACTTACTTTTTCTTGCGAAAATCGGTGATTCAAAACACTTTTGGTCGATTCAAACATTCACTCTCGCGTCACACACAGCACACGGCAAGGCGAGAAGCAAAATGGCGATATTAAATTATTTTTGTAGGTGGCGTGCGGGTATTATTGTCGTATCCGATAGAAAATCTTCTGTCGTTGTCATTCGTACATATTGATTTATGAGTGAGACAGTGCTCTACAGTAAAAATATCACAGTTCTGCGCAAGCTCGTCGAGCGTGACACTATAGTGTCTTAGGGCATTCAACGGTAAACTGAAGTTGAGACACTATAGTGTCTCAACTTCAGTTTACCGTTGTCATTCTAGGGGTCTTCTTTTTTATTTATCTTTATTTGAAAATTTGATGTAGGTACCCGATTGTTAACTATATATTCATTAATTGGTATATTAAAAAAACCGCTTGATCATTGATGCACAAAAGAATACAAATGCAAGAATTACATTTTAAAATTCTGAATACCTACATAAAATTAGAAGTGGAGCATTAAAATATCAAGGAATAAATAAAAATCAGAAAACAAATATTAAGAAAAAGTAGTCAAAATATAAAAATACAATGGTATAAATAAAACAATTCTGCATTTTACTTATATCTAAACTTAGGGTACAACTTTAAACTAAGTTTTGAATTATTACATATGGTACGATGTTTCTTCATTGCTCATCTCACGTACGATAATGTATCTTAGGTAACTAAGCACATCATTATAACTTAACTTGACTCAAACGTCAAAATGAAATGTCTGACATTTCATTTTGCGAAGTACTTTTCATTGATCTACTTTATCGGTATTTTAATATTCATAAATTGGTATAGAGAGACAATAAATTATTAAAATGAATGCGAACATTAAAGTGGAGATAGAAAACGACAAAGAACAAACAAACTCTTCCGCGGAAGAAAATGTTCTTGAATTTGAAGAGTAAACAGTTTGTTTTATAAAACCAGAACAATCAGTGTGTTTCATAAAACAC
The DNA here is from genome assembly GCA_944548615.1 of Micropterix aruncella. NCBI lineage: Eukaryota > Metazoa > Arthropoda > Insecta > Lepidoptera > Micropterigidae > Micropterix > Micropterix aruncella. Next base: position 14,061,305 of record OX155974.1, on the reverse strand, counting down.
GAGCCAAGATATCCTGTTGAATCAGATGGGGAGGAACAAGACGAGGCTGTTGAAGAGATTAAGGATGTCAAAGTATTATTAAAGAAATTTGATAATTTCACTTGTGTTAGTTGCGATCGCAATCTAGACAGAAGCGGGCCAATGGGAGCATGCAAGCATAACAAAGAAATTGTGTTATTTTGCAATGAATGTATTAGGCCAACAGGAAAGAAGTTTGTTTGTGCCAAATGTGACTATGGATTTGCAAGTAGACACAATCTTATTAATCATGTTGACGAAGTGCATAGGAAATTGAAGAAATATAGATGTGAAGAATGCGACAAAGCATTTGCACGAGTTGGACCTTTAAAAATACACGTTCAATCGGTCCATCGCAAACTAAAGCATGCGTGTCAGCAGTGTAAGAAAGTATTTTGTAGTCGCAACTCCTTATCAAAACATGTTAAATTCAGCCACCTGAAGTTGAATATTTTTACATGTGATTTATGTAACACAGAGTTTTCAAATCACAGAGACTTCAAACGACACATCGACGGAGTCCATCGAAAAATTAAAGAATATGAATGTGAGGAATGTAAAAAAGCTTTCTTTCTTCAAACGAATTTAACTCAGCATGTCAATTCTGTCCACCGAAAATTAAAGCCATTCGGGTGCGACAAATGCACTCGAAGCTTTTTATTTCAGGGAAATTTAACGGAACACAGAAACTCAGTTCATCTTAAACTTAAATACATTTGCGCGGAATGCAACAAAGCTTTCACTCATAAGAGTAGCTTAATCAAACACATTAATGTAATTCACCGAAAAATTAAGCCATTTGTTTGTACGAAGTGCAAGCATGCATTTGGTCTTAAACAAAATTATGAACGCCACAAAAAAACTGACAAGTGTTAATTGAAAAATATTACAGTAGCAAAATGCAACCGTCGGCAGTAGACATTTGAAAGAGCATACTTCAGGATTTTGAAATACCGAAAATCAACAGTGCGCATATCGCGGCATATCTGAGCATCTTCCGTTTTGGAAACATTGGATTCTTTGTTGTAATTATGGATTATTTTACTTCTGATACTGAAATTCTACCATTTTTAATTATCCAATTAAACGTTCGAATATTCGCAGGCAGAAGTTAGTAGGAAAGGTGCGCAAACAGTTTTTAAAACTAAAATTGAACAATGCAATCTCTAGTGCGTAGTATAATTCTAATATCGAATAATATAATATAAGTGTATATTTTAAGTTTTTCTTTTATAGATTATTTATTGTTTAAATTTTATTTGACGATTTTCTATTACTTATGAACATGTAATAAAGAGATAATACATTTACTGATTTAATATAAATTTCCCATTACCTACATTTAATTATTTGTATTTCCTCAGATTTATAATCTCTAAATGTAAGGCAGTGGTTACATGATCTGATAAAGTAATTTCAGATAAACTGAATCATTTTTTTGTATATATTTTTTAAAGCAATATTTTTGTGTCGAGGTGTCAGAATTGAACAATTTCAATAAAGACAATTAAAAAATAATGATTTTAGATATAATTAAATACCTATGCAATATAAAATTTAGGTTGCTTCCCTACCGAGGTAATAGCGATTTTTTGGCTGAACGATAAACTAAGTTCAAAATTCCTAGCTATAATTGGTCATCTAGATAAGTTTAGATGTAAGAATAATAGTACATTTTAAGATTCATTTTACATACATAGTTCATTTTAAGGTTACCGAAATAAAACATTTCTACATTATTATCAGCGTTCAATTTCCCGCAAAATAGGGTGCCTGACCCGGCTTTGGCCACTTTAAGGAAATTTTCAAGTTCTGATATGGACTACTAAAGTAATTATTTATAGAATCTGTTTTTTTTTCACAGATATAGCAAAAACCACTATCTGTCTTTTAGAAATGTTTATAACTTTATGAAAAATATATGCCAAAAAAAATAATAAAACCCTCTAAAAAAAAAAGAGAAATGTATTAGTTTTGGCCACTTTTCCCCAGTTTTGGTCACGTATTTGTCCCAGTTTTGGCCATTTAAATTAATATTAGATTAAATATTTTTTATACGTACAAATAAAATACTGTTTCAAAGAATACAAAGTTTATTGAAAATTTTAGCGAACATTAAAGCCAGACATATTTATTTCAAATATATAAAAGGAATTTTGCCTTTTTGTTGCTCCTGTGGAGGTGGAAGGATCATTTTAATGTCAGTTACAGCAACAGATGCAAGATCTGGGACCTGTGGCATGATGAACTGGTTACCAGTCTTATATTTTCGGAGATAACTTATTTGAAGTTCGTTACTTTCGTCTTTTGGGCCTATTATTCTTCCCACATAGTATAGTGGCCTTTTAGTGTCTTCAAACTCGACGAGAACATAATCTCCTTCTTCTGGAGGTCGCTGGAATTCTTCAAAGGCAGAGGGTCTTGGCTGTGGAATCCAGTCCTCGCCATCCGATGTGTCTGAGTCATTATGTTCTTCCGACGAGTCTGATGTTGTTTCCAAGACTGTCTTTTTAGTTTGAATAGCCTTCCTTTTTCTTTCTTCCGTTCTATTTTGCTTCTCTTTTTCTTTAGCGTCTTTTTCATTTTCCTTGGCCGTCATTATTTCCTTCCACTTATCTGACGTTAAAACAGATGGTACATATTCTCTTTTTCGTTTTAACGTAGTAGTTTTCTTCTCAGGCCACATCACACAGTTTCTAACAAGATCCATTGCTTGAGTTGGACTTTGTACAACGTTTATTGCAACGACCTTTGACGTCGAAGCAGGTGTATCTGGAAACTCTACATTTTGAGGTGTTGATGATGGGGATTCTATGATAAGGACATCGGGAGTTACTGTCGCTGCTACTGTTGCATTAGGGTAGGCTTGAATCACGTGTCCAGCTTGCGTTAAATGATTGCTCGCCTTTGATAGGGCTTTGTCTGAAGGCATAGTATTATCATCGTCTTTGCAGGCCAACCACACCTTGTACAACATCGATGCTTCAGGACAACCTTCCCAGTTTAATCCAGCATTGTAAATTTCACAGAAATCTTCAAGAATCTTTGGTTCGATTTTGCCTTCTATGTATTCCAGATAATTTGACTCCACTAAACGCACCTGGTTCGCTTCATCTTTGTTAGTTTGTTTAGTAGTAGATATTATTCTTTTGTAGTCTACAAAATCTGCACCAAACGGATATATGCCACAAGTTTTGAAGCCAGCCTTCACATTGTCAGTTAACTTGTTATCATTAATGATAATGTTATGAAAAGCAGTCGGGAGGTTGAATTTAGTTATTTCTTCCCCGTCATGATCTACTCGCCACCTTCGAATGTACTTTATCCATCCCTGCTTCAGAGGATAAAACACTGCTACGTCTAATGGCTGAAGCATATGAGTGGTGTTAGGGACTAAAGATACAACAATGATACCGTTGTCTCTACATAGTTTACTGAGGTGTAGTGTAAGATGGGATTTGTGGCCGTCTAAGAATAAGATTACTGGAAGTGTAATGTTCTTTGTTTTCAGGTAAGGCAAGAACACGTTTCCAATGTATTCATAGAACGCTTCTGAGGTCATCCATCCTTTGTCAGTTTTTCCAATCGACCAACCACTTGGTGCATTTTGGGCTATTTCTTGGTTCATCCTTTAATACTTATATAAGGTTAGCGGTGGAGCTAGTTCTCCGAGAGCATTCACCGTGAACAACGTAGTAATGTTCTCCTTATCACTATTTTTGGACGTCTCATACACATGTTCCCCTTTAGGGGCTAGTATAAGTCCTCCTTTAGGGGCTAAAAAGAACGATGTCTCATCACAGTTCCACACACGCTCGGGATCTTCAAGAATTTTGCACCCTTCAGGACCCAGCAACTCGACAACTTCAGCAAACCAATCTCTTATTTTCTCTTCGGTGATCAAAGCTCGCGCCCTGTTTATGTATTCAACATGTTTTCTGCTCAAGTCAGGATGCCTTCTCATAAAAGCATCGAACCAAGATCTGCCAGGTCGATCGTTTACGAATGGGTTTATTATATTGCCTTCAGTGACTATCTTTCTTACAGATTCCAACAAATTATCCTTATTAATCGGAAATCCCGCTCGAGCACAATCTTTAATCCACACGACGAGTGAGTGTTCGATGTCTGCTCCGAGGACTGCTTGAGGCCGCACGTGGCCTGAAGTTAATGGTGATCGACCAGCTAGCTTATTCCGTAAAGTAGTTCTCGGCACGTTAAAGTTCCTACTTGCTTTTGCCACTTTCATACCTCCGCGTATTGCCTCCAGAGCGGAATCCACTTTGGAGGGTGAGTATCCGAAAAACTTCTTTTTTTCGCGGATGCCGCATTCTTTGTTGTGTGTAGAGGCAATGGCTTTTTACCTACCACAGAAAACCACATATAATAAGTAAATGGCCAAAACTAATACATACAACATTAGTTTTGGCTTGCTGATGGCCAAAACTAATGTTCTATGGGAGTCAGTTTTGGCCATATTGGTGGCCAAAACTGATGCATTTGCTCAGATTTATGTACCTACTAGTAATGGCCACGCAATAAAAATATGAAAAGAACATACATTTCTACAAACTAACCTTAAAATTGAATTTGCATATTGTTAATTAATAAGACGAACATATGTCCAAAGAAAATAACACGATGATGTTTAAGATATATTCGGATTACTAACCTTAGGCGTCTTAACGTTTTGCATAGTATCTCGCCAAAATATGCCGCAACTTCCTTTGATATCAATCACGCACGAGTGGACATATTTGACGTTTCAAAAGTCACTTGTCAAACAAAGGAATACCTGGAACCGTAGTTTGTCATACTGTATTTGACTGTCACATTTCTGACACCTTATTTTAAGCCAATTACATTTTGAAATGGCCAAAACCGGTGCAGTGGCCACTACAGGGTCCGTCACCCTACGTCAGTTTTATTTTCTCAGTCCACCAACCGAGGAGACGGTATAGTATTGTTTGCTTGTTTGAAAAGCTTTATTGCACACATAAAAGAATACAATGTGATGGGCCTATTGCCAAGTGGCAATATCTTCCGACCATACCGCCAGGGTTGTTGTGACTAAAGGTTTATGTGGGCAAATTGATTTGAATGTAATCAATGAATACACTTACATAATAGACATCATAGTATAAAATATGAAACAGTGATTATTAACGTATGCCAACTCGATATTGATGGGAGGAGTGGATTATAAGGACAAGCAAAGGAGACGGGAGGGGAGGGGGGTATTCATGACTTGAGTAAATGTCCCTTTAAAGATTTTTTAAACCCGCTCAGGTTTTCAAGTTGTCTTATCGGTGAAGGCACGGAATTCCAGAGTCGGCCCGCCTGCATTGCGAAAGACCTAGATATGAAAGTTAATGAATGTTGAGGTATAGCCAGTAATAGATTTTCCTGAGAGCGCAATTGTTAACGCACTAAAGATTTTTTTCGAGGTGAAGATGAAGATATCCATTGTGAGCCCCAGAGAAATGATAAGGACCGTTTCCAGATTAAAGTCTGTATGTGTGTATGTACACTCCCTTACATATTATAGAGTGTGATTGTATGTATACCTCCACGATAGCCCCCAATAGCTTAACCCGATTGATTAAATTTGGTGATGAAAAATCGGTCAACCATGAGGCTAACTAGTCGTATATAAATTTCGAAATATTGAACTTACGAGGGAACTCCTCAGCGGTCAACAGCACAGACACAAAAGTTTGTATAGGCATTCAATTATGATAGCCTGTTATAAGTTTCGTTACGACATGTCTGCTGCACCTGTTAACCTTTTTGGAGACGTTTTTAAGCTATTGCATAGCTTTTATCGCGGGCCTCTAGGCCAGCGCGGCGACCGAATGAAGAAATTTCTTAACGAAAATTAATGATTTTAAACTGATAATTACGTCTAAACGAGTAATACTTACGATTCGAAAAAAATATACGTTAAACAAGAACATTTTTCTAATATTCTTAGCTTTGAATATTTTAGATTTTGTTTATATTACATAGTGTAATTAATTTGTGAAATTAGGTCTAACCGGACACAAAAACGACTACTACGCAAATACTATCTGGCGTATTATTATGAAACCTGCACCATTTTAAAGATAATTTAATTATCTATCTTTTTATCTACGATTTTTTTCGAATATTCCGTTTTTTTTGCTTTATCGAAAAGACAATCGTGCGCGGCGCTCTATCGGAAGACGTTTAAATTATTCCAAATCATTTGCTACCGCAGCCGCAAATGATTCGGAATAATTTCAACGTTTTCCGATAGAGCGCAGTTATCTGATATCAGAAAAAATTAAATAAATAAATAATTATAATTGCATAAGTTGTTAAAAATGCTATGCAATAGCTTTACCGCGGCAGTCTCCGAGTGCCACACGTATTTTTTTTTTTTGTTACAATGTTGTTGGTATTATTTGATTCCGTTACATGCGTTACAGTTCGAATACAGAGAATTAAGTCGGCCGTGTGAGATTCTTAATTACGATACGATTCTTGATAAACCGAGGCGAATTGCTAGGAACAAGATTCGACGAACAAAGAAAGTCTCGATTACATCTTCTTCTTCTTATCGAGATGGTTCGTATTTACTTTCCCGGCCCTATGTTATACATATTGTTGTGTTTATCATAACGATGTTATACACGGAAATACGCATGTTTCAACAAGGATTACGTATATAACTCGGACTGTGTTCCATACATATGAATTAACATGACTCGTAACGGTGTTGGCGTGACGGTAGTTATCGTGCCGTAATGTTAAAACATATAGTTATTTTATTACGTCTTTAACTTGGGATCTCGCTTCTAATATGACATCATACGTCGCTTTTAACATAACAGCATACGACAGCAGTAGTAGGATTCGTACGGATATAGTCGGGCACATGAATCAGGTTGAAACTACAGTATACTGTTATTTCCGTAATAACCGCACGCAAAAAACTTGATACATATAATAATATATGTATCAACACCCGTGGGGTAAATGCGGTCTTCTTACGGTCACAGCACTGAAATGGTACGTGTACAAAATATAAGAAATAATTGTACAAAATTGTACAAAATGAGTTCTTTCCAACCAGGTATTTGTATACTCCATGTAGAATGCGAAAAACCGTCAAGATGGACCAGACAGATTTCTAACGGTCACAGCACAAACGCGTACTTGTACAAAATTTTAAAATAGTTGTACAAAATTGTACAAAATGTGATCTTTCATTTATGATATTCCTTCTCTCGTTTACTTTAAATTTGTATTCACCGCCAAGCTGGAGGAGAACGTTACGCGCTTCAAAGTGCAGACTATGCCTTCACTTAAATTACAGCTCCTGCGTTACAAAATAAACAAACTTGTACAAAATAAACAAAAATGTTTGTACACAATTGTACAAAAAGAGCTCTTTTTGACCAGGCCTTCGTGGATCCCGTGATGTTAACACAAAAAACTGTCAAGTTAGAGCAGACGTATATATAAAACGCGTACTACTCGATACAGGAACTTGTACAAAATTGAACAAAGTGTGATCCTCACAGTGAAACATTAGAATTCATCGACTGACCGCGTTGTCTGCTCGGCCCGCAACCTGAAACAGAAATCTGAATGTCATTGTCGCCAATGTCATAGTAACGCTGCTTGAACAAAACTTAAAATTTGTAAAAAAATTGTACAAAGTTGTACAAAATGTATACAAAGTTCTGGGATACCTTCGGGCCGATAGCACGTATGTCTACTCCAACTTAACTGATCATAGATATCATGCCCTTTCGGTAGGCAATATGCAATTTCTGTTGGTATCACCTCGATATAGGATATTCCCAGTGAGTTGGTAAACCATAAACTATTATATCTTAATCTCTTTCCGCGTTAGGCGACAAAAAACGTTTGATTATGAGTTATTACATTAAGATAATGTTTTTGTAATTAAATGTATTTTATGGGCTTACATAAATAAATATAAATATGTAAACATTGAGGAATTCATAACACAAATTTTAAATATTGTTTAAATGGACATAAAATAAATATTAGGTTACACAAAGTAATGTGGCGGACCACATGACATATCACACCGGGATCTAATGAGCCCAGTGCAGGACCAACACACAGGTAAACTCCCATCCGGCAGCCTCCACGCAGAAGTTCGAGCCCGGGTAGGACTCTGTGCCTGAGGGCCTGTTCCCATAGGAATCGTCCTTCGGGCACTCCTGGAGGGTGTGCGAGGAATCGACTGTGCATTCCGACTGATAACAGAAGGCGTCTGGAAACGGTTTGGTTTCCTATAGAGCGCGGGTGATTGTTTACTCTACGACAACTGTTCTTCAAACGACCAATCGGCTACCCTATACCGGGTGGACAGCCGGGCAAAGGATGCCGTGGTCCGCGTTAGATTCGGTAGACACTGAATCACCGCTATGTAAGGGAAAGGACTGCGCAAGCGACCTCGAACCAGACACCAGTTGGAAGGCTGGAGAAATCTGGCTCGAACTGATAGCGAGGGGGCGAGCTGGTTCCTTTGGGTAACCTTCCTAGTGCCTCCCTGCGAGGCATTGGCCTCTAGCGGGTTCGTGGCTTTGCTGGGAGGTAGACTTGTATCGTTTCAAAGTCTTCTACGCTCACCACACGGGAGACAGAATGATCATTATCGTTAAAACTTCATGCGGTGACAGGTTCGCCAATTGTAGTCGACACATTTAAAAAGTACGTATCACACCGAACTACACTACATAAGCTAACATAGCTAACCAGAAAAGGATCGAAAGAAACTCTCCGCAGCTGTATAACATTTACCCGTATGTATCTACAGTTATAGATAGTAGCATAGTGCGATACACCTGTACTGTTCAATATTATCAGAATTAATAAGCTTGGATGACTATTCTATAATTCACGATATCATTCCCCACCTGTATTTCCTAGTATGTTATTAACTCCCTATTAATTCTCAATAACATCAATAAATATTATATGAGTGACGGTTGGTCGTTTGGACGGTTATAAAATGTGGGTCGACTGGAATAAGTTGAAATACATTACAATAAAAGAGAATAAATAAATAATTGGCTGATAAATTGGGTCCCAAATGAGGGCTAATTATATATTTTCGATTGACTAGAGTAAGACGGCCTCATATACAGGCCAACTACATAATTATTGGCCTCATATACAAGCTCGTCGCGCAACGAGCTATGGATAAAGCTATGCTTGGGTTTACTGTGCGGTAGGATCCCAAACGAGGAATTCCGAAAAAGAACCAAGGTCACTGATAAAGCTCGTAAAATCAACAATTTGAAATGGCAATGGGCAGGCCATATAGCTCGCAGATCCGGCAACTGTTAGGGAAAAAAGATTGAGGGGGTATGACGGTCCATCATGTTGGGGGCATTATGGCCCTCCACAATATGGACCGATGATATTGCCACGGTCGCGCAGGAACGAGGTGAATGCAGGCGGCTCAATACCGTTGGTCATGGCGTTATATGGGGGAGGCTATGCCCAACGTGAAAGTCTACCGTATGATGATGATGATGGTAATTTCAGTTGTTGTTCAGTATAAATACAATACTTACATATACTGAAAGTGAAAAGACAATAATTGTTAAATACAGTCAGTGCTGCCAACTCACCATGGCAAGTTACACGATTGAGCAGCACGTTAAAAGTTCATTATCGGGATGAGTTATCTCTCGCGGAGGTGACGTGAATTGGCCAGCAAGATCGTGCGATTTGACCCTGCAGTACATTTTCTTGTAGGGCTTTCTGAACATTATATAATAGGTATTTGAATGGCTGATTGTAAAAACGACCTCTTCAAACAAAATTTCAAAACCAACTTTTTTGTTATTTAATGTTGTCTATGGCATGCCACATCGATTGAGCGTACAAACAACCTCTTACCTATACTAGAACCTACTTTTATTTGGGCACCAAATTTTCGATGAGCATAAAAACCACCTTTATCCAAGATACAGGTTGTTTTTACAGTCAATGTGTGGCAGCACTGAGTTTGTCTATCAAACTTTTAACTGACGTTTACGTCATTAGCTGCCATTGTTACAGCTGATTTACTTTTAGACTATTGTGTCTGTGTGTTGTGTTAATCCAACGAGTGGAAAAGTATCTAGTTGCATCATGGGAGATACAGGCTCAGAATGGGAAACTGAAGCGACAAGGGAAGCCTACCGATCATTCCTGTCCATGATTTATTTTATTTTCGCCAGTTATTAGTGTCAGTATACTATATTCATAACTTGAGGACAGGGAAAAACGTACTGTTCATATACCATGAGGGACAGGCAAAAAAGGGGCCAATGAGGTGTGTTCTTTCCTAATGATGTACATAAACGAGTATATATTATAGATATCAAAGTCGAAACTCTGATGCTGTTCTGTGACAACTGTGCAGGTCAGAACAAAAATAACACCTCAGTACGTTTAAACATGTGCCTTGTAGACAATGGACGTTTCAAAAAAATTGAACAAATCTGTTCGATATTGTTATTGATAAATTCGAATTCATTTTAATATTATATTTTGCATAATTCAATTATCGATTGGTGAGAGCTGTCAACTCACAAAAACCTGACAGTTGGCAACATCGCCCGCTTTCGAACGGGCGGCTGGTCAGTCTGTCAATTCGAACGGTAGCAACGATTTTCGACCGCTGTCACGGCCTCGCCGACTTAGACAAAAACCTCGTTTGTTGTCTCGGAATCGCGGACTCGGATTCGTTGTAAAAGGCACAAGCGATTCTACGGGAGTGTTACGACTGCACCCCACAGGAAACAGCGCGTCGCCCGCGACATACACTTGGAGCAGCGCACGTGCCGCGCCGAACACGCCGCACGAATCCCTCGATCGTGCCGTGCGCGCTACGAAAACGCGGACACAGCAGCGCGCATCCCACTGCTGCAGCTACATGACCGTCAAGGTACGTGGGTTTTGATTAGCGATCGCCATATCGATAAATCACCTCTCAATACTCATCATAAGTTTTCAAACGCTTCCACTGTCAACTAAACTTTGCACAAGCAACCGAATGATCCACCAGTAACCCAATTGATATCCCCGTCAGACGGCATAGTTACGAGGCGGGATATCGCACATTTTGGTAGCAGAGCGTGGTTTTCATATTTATCTTTTCATATTTATGTATTCTGTCAAACCGGACTGTTGGTAGAACTGACCCATACGACGTGACGTTCGTAACGAAGCCGTTTCGTCCGTGACGGACGGCCGTTGCCGCGACATTTCAAATCATTCCATTTTTCGAATTTAACACTTTGTGTTTTTCGCCACCATTCGCGTATGAATGCAGTGTGACATTTCGATCACATCAAATACGTTTTGACGTATTGTTTACGAATTTAATACCTTGCTGTGTTTCACGCCGCGACATGGCTCTAAAACAAAAACATGCAGTTATAAAATATAAATTGCTCCTAAAACGCTTGGAATTTATATACAAAAGCTCTCACGAAATCGACGTATCAAAACAACACTTATTTGAGTTTCGAGTTGGCGCCGAAACAATTGACTCATTAGAGAATGACTTATTAGAATATCATGTCTCGGTAGAAGCTGACGATGCAGACGGATTTGACCAGGATGCGCATGATGCTTGCTTTCAGGAGTTTCAAGCTAAAATCCAAACAATTAAAGCAAAATACGCAATTTTAATCGAATCCCAACGCAACGCTGACAACCGAAATACGTCAGTGTGCGCGACCAATTCAAACAGTGGGACAGTCCGATTGCCACCAGTCAAATTACCACATTTTTCCGGAGAACTCGACCAATGGTCAAGCTTCTTTAGTCTTTTTTCGAGTCTCGTACACAGTGATTCAAATCTGTCAGACGTCCAGCGACTTTATTATTTGCTGTCTACGCTTTCTGGAGAGCCATTACGAATAGTAAACCATCTCGAACTTTCAGATGGTAATTACGAAGTATGCCTTAATTTGTTAAAATCGCGATATGAAAATAAGCGACTCATAGCAGATAAGTATCTTCAGAATATGTTTAATTTACCGAATGTCATAGGAAAGGCAGAACAATTGCGTAATTTTCTTACTACAATTAACGAGTCGGTTAAGGCTTTAACAGCCCTAGGTTTTCCCACGGAGGAATGGTCTTTTTTGCTTCTACATCTTTTTCTTAAAAAGATTGATGCGGATACACGTACTCGATTCGAAATCGAGTGCGTCGGTGAGGAAAAGGAACTCCCGACCTTTAATGAATTCCTTTCATTCCTGAATGCCCAGTGCCGTGCTCTGGAGTCAGTTAAGGGTGAACCTCAGATCAAGCAGGATCAAATGAAGGCTTCAGGCTCGAAACGCGTTTCATTTCACGTCGAGGGTGCGGCTAGCCCCCCTGAGACTTATTCGCGTGCTCGCTGCCCTCATTGCTCTGACCCTCAGCACTATATTTACAAGTGTCCAAGTTTCTCAAACTTGTCTCATGACAAAAAATTAAACTTTATTCGTGCAAAAAAACTATGCGTAAATTGTTTAAAGCCGCATCAGTTGAATCGATGCAACTCAACCTTTTGTTGCAAACTTTGCGGATCGGCCAAACACCATACTTTACTACATCGTGACGGTGGAGTTGGACCCTCTTCTCCGCAGTTTATGAACTCCCCTGTCAATCGTTTCGGTGGGCAATCTTCTCCCAACACAAACGCAGCGCGGTCACGTGATCGTCCCTCGGACGAAGATCACGTGACTGTTACTAATGCCGCTCATGCTGATACTTGCGAGTTCCGATCCGGTGTCAAGTCTACGGTGCTGCTTGGGACCGCTATGGCCATGGTTATGGATTCGAGTGGATCGTATCAGAAGGTACGCGTTCTCATTGATCCAGGCAGCCAAAGTTCCTTTATCACGTCACGTTGTGCGAAAGCTTTAGGACTTCACTACCACTCGTCGAATATAAACATACGCGGCATCGCTGGGGGGCACGTATCTCATCCGGGTCGAATTGTCCAACTGTTTATAAAACCTATTCACTATTCCAGCCCAGTCTTGTCCACGGAGGCACTGTTATTGGACAAAATATCTAATAAACTACCATCAGTTCCATTACCAGCAGACGTTCTGTCCGGTTTCAACCTCCCACTGGCTGACGACCAACTCCACAAGCCACGCGAGGTGGACATACTTGTGGGGGCAGACTTATATCCAGACATTGTTACTGGCGAAGTCATCAAGTTAGGTCCAAATCTGCCTTCTGCCTTTTCATCAATTTTTGGGTATTTCCTTATTGGCCGTGCCAATATCGCAAACACAAAAGACCGTAATGTCCTGCACATGTCGTCATTTCTCGCCCAGACGCCTAGCTTGGAGAAAACTCTGGAGCTATTCTGGAAAATAGAAGAGCCTCCTCAGGCCGTGCCTGACCAATCCGACGTCCTGGTCGAGAAGTGTTTTGTCGACGCGCATACTCGACATGACGATGGAAGATTCGTCGTACGACTTCCGTTTATTACGGACAGGCCCGCGCTCGGTGATTCGAGGTACCAAGCTCTCAAGCGTTTCATAGCGATTGAGAGGAAATTTGAAAGAGATCCACTCCTGAAGGAACTGTACGTTCAGTTCATGCAGGAATACCGTGAGCTCGGTGACATGACCCTGGTCCCTCAGCCTCCTCCTGACGATCAGGAAATGTATTATATACCGCACCACGGGATCATCAAGTACAAGTACGGTAAACCCAAAATTCGTACCGTCTTCGATGCATCCATGCCAACTACCTCAGGCGCTTCGTTAAATCAGTGCCTTGCGGCAGGTCCAAAGTTGCAACAGGATATTCGTGATATCCTACTCCAATTCCGAACTCACCGGTATGTTTTCACCACTGACATCAAAATGATGTTCAGACGGATTCTAGTTCATCCTGAGGATCGCCGTTTCCAAATGATCCTCTGGCGTGATTCCCCAGATCTTCCGATTCAGGAGTATTTCCTGAATACTGTTACCTATGGTGAGACCTGTTCGCCGTTCCTTGCTATGCGTTGCTTACATCAACTCGCGTACGAGAACGAAGAGCGATTCCCACAGGCGTCGCGCGCTATTCTTCACGACATTTTCGTCGACGATATTTTAACGGGTTCTGACACCATCGAAGCTGCTCAGACACTGAAATCCGATATAATTTCGTTATTGTCCCTCGGTGGGTTCGATTTAAGGAAATGGTCCTCAAATTCTCCAGAGTTGCTGTATGACCTCCCTTATGATCATTGTGAAGTCCCTCTTGACTTTGATACTTCAGATGATCAGTTGTTTCTCAAAGTTCTTGGGGTTCAGTGGAGCCCCAAGGATGATACCTTTTCTTACGCATTTCAAAATGTGAGTTCAGGCCCTTGTACAAAGCGTTCCATTCTATCAACAGTGGCGCGTATTTTCGACCCCTGTGGCTGGCTCTCTCCAGTCGTCTTTCGGGCTAAACTTCTTCTGCAACAACTCTGGCTTCTAGGTGCTGAGTGGGATGAACCTCCTCCAGAACATATTGTCCGTGAATGGGACTCATTCTTGCAGGGCTTACCCAGTTTGTGTTCGGTCAAAATCAATCGCTTAATTTTAACTCCAAACTCGGAAGGATACTCACTTCACGGTTTTTGTGATGCATCCTCGTCTGGATATGCTTGCGCCGTTTATCTCCGGGTGATTCATCACGATGGGTTAATTTCTATTCACCTTCTAATAGGGAAAACTAAGGTTGCCCCAATCAAAACTAAACTGACTATTCCCAAACTTGAATTGTGTGCGGCGTTGCTTCTAGCTAGAACCGCTTCTCATATTCGAGCTTCCCTGACCTCTCAAGTAGGTCATCTGGAACTAACTTGTTGGTCGGACTCTACGGTCGCTCTTTCTTGGCTGAAAACCCCTCCGCACCTATTACAGGTATTCGAGTCAAATCGTGTTTCGCAAATCATTTCTCTGGTCGACCCAGAGGTATGGAGGTACGTTCCTACCAAGCTTAACCCGGTGGACTGTGCATCCAGGGGCATTTCGCCCGAAGAGCTACTTGATCACGACTTGTGGTGGTCACCGTTATGGCTGTCAAAACCTGATGCCGACTGGCCGAAAAATATTGTTCCGCTCTCATCCGACAAACTGGCAGGCATTCGTCGAATGTCCATGACTGCGTGCACCTCCTCCACGGTCACTACACCGTGGATTGAAAATTATAGCTCTTTCGATAAGCTTATAAATGTGACTGCGTGGTGTCTTCGCTTCATTAGCAACCTACGATTTCCCTCTAAGCTTGCCGG
This sequence comes from Micropterix aruncella, assembly GCA_944548615.1. Taxonomy (NCBI): domain Eukaryota; kingdom Metazoa; phylum Arthropoda; class Insecta; order Lepidoptera; family Micropterigidae; genus Micropterix; species Micropterix aruncella. The sequence continues at coordinate 14,046,001 of OX155974.1, read as the reverse complement.
ACCGTTGTCCGTTTCAGAGCGTGCGTCAGCTCTAAACACTTGTATACGTTTTGTTCAACACTCCGAATTTGAAGTCGATTTCGAGCTATTAGCAAAAGGCAAGAATCCTTCAAACCGCGTTTTCAAACTATTTCCGTATGTGGACGCCTCTGGGCTCCTTAGAGTTGGAGGACGAATCCGATACTCAAACTTACCAGAGGAGAGGAAACATCCAATTCTGTTGCCTCGTTCTCACCATTTTACAAGGTTACTCATTCAGCATTATCATATAATGCATCTTCATTGTGGGCCTTCTACCTTACATGCCATTTTAGCGAGACGCTTCTGGATCTTGTCTGCTCGTCGCGCGATTAGACATCAGCTCTCCCTCTGTCGACGTTGCTTCCGACTAGGAGCTGCTCCTAAATCACCGCCGATGGGAGACTTACCACAGTGTCGGGTGGAACAAGTACGACCCTTTATAAGGGTATCAACAGATTTCGGAGGGCCGTTCCTTCTTAAATCTGGCCCACACCGAAATGCCAAGTTATACAAGGCGTACCTGTGTGTTTTCGTCTGCCTCGCCACAAAGGCCGTTCATTTGGAAGTTGTTCCTAGCCTTACAACTGACGACTTTCTGTCGGCATTTTTTCGATTCACCTCTCGAAGAGGGTTTTGTACCGACGTCTATTCTGACTGCGGTACAAATTACATTGGTGCTCGTCGATACCTAGACGACGTCACTAAATACTTCATGGATCCGAGTGTCCAACACAATATAAGTGACGCTTTGGCTAAAAAAAACCGTCACCTTTCATAACACGCCTCCTACAGGACCACATTTCAACGGACTGGCAGAGGCTGCGATCAAATCTGCCAAATCACTTCTCAAGAGAGTGGTCGGCGATGCGCATCTGACCTTTTCTGAAATATCAACGCTCTTCGCCGGAGTGGAGGCCGTTCTAAATTCCCGACCTCTATGCGTTCTCTCCTCCTCCCCTGCCGAGACGGATGTCCTTACGCCGGGACATTTGCTCATTGGGGAGCCCTTCGTGGCGGTTCTAGAGAAACCACAGCCAGAGGTATCTTTGCATCTGCTGTCTCGATACCGGATGCTGCGTTCACTCATTGGTCAGTTTTGGCGTCGTTGGCATGCTGAATACCTCAATACTCTACAACAAAGAGCAAAGTGGCTGAAATCAGTACCAACGCCTCAGTTGGACGACATAGCTTTAATAAAGGACGATAATGCTCCCCCACTACAATGGTCTTTGGGCCGTATCATCGAGCTTTGCCCGGGCAAAGACGGTATTGTCCGAGTTGTACGGCTTAGGACACAGCAAGGTATTTTGACTCGTCCCATGGTTAAGGTCGTGGTCGTACCCCGATCTGACCCTTCGGTTTAACCACGCCTTCGCCCCACATTACTTAATTTACTTTTATCTATTTTCATTTCTTTTATTTCTTTTACTTACTTCTACCTTTTTTCCCTTATTTACCCTTCTGTATCAATATCTCAGCGCCTTTTTGCGTCAATCAAGGGCTGGACCCTTTCTCTGCTGGGGGGTATGTTCGATATTGTTATTGATAAATTCGAATTCATTTTAATATTATATTTTGCATAATTCAATTATCGATTGGTGAGAGCTGTCAACTCACAAAAACCTGACAGTTGGCAACATCGCCCGCTTTCGAACGGGCGGCTGGTCAGTCTGTCAATTCGAACGGTAGCAACGATTTTCGACCGCTGTCACGGCCTCGCCGACTTAGACAAAAACCTCGTTTGTTGTCTCGGAATCGCGGACTCGGATTCGTTGTAAAAGGCACAAGCGATTCTACGGGAGTGTTACGACTGCACCCCACAGGAAACAGCGCGTCGCCCGCGACATACACTTGGAGCAGCGCACGTGCCGCGCCGAACACGCCGCACGAATCCCTCGATCGTGCCGTGCGCGCTACGAAAACGCGGACACAGCAGCGCGCATCCCACTGCTGCAGCTACATGACCGTCAAGGTACGTGGGTTTTGATTAGCGATCGCCATATCGATAAATCACCTCTCAATACTCATCATAAGTTTTCAAACGCTTCCACTGTCAACTAAACTTTGCACAAGCAACCGAATGATCCACCAGTAACCCAATTGATATCCCCGTCAGACGGCATAGTTACGAGGCGGGATATCGCACAAAATCTTTCCTATACGTGGCCACTCATACTTACCATGCGACAGAGCCTTCGGAGTAATAAAAAGGAAATTGCGTCGCATAAATAGACTGTACACCATTCGAGAACTTATGGAGCTGATTGTATCATCTAGTGCAAAGCCTCACGTTTTCACCATTCACCTAGTAAGCGGAGAAGACATCTCAGATATAAAAAAATGGTGGATACAGCCTTATAAAAAGACAGCGCTTTCACTCGAAACCAAACATCGGCGTATTCCAAGAGACGAGAAGGTGGGTTTCCAGATCTATTTTGTTTTATCTCAAAATTTCACCATATAAAATACATCGAGGATGAAGAAATCCCGGTTCAAGCCCAGGAGTTCATCGATGGTGTGGTCAAGCATACATTTTTGCTAAAACAAAAACCAAATGTCATTGTTCTACTACCAAATGATCGCACATATGGGCAAAGCAAGCAATGCATCAATGCAAAAAAGATGCCTGACTTAAAAAAATGTGTGGCGTTTGTACCGGATGAATATGAGAAGAGTTTCTGGGACGAAATACTCCTGTGGCCTACTACTAACATTCAAGAAGATGATGAATAATTGGTTGGTTTTAAAATTGCATTATGATTTCCTGAATAAATACCAGTTTATCAATAAAACACTCATGATTTTTATTTTGAGAATGCACTTTTTTATATTGACGGTAAAAACAACCTTTATCCACAAATTTAAAAAAATTATATAAAAATATCTACAAATATTATACGTTTGATATTTTAACACACGATCATTAAGATAAATGACTATCTAGAAAAAAAATAATTTTCAATATCTTCATACATTTTTTTTACACTAGACAGTTTTTATTGATTTACCAGAAGTTTCAAAAATGGATAAAGGTCGTTTTTACAATCAGGCATTCATTTATAAATGGGTCTATGCCAATAATCGGCAATCGACCAATGCCCTCAACGTCAACATAACCCAGGCCATCGCTCAAATTCAGCCGGATCTATGCGGCAGAGTCATTGAAAATTACAGGGCCCGGTGGCATGGAGATTTTGTCGCCTGATCCTACGTTGCAAGGTTCCGGGTTCGGTTCCCGGCTGGGTCACCATTTTTCGTTGGGAGACGCTCAACGGCATTGCATTTTAATTCTGTTGATCAAATTCAACAACAATACCTATATACACTTGCACATATGTTACATGCACACATACATATAAAGACTTTATAGTAGGGTTAGTTATAAAAGATTTTCTAATGACATAAACCTACCCGTTGTGAAATTTCACAATAAAGAGTACATAGAAACCAAATTGTACCTTTCAGAAAATTAGATGTGACTCTCAGGTCCCCGACAGACAAGCCCAGAAGTACGCGTCATCAGCGCCAACAGAACTCGAAAATGTATATACCTGGGAACGGGTGCGATTATAGAAACATTCAATGGTGGTCGGTTGGTACTTTCACCGGCGATTTTAGTACCGAGCGGTCGATTTTTCACACGATTTGCTTCAAGACGAGTTATTTAACCTATTTAGTATCGGCCAATAAACTTACCAATATGAAAATCCAGCTGCATTCAGCCCGTTTATAAAATTTTAAATTGTAGGAAATTTATTATTAAAAACAATAAAAAACTCGACTGCCGTTACATTAAGTTTTCTGTTGTATTTACATATAATTATTTGTATTCCGGTTTTTTATGAAATGTTTGTGGTTTGTTTATTTATCCATGTATATTTCCGGAATGTACTCAATCAGACATTTTCATCTGTAGTCATTTGGACATTATACAGTTACTTACTTGATATTTAGACAGTTGAGACGACATGAGACCTCAGAAAATATCCGAAATAGGCGTACACGCGAAAAAATAGGCAGGGTCGATTTTGTAGGATTTGACCAATAAAAATTCAGCGTTGACGAAGCGTCAAGCGCAGATTCTACGTCCGCTCGCGCCGGCTACTAGGCGCATACTCAAAGCTCTATCGCAGCTTTAGGACATAATAACTATTTTTACGCAGTGGGGGTATAAGTGTGTTAATGACAAAGCATATTTAGCGTAACTCTCAGACCACTCTCACGTTTTAATTAATTGTAATTAATTTATGGCCTAAATAGAAATTGTGGCTTAGTGCTGCCCTAGACAATTAACCAGTCAATATAATGAAATTATAAGAAAAGCACACTCACCGCTTACATTGTATGAGTAAACGCGCCTGAAATTTTTCGAAGTCAGTTTAAAGTCTTAATGTCCAAGGCAATGAGCAACTTTTTTTAATCCAAATTTTAAATTGGTTCCTTATCGAGGGATTCAGTTGAAAACTTTTTTAAATTTATGCTTACATTTTTCAAAAAACTAATAAAACTAAAATTCTTCAGATATGGTCGTTCCCAGGTATCACGTCGTAACCGTCGCGTCGCATTCATACAAACTTTGTTTGTATTGTTGTAAAATTGACCCGGTTTAATACTGGTAGGCATATAAACCGAAATAAACCTCAAGCGATTGACAATTTACAGGGTTTGATAACTGGCGATTTTTGAATGAATACACCATAATCATACGGCTAAAACTCTTTCTCGGGGTTCATCTATATATGGTTTTCGTTTATTTATTCCACCATAACTTTGAAACGCTTGAACCAATTGTCAAGTGTGTGATATTCTTAGAATATTTATGCCATCTCAAATGTCATTGCGTATTTTAAATGTCCAAATATTAAGTAAGTATTTGTCAGAAAACAAATAATAAGAAAAAGTAGTCAAAAATTAAAAATACAATGGTATAAATAATACAATTCTGCATTTTACTTATATCTAAACTTAGGGTACAACTTTAAACTTGTTTTCAATTATTAAATATGGTACGACGTTTCTTCGTTGCTCATCTCACGTACGATAATGTATATTAGGTAACTAAGCACATCATTATAACTTTACTTGACTCAAACGTCAAAATGAAATGTTTGACATATCATTTTGCGAAGTACGTTTCATTGATCTACTTAATTATATCGGTATTTTAATATTCATAAATTGGTATAGAGAGACAATAAATCATTAAAATGAATGCGAACATTAAAGTGGAGATAGAAAACGACGAGGAACAAACAAACTGTTCCGCGGAAGAAAATGTACTTGCATTTGAAGAGGAAACAGTTTGTTTTATAAAACCTGAACAATCAGTGTGTTTCATAAAACCCGAGCCAAGAGACCCTGTTGCATCAGACAGGGAGGAACAAGAAGAGTCTGTTGAAGAGATTAAGGATGTCAAAGTATTATTAACGAACTTTGATAAATTCACTTGCGTTAGTTGCGATCGCAATCTAGACAGAAGCGGGCCAATGGGAGCATGCAAGCATGACAGAGAAATTGTGTTCTTTTGCAATGACTGTATTAGGCCAACAGGAAAGAAGTTTGTTTGTGCCAAATGTGACTATGGATCTGCAAGGAGACACAATCTTATTAATCATGTTAACGAAGTGCATAGGAAATTGAAGAAATATAAATGTGAAGAGTGCGACAGAGCATTTGCACAAGTTGTGCATTTAAAAGGATACGTACAATCAGTCCATCGCAAACTAAAGCATGCATGTCAGCAGTGTAATAAAGTATTTTCTAATCGCAATTACTTATTAACACATGTTAAATTCACCCACCTGAAGTTGAATATTTTCACATGTGATTTATGTAACACAGAGTTTTCAAATCACAGAGACTTTAAACGACACATCGATAGAGTCCATCGAAAAATTAAAGAATATGAATGTGAGGAATGTAAAAGCGCTTTCTTTCTTCAAAGGAATTTAACTCAGCATGCCAATTCTGTCCACCGAAAATTAAAGCCATTCGGGTGCGACAAATGCACTCGAAGAAACTCAGTTCATCTTAAACTTAAATATCGCGGAAGGCAACAAATCTCTCACTCTTGAGAGTGCCTTAATCCAACACATTAATGTAATTCACCGAAAAATTAAGCCATTTGTTTGTACGAAGTGCAAGCATGCATTTGGTGTTTAAAACAAATATGAACGCCACAAAAAATCTGAAAAATGTTAATTGAAAAATATTGAAGTAGCAAAATGCAACCGTCGGCAATAGACATTTGAAAGAGCATAGGTACTTCAGGATTTTGAAATACCGAAAATCAACAGTCCGCATATCGCGGCATATCTGAGCATCTTCCTTTTTGGAAACATTGGATTCTTTGTTGTAATTATGGATTATTTTACTTCTGATACTGAAATTCTACCATTTTTAATTATCCAGTTAAACGTTCAAATATTCGCAGGCAGAAGCTAGTAGGAAAGGTGCGCAAACAGTTTTTAAAAATAAAATTGAACAATGCAATCTCTAGTGCGTAGTATAATTTTAATATCGAATAATATAATATAAGTGTATATTTAAAAAAAATCTTTAATTGTTTATTAATTGTTTAAATTTTATTTGGCGATTTTCTATTACTTATGAACATGTACTTAATAAGAGATAATACATTTACTGATTTAATTTTTAATTCCCTTTAACCTACACTTAATTATTTGTATTTCGTCAGAGTTATTATTGCGGCCACCTGCCACAATATTGCGATGCCACTGGCACGGAACCGATCAGTGGTCGTTGGGGACCCAGGACTGTAAAAAGAGGTCCCCCCACTCGATCGCCGCTCGCCCTATTACGGGCAGCCAGGTCACCGCGGCGAGCCTCGATAGCCTCAGTTCGCACTTTTACCACCGTTTAACTCTCCCTGTTCTAGCACCAATAAAACGCACTTTTCTCTGTTGAAACAACGAGATATATTCACCACTTAAAGCTAGACTCTAAACAAAGGTAAAACATGACATTATCTTAAAATGTAAAAATACCTTAAAATGTGAAAATACAACAATGTTATTTAACATAAATACTGCTAGACGATTAAACCAAATTTAAACACAAAATTCTTAGCTTAACTTACGTCTAGGTTGGCATGTAAAAATGTCCACAGTCTTAAACACACAATCACAAATTAAAGTTTTGTCACCACTGTCGGAGCTTGCAGTTCGTAGGCCGACCCGCGTGTCCAACAGGCGGTCGGGCGATGGTGCTGCGGCGTGCTGCTGGCGGTGGCTTCCTTAGCCGACCGCGTGTTTTCCGCTTGTACTGGAGCGGAGTGTCGGCGGCTTGAAGCGACGCGGCGATGCTGCGGCGCGCTTAAGCTGACGACGGTTGACGGCAGGCACGTAGTCGGCGCGGCGCGGCGCCCACTTGGCCCGGCGCGGCGTGCGGCTGCGTGTCGCTCGTTTCGGCGCGACCGGCTCCCAGGCCGACGCGACGCGGCGTGTGTCGCTCGTTCCGGCGCGACCGGCTCCCAGGCCGACGCGACGCGGCGTGTGTCGCTCGTTCCGGCGCGACCGGCTCCCAGGCCGACGCGACGCGGCGTGGCGTGGATCTCTCGCACCCGACACGCTAGTCGGTGCGGCGCGGCTACCACAACTGACACGCTGGTCGGTGTGGCGCGGCGCGGATCTGGCGCAACCGACACGCTGGTCGGTGCGGCGCGGCGCCCACTTGGCCCGCGACTTCCCGGCGTGGCTCTGCACGCTGTCGCCACTCGTCAGAGGTACTCGATGTCGCCCTCCTGCACAACGTGACATTTCCCTATGTGCAGGAAGTCATTTATGAACTCCAGTCGGATCACCTGCCGGTTCTCCTAGAACTACAGACCGACGTTGCTACAGCGAGTCACTATAGAGAGCGCCGCCGTATTGACTGGACACGATACGAGAAGCTGCTTGGTAAGGCAATCCTAGATTATAAGACACCGGTCACCGCCGGAGATATTGAGAGCCGGGTGTCCAACCTTCAGGAGGCCATCAAGACCGCGCTGGAAGCCAGCTCCTCGACGATAGAGGCGAAAGCGACACGTCCCCGCCTCCCGCAACGACTGCGAGACAAGCTGCGGGAGAAGCGGCGCTTGCATCGCTTCTGGGCCGAAAATCGGTGTCCGGAAGCTAAGCGCCGCTTAAACAAAGCGAACGCTAGCTTGCAAGAGGAACTGCAGACGTACGCAGCCGAGTCGTGGGAGGAATTCCTCGACTCGATAGGCGACGACATGCCATCTATATACAGGCTGAATCGTCGCCTGCTGAGTACGGCTGAACCAGCGCGGCCACTACTGGATTCGACCGGGAACCTCCACTATGTCGCCGACGACAGAGCGACTCTCTTCGCCGACCACCTGGAGAAGACCTTCGTCCCGCACGACATAGAAGACCAGGAGCACTCCAAGGTGGTCCACGAGCACCTAGCTGCGGAGGAGGAATCGCCACCGGAGCTCGGCAGAGAGATCCCGCCGATAACTCCGGCTGAGCTCCAGCGTCGAATCCAGCAACTCAAGCTGAAGAAGGCACCCGGCCCCGACGGCATCAGTAACGGCGCGCTGAAGAGGCTTCCGCGTCGCCAGCTGCCGGCCCTCGCAGGGCTGCTAAACTCCTGCATCAGACTCGGTCATTTTCCAGAGAAGTGGAAGACGGCTAAGGTGATAATGCTGCCGAAATCTCACAAAGACCTACGGCAACCGGGCAACTACCGCCCGATCTCGCTGCTGCCTACCCTCGCGAAGGTCTTCGAGCGATGCGTGCTGGCGCGACTAACGCCGCACCTCGCCCCGCGCAACGAGCAGTATGGATTCCGTACGGGCCACTCGACTACCCTGCAACTCACGCGGGTAGTACATCGCCTGACGGAATCCTACAATAAGCACCAGCATACGGCAGCCGTCTTCCTGGACGTCGAAAAGGCGTTCGACCGAGTCTGGCACGAGGGCCTCCGCTACAAGCTGGCGACACAGACCACGGCACCGCGCCTGCTCCGTAACGTGGTGGCTTCCTTCCTCTCCGGAAGAGGGTTCTTCGTCGCGGTGGAGGGCGAGCAGTCCACAATTCGTCCCATCGCGGCGGGAGTCCCGCAGGGAAGCTGCCTATCGCCGGCGCTATACGGTGTCTACACAAATGACATACCGCTCAGCGCCGGCGCGGAGCTGGCGCTTTTCGCGGATGACGCGATGTATATGGCAACTTCAACTAACATCAAGGTCGCGGCCAAGAAACTGCAACAGCAACTAGACCTTATGCCAGAATGGCTAAGGAAATGGCGGATTGTCGTTAACGCGGCTAAGTCCGAAGCGATCATCACCGGCTCACTCAAAGTTTACCCGGAGCCGGTGAAACTCGGCGGCACCCCGGTACCGTGGAAGAACACGGTCAAGTACCTCGGGGTGCATATCGACCGTCGCCTTAACTTTGCGCACCATGCGAAAGCAACAATTGCCGCTTCGAAATCCGCCTTCTACGCGCTGCTGCCCGTTCTCCGTTCGGCCGCGATCCCGGCGAAGACACGGCTGCTGATGCTGAAGATGTACGTGAGGACGAAACTCACGTACGCGGCACCGGCCTGGTACCACCTCATCTCGGCATCTCAGCGGAGTAACATCCAGCGAGTGCTGAACGTGGGGCTAAGAAAAGTGTCGGGAGCACCTTGGTACGTCCGAAATGCGTCTCTGGAACGCGATTTTAGCGAAACAGAGTCCGTGGAGGAACACGTAAAGCGCCTCGCGCGCGCTATGTACCGCAGGGCCGACACCTCGCCTCACGAGCACATCCGCCAGCTCGCTCCTCTGCACACCAGGCCACCAGATGTCCTGAAGCCGTACCCGCGCAGTCTGCTTGATTAACGGACCACCAGCGCGGGTATCGCAGCACAGCAGCCTTGCCACAAAAGATGTCATTACCACCTCCCGTCACAATCCTTCCCGATAAGGTGCCTAAGCACATAACAATGAGTCTTGCCACAGGGCACAAAGCCCTGTGACGCCATTCCAGAAAGCCGGGCCAATGGGCCCGGCTCACGTGAAACCCCACGAAAAGGCAAAATGCCTAGTGGAAGATGTCACGGGCCTCTAGCAAGGCCCGTCGACAGATATTTGATTTGATTTGATTTGGAGCAAATCATTCGCTCTCCGGCCTTGGTGCCGGCAACAAGTGGCCACCCGGCTGCTTAGGGAGTTCAAGGCGTCGCGCTGCTGGAAGGAAGTCGTCGAGGAAGAAGTCGTCGGGGAAGAAATCGCCGTGGAAGAACAGTCAAGAAGACTGACCAGCCAACCACTCGGTGTAGTGAGTTGGACCTCGCCGCTTCGGGTCGCCGGATCTTCGGGACCTCGGTCTTGGCAACGGACCGCCAGACCGCGCCATCAGCGGGAGCGACGAGAAGGACGACGCAGCGACGCAGCGACGAAGCAGCCGGGAGCCGGAGGGGAATCGCCGCAGCAGGTATTCGTGTTCGGTATTTCGGGGCGAGGCCAGCGAAACGTGGACGTTTTTGCCGCCGCCGAATATCGACACGGACCGCCTGCGGCAAGCAGCCGAGCTACGCAGGACCGCGTACGCTCGATTGGGGACGCGGAATCCCCGCGTCAGCTGCAACGGGAAGTCGCGGCGACCAGAGGACGCCGCGCCGCACCGACCAGCGAGTCGGTTGCGACCGACGCCGCATCGCGCCAACCGGCGACGTTGGACGCGTCGGCGACAGCGTGCAGAGCCACGCCGGGAAGTCGCGGCGACAAGAGGACGCCGCGCCGCACCGACCAGCGAGTCGGTTGCGCCAGACGCCGCATCGCGCCAACCGGTGAAGTTGGACGCGTCGGTGATAGCGTGCAGAGCCACGCCGGGAAGTCGCGGCGACAAGAGGACGCCGCGCCGCACCGACCAGCGAGTCGGTTGCGCCAGACGCCGCATCGCGCCAACCGGTGAAGTTGGACGCGTCGGCGATAGCGTGCAGAGCCACGCCGGGAAGTCGCGGCGACAAGAGGACGCCGCGCCGCACCGACCAGCGAGTCGGTTGCGCCAGACGCCGCATCGCGCCAACCGGCGAAGTTGGACGCGTCGGCGACAGCGTGCGGAGCCACGCCGGGAAGTCGCGGGCCAAGTGGGCGCCGCGCCGCACCGACCAGCGTGTCGGTTGCGCCAGATCCGCGCCGCGCCACACCGACCAGCGTGTCAGTTGTGGTAGCCGCGCCGCACCGACTAGCGTGTCGGGTGCGAGAGATCCGCGCCACGCCGCGTCGCGTCGGCCTGGGAGCCGGTCGCGCCGGAACGAGCGACACACGCCGCGTCGCGTCGGCCTGGGAGCCGGTCGCGCCGGAACGAGCGACACACGCCGCGTCGCGTCGGCCTGGGAGCCGGTCGCGCCGAAACGAGCGACACGCAGCCGCACGCCGCGCCGGGCCAAGTGGGCGCCGCGCCGCGCCGACTACGTGCCTGCCGTCAACCGTCGTCAGCTTAAGCGCGCCGCAGCATCGCCGCGTCGCTTCAAGCCGCCGACACTCCGCTCCAATGCAAGCGGAAAACACGCGGTCGGCTGAGGAAGCCACCGCCAGCAGCACGCCGCAGCACCATCGCCCGACCGCCTGTTGGACACGCGGGTCGGCCTACGATCTGCAAGCTGCGACAGTGGTGACAAAACTTTAATTTGTGATTGTGTGTTTAAGACTGTGGACATTTCCTATGCCAACCTAGACGTAAGTTAGGCTAAGAATTTGTGTTTAAATTTGGTTTAATCGTCTAGCAGTATTTATGTTAATAACATTTTTGTATTTTCACATTCTAGGATAATGTCATGTTTTACCTTTGTTTAGAGTCTAGCTATAAGTGGTGAATATATCTTGTTGTTTCAACAGAGAAAAGTGGGTTTTATTGGTGCTAGAACAGGGAGAGTTAAACGGTGGTAGAAGTGCAAACTGAGGCTATCGAGGCTCGCCGCGGTGACCTGGCTGCCCGTAATAGGGCGAGCGGCGATCGAGTGGGGGGACCTCTTTTTACAGTCCTGGGTCCCCAACGACCACTGATCGGTTCCGTGCCAGTGGCATCGCAATATTGTGGCAGGTGGCCGCAATAATAAAGTTTAATATGTTTGTTTAATTAATTTTAAAACAATATATTGTTTTCATCCCATATATTCTGAAATTTTATTTAAATGCCTTTCAGCATACACTTCCAGACCCCAGTAACCTCGCTCGTTGGAGCTATGCCGAGGATAGTTCATGTCCCCTTTGTAGCAACACCCCTTGCACAGCTAGACATATTCTAGCTGGCTGCAAGGTGGCCTTGGATCAAGGACGGTACACTGATCGCCACGACAAAGTCCTTGCTGTTATTCGCGAGGTACTCAGCCTCTCAGTGGCTCGTGCCAACAAGGATTCCACAGTATCCTCCAAACCCCCAATACAGTTTGTGCGGGTTGGCTCTAAAGGCAAAAACATCTCACTGCAAAACCTTTCTCAATAATCGAGAAAGCTTCAGATTGGATTATGGAGGTCGATTCGGTCTCTAAGCAGTATAAATTCCCTGAAAGTCTCGGATGCACAGCCCTGCGTCCAGATATAACTCTTTACTCTCTATCTTGAAAGATGGTCCTTATCGTAGAATTAACTGTTCCATGGGAATCAAATATCCCAAAAGACCACGAGTACAAATTAAATAAATACCATGACCTCGCAAATGCCGTTACCCGGAACGGCTTCACCGTTCACCTTCACGCGGTGGAAGTAGGCGCTCGTGGCCTGCCAGCTAAATCTTTGTTTCACCTTTGTTTTAAAGATCTTCGTCTCTCCAGAAAAATAATCAACTCTTTTCTAGAAAAATGATCTAAAACCGCGATTTCTGCATCTCAAATTCTATGGCTTCGAAGGGGGAGTGAATGGGTGGTAAGGTGGACGCTCATATGTGGCAAGACAGCTGTCCTAAACCTACCACAGCCGGTCGTTAGTCCGGAATCCACCGTTCACCTCCCAGAAGTGTAATAATTATATATGACTAGATGGCCCGGTGAACTTCGTACCAACTAAAATTGATTTGATTGTAACTCTTCATAAGCGTTTATTAATCCTAATCAACCTTCCAAATCCAACTCATTGATATCTATAATATGGCCGAATCATGTACGGGTTGAGTTTCGTTTGGTGATTAAATGTGAAGACGTTTGTAATTGAAATAAATTCAATGTATATAATTTACATGATAAAATATAATGCAGTTCACATTCAACACAGAACATTCTGGTAAACTATGTTTTTCGTTTTGTCTTCCAGCGCGTAAATAAACAAAAATGATGGCGACCGATGGCTTGGCGAACACGGGACATACAATTGTCCATGAGCAAAATACGGAAATTTCAAGATAATTCCGCAAACTTTCAACACGCGGGATTTGTCATCGCGAAGGTCAGACGCACGGGGAATCTAAATTCCGCTTTCCAGAATTACCAAGTGTACAACTGTAGATTGTCTTTCGTATATCGCAAAGGAAAAGATGCGCCAAAACTTTTCACGCTTTACAGTATTGAAATTCCCAAACTAAGTCCAAATTCGTGGTTGTCATTAAAAAAACGGTTGTGTCACCCAAGACTTTCCTATCAAGTAGCCAGGATCGTAATTCATCTGAATATTAATATCATTAATCCTACAACAACAACCCCCCCCCCCCACCCCCAACCTAGCGACACTCGAAAATCGAAATCGACTTTGACTTCAACTTCGACTTTTCGACTTTTCCGACTTTTCTACTTTTTTGACTTTTTTACTTTTCCGACATTTTCGACCTTTTCGACTTTTTCTACTTTACTGACATTTTTGCCTTTTTCGACTTTTTTTGCTTTGTCGACTTTTTTGACTTTTTTTTTATTTTTATACTTTTTTGACTGACTTTTTCGACTTTTTCCCCTTGTTCGACTTTTTTGACTTTTATCGGTTTTTTCGTCTTTTTCGACTTTTTCGACTTTTTCGACCTTTTTGACTTTTTTGACTTTTTTGTCTTTTTTGACTTTTTGAAATTTTACACATTGTACGGAATGAATAATAGTTATGGATAGCGCCGCAGCTGTAAAACAATACGATCGCCGCGATGGCCATCTAGAAAGTGGCCAATGTTCCCAAAATGACCAATTTCGATTTTTTCGATTTTCAGTTGTTTCTTTGAATTTTTCCTAAATATTTTTTTTTGTAAACCACCCCTGAATCAAGCCAAACAAAATAAAAGAAAAATAATTCAAATCGGTCGAGTCATTTCCGAGATCCTGCGAGACTCGGTGATTCATTTTTATATATAAAATGGGCCCGATTTTTGGTCGGTGATTTCCATGGCAGCTCCGTTTGTATTTTATTTATCTTTCAATACCCCGAATGTAATTCTTACGTCATTTTGAACATTTTAACTTGAAAATGTTGGCTTATATAAACAACGATTTTTTTCTGTATTATATACACTCTCTTCACTCAATCCAACTCGAAGGTAAGCGTCTCTGTATACATTAATAAAATAAATAGGAAGTAAATTGTTAAAATACTAATGTTTGCGTTTATCTACTCTCTTGTCCGCTGAGGTAAAAAGGTACCTAAGATTGGAACCCTGATTTCTGCACAGGATCAGAAAAACCGACCAGGCACCTTCCAACAGCATTAACAGCCAAACTAATAGTTGTTTTGTTGCATTGTTGATTTATAATGAATTGTTTTATACAGGGTGAGTTTTTAATTAGTGACAACCTTGTAGTAAGTGAATTAGTACGACAAACTAAACTTTTTATATAGCTACAGGAATGAAATATATTTGAAATATACAATGAAAAAAAATATATTTTTTATATTTTGCATTTAGCGGTTGGTAAAAAATCGCTAATATTGTTTATTAGCGACATTTTACCTACCGCTAGATGACGCAGCACTCTCAACGCTTCTCAAACTTTTCTTCAACAGGTACTTTCAATTTTTTTTATGTCGTCATCAAGACGGTTGAATATTTTGGGTGCGATAAAGGTTAATTGCCTTTGGGCAAATGATGAACTAACTCGGGGAACGACATAATTCAAGCCTGCAAATGCTCTTGTAGTTCTGTGTTGCTGGCTTCGTGGTCGTTTATCTAGGGTTCGATGGAAAAACATGTGATTGTTTCACAAACAGCTGGCGTATGTCTAACACCTTACATTCTTGGAAAAGCATGTTAGAATCATATCGTGGGGGCCTTTTATTAATTACCCTCAACAGAAGCTTTTCGGCTTTCACTAGAGAATCCAAGACAGACTTTGCACATGCTCCCCACGCTATTATTCCGTGCACCCATAAACCCTGACATAGGGCCGTGTAAACTATTTTTAGGGAGTTATTAGAAAGGACGTTGCGTAATTCTCTAAACACGAAAACAAGCTTCCTAGGCCTCGAGGACAGTTGTACTAATTGGTTATCCCAGCTCAATTTTGAGTTTATTAAGACACCCAGATACTTAACTTCGGTTTTTTCTCGAATATGGTAACAAGCGCAGGTTGGTTGCCTATTAGTGGTAAGAGTGGATTATTAATAACGGAGGAGGTGTGATGACTACCGGACGTAATCCAAACGTAATGAAATTTGTTTTTGAGGCATTTAGGGTAAGGACATGTCGATCGAACCATGCTTTCACACTATCCAGGCTCTTTTGGGCGTTTACGAGTACTTCAGCCCATGATTCTGCTTCCAGGAGGAGGACCGTGTCGTCAGCAAAGGAGACAATTTTTGCGTTATCGCCAAGAGGCAATTCGCACAAATCATTGACGTACATGAGAAACAGAACAGGGCCAAGTACACTGCCTTGAGGTACACCAAAGTATATTTCGGCACTGTCGCTTTCTTTGCCGTCGACCACTAAAATCTGTGACCTATCCTTCAAATAACTTGTTATCCAGTCATTTACGTATCCTTGTATACCATATCCAAAAAGCTTTCTTTTGAGTATCGCATGTGAAACAGTATCAAATGCTTTAGACAGGTCGAGGAAAACTGCCATGGCTTTTTTACCTTGATCAATAATATTTGCTACGGATTGAGTGACGAAATTAATGGCGTCATTTGTCCCTCGACCTTGTCTAAAGCCGTATTGATGATCGGAGAAAAGGCCCTCGGAGTCCAAGAAATTAACGAGCTGTGATTTAGCAATTTATTCAATTATTTTTGAAAACAGGCTGAGCAAGGAGATAGGCCTATAGATGATAATATCATCACTGCTACCAGACTTGTACATAGGTATTACTTTAGCCCTCTTAAGGCATTGAGGAAAAACTCCGGTTTTAAGACTTAAATTAATTATATGAACGATAGGCTCTACAATCCAGTCCTCCGCATATTTCCCGAGGTCACTAGGAATTGCATCACAGCCAGGGACACATTTTTTTAGGTTCCTAATTATTCTGCTAACCTCGTTTGTGTCAGTAGGAGTGAAGTTGAATAGTGATATACTTTTTCGCGCACTATTTATTGAGTTTGATAACATGTCCTCAGTAGAGTCAATATCTCGGAGCATACGCTTTGTCAGTTTTTCTCCAACAGTCGCAAAATACTGATTTGAAAAGTTTAGTGTTTCTTGAGGATACTGATCAATACAGCGGACTTCTTGTCCTATTCTAACAGCTTTAATTTTGGACTGTTCTTTTTTTCCGAAAGCTATGTCTTTTATTATATCCCATGTCTTTTTCTTGTCTCCATTGACTTCATTTAACAAATTCTTGTAGTAGTTCAATTATGATAGCCCGTTCTTAGTTTCACCGCGACAAGGCTGCTGAACCCAGGGTTGGCCTTATAACCGCAAAATACTAATTTCCGTGTTTGGAAGAAACACGGTAGAAACTACCAAAACCCAAAAGAATCAAAGTAAAAGGACGCCACCTCCTTTTAAAGAAAAAGAAGGAAACTAATTATATTTAAAAAAAAAAGATACCCGAAAGAAATTTTGAAAAAGAAAAAAATTAACCTCAAAAAACTATCTCAGAGAGTGGGCCAAATATTAATGAGCATTGGGTTTGGCCCTCAGAAAACCCTTTTCCTCAGACACACAAAAGACTACAGCACAAAAAGAAACACGAGAGTATGTAAAGTATCCGTGTTTATTCGCCCGCAGGCACCCTTCTTCAAATTCCGCTTATTGGCGTGTCACATGTGCTCATCCAAATAAAAATAACAGAATTCCAGAAATGAATGTAAATTCCTTGACGTGGAGGCAATTCCCGTCACATTTAGCGACGATTTCGTCACTTATATAGCAGCAGTAATTATTCAAAAAAACCAGAGGTGCCGACAGCTGCGATCAATAGAAAAATCCGTTAAAATCTCGAGGATCCTACGGGAAAAGCTACCCAAAATGAAATTAAAATGCTTACCAGATAAATCACACACACTTCACATCACAAATTTTACCGCCAGGCGGTTAATTTACGGCTTTCTTGTTTAATCTACTTTCTGCCTCCCTCGGCGGAGCAACAGCACCTGCCCCGCCATTGTTAAAACAGGAAATGAGTCTAACCGAACACGTTTGACAACTCATTAATGCCAGAAACACGAATGTCTCTACTCTATGGCAAAGAGTGTAGATTTACTTCCAATTTTTTTTTTTTTTAATCAAAGTTAAATTTTATGTAGGTTTTCTTTTTAATTAATATTATAATTTTTAGTTGTCATTCATTTATTTATTTATTTATCTTTTAATAAATATATCTCCATAATAGCAACATTAATGTCATCTGACAGCTGTTAAGGAAAATTTTTGGATGATTTCAAAAAGCAACAATAAACAACATTTTCGGAACAGAAAAAGGTTATAGAAAACCCTGAGAAGTAACCTTTAATGATAATTCGGGACACAAGCGCAAAAAAAAGGATTTTCTGTTACAGCCCCAACCCAAGAGAAAAATCGGGGGAGAAAAACCAACGATTTTGATTGAATCGTCCCGATTCACCAGCTACTACGAGCTTTACGCCACTAGAACAACAACTCCTAACTTAACAAACCTTCTTCACGTTAACTATAATCAATTAATCCGTTCAGTAACAATAGCAGAGGCAAACTTTTACCAACTAAAACTTACACCCATTACTCTTATCACCAGAGTAAGAAAAGAAAATCAAGAAATTAAACCCAACACCAACATAACCAAAAAAAAACTTATGGAACTCCGACAACTTCCAACAACTAAGGAAGGATCAACTCATTGCGGATACCCGACTCCTACCGAAAACAACAATAACTCTGACGTTAAACCTCGACTAAACGTTTACTTACTAAGAGACTATAGTAGTTGTCATTTACTACCTTTCATACCAATCCCCATTCATTCATCCCGGACATGAGACATTCTTACAACAATAATGCTAGATAGAAATGCTAGCATGACTGACAAAACAAAATGATTTCAGCTATTGATACCACTTGGTACAATGCCTTTGTAAAGACAATTTAAAGGGCTCATTTTAGTTTCACCCAAGATAGACAATTTTTGTAATAGAATGTTAACATTTCCTGAAACTCTCTGTGGAACCATTTAGGAATTGTTCCATCCGAACACAATTTCTTCAAATCTGAATACTTAGATGCAGATATGGATAGTTTTTTGAAATACTTTGGAGCTAAGTTGAAGCTGTTTAGCACTTTCTGGTACTCTATTTCATGGCTTTCGTCAATCCCTTCTATCTTTTTTCCTCTCCCTTTGCCTTTACCTTTCCCCTTTACTTTCTTCTGCACGTTTTGGAAAAGCAAAACTTTTTCGCTCAATGCTTCTTCCTTCATAGAATATTTAATTTCCATTTGATTCAAATTCTTTTTTTTTACCGTAGCTACTCGAATATCTTTGAATTTTAAGTTTTTTACTGTCTCTTTGGTAAAGGTTTTCGTCGCGAGCTCCTCCCAATCAATGAAGTCTGTGTGCTCCATACAAGTAACTGAATAAGGTCTACGCCTTTTTCTTGCACTTTCAAAATATGAAGGCCATTGTGACGGACTCCAAACTATAAGTTTTTTTACTTCGGCTTCAATTGTCGCATGTACATAATCGGCAGGCATCTATGTATGTCCAGGTAGCAAGTAATTGATCCGAAGCACTTGAAGATTGTTCGAGGTATGTAAAAAGTAATTAGGGACGGATAAAACGACTTTATTTTTATTTTGTCCCGTGCACGAATCACAGTATAAGAGAGCGTTTTTACACCCTTTTTTATCAAGTTCTTTCAAATACAAATACAAACAAGATGCAATCTCAATGCCGCCTCGTTTGCCATCACACTCACCCCAGGCAAAACAGGAAACATTTTGTGTGATACTCTAATAAACGGTGAAATTATATACTGCGTATTTCCGGGAATAATATAAAAGCATGCTTTCCCCAAAGGGTGTATTGAGAACCTTCTGTAAGTCAAAACTAACAAGTCAGAGTATCAACATCATTCAAAGTTTGATGAGCTTTGAATCGGCTATACATGGCTTCTTTCTCTTCTAGGTGTTTCTTCCATTTTTCTTTATCAGTTTCAGTCATTTCATTTCCAAAAGTCTCTGCTTTAGTACATAATGTACATTTATCCTCTCTGGGATGTGGAAGCCAAGGTCATAATCTCCATTAAAAATCTTTCGGAAGATGGTTTCACTCACAGCCTTTTGGTTGTTTAGTTTACAGTCCTCGGTCCTGAATAATTTGGACAGATTTTTCAATTCATGCTGCAGATACATACGTTTGGATTTCTTTCTGTTGTAATGTGACGGGCATGCAGGAAGTTTCTCAATAAACGTACGTGCATAGATTTTATCTGATTCTAAATATTTGTTAGGAGCACTTCGCGTTTTCTTTTCTTCTTGTGACATACCTTCCTTTTAATTAGATAAAGTGTACAGCAAAAATCCTGCGTCATGTCTAAAGTTTTCAATAGACATTTTTGGCATACCTTCCTATGATCTTCAACATCATTTATAAAATAATCGTAGGTAAGATTTCGTTTGATAGAATCCGTTGTTTTACGCCTAATAGGTCCTGCATGTACAGAGCGAACTAGCCAATCATTTTTCTTCGATAATTTTCCCCTTTCTTGTTGAATATTGTTTCCCCTCATCTCTCTGTTTCTTGTTCAACTTTTTCAAATTTTGTCGTTTCTTTTTCTTGTTTATCTCAATGTTTTGCAATGGATATCGATCCCGGCAATTAAACTGCTGCACCTCCAAACAGGCGGACGATATGCCGCGAGCCGCGCTCCAGCGCAGGTGTTTACTACGTAAACAATATACTATAGGTACCTTCACCATAGCTTTTAGTAAAACAATCATAGCTAAGCTATGTTGTAAAACAATCATACGGGTGTTTTGGTTTTTACAACCAATGTCTGCAGAATAAATGAAAAGATTGTGTCTGATCCTAAGGTTGTAAAAGCCATTTCCAAATTTTGCCATCCTTTACGACAATTGTTATGAAAAAAAAATAGAAATATTTTATAGAACATATAGTTATATCGGCCACGCAGTAAATATTCGGTGTTTACAGCAACTACTTTTAATTATAATGTTTTTACAGCATTATTTTTAAGAAATACGTGTTTAGGCTACAAAATTTTCTGTGCAGTAAAAGACATTTTTATGGGAATATGACAACTCTAAATATACAGATCGATAGAGCTCGCAAAACTGAGTAAGACTGCATCAAAAAGTGATTTTGGCCAAAATGGCTTTTACGACAAGTGTTCCGCAAAGGGTCGATATTTGTTTGTCGCCGCTAATTGGCTCGTTCGGTCAGCTAATTATTGTTTTGGAACTTCAGCGCTACGTTCGGAAAAACACGCCAACAGCGTTCCTCCTTCGATTCGGTCAACTGACAGAAATCAGTGGACAATGTGTTGAATCCGGTTGAGATGTCAACTGAGACTTTCCCTTTACCAATGTACAATAATTGCTTGGAAAACACATCTGCATTTCGATTATATTGCAAATACTTTTCCATGTTAGTCGTCAATCGGAGTTGCTTCACATGTCGCCACAAATTTGATGATTTTAAGCACGCGTTTAGTTCGTCAGCTACAGTTGAACGTGGAGTAACTGGAAGAATCTGACGAAAATCACTGGAAAACAGAATCATGGCTCCACAAAAAAAAATACGTGTGGCACTCGGGGACTGCCGCGGTAAAGCTATTGCATAGCATTTTTAACAACTTACATAGGTATGCAATTATAATTATTTATTAATTTTATTTTTTCTGATATCAGATAACTGCGCTCTATCGGAAAACGTTGAAATTATTCCGAATCATTTGCGGCTGCGGAAGCAAATGATTCTGAATAATTTAAACGTCTTTCGATAGAGCGCCGCGCACGAATTTTTTATTCGATAAAGCTAAAAAAACGGATTATTCGAAAAAAAACGTAGATAAAAAGATTGATAATTAAATTATCTTTAAAATGGTGCAGGTTTCATAATAATACGCCAGATATTATTTGCGTAGTAGTCGTTTTTGTGTTCGGTTAGACCTAATTTCACAAATTAATTACACTATGTAATATAAACAAAATCTAAAATATTCAAAGCTAAGAATATTAGGAAAATGTTCTTGTTTAACATATATTTTTTTCGAATCGTAAGCAGTACTCGTTTAGACGTAATTATCAGTTTAAAATCATTAACTTTCGTTAAGAAATTTCTTCATTCGGTCGCCGCGCTGGCCTAGGCCCGCGATAAAAGCTATGCAATCGCTTAAAAAAAAAGTGTCACGAAGAGCTTATAACGTTCTTGTGGGGCATCGCACATTCGTCCCAAAAGATAAATTTGCATATCTGTAGAACCTGCGCCATATCGAAGTTTTTGGCGATGTTACAGGCTGGTTTCTCGTTGATTTGCATGTTCAGTGGCATTTTCAAGGTATAATGTACAGTTCGCCCGCCTTCTAACAAAGTCGCTGCTTTGCCACGAAGCCAATGCTGGAAACTAAGAACCAGTCCCTCCGGGAGCATCCAGGAAGTAAATTCCACCTTTTTCTTTGTTCACAGCATCTATCCAAAATTCATACGTAGACTTTTAAGCTATTGCATAGCTTTTATCGCGGGCCTAGGCCAGCGCGGCGACCGAATGAAGAAATTTCTTAACGAAAATTAATGATTTTAAACTGATAATTACGTCTAAACGAGTACTGCTTACGATTCGAAAAAAAATATATGTTAAACAAGAACATTTTCCTAATATTCTTAGCTTTGAATATTTTAGATTTTGTTTATATTACATAGTGTAATTAATTTGTGAAATTAGGTCTAACCGAACACAAAAACGACTACTACGCAAATACTATCTGGCGTATTATTATGAAACCTGCAAAATTTTAAAGATAATTTAATTATCTATCTTTTTATCTACGAATTTTTTCGAATAATCCGTTTTTTTTGCTTTATCGAATAAAAAATTCGTGCGCGGCGCTCTATCAGAAGACGTTTAAATTATTCCGAATCATTTGCTACCGCAACCGCAAATGATTCGGAATCATTTCAATGTTTTCCGATAGAGCGCAGTTATCTGATATCAGAAAAAATAAAATAAATAAATAATTATAATTGCATAAGTTGTTATAAATGCTATGCAATAGCTTTACCGCGGCAGTCCCCGAGTGCCACACGTATTTTTTTTTTTTTTAAGCTATTGCATAGCTTTTATCGCGGGCCTGGCCAGCGCGGCGACCGAATGAAGAAATTTCTTAACGAAAATGATGATTTTAAACTGATAATTACGTCTAAACGAGTACTGCTTACTATTCGAAAAAAATATATGTTGAACAAGAACATTTTTCTAATATTCCTAGCTTTGAATATTTTAGATTTTGTTTATATTACATAGTGTAATTAATTTGTGAAATTAGGTCTAACCGAACACAAAAACGACTACTACGCAAATACTATATGGCGTATTATCATGAAACCTGCACCATTTAAAAGATAATTTAATTATCTATCTTTTTATCTACGAGTTTTTTCGAATAGTCAAAGAAAAGAATAATATCCGTTTTTTTGCTTTATCGAATAAAATTCGTGCCCGGCGATCTATCGGAAGACGTTTAAATTATTCCGAATCATTTGCTTCCTCGGCCGCAAATGATTCGGAATAATTTCAACGTTTTCCGATAGAGCGCAGTTATCTGATAAAAATAAAATAAATAAATAATTATAATTGCATAAGTTGTTAAAAATGCTATCCCGAGTGCAACACGTATTTTTTTGTCTATTGGTTAATGCTATCTGTCTTCTAGATATGACATTCAGCAATTGTTGTGGCTCTTAAACCTTTTTCTCTCTGATGTTCCTTTAATTAGCTTGACTGGACTTGAATGGTATATGCCCAATGGCACATCCACAATAATGGGTGCTAGCACATTATTATGCTAGCAAGTCTTGGGGCGCTCTCCTCTTCAATCTGCGGAAAGCCCGGTTTCTCATCAGCTTTGAAGCTAGTTGATTTGAATTATAAAGAACTCGCTTTTGGTAGGATACCATTTTAGTTTTAAATTCTTCTTTCACTGTTGAGATTTCAAGGTCATGATGTAGAATGTAGATGGTCGTTCGTGACATACCATGGTGCATCAACTATTATTCTCAGCATCTTGTTTTGGAACTGCTGAAGAATCTCTATATTGGAATTGGCTGCTGTGCCCCACAGCTGTAATCCATAGGTCCAAATGGGCTTCAGGATGCACTTGTACACTACTAATTTGTTTTCTAGTGAGAGTTGTGACTTGCGGCCTATTAACCAGTACAGTTTCCTGAGCTGTTGACTTAGCGCTTTCCCTTTTGTAAATATATGCTTCCTCCACGTAAGCCGTCTATCCAGGTACAGTCCGAGGTATTTAGCATAATTCCCTTGTGGTATTTGGATGCCATTTAATTTTACTGGTGGATATGTTTCCCTTCTCATGGTGAAGGTCACTTGCACCAATTCGGTCTCATTCGCTTTGATTCGCCATTTCTTTAGCCCGATTGAAATCTTATCGAGACTCTTTTGTAAGAGAAGTGAAGCTTCCTCAGGATTTTCATTTACGGCTAGTGCAGCAGTATCATCGGCGAATGTGCCCATCTCTAAATTCTCGGTTAATGTGAGGTCTATAGTATACAGAAGATACAGTGTAGGGCCCATCACACTTCCCTGGGGTGCTCCAGCATAGATTTTGTGCAGGGTAGTTGTGTCTTCCTCTTGTCTCACAAAAAAGTGTCTACTATCTTTGAGATAAGGTTTTATAAATAAATAATAGTTTATTGGGAGCATTGTCTTTTTTTTATATAATAGGCCATCGTGCCAAACACGGTCAAAGGCCTGTGAAATATCTAGAAAAGCTGCAGAACAGTATTTCTTTTGTTCAAAGGTATCATTTATTTTTTCGACTAGCCTGTGGACTTGCTCAATAGTTCCATATTTCCTTCTGAATCCGAACTGATGATCAGGAAGTAGTTTATTTTGATCAATAATCGGAGATAGTCTTCTTAGAAAGAGAGTTTCCATAACCTTAGAAGGAACCGGGAGGAGACTAATTGGTCGATAGGATTTGAAATCTTCTGGGAATTTTCCAGGTTTAAGTATCATTATGATTTGCGCAACTTTCCACTGAGGTGGTACATATCCCCTCCATAAAATGGCATTATATATTGTCACGCGATTTCTGTAAATTAAATGCAGAATTTCCATAATTTATCGCGTGATGAGTCCCAGTTCTCGCCATTGTTGATTCACGACACCGATCGTTTGACATATATGCAGTTTTGCCAATTCCATACAAGCGAATTTCGTCTACCAACCGCAAGAGTCTAAATCAGCGACTTAATATTTAATAATTTATTATAATTTATGCGATAAATTGCGCGAGTAAAGTTTCTTCAGTATTTAGCAATATTACCTCCTCTTCCTTAAAAGTTTCAGAAAAAAACAATCCATGTATTTTAAACAATAATCCCGTAATTAGAAACGACGAATTTGAGGACAATCTATTATCAATAAACGATTCCACCATGGGAATACCGCCTACTAAAGAGCTCCCACCAATTAATGCTAGAAAAATTATTGTAATAGGTGACCACACGGAGAGAAATGTTTGATTGCATTTACAAAATTCCTTGTTATCCCAACCAACGCCGACCTTAACTATAGGCCTCACGAAGAAATTGGTTGATTTTACCAATTCTTTTCAATTGCTTTTAATTGCTAATTCTTAGCAATTTTAATAAATACTCTACTTAAATATACAAAATGACATTTGTCAAATGTACAAAACATTTACCAAACTTAATTCATTAAAATGTACAAATAATTTACATTATTGATTGACTTTATGAAAAATCAGTTGGTTAGTTTCACAAAACTCAAATGTTATTATAACGATATTTTTTTAATATTTTTCTCTATATACGAAGTAAATATGACAGACTATTTAGTCTCTTTTAAAGATAATCTCGATTAAAGTAATCAAGATTTATATGCAACTTCTGTAAAAGTTAATAAAGAGATTAGTTAAATTTAAGGTAAGAATTTTGTAAGTTTAACAGTGTTCTTGGGTATATTTTACTCATAATCTTTAGTATATTTCACAGTTATTTCTTAGTACGAGTCATCAATTTTACCTGGAATAAATGATATACTTTACTGATATATTTTTTTTAATCCAATAAATGTTTTTGTACAATTTATGAAATATTTACGATTAATAATATTTGTTTCAACCACTATTTTTCGTAGATTTAATTTGTATTCCATTGTATATTTACTAATAAAGTTTTGTACATTCCATTATTATTTATTCGTTACTTTAAATAATAATATTGGTTAAGCTTGATTAACAATTTTTTGTATATTTAATTAATTTTTCTGTATAATTTATTTAAAATTATTTGCTAAAAGTACGAAGAATTAGTACTGTTTTCAAGTGCAAAATTCTTGTAGATTTAATCAGTATTCTAGGGTATATTTTACTATTAAAGTTTTGTATATCCATACTTATTTATTAGTATATTTCGTGTCTTTTACTAAGAATCCTTCTTTTATTTAACTGATAATTTCTCGTACATTTAATGTATGTAGTAGTAAGATTTATTAGAAATTATTTGTCAAAATTACGAACAATTATTACTGTTTTCAAGCAGTAAGTTTTGTAGGTTTAATCATTATTCTTGAGTATATTGTACTAATAAACATTTGTGTATTCCATACATATTTATTAGTACATTTCGTTCCTTTTACTAAGAATCCTGGTTATATTTGACTAACAATCTCTTTGTATATTTAATGTAAAACCTTAGTATAATTTATTTGGAATTATTTGTCAAAAGCATGAAGAATTATTACTGTTTTTAACTGTAAAGTTTTGTAACTTTCAACACTATTCTTGGGTATATTTTAACAATAAAGTTTTGTATATTCCAAATTTATTTCTTAGTACTTTCGTACCTTTTACTAAAATTCCAGGATATATTTGTCTGTTAATTTTCGTACTATTTACGTGAACAAATTTGCCAAATTTACGAAAAATTATTATTAATTTTTTCCAAGTTTAAATCAGTATTCGGTGGTATATTTAACTAATATTAATTAGTAGAGTTTGACCTGTTTTCTTAGTATAAACTTACTATCAAAAATATTCTTACGATGTAAGGTTATTGGTAAAATATTTATGTAAGTATCATAAGTAATTTACAAAATTGTAAATATTTACAATTATTTTTTAAAGAAAATATTTAAACAAATTTATTTATTTATTTTATTTATTTATTTATTAATATTTCACACACATTTATAATACTAGATTAATAAGATTAAAATCTACCTTGCTGGAGTAATGCCCGTACTAAGGTAAATATTTTATACTTGTAAATATTTTCAATCTTGCAAATTATGACACATGCATTTTTACCGATAACCTTACATCGTTTACACATTATGAAATAGAAATAGAAATATTTTTATTGTCCGAAATTGTGGTGGTACATTTATGGTGATAATGCGTAAAACTATGTATCTCACAATTACCTGTTATTAAAACAGATTGACAAATTTACTTATCTGCTAAATTGACTTATCTGCTAATTATAATATCTTATTAAAAATGCAATTATTTCACTGGTTTAACATGAAAAAAAAATTTAAACAGACCGGATAAGTAGAGCTAACAATAGAAGACAATTAGAAAAAATAATTCACCAATAATATAAAAAATAAAGAAAAAATCAAAAATCAAGGAATAATCAAAATTCCGCCTATAAATACGAAATGTATATAATTTAAAATGTAACAGTAGAAAACAATTAATAAAAAATAATTCATCAATAATATAAAAAATAATCAAAAAAATCAAAATCAAGGAATAATCAAAAATCCGCCTATAAATACGAAATGTATATAATTGAAAATTTGTAATCTTTCTAATTGAATTAATTTAAAAACAAAATGAAAATGCATGCCTACAATATAATATTATGAGAAATATTCGTTTAATGTGTAAAAGCTTTTATCGATAAGCCATTTTTTCAACGCTGCGGTAAACCCTTTTCCTTTTATTTCTTTGATATTTGCAGGTAGGTGGTTATAGATTTTTATTGCATTGTATAACATTCCTTTTTTAAATAGAGTTAAATTTGGCTTGGGTGCTTGTAGCTCATGTTTATTTCGTGTGTTATAGCCGTGTTCAACATTGTTTGTTTTGAAATACTGATCGTGGTCCCTTATAAATTTGCAGGTTTCCAAGATGTATATCGATATAAACGTTAGCACAAACTCCTTTTTAAATAGTGGTTTGCAGCTGTCAGTCTTTGGAATTCCACATATTATTCGTAAGCATCGTTTTTGTACTATGAATATTTCCTCTGCGTTTACCGAATTGCCCCAAAGCGTAATTCCATATTTTATGCAGGCGTAAATATATGCATAATATGCCATAAAGGCTGTTTTTTTATCTGTAGTTCGTTTTAAAATCCTTAGAGCGTAGCAAAATTTCGAAATTTTTATTTTTACATCTTCGACATGGGCTTTCCAGTTCAAATTACAGTCGATTGTTATCCCTAGTAATTTGAATTTTTGCACCATATCAATAATCTGAGCGTTATGTTTAATTTCAAATTTGTATTTTTGTGCTTGATAGGAATGAAATTGCATACATTTTGTTTTTTCCGCATTTACACTTAAATTATTTGACCCTAACCATTCAGTTACTTCTATAAAGCTTGTGTTTGCGCTGCTTTCCACATCAGCTTTAGTATGGCCCCCAATTAAGATAGAAGTATCGTCGGCGAATAGGATTATTTTCTGTTGTGTCGCTAAAGGAAGTTCGTTTACATATATTATAAACAGCAGGCAACCGAGGACGCTTCCCTGCGGAATGCCATGCTGTGATCGAAGCCATTTTGATCGTACAGGTTCTACCATCTTTTTATTGCTATTAAAGTATGTAATTTCAACGCACTGCTCCCGTTCAGTAAGGTAAGATTTTAACCAATCATAGGCTTTGCCTCGGATTCCGACGTTGTAGCATTTCTCTAAGAGTTTTTCGTGTAGTACACAATCATATGCCTTAGATAAATCTAGCAATAACCCCAGGGTGACATGTTTATTATTTAGTAAATTTAGAATTTCGTTAGTATATTGAAAGACAGCTAGTGTAGTTGACTATGTTTAGCAAGTTGTACTAAAAAATTGATTAAACTCTACTAAACTTTAGATATTAGTAAATTGTACCCCCGAATACAGATTAAAGTTACAAACAGTCAAAAAATTATAATTGTAGGAAAAATTATTTCACATAAATTATTATAGGAAAACTAAACATTAAATTTACAAGAAATTATCAGGCAAACATAACGTGGATTCCTAGTGTAGAAAAGATACAAGACAAACTAAGGAACAAGTTTCGAATATATAACATTTTATTTTTAAAATATATCCAAAAATACTGATTAAAGTTACAATACAATTCAGTTGAAAACAAAACTTTTAACAATTTCAAATTAATTATACAAAAGCTTACACTAAATAAAAAGAAATTATAATTACTATAACTTGTATCCTTGATTCTTTACTCATTATTTCTAATCCATCATAAAATAGAGTATGGTGCTAAATAATAATAATAAAACAGAACAAGTAAAATTCGAAACATTTATTAATTATTAATAATCATAAAACTTATAACCTAATTTAGCCTAATTTAGGGTGAGCTATGAATTATTATTCTGAATACCTACACATATTTTAACCTTTACAAAACCCAACTTAGTTATCCAACTCGTACAAAGCAATTTTAAGGTAATTTAGAGAATTTCAATATACCAATTACCCAAGATTACAATACACTTGGTGGACCTACAATTATAAATTAAAGATTCGGCAGACTAAGGAACCTAAATCAATTTTTGGGTTTTGTCTATTTTTTTGCAAAAATTAAAAAAAAAACGAGACACGGAACTAAATGACATATGACAAACTATGGTTTATACAATGGAGACATAGGTTTTTTGGTCCATTCGGTGTCTCGTTTTTTTTTAAATGTCAATAAAAAAATATTAGGTAAATACCTTAATATAAAAATACCTAATAATATTTGAATTATTAAAAAAATACCTTAATCAACTTACAAACGTATCTAAAAGCTACAACATAATTTTAAAGATAGGTCTAAATATACTTCAATCTAAAATATTTATTACCACCGGAGAGTGTATGACAAAAAGAAGGATACAGAAAAATGCTTTTTAAATAAATCAATTTCCATTCGTTTGTTTGGGTATAAGTTTCCAGCTGATATGCTAGTAAATGATCATTGTATCCTATACAAGGAATTTTTAAACATATGAAAGTCGTGTCACCACTAGCAGACACCAAGATATGTTTTATTATATAAAAAGAGTATTCAGTTTCAGATGGTATAGTTAAGATGCTATCGATAACATAACGGATACTTTGATATTCAACCCACTGAACTATCCTGATTAAAATTAAAATGAGCAGGGATTAAGTCAATAAATTCAGTTGAAATGAAAAGACATGTTTCATACATTTTCAAAGATACTTATTAGATTAGGGATATAACTTACTAGTCGGTATGCATTAGATTGTTTAAGACACGGCCATTCAGTGAATACATCCGTTAGCGTTTTTTTGGTTTCACATATTTTCCTTTTTCTATAATCGCACTGAGTCCACTTTTCTTCTACAAGCGTCCATGGTTCTCTGTTGTATTTCAACCACGTCCACGTTTCTTTGGCTTGTTTGTCGTCTAATGCTACATCTGAAATTTCAAAATATTGTAATAGTTTAAAATAGATATATTATGTATATTCAATCACTTTGTCTCTCGTATAATTCATACCTACCTATTGTACAATTACTGTTAAGGATTAAATTATAAATTAAAATTGATAATGGGCGAAAAAGTATGAGAAGTGGGGCGACCATGGGTAGTCGAGAACGTACATAGATATTCTAAATCTCTGCCGGCACTAAGGCTCTAATTTGTTATTAGGCAGTTTATTTTTTTTAGATTATGAAGTAACACTGCAGAATCGATCCGCCTCAAGGACGCGGGTTCAACTCTCGCTTCGGGCAACATGTTGAACGGTTATTTTTATTTGTATTTTTTCAAAGTTAATTTATCTGATGGATCAATTCTTCAGCATTACTGCACAATATAAAATTTGTAAGTATAAAACGTAAAGCTACGTAATCGTGAGACGGACGAACAGACGGATGGATAGACATACAGACAGACAGATGGTAAGAGAACGATATCACCCTAATAGGGTTCTTTTTCTTGCACGCTCTTTAATTATTAATTAAAAGTGATTAAATTAAGAAATATAGAATAAATATAGGATAGAAAAGAGTATAATATATAGGATAGAAAATAGTGATTCAGATTGATCTACAGAACATTCTCCTAAATAGAGGAAGAAACACACCCTGTACAGGTTGTTTAAGTAGCTGTAAGTCTTTAATAATTAATTCAGTAGGTGATTCTGCAAATGAAACTGAACAGCTTTTGTTCTAAAACTTTTAGCTTTTCGAGAAACTAATTTCATTGACCACACACATTTAGGGGTTAGAAGATTTTTTTTTAAAATGTACGAGTCGATATTTAAAAAAAAAAACGAAAAGTCGTAGAACCAAAGTTGTTCAGTTTCGTGAACAGAATCAACTTCTGATGTGGCCTGTAGCTATACAAAATCATCCTGTAGTATAGTAATATATAAAGAAATACTTGCCAAGTTGTTGATCTTCAGCAATCTTCCTTTTTTTATAGGCAGGCAGCACCCCAGCTTGACGGAGTAGGCGCAGTTGATTGTAATATCTATCAATTAATTTTCCCTTTGCCGGTATATATTGTCCGGATCCATAAGAAGATGCTGGGATGTGGTATGTCTCCTGCAATACAGTTGTAAATATGTATAATAGCGTGGATTAAGTACTTACCTGATTTTTTTAAATATAGAAAACTGACATGGATAGCTCACATCGCATGATAATAGAAAGCGGTGTAGCCACTGCAATTATACCGAATTCTCTCTGTTCCTTCTTTTCATACTAGAATAAAACGAAACAAAATAATACTTTGAAAAATTTACCTTTAAAAACGTCTATCGTTTCTTGACTGATGCCCCATTCAACCATCAGGTTTAGGAGAGTTTGTGACTCTGTGGGGTTCGCATTATCCATCGCTGTCCGCCAGAAAGGTAATGATCACTTCAGAGCACTTGCGCGCGAATGAAATAATGGTGCGAATGCGGGCAAACAAGTTGACACAGGTACGTATTTAAGTGTTGCCAGACTGGAGGTTATACTTGGGTTTTATATAGTTTGTTTATATAATAGCTTTGCCAGACTGGAGGTTATACTTGGGTTTTATATAGTTTGTTTATATAATAGCTTTGCATGGGTAATAAAATATATATATATATATATATATATATATATATATATATATATATATATATATATATACATATATATATATATATATATATATATGTATATATATATATATATATATATATATATATATATATATATATATATATATATATATATATATATATATATATATATATATATATATATATATATATATATATATATATATATATATATATATATATATATATATATATATATATATATATATATATATATATATATATATATATATATATATATATATATATATATATATATATATATATATATATATATATATATATATATATATATATATATATATATATATATATATATATATATATATATATATATATATATATATATATATATATATATATATATATATATATATATATATATATATATATATATATATATATATATATATATATATATATATATATATATATATATATATATATATATATATATATATATATATATATATATATATATATATATATATATTTATAACTGAGCTGCCATGGAATTCACCGACCGGAGTCGGGCCCATCATAATACTATTTTGTTACACTTCTGGGGGGTGAGCGGTGGATTCCGGAACGACCGGCAGTGGTAGGTTTAGGACAGCTGTATTGCCACATGTGAGCGTTCACCTGACCACCTATTCACTCCCCCTTCGAAGCCATAGAAGTTGAGATGCGGTAATCGCGGTTTTAAATATTTTTTCTAGGAAGGAATTGATTATTTTCCTGGAGAGACCAAGATCTTTAAAGAGGTGAAACAGAGATTTGGCTGGCAGACCACGAGCACTAACTTCCACCGCGTGAAGGTGAACTGTGAAGCCGTTCCGGGTGACGGCATTTGCGAGATCATGGTATTTATTTAGTTTGCACTCGTGGTCTTTTGGGATGTTTGGTTCCCATGGAACAGCTAATTCTACAATAAGTAACGGTTAATTCTTCCGAGATAGGGAGTAAAGAGTTATAGCTGGACGGAGGGCTGTGCACCCGAGACTTTCAGGAAATTTATACCGCTTAGAGACCGAATCGACTTCCAGAAATCAAACTGAGGTTTCCAGAATCAAACAATTTTCCGTAAAGGGAGTTCCTATATTTTTCATGTAAATAATTTGCAAAACTTTCTTAACATTTTTAAGGTTGTTTGATTTGTTTACAAAGACACTATTTAAGTTATGTAATTGGTTTACGAAACCTACCAAAACTGTTAGTTTTGTTATCCAATTGAGATTATAAGTGAGAATTATGAGGCTGATTATTGTTAAAATAATAAAATTACTTTTCAGCTACAGATTTTGGTTTTTATTAACCATTGTCATATAATTAACTATTAGTACCAAAGCGTCCCTTCTAATGTACGATTGTGTCCCGTGGGTGAGGCACAATGACACAAAACCCATTTTTCATTAAAACCTTAATATTCTATATATTTTTAAACCTTCATGTTTTTTGTTGTTGGTTTTATTGACTTTGAGTAGTTATTGCATACCGATGCAAGAAAAGTGGAATATTTCAACCATTGTTGTTTAAAATATATGAGTTTGATTTTTTGTGTACCAACCTGCCCTGTCTCCCCCTATGGATGTGTACCACTTTCGAAACTACATGTAGCGTTAATGGGTTCCCTTTGCCACCGTTGAATGATCCGCATTTCATCCACATCTCAAAAACCAAGCTTATCCTTTTGCAAAACAAAATGTCTTCGATAGAAACGAAAAAAGCAAAAACAATAAATAATCACATTAACTGATCCTCAATATAGAATGAGATTTCAATGTATTTTAAAATTTCGAATGAATCAACGTTTTTTGAGCTCGCTAACCGCCTAATATTAAACCAAAAATTAAAATGAAAATGCTTCGTATCCTCGTTTCCATGAAATTAGACAAAAGTTGTTATATAACTTTACGTTTAAATGGTTTTTGGATCTTGTTGAAACGAAAATGCGTGACTGCACTGTTCACAAAGATATTCTTATGTTTAGATGAATGGCGCCTTTCGGTTTCTTTATATGTGGATGATACCGGGTGGACAGAAATGCCGTTAGTTAGGGGATATTTTACAAGGCAACCTCACGTCTTTTGTTCGATGTTAAATGGATTATATCTTTCAAACCGCTGCGCCGATCTCGCTGCTTTCTTCGGGCTTCGTCTTAACATGCAGTTCAGTTATAAGTCACACGAGACAGTTCTAGAATGAAGAGTTGATATAAAGTTCAAAGAAGGGGCCTATGTCAGCCACCCACTGCTGCTGAACCCGTAAAGGCTGCAGAGTTGCAGACACTTTCACAGATGTGGTATCACTGTAGAACGTAAATAGACTCAAAATTTCTTAAAGTAGCGATTGATTACGAATTTATAGAAGTATTTTTCGCGGAGGGTGTGTATCGCGAGTCACGAGTTTGACAGTTCGTCGTATCGAGTATATAAAAGGAAAACCAGCATTTTTTGACATTGAAATTTTTTGACAATAAATAGGCACTTTTTTGTGTATTATCATCTTTAAACAGTGTTGCTTAATAATTTGGACTAAAGAGCTATTAAGAAATCACAACAAAAAACATTTAAAAAACTGATATTTTCAGTCT
The DNA here is from genome assembly GCA_944548615.1 of Micropterix aruncella. NCBI lineage: Eukaryota > Metazoa > Arthropoda > Insecta > Lepidoptera > Micropterigidae > Micropterix > Micropterix aruncella. The sequence continues at coordinate 14,011,465 of OX155974.1, read as the reverse complement.
GGAAAGATTTCTGTGCTCGCTACTGTAGGTATATAAAGCTGGCAGATTTCAAGATAATATTTATCTTTAAAAAAAGGCATTTATTAGTTAGTTAGCAACACTCGAATCGTGTCAATATCTAACGACAATTTCTCGAACGCGGGAAGTCTGCCACGTGTCATTAACTAATACAGATATGTAGAAGTTACAAATTTACTTTAGTAAATATAAACATTTAATTTCGTAGACAAAATGTTGCATTGTCGCTTTGAGATTTTCAGAGATCTTGTTCTAGGTATTGAAATGGTGCATCCATAGAGTTGTGGCATTGACGCTCTTGGGAAAACGACCATAAGTCAAAAACTATTGCATGGATCATAAAAAGAAGAACTCCAGACTCCACCGTCCTTGGTTGGTTCGCGAGGACGGCTCCGCAAATAGAGTACCTATGTGACTGAGCACTAAAGTTGTTTCTCAAGACAGTGATCCTTTTTAAGTAGGTAGGTATACTGGATAAGAAACTTCTTTGCTGTTCTAACGCAAAAAGAAGTTTTCGACATTTTATTAAATAGTTGACACATGGAGATACATAATTTTTGTATGACAAAAAGAAACTGCACATCAGTTCATTGCTTCTGTTTTAAAAGATATACTTGTAATAATATTACTTTTAAATAAGTCCTATGCAGTCATCTATGCACCTATGCACCAATTGAAATGAAATAAATGTTTATAAATTTATATTGATTTTTTTATTATATTGATGAAATTAATATATTTTTTAGATTGATAGGTATATATGTACATATATATATATATATATATATATATATATATATATATATATATATATATATATATATATATATATATATATATATATATATATATATATATATATATATATATATATATATATATATATATATATATATATATATATATATATATATATATATATATATATATATATATATATATATATATATATATATATATATATATATATATATACATATATATATATATATACATATATATATATATATATATATATATATATATATATATATATATATATATATATATATATATATATATATATATATATATATATATATATATATATATATATATATATATATATATATATATATATTTTAAGGGTGTAAATTTTTTTTAAATTATTTTCAATAATATATAAAATTAGATTCATGAAAAGTTACTTATCTGGGGTCCTGGTGGACCAGAAACATTTTAACGATAGGTAATGTCCTCTTTAAATACTTAGGGCAGCAGCACCTGTTTCCGCAATTGATAACTTATGATGTTCTTAGTTATTGCAGCCGAATTATTGTATGCCCTTGGATGTAATAAGTATAGGAGGATGGTTTCTGTAACAGAAATGGATGTTAGTAACTTATTTTAGAAGAAATTATATGACTGAGAATATTTCGACACTAGTCGTATTCATCTCTATGACATTTCTGATAGAACAATTTTTTAAAAATTTAAATTTAAAAAAAACTGAACATAGAGAAATGGGTTAATAATATTTTGCAATATCGTTATAAATACACTATAACCGACCTTGAAAAACATTATTAATAATGATTTTTAAATGAAAAATATTAATAAGCTTTTAATGAATATGTCTGAACAAATATAATTACTGTATTAATTTTGCCTATTCAGACCGGGACCCTTGCAAGCGCCTAAAATATTTATAAAAGCTAACTCCCAAGATTTAACGTCTCTTTCTTTAGCGTTATCGCCAAGGCACTTAATAATTTTTACTTTAAAACAATTATCAAAAGTGAAATTGTGTGCCTTAGCATGCAATGCTATTGGAAGTTGACTTTCATTGCCTACGCTGGCCCTGTGATTATTTAACCTAATACTAAGAGGTGTAGTTGTTTCCCCAATATAAAATGCATTGCAGGTCTGGCAAAGTAATTGATATACAATATTTTTTGAAATGCAACTACTATTAAAAGGAACTCTGTAACTGTGGGAGTGTTTGGACTAGTAAAATAAATGCTTCGATCTAATAAAGGACATGTTTTACAACGTGATCGACCACAAGGCTGTAGGCCCAAATTTTTGTTATTACTAAGATAATTTCGATTATTTTTATTAAGTATTGATTTTAAATTAGAAGGTTTTCGAAATGATAAAATTGGTGGTATATCTAATAAACCTTTGGTTGATGGGTCGTTAGCTATAATAGGGAATAAATCTGCTAAATAAATAGCAGATCAGAAATGTCATAGAGATGAATACCGACTAGTATCGAAATATTCTCAGTCATATAATTTCTTCTAAAATAAGTTACTAACATCCATTTCTGTTACAGAAACCATCCTCCTATACTTATTACATCCAAGGGCATACAATAATTCGGCTGCAATAACTAAGAACATCATAAGTTATCAATTGCGGAAACAGGTGCTGCTGCCCTAAGTATTTAAAGAGGACATTACCTATCGTTAAAATGTTTCTGGTCCACCAGGACCCCAGATAAGTAACTTTTCATGAATCTAATTTTATATATTATTGAAAACAATTTTAAATATATATCTATATATATATATATATATATATATATATATATATATATATATATATATATATATATATATATATATATATATATATATATATATATATATATATATATATATATATATATATATATATATATATATATATATATATATATATATATATATATATATATATATATATATATATATATATATATATATATATATATATATATATATATATATATATATATATATATATATATATATATATATATATATATATATATATATATATATATATATATATATATATATACATATATATATATATTAAATAAAATATATATAATAAATGCTTGTTTAAACGAATATGTATTATTTATTTATTTTATTTATTTATTTAAGTCCATAAAAAATACATTTGGTTACAAAAACATTCTCTTAGCCTAATATTTCATAATAATTTAAACAGTTTTTTTTAATTTACCTAACTCGGAAAGAGATTCAGAAATAATAGTTTGTGGTTTACCACCTCACTAGGAATAACCTGTATCGAGGTGGTACCAACAGAAATCGTATATTGCCTGCCGAAAGAGCATGATATACCCGCTCTTAGGTTTTCATTTTATTTTAATATTTTTTTAAAAATATTAAAATAAAAAATTATAAATGTTAAGAAATCTCTATCAGTAATTATTTAAAAAAATCGGTTGTGTCACCCCAAGACTTTTCTGTTAAGTAGCCAGGGACTTAATTCATCTGAATATTAATTTCATAAATAAAATCTATCAATCAATGACTTTTTCGACTTTTTCGAATTTTCCATGTTATGTCATGGTGATGGTGAAACTTGGCAGTTGCTATTTAAATTGAATGCGTATACAAACTTTTGGGTCTCTGGTGCTGACCGTTGAAGAGTTCTTTCTTCGGAAGGCAACCCAGGGTACATCAGCCATGTCATGGTGGAACTTGAAAGTTGCTATCATAAATGAATGCGTATACGAAATTTTGGGTCTCTGCTGTTGACCGTTCAGGATTTCCCTCGTTGGGAGCCAACCCAGGGTACATCAGCCATGTCATGGTGGAACTTAGAAGTTGCTATCATAAATGAATGCGTACCTATAAAAATTTTTGGGTCACATCAACCCAGGGCCAACCCAGGGTACACATCAGCCATGTCATGGTTGAATTTAGAAGTTGCTATCATAAATGAGTGCGTATACAATTTTTTGGGTCCCTGCTGTTGACCGTTGAGAAGTTCCTTCGTCGGGAGCCCACCCAGGGTACATCAGCCATGTCATGGTGCAACTTGGAAATTGCTATCATAAATGAATACGTATACAAAATTTTGGGTCTTTGCTGTTGACCGTTGAGGAGTTCCCTCGTCTGGAGCCAACCCTGGTGGAAGGATTTCAATCACAATCAGCTCATGCCATGACCAAATGATGTCTGCTTGCCAAATTTCAGCTCAATCGGATGAAGCGTTTCGGCGCTATCGTCAGAGAATACACACACAGACACAGAAGAACGTCTATAATACTTTCCTTGAACAGGAAAGTAATAATAGAACATTACAAAATACGATTGTGTTGGTTACATTATGCAGGTTATATTAATATTTCTTGATAAAGTTTACGAAATGGTTCCAGTAACTGTAACAACAAAAAAAAGAGTATTACAAAATACCAATGTTTATGTATTTATTACTAAAACTTCATAAAATAATTTACAAAATCATTAAGTATTGGTAATAATAATGATTTTTTTATAAGAAAATACTAATGTTTATGAAGTTTGTACAAATATTTGTGATACAATTGACGAAATGGTTTTGTTAACTGTAACAAGAAAAGGGTATTACAATATACCAATATGAATGTAGTTTATACTAATATTTCATAATAAAATCTACAAATTCATTATCGGTAATAATAATAAAGAATTTTTTATAAGAAAATACCAATTGTTATGTTGGTTGTACAAATATTTATCATAACATTTACAAAATCATTATCAGTAATGATAACAAAGCCTAGAATATAAAAAAATAAGAATTAAATGTAGCTTCAACTAATATTTCATTATAACATTTTAACGAAACCGTTGTCCGTAATAATAACAAAGAATTGAATATTGGAAAATACCAGTATTTATGTTGGTTATACCTACGAATATGTATAAAATTTTTTACGAAATGTTTAATCAATAATTATAACAAATAATAGAAAAGAATATACAAATTGTATTTACTGGTTACACTAATTTTTCATGATAAAATTAACGAAATGCTTTTGGTAACTATAACAAAAAATGGAGTATTACAAAATACCAATGTATATGTAAGTTATACTAATACTTCTTGATGAAATTTACGAAATGATTATCAGTAGGTACTTATAACAAATAAGGTACCTAATATTAAAATACGAATCTAATTTAGAATGCACTAATATTTCATAATAAAATTAATGAAATTATTATTGGTAATAATAGCAAAGATTAGTAAATTAGAAAATACAAATGTTGATATTGGTTATACGAATATGTATTATAAAATTTACCAAATCTTTATCAGTAATGAGAAACAATAACAGATATTAGAATATACGATTATATGTGTAGGTTACGCAAATATTTCTTGATAAAATTTACGAAAATATTTCGGTAATAGTAACAACCATAGCGTATTATAAAATACCAATATTTATGTAGTTTATAATAACATTTATGATTAAATATACGAAATCATTATCAGTGACGTTAAAAAAAATAATATTGAGAAATACGTAGCTTGCACTAAAATTTCATGACTTTAACGTTGTGTACAAATTAATATTTAGTTATATGTGGGACCAAATTATTCTAAATGTATGTACCTATAACAAATAAAATGTCTTAATTATGCGACATTATTTGAACACTTAACCTTTAGTGTCAATTTTTTATACAGATAATACATATAAAAATTGTTTGTAATTTTTAATTGTATGTTTTCGTAATTTGGACAAATAATTATTATAACATTAACACCGTTTATCTATTATTACTACGAAATTAAAGGTTTTTTATATATTACGAAATACATTTGTAATTTTCAATTATATGATTTCGTAACTTTAACAGTAGCATATAGTAAAACTAACAATGTTTGTCAGTTGTTTATACAAAGTTCAAGGTTTCGTAAAAACAACAAAATTTTGTTTGTAATACCAACAACAAATTGTTTAATTTTAAAGTATTTTTATTGGTCTTTTACTTAAGTAATACTGACTAAGACATTTTGTTAAAACTATCGGAAGCATTTGTAAATTCTATCAAACTTCATACTGTTAGTTCAACTTAAACCCGTTTCGTAAAACTAATCAATCGATTTTGTAACTGGTTTAGTTGATATTACTAATTATTGATTAATTTTATGAATAATTATTTAACCAAATGTGGTTTTGTAAAATCAATGAAACCATTTCTCTCCGTGCAGCAGGCAAAAGGTATCACTATGGGTCTGAGGCATTTGTTGGGTAAAAAAGACTATTCGGTCACTGGATATGTTAAACAAAATGCTACATTCGAAAATATTGTCAATGACGTGGTGGTAAATGCTCAAAACATGACGTCGAGAGATCATCTCATAATAATGGGCGGATGCAATGACAAAAACCCCTATAAATTTTTGACTGAGCTCTCATTCAGCCTAAAAAGCTCTGTTTATCTAACTGAAGTTTTATATAGCAATTACCTAAGAAAAACGGAACTAAATCGAAATATTGAGTGTTATTCTAAGCTGTTCCAACACTCAACCTTTATTAAAAATCTTAGTAACTCTCACGCCGAACCATGTACTCAATCAATTTGTCAGAAAATTATACATAATATACAAGCCACGGAGTAGGTATAGGAAAGAATATCTAGGCTATACGGAAAATAAATGTTTACCGGTTTTATATAATATTTTAAAAAACCAAAAATACCGTAACGTTTCTACAACCAAAGCAATTTTCAAGCACGACGTTTTGGATTCAGAAATTTCTTTTTCAGCAAATCAACAAAAAAATCGGTAAAGAACACGTTTTTTTCGTCCAGCACAATATAACATATAAAAATATAGATCATTTTAAAAGTCCAACAGCTACAGATTCACTTTCAATTTTTTATCAAAATATAAATAGCCTCAAAAATTTATTAATAGACTTAGAACTGCTGTTAGAAATCAATGACAAAATCAATATTGTCTGTTTGGTGGAGCATTCTGGAAAAAATGAGAAGACGTCGTTAAATCTGCCTGGTTTTTATATTGGCGCTTACCAGCATAGAAATATTTTTAAAATGGGTGGAACCATGGTACTAATCAAGAATAATCTAGATAGCGAGCAGTTACCGCAATGTGCTGATCTTTGTCTAGATCGCCATTTCGAATGCTGCGTAGTAAAACTATCGGAAAGTAATATGTACGTCTTCTCTTTATATCGATCACCCAATGGAAATATCAGCATATTCTTAAAAAGATTTTCAAAACTCTTAGAAATATTTGCAGACAAGAAAATGAGTATATGTACAGACGTTAATGTTAACTTCCTAGTAGATTCAGTAGCAAAATATAATATAAATAGTATACTCAGTATGTATGGTTTAAAGTCATATATTCAATCCGCAACAAGAATCACCGATCACTCTGCAACTCTCATTGATAATATATTTTCAAATCTGTCTCCCAGTTTGTTTTCTTCGAAGGTCTGCTCTACTGGGCTATCAGATCACGAAGGTATTTTTGTTTCAATAAACAACAGCACTAAAAAAGAGATCCAGTTCAAAACTACTAGAATTTTCTCCAAAATTAACGAAGAAAACTTCATAAATAAACTTGTTAACGAGGACTGGGAAATAAAATTAAATGCCAAAAACAAAAGCGCTAATGGACTATATTTTTCAATAGCTTCAAATCTAATTTCGACAATAGTTTTCCAGTGAAAGTCGTCAAGGCAAAACAATCTAGTCATGTAAAATCTTGGTTATCGAAAGGATTAAAAAAAATACGTGTGGCACTCGGGGACTGCCGCAGTAAAGCTATTGCATAGCATTTTTAACAACTTATGCAATTATAATTATACATTTATTTTATTTTTTCTGATATCTGATAACTGCGCTGTATCGGAAAACGTTGAAATAATTCCGAATCATTTGCGGCTGCGGAAGCAAATGATTCGGAATAATTTAAACGTCTTCCGATAGAGCGCCGCGCACGAATTTTCTATTCGATAAAGCAAAAAAACCGGATTATTCGAAAAAATCGTAGATAAAAAGATAGATAATTAAATTATCTTTAAAATGGTGCAGGTTTCATAATAATACGCCAGATAGTATTTGCGTAGTAGTCGTTTTTGTGTTCGGTTAGACCTAATTTCACAAATTAATTACACTATGTAATATAAACAAAATCTAAAGTATTCAAAGCTAAGAATTTTATGAAAATGTTCTTCTTTAATATATATTTTTTTCGAATCGTAAGCAGTACTCGTTTAGACGTACTTATCAGTTTAAAATCATTAATTTTCGTTAAGAAATTTCTTCATTCGGTCGCCGCGCTGGCCAGGCCCGCGATAAAAGCTATGCAATAGCTTAAAAGTCTGCCAAAAATCTGCGCTTTCTTCGATACCTTCGCAAATTTGAATGCAATAAATATGTTTTAGGGTACATAAATAGGTACGAAATAGTATATAGGCGAGTGATAAGAAATGCTAAGAGAGACAGTATCAGAAAAAATATATTGAACTCCAAAAACAATTCTAAATGTATGGCAAGTCGTGAATGAAAAACTGGGCAAAAGGAAAAAGACTCATTCTAATATCACACTCAGTGTAAATAATCACACTGTTGATAATCAATGCGAGGTAGCTAATATGTTTATTAGTTATTTTTTCCAAATCGGGCAAGTCGACAATTCTAACACGACACCCAGTCAGGTAGGCGGACACAATATTTGTTACAGCCGCCATATTTTCTTTATGCAACCAACCGATGCAGTTGAGATCACAAAAAAATGTCAACTCAATGAAAATCACAAAATCTTCTGGGGTTGATGATATTACTATTGAAACAGTGAAACTTGCACTGCCTGTAATAGCCGACGTACTAGCTAACTTATTTAATATTTCTCTAAGAGATGGTGTTTTCCCGGAGCAATTTAATATTGCAATAATTGTTCCATTATATAAAAAAGGCCCGAAAACTGATATTGCCAACTACAGACCAATAGCTCTACTGCCGGTTTTTTCAAAAATTCTTGAGAAAATAGTTGATATCAGGTTAGTCAAATATCTAGAAAATAAAGACATTATATCAAAAACTCAATTTGGTTTTAGGGGAAATAAAGGGACAATAGAAGCACTACATAATATTTTATTAACAATGTACATTAATGTTGACGCGAAACTTTATTCAGGCACGGTCTTCTGCGATCTCTCAAAAGCGATCGATATGGTGAATCACAATTGCTTAGTAAACTCGACAAATACGGCATCCGAGGGAACAGTCTAAAGTGGTTCTACAGTTACCGATCAAATCGGAAACAAGTAGTACAACTTTGTAACTACGAAGGCGGATTATAAAAGAATGTAATGTCCAATGAGTGCGAAGTAAAGTGCGGAGTTCCACAAGAGAGTATTCTGCGACCAACCCTTTTCCTTTTATACATAAAGGACCTCCCAACATGATACGACCAAATCTGGTTGTGAAACAATTATCCGTTGAGTATGATACGACCAGATCTGGTTCCGCGTTTTTTTCACTTCTTTGACGTTCTCATATTTATTCATAATTATCTAATTGTTTTACAAAATGATATTTCAATATTCTATATTCGATATTTCAATGCAATCATTGTGCAGTTGTTCTTTTTATGATTGGTGTAGTAGTTTCGTAGTTATAGTACTTTAAGTCGATGTCGCCGAAAATCCTGCAAAAGAGACAGATGCATCCATGAAAATACCCATTTACTCCAAGGGTTAATACATTCCAAAGTATTATTTGCGGATGACACCAGCATAAACTATGCACATCCTAATATTGACCGAGTTGTAAAACTTTAAATGTTGAATTGGTTTCACTAAATGCATGGTTTGAGAGAAACAAGTTATCCCTTAATTAACACGTCCAAAACTGTTTCAATGTTTATATCCTCTCAGCAAAATAAAATACAAAATACTCCACAGGTACATATTGGGAAAAACAACATAGCCGATGTCAGTTTTCACAAATTTCTTGGTTTAGTTTTAGATAATCACTTGAGATGGAATGCACACGGAGAACAATTAAGTGACAAACTGTCTAGTTCCTGTTTTCTGCTGCCCCAAATACGAAAACTGATTAATTCTAAGGACACGAAAACGATTTATTTCGCTTATTTTGAGTCTTTTCTCCGTTACGGTATTCTCTTCCGGGCGCAATGCACCATCGATCTAAGGCAACATATTTTTTCATTGCAAAAATGGGCCGTTCGAATTTTAAGTAATCTGGGTTATGTAGAATCATGCCGTGGTCATTTCAGAAGGCTTAAAATCCTCACCCTTCCATCTCTATACGTTTTAGAATGCGTTAAATTGATCACAAAAAACCTAGCTCAGCTGCCGATACATTCAGATACCCATAAACACTTTACCAGGGGGAGAAATAATCTGATTCTTCCTCGTCCAAATCTAGAACTTTTTAAAAGGGATCCGAGCTACGTCGGAATTATGTATATGCTACAATAAGCTACCCTCTAGTATTAAAAATATATGCCGCGAAGGAAAAATGCTCTTTCGTGGATATTTCTTTCGTAGAGGATTTGTAGTGTCTGCTGCGTCCCGTCGGAATGAAATTCCGCGTATTATTTTGGACGAAAAACTGCGTCCATTATTTATTATAACATGCGTGCGTGACGCGATAAAATCCTATAGGAATTATAAATCCTATAGAATAGGAAAAATCCTATAGAATAGGAAGAATGACTCATGAATCTACATTCGGTCCAGTATTTATACCTATATCGTTTGTAGGCGCGCGCGCGCCTGCGCGCTAGCTGCTTCTCCCCCTCCACTTTACGTTGTGCGCCTTTCGCTCGCCTCGCGGTGTGACATGCAGCCATGCAGGTGTCCGTTTCGAAGCGAGTGGCTCAGTGTATTTATATGATCAGTGTTCGAATGCATAAAACTCCAAACTCGACTTGATGTAAAACATAGAAAAATCCCCATCTGCTCTGACAACAGAGCAGAAGTTACGTATCTTATAGTTTTATAAAGGTTATAATAAAGTTGCAAATGCCATATAAGCAAAGCAGCGTTTTTTTCTCGAATCTTTATAACCTAAAATTTTTGGATTATATTTTAAGTCTTAAAATACATGCATTATAAGTAAATACTATTACGGAAGCACCTTGAAGAACAAAACGAATTTGCCCAGAGAGAGCCAGGGTCACGTTAAAAGGGTCAGTTTACTGTGATTTATAAAAACAAAACAAATATTTTGTATTTATTAGCAGATATAAGCAAACGAAAATAATTATTTATTTAAAAACGCTGTTATTTTTGTACTTATGTGATCTGTTCTAAGCATAGCTTGTAAGAAAAGCTTATCTACTTGTAATAACACACTACCACGGCAGTGCCGGATTAGCCATAAGGCCGAGTAGGCCCTGGCCTACGGGCCCACGCCCTTTAGGGGGCCCCCGGGCTCCCAAACCAGCGATCCCAATCATATATTTTCAAATTGTTTCTAATTAAAAATAATCATTGATCAGAAATTCTAAAAAGAAAATGTTTAATAAACCCTTTGGATCGTATAATTGTAATAAATAGCATAATTGTTATAAATTATCGACAGTTGGCCGCTGCCAGTCTGTGCGATCGTAATTTCTTTATATTGCTATGCTACTCGATATAAGCTTTGACAGAAATATTTAACGGATCACTTTGCCTGTGCGATCGTGTTTTGTTTATATAAATTTCTATTCTACACTATATCGTCGTCAAAATGTTTGACAGCCTACTTTACCGGTACGGATCGTACACGATCATAGCGTACACGAATTTTGAGAATATGGAAAGTTGAAAATGTATAGATGTCTTACGATTACGTACGCTCCTGGTGAATGATCTTTTTCGGGGTTGAAACTTATTTACAATTGTCACCGATCATCGATGACACACGGACGAATTAAGTCACTTGCCATTATGGCCACTGAAGAAGACGTATTGGAAAAGGTTGAATTTCCAATATGTCTTAAAAGAGAGTTAACCACGAAAAAATTAAGAACAGTGAATATTTGAAGTCTTATCAGTTTATGCAGTTTTATAAAGTTTAATATGTTTGTTTAATTAATTTTAATTACAATATATTGTTTTCATCCCATCTATTCGAAAAGGACGACTTGGTTCGCCTTTAAGTGCGCCCAAAAGTGGTGTTTTCCATAAGAAACTTTATAAGTACGCCGCAATTATCTTTGCGGCTCACTTTTTGAATAAGTGCGCTGCAATTTTTTTTTGCGGCGCACTTTTTGAATTTGGAACATCTTAGTCTTCAGCGCCGGAGAAATCGAACGCAAATATTGTTTGAATAAAGACTGGCTGGTACGACGGCCCCTAGTCGCGCCCCCGGCTGAATAATAATAAAAAAAAAAAATTAAAAACGCGCGACCGTCAATTGTTTTTGTCGCCCGCGTTTTCGACAATTTTCACGGATTGTAAGAAATTCATCGTTTTGTTTTGAAAAATGAGTTCTTCAAGTGACAGTGAAAGTATAGATTTAACTCCTGAAAGCATTAGAACTGAGGCAAGAAATGTGATTGATTATCGATTAGCTGCAAAATCCCGGGAAAAATATATGAAAGCCTATGGAAATTTTATTGAATGGAGAAATGCAAGAGGCGCCAAGAATTTTTCAGAATCTGTGGTTTTGGCCTACTTCCAGTACTTAGCCACAACTAAACAACCATCCACTCTTTCGATTACCTACTCAATGTTAAAATCAACAGTCAGTTGTAATAACGACGTAAAACACGCAGAATATGAAATCCACAACAATCTCAATTCCTAATAAAACTGTAAAAATAAATATTCATAATTGCGAAAATGTTTCAAATGTAAATATAGGTGTTTAGTTGTTTTATTATTAGATAGTATTTAATTTCAATTTAGTTGATACTCTATGTTTTATTAAATAATAATATTACAATAAAATATGAGGCGCCTTTTATTTTCTCATAGAGGGTGATGAAAAGTAGACTGCACTCGGGTGCAAAATAATTTTGGCTCGGGCGCTTTTTTGAATCCCTCGCTACGTTCAGGATTCTACTAAAGAATCCCTCACTTCGCTCTGGATTAAAAAAAGCGCCCTCGCCGTAAAAATATTATGTTGCCCCCTTGTGATACAATATACTATTATCAATGTTTGTTTTGTTTAATAAAATTAGTTTATTAAGTGACTTTGATGGCCTAAGGGCCTCTACATGGGTTTATCCGGCACTGTTCCACGGTACTTTGGCTCACCATTTTCCGTAGCGATAAAATTAACGAAATTGCATCTTCAATTCTGTCGATCAAATGCAAGACAAGACACAAGACAAAAATTACATGCAAACATACATTATTATTATTATTTATTCCTTAGCCGGCGATTGGGGAGGGGTCTCCCTCGCAGCCAATACGCTGCTGTCAGTGTCGCTGGATCACGTACTCCATTCACCATTCGCTTCCATTCTAGACAATGTTTGGCGACGTCTCGAGCATCGAAGCCGAAGCTCGTTAAGTCGTCTTTGATGTTCTTTAGCCAGGATTTCTTAGGTGCTGAACGCTGAATTCTCCATTCTGTCGAACGGTCTCGCCAAGGAAGTTTACATGGCAAGCGATTGTCGTTCATTCGGCAAACATCGCCGAACCATCGTAACGTTACTGATTTATAATTTCGTGAGTGGTACGCGAAATTAAAAGTTTGGGAACCGCTGATATAGACGATTATCATTATGACGATAGCTTAGGATACCATCTGGCTATGATGTGCGATCGCCAAAGTCTAGCCACACTCAAATTATACTAGGGGTACCCGGGTGTAGGATATAGGGGGATAAGTATTAGGGGTACCCGTAGGATATAGGGGGATAAGTCTTTTAATACATATTTTATTAAATATGTATGGAAATGGAAAACGGAAATTAATATTTAAGAGCAATATGTATACAATACTTAGATATGTACCAAAATAATGTATCACATCATTTTCATTTATTTACACCCAACTTAAATTTAATTAAAATGCTTCGTAACCTATTAATAACTTCTAATATATCACATATAATCTAATGATCCACAAGTAATTTAGAAGAAGCAGTAGGTACTTTCAAGAAATATTAATTATTTTAAATGGTTCGTATTCTGTGACGCGCGTATTATGAATTTAAATGAATGCATTGTTTAACAAACTTATTTAAATTAAGAATTATGTACTTTCTAATCTACTATCAGATTTAAACATTGTCCAAAGCTACGATTACCTTATGATCATGAATAATTGATCAATTTTCTATGAAATATATATAAGCGCAGTTTCAACCATTGTTTCGAGAAGAATGAAGTATCTCATTCCATACTCGTGTACATCTTTATGACTTTATTAAAAGCTACTGAATGTTTTTCAAAGTGTCCTTGCTGAGTAAACGCATGATCGCAAACTACACATGAAAGTCTCTTCAATTCCCTGTGATCTGCGATGTCCTGCTATATTCCCTTTCCTGTACCAGTGTAGTCACATTCTCCATATATTTCTTAACTTTCTTCTGAACTGCTTCAACATGTCCTTTCAGATAACCTTACGGGCTAAAGTACGATCGCAATCCATAAATGATCATTTCTTGGATTCATTGTGAACTGCGGCTATGTGTACTCTTAAATTTGTTTTCTGTGAAAAAGCACGGCTGCATTCCCCACAAGAGTAATTCTTTAATTTTCTGTGAACTGCCGATATATGTTCTTTCAAAATATCTTTACGTGTAAAGGAACGATCGCATTCCTCACATGAAAATTTCTTTGACTTTCTGTGAATTGTGTCTACGTGTACTTTTAAATGTACTTTTTGTGTAAAGGCAAGATGGCATTCTTCACATGAGTATTTCTTCAATTTCTTATGAACACCTTTAATGTGCCGAGTTAAATTTTGCTTACGAGGGAACGCCCTTGCGCATTCCTGACAAACATGGGATTTGACACGTCCAACACTAGATCCGCTATCGCAAATAAAACTGCTTCCAGATGGTCCACCTTCGATTAACTCTGGCTTTATGAAATGGGTTTCATATTCGTAGAATTCCACCATGTTACCTTGCTTATCCGGTACAAAGTCGCTCAGAGGAATATTCTCATCTGAATCATCAGAAGCGCAGACCTTTTCTTTAATTACGACGGTTTCCTCAATCTTGACAGTCACGCTGCTATAATCGTCTACAAATACAATTAGCTCACTCATCTTCGGATGAAGTTATTGACTGTTTTAAAGTTGTGATTGCAACTGCAGTGGCGTGGAGCTCGCGAAAGTATACGGTTTGTTGACAGCTGTCACTTCCAAAAGTTGTCTTTGGTTCGGGGGGCGCCAGTTTTGCATACGGCAATTTTGCACAAATGTCACTTTTGACAGTTCCAAATTTGTTGAGGGCAGATTTGCAGGAGGCAACCTTGCAGGCGGCAACCTTGCAGGCGGCAACCTTCAGTACAGTTTTTAAGTTTTTCTGTTAGGTTAGGTTAGGTTAGGTTTTTCTTTCCCTAAAATCGAAGTGACATTAATTACCGGCATCCTTGTAGTGGATGACTTTTATACATCAAACTAAACATTAAAAAAAATGTTTTAAGTTTTTCTGTCAGGTTAGGTTAGGTCATTTTGACATTTGCAAAACTGCCTTCTACAAGATTGCCTTCTGCAAAACTGCCGCCTGCAAGAATGCCGTCTGCAAGATTGCCGTCTGCAAATTTGCCTTCTGCAAGTTTGATGGGACCCTTTGGTTCATTTTAATGGATGCCAGTGTTGAAAAATGTATAGTTTTGGATATGTATATTACTGTATATTTGATATGTATATTAATTTGATATGTATTACTGTCTCATTCAGAGCCTTTGGTAATTTGATTGAAATCATATACGCAAGAAACTACTCGTAGTATTGCTATACACAGTTAAGACGCCATGAAACGGAAATAAATCCATAGTAACGCAAAATAGCCCGAAGTTTAGCTACGACTTTGAACTGGTGTGAATCGACAAAAAGAAACGGGTCAACACCCATCCGGCGACCTCCACGCATGAAGTGCGAGCCTAGGCAGGACTCTGGCCTTAGGGCTACTTTCCCCTAAGAAGCAACTTTTTGGCGCTCCTGGACGGTCTGCGCACCGTGCGGCTTAAGCCAATCGATTGCGCACTCTGACTAACAGTCGGGGGAGTCTGGAAGCAGTACTGTTTCCTATAGAGCGGGGGTGGTTGCGGGACCTTACGGCGACTGCTCTTGAAACGACCATCGGCACCCGATCCTGGGTGAACAGCCGGGCAAAGGATGCCGTGGTCCGCGATAAATTCGGTATACACCGTTTCACCGCTTCGTGAGGAAGAGAACCGCGCAAGCGACCTCGAACTCGTAACCAATCGAGAGGCCGGAGTAATCTGGTCGCAATTGGAAGTAAGGGCGTGAGTGTAATCCCGCTGGATAACACGCCTAGTTATCTTGCGGTTAAGGCATTGGCCCCATTTCGGGCATGTGGCGGAACTTGACGGTGGACTGGTTTTGTCCAAGTCTTCTGCGTTCACTTCACGGGAGATAGAACGACTAATCGTTAAAACTTCCTGAGGTGACGGGTTCGCCCGTTATAGTTGACAACTCTATTTGTCAAGTCGATTGCAACATTGATTAGACAAAATAACCTGGCTGATCTATGGGTATGGCAAAGGTGGCGGGCACTTGAAAAACCTAACAAAATAGTGGCACACATTCTTTCAGACCTGAAAATTGGTCATATCATATAGACCAGTGATTCCCTAACTATGGTACGCGTACCACCAGTGGTACGCAACGCTTCTTAAGGTGGTACGCAAGCAGCCATGGCCATAGGACATAAATAATCAGGTAAAACGTTTTTAAATTTCGCGCTCTGACACCCACGCGGTCGCGCTCTGTCGCTAGTTTGTATTTAAGCTCCGCCTATTTTGCTGGCCAGCGCATCTTTCAGCTCACTCATGCCAAGCGAGCGAGACTGAGAGAGAGCGAGCGAGCATCCACACGTGCATCAACGACTTAAATCTAAGTTTCCAAGGTAGAACTACAATCGATATATCAGGAAATTTTAAATGATTAAACCTGGCATCTTTTCCTAATTTGGAAAATTTTGTAACTGAAAATGAACTTACAGTGAGTGAAAATGTAATCAATAACATCAAAAATCACAGCCAAATGATCGTTGAAACATTTGAAGAATATTTTAAAGAAGATTATTCAGAGTGCAATTGGATAAGGAACCCATTCGTTTCGGATCTTGATAATGTTCGTGAAAATTTAAGTGTAAGTGAAAAGGAATCTCTGATAGAACTATCTTGCGATGGAGGTTTGCAAGCGGAATTCAACAAACTGTAGTTGTGTGAATTTTGGCTAAAAGTTAAAAATGAATATCCATCGCTGTCCAGAAAAGCATTACTGTTTCTGATTCCATTTACAACCACGTATCTCTGTGAGAGCGGATTTTCTGCTATGTTAATAATTAAAAAACAAATACCATAATAAGCTTAACATGGACCCTAATTTGCGCTTAAAATTAAATACAATGGTGTTGGATGCAAGACAGCTATAAGTACGGCAGGTCTTGATATGCTACAGGAAAGAACTCCAACGGGACAACAGCAAGCCGACCAGTAACGCCCATAGACACGACACAAGACATAAAGACAGACATGTACAACCAAAAATGAGAACGACCTTTGGACAAAGACACTATATTTACCTAGCGAAAAAACTCCATAACATATTTACCACGCAATTAGGCCAAGCTACAATCATTCAAAATGACTCTCACTACAAAAGACTGGTAACATTATGGTTGTTACACTCGACGAGGGAGCACTGTGAGTCGTTAGTAACTAACGTTATTAAATAGGTGCACAGATGACTTATATTACTTATTATTGTTATTATTATCTCATTAGCCTCATAACTGTATTCATATATCTCCCATATATATTATATCTCATTTAATTTAATAAATATTTTTGTTTAACCCGTTGAGTATGATACGACCAAATCTGGTTCTGAAACAATTATCCGTTGAGTATGATACGACCAGATCTGGTTCCGCGTTTTTTTCACTTCTTTGACGTTCTCATATTTATTCATAATTATCTAATTGTTTTACAAAATGATATTTCAATATTCTATATTCGAAATTTCAATGCAATCATTGTGCAGTTGTTCTTTTTATGATTGGTGTAGTAGTTTCGTAGTTATAGTACTTTAAGGTCGATGTCGCCGAAAATCCTGCAAAAGAGACAGATGCATCCATGAAAATACCCATTTACTCCAAGGGTTAATATATATACCTATATACTATAATACTTATACAATATACACATTCAGGGTTCACATTTTGTATGTACGACTAAATGATGTAAAATATACTATAGGAAATTTAATCATGTAATACTAGGGATAAATAAATAAATAAACTGAGCCAAATATTTCCTCTCTTGTCTCGAACATGCAGCACCATTTTTCGCACTAAGAGTATTGTATTTTTTTCTATACTTAATAAATAAACCTAATGTTGTCATAAACAGTTGTTGCAGTTTTTATTACTTTACCATTTTGAACGATTTTTTTAAATCGTTCACTTCAGTGGTAGGTAGTTGACGTTTTTCTATTTCTTCTTCGATCGTTGTTTGTTGATCGCATCTTTCTCTAATGGTCTCGTTTCGAATTCGGTCGCGGAGTGAGACACAGAGAATCTGCCTTAAGCATCGCATTTGGAAGATCTCGAATTTGTTGAGGTCCGATTGTAGTAACGTCGACGTTTCCGATCCATAAAAAAGAACGGGAATGACCATCGTTCGGTATAGTTGTATTTTTATTTTGATAGGTACAAGATAACTCCAATTAACCGGATCAATTGTGACCATTGATTCGGATAAATGGTTTTTTGACGTGACAACGTCTTATAATTCGATGGAGCCGGCTGCACGCACGAAAAAACATGACTCATGCGGCGTTACCTCGCTCTGAGGCGTTCCATTTAAGGCTTGAAGTGCAAGCGAGAGACCTTTTGTCCAAAGTTAACACAAATTATAAGAAGTTAAATATCCCACATGTTTAAAAGTTGTAAATAAAAGTTGTATAACAATTGCTCAACGCACATTCATACTTGTAAAAACTATGTACATTGTAAAAAAAAAAAAAATTGACATAATTGCATTTATGCGTACAAATAAATGTAACTTGATCAATTCAATTGTGATTTCCATTTACCTCCTTCTCTATATCAATACAAAATATCTATCAAACAAATAAAATTAAAATTTTCTTTTGAAAAATGCAACCATTCCATCAGTATTTTCTTATGACGTTGTCACGTTCAACCATCGTCAGTAAACCGACTTTACAGACAACCGTTTTTTTTCCAAAATAAGGACCGTTTAATTAATTACTGTATTTAAGTTGAAAATGGGAGATAAAAACTATTTTTAGAGAAAAAGAGCTAATAGTGACGTGTCCGCTTCAAATTCGACATTAAGGTCAATCTGACAAATAATTTTTTTTGCGGTTAGCCAAAAATTCCTTATTTGTCTTCGCCCTGTAACGGACCTTAAGTCCATTACATGCGATCAACAAATGCATCGATTTCCAGTGAAAGCCACAGACACAATTCAGCTATTATTTTGACTCGTGTAGCTATGAATCAACACGATGAAAAAATACTTTTACTCGGAATATTTTCGGATTGCATCATTTCACGACATATATAAACCAGCCAAAAAGCAACCAAATTATCATTCCCCGAGTGATCACCTTCCCCCAAGGTTGCGACGGCATATCCAGTACCCCTCTTACGAGGTCGCTCAACGGATCCGGCTCCTTGGTTTCCTTTCCTTACCTTTCCCAGTCCTCGTGACTGAAGGGATCCTCAACCACTCTTCCTACATAACCTCCGTTGCGCAACCCTCGCGTCTCGATACAGTAATCCGGGCACTCGTTAATTCGGCAAGCGTTATAACTGGCAATATTCAATCCTTCGATCGTTAAATTCCTTCTACTTCATTCAAGACCGCCTTTCAATACGGAGATAACGCGTAAGTTGACACCACCACCTCACACCGAACAACCTGGAGTCTTGTGAGGGGTGGTCCCTCACAGCCCTCTACCAAAAATTTCTTTAAAATTTCCCTTTTGTACTAGATCTGTCAATTACAACGGGCGAACCCGTCACCTCAGGAAGTTTTAACGAAATTTATCGTTCTGCCTCACTTGAAGTGCCTTTTGTACTAGAGTTTCATGTTGTCGATAACAGACTGGTCCATTGGTTGCAATAAGCTTTGACGTTTAGTGGTAGAAAGATTGCTTTAAACTGGCTATTCCCTCTTTGCAACAATTCTTCGGTGGGATGAGTTAGTGCATTATCAACAATCAGTACGTTTCCATAATAAAAAAAATACTATCTTTATTTTGGATAATCAGCGATTTGAATAGTCGGAGTTCGGATAATTAGAGTTCTACAATACACTAAAGAACACACACATATAGCACATCATAGTAGGGTTGGTTGTAAGAGATTTTCACGGACAATAAACCCGCCCATTGTGAAATTTCACAATAAAAAGTAGAAACTTTGAAGCCTCGTTGAGCAATAAAAGTCAATCTTATATGGTCACGATTTTTATTAGATATATTCTTTTGATGATATTTTATTGAAAGGTATATTCCATATATATATGTTTCCGAGGGCGTCGCCGACCGTCACACAGCTAACACTGGAAGCAAATAAGAAATATTTGTTTTCACTCTTCTCAACATACCAACAGCTAAGATCACCGATGGCTAAGGCACTGCCTTGGTCAAAAAATGAAAGTTGGCAAAAAGAGCCAAAAAACTATTTTCTTCGATACACAAAATGTTTGGTGCTACATTTGAATAAATAAATAAAACATCTTTTTTGCACATTTTCACAAAAACAATTTGTGTGTACAAATGAATAACTTACAGTAATATTCGAAGGAACAGGGTGAGTTTTTGATTAGTGACATCCCTGAAGCGGGACAATTTATCCATAAAGTAAAAATTATTAAAAAAAAAAAGGTAAATTTAAAAAAAATTACTGTTAAATAAAAGTTTGACAAGCGTAGAACGCGATGCGCCATCCAGCAATTGGTAAAATATCGCAAATAAACAATATTCGCCATATTTTACCTACCGCTAGATGATGCAAAGAGCGTTACTTTTTTATACTATTTTTCAGAACATAACATTTTTCAAACTTGAAAAAAAAACTGTTTTCTATTTTTTTATCAAATTTGCGTATTTGCTCTTACCGATTCATCCCCTTCAAGATGTAACTAATTAAAAACTCACCCTGTATATAATTTATTACAGTCAACCATTTTCATTAGATATACATAACAAATATTATAGATAAATACAGATAAATACAGCAAATACAGATAAATACAGCAAATAAGTAAATATATAAGAAATAAACATAAGTAGACACATTTACAATGTAATACTTATCAATATATTTTATAATAATAATTTTCCCAACACAAGGAGTATGGAATGGGGGGGGGGGGGTGGGGTAGGTAGATTATTTTTGAGTTATATAGTGTTTTTTTGATGTTGCTTGAAAGACAAGTGATGGGTGGGTTTTGCTAGTATTCTCCTAAGGGAAACACCATGACACTATTTTTATATATTTTTTTCCTTGATTGTTTATTAACCCCTAGAGCCCCAATTGGCCGATATCGGCCACAACACGATTCAGCGTGACGGACCCGTTTTAATTTAATTTTAATTTAATTTGTTTAATTTTATTTTGTTTTATTATGTTAATATGTTTTATTTTAATTATGGGTACAGTGGTTAAAATTGGCAGTAATTAATGTTTTGGTGAAACAGTGTAATAATTCATTTTTTTTACTAATTTTTACAAAAATTTTTTGGGACATCAACTTGTCAATCGGCTGAGGGGCCGAGGCCTGAAGGGTTAAGGTGGGTATCCATTAGGTTCGCGCATCAACTGTGCTCCGCGCACCCGCAACTGCTCCAGTAGTGGATACGTTCGAGTTCTTGGAGCGTGCAACGATGCACGCTCCGCGTTGAGCGCTCCAAGCGGTGGCGGTAAATGCCGAAAACACAAAGTGGAGCGCAGTGTGTTCGTGGACGCGAGCAAAATGAGACTTTGGTGGGTACTTCTCACGCATCACGTTCGGCGATCAGGAAACGCAAATCTATCGCTATGGAGTGGGCCGAAGAGAAACTGCGGACACTCGTTATTCTTGAGTTGATACGCGCACTGTCTCCATTTGAGCAGTTGCAAATGCGCAGAGCAAGATTGATGCGCGAATCTAATAGATACCTAATGGATAACCTTTATCAGTGTATTTTGTTAACTTTTAAATATTTATATATGTAGAGTAAGATTTAACAATCTGTAAAAATTTTAGGAAAATAAAAGGAAATTTAAATTGACTTCCTATGACACCATGACCTAAGTCAAATCAGATAGGAGGTTTCTAACTTTGTAATATAATGAATGTGAGAGATAGGAGCTTTTATTTAAAGTAAACTAGGATTTTAGCTTTACTTACACTAGGATTTTTTTGGCATAGTAGTTGAATTTATCAGATGGGTTATTTTTTTGCTGATTTTTTGGTAAAACTGACAATATGACACAAAGCTGACATAGGAGAGTTGTGATCTTAGCCGTCGAACTTATCTCAGTACAAAAACATAGATACCTATGGCCGTTGATGGCAATACTCATAGCGCATTTCCAGTCATTTTCAATAATGTCCAGACCCTTCAGATCTAGCACTGCACCGGTTGCTGAGGAAAATGCCTGAAATGATTTAAAAAATTAAGAGTAAACTGCAAGGTACGAGTAACTGTCAAGACACCAGAGTAGGTTTGCACTTCTATTTCAATGGAATGAAATTTGTAGAGTGTTATGTTGAAACTGTAAAAATATACATGAGTAAGTACAGGGTCGTTTGAGCCTGGAAAGGCTGATTTTTTTGGATGCCATTTTGGTTTGACTGTCACTTAATCAGTTCATAATAGGTTTGTCCCAAAAGTAAGGTCTCCAAGCACCTAGCGGCCAAGAGAAAATTTTGTTTTTTCAAGTTGGTACCATTACTGTGACCGTTAGTTTCTTCTCTTTCTAATAAAATTTGAAACGAGATGATTAGAGACCGAATTCGAAACGAGACCATTAGAGAAAGATGCGATCTAGTAACAACGTTCGAAAAAGAAGTACAAAAACGTCGACTACGATGGTTCGGCCATGTTTGCCGAATGAACGATAATCGCTTGCCACGTAAACTTCTTTGGCGAGACCGTCCGACAGAATGGAGAATTCAGCGATCGGCACCGAAGAAAACCTGGCTAAATAACATCAAAGACGACCTTAAGAATCAACGATTATCGGCTAGGGATGTCAAGAATGGAAGCGAATGTTGAATGGAGTACGAGATCCAGCGGCACCGACACGTATTGGCTGCCAGGGCGACCCCCTCCCCAATCGCCGGCTACGGAATAAATAATAATAATAATAATAATAATACAATTTAAACTGGCCGGATCGGACGTTTAGTACCTTCCTGACACGCGAACAAGATGAGCGCGTCAACGTCTTCAGCGTCCGCCTCTTTCACAAACGCCAACGCATCGAAAGTTCCCGCGAGCATTTGGAGATGTACGCTGAAGAATGAGCGGCATTTTTGGACTCAATAGTAACAGGGGATGAAACGTGGGTCTACCACTTCATGCCAGAATAGAAACAACAGTCAATGGAGTTTTAATTTTTTTAAAAAAAGGAAATTTAAAGTGGCCCAATCTGCCAGATAAATTATGGCAACTGACTTCTAGGATAGGAAAGGGTTCATTCTCGTCGAATTTATGCTAACTGGGACCACCATTAATTAGGAATCGTATTGCGAGACGCATAAAAAATTGCATCAAGCCATACAACACCGAAGACCTGGAATGCTAACGAAGAGAGTACGTCTTTTGTATGATAACGCCATTGATTTTATAGTGTAATAGATTAGTCTATCCCATACTGCATATTGGACGTCGCAAATTTAATATAAAATTCGGCAGATAGATGGCTATCGTAGTTTTAAAACTCGATATAATGTGCTTCCATCTTCAATAAACCAATGTTTGGCCGATAGATGGCGCTCAAACAGCTAATTTTACTATACTTTCCAAAACAAAATATTAAATAATAATAAATGTCATGATAAATGACTTTTGTAAATAGCTAAATATAAATTGTGTATATGAATTGTACAACGAATATCTAGCCGTAGTAATATAATTATTTGGAGTGAATATCAACGAAAATATAAAACTGACAGCTGGCTACTAGCGTTCACAGAATAACTCTCCCAATGTATCGCTCCATCGGGAAATTTACTGTGGATTGCCACATTTTACGCGCTGTCCAATCAGGTGGATTCGTAGAGGAGCGAAAAATGCAGAGAATAATCGAATGAACGCCGGCAGCGCGATACCACCGCCTTCGATAGAGAAGGCAATGTTGGAGCCGAAAATAGCACGCCATCTATTATTTTCTTTATTGAAAACGTGATTTGTAGCGTAGAAGGAAATGCAATAGATAGCGCTAATAATTGAATGCTAATTTCGTTGTAACTGCTTGAATTATTGTTATAGAGCATGTTATAGAGCATTTCAAAAGTTGCCTGGCGAAAATAGATGCCTTGCTAATTTCTGGCCCTCGTAAGGCCTGGATCTATGACAATTATCTAACGTCACATTTGTCATGGCCCTTTCTTATTTACGATTTTACCAAAACCCAACTGTCCCGTCTAGATGCGCTGGTGACAGCTAGTTTAAAATCCTGGCTGTCCTTAGCCAAACCAGCTGACCCCTCGACTCTCTTCAGGTCCAAACAAAATTTTGGGCTAGCGCTTAAACTGCCCTCTCTGCTCTATGCCAACTCCAGAATAACCAAAAATTCGATTCTGTGCAATTCCAAAGATCCGGCAATATCGAAGCACGTAATAAGTGGCCGTAGTGATTCAAATGATCTACAAGCCCGCGTAGACTTCCACAAAAAGTTCCTTACTGGAATCAGCCAGAATGGCACTGGTCTGGGGTATGGCAGTACAACCACGAGCGACGTGGACTTGAAGAAGTCTCTTTTGCGGGGAGATTACGACAGCAAGAGTATGGCTCATGCTATTGGCCTTCAATGTCAGAATAATTGGACAACAATTGGGGACTTTTGCATTCCGCCTCCAATGCACTGGAAGGTAATGCTCTATGACTGGACGCCAGAGATGCTGAAATTTTATTTGAATGCCTTTCAGCATACACTTCCAGACCCCAGTAACCTCGCTCGTTGGAGCTTTGCCGAGGATAGTTCTTGTCCCCTCTGTAGCAATACCCCTTGCACAGCTAGACACATTCTAGCTGGCTGCAAGGTGGCCTTAGATCAAGGACGGTACACTTACCGCCATGACAAAGTTCTCGCTGTTATTCGCGAGGTAATTAGTCTCTCAGTGGCTCGTGCCAACAAGGGTTTGACAGTATCCTCCAAACCCCCAATACAGTTTGTGCGGGATGGCTCTAAAGGCAAAAAACATTTAACTACAAAACCTTTCTCAATAATCGAGAAAGCTACAGATTGGATTCTGGAGGTTGATTCGGTCTCTAAGCAGTATAAATTCCCTGAAAGTCTCGGATGCACAGCCCTCCGTCCAGATATAACTCTTTACTCTCTATCTCGGAAGGTGGCTCTTATCGTAGAATTAACTGTTCCATGGGAATCAAATATCCCAAAAGACCACGAGTACAAATTAAATAAATACCATGATCTTGCAAATGCCGTAACCCGGAACGGCTTCACTGTTCACCTTCACGCGGTGGAAGTTGGCGCTCGTGGCCTGCCAGCTAAATCTCTATTTCACCTCTTTAAAGATCTTGGCCTTTCCAGAAAAATAATCAACTCTTTCTTAGAAAAATTATCTAAAACTGCGATTTGCGCATCTCAAATTCTATGGCTTCGAAGGGGGAGTGAATGGGTGGCAAGGTGAACGCTCACATGTGGCAAGACAGCTGTCCTAAACCTACCACAGCCGGTTCGTAAGTCCGGAATCCACTGCTCACCCCCCAGAAGTGTAAAAAAAAATAGTATTATGATGGGCTCGACTCCGGTCGGTGAATTCCATGGCAGCTTCGTTTGTATTTATTATTTATATTTTTAGAATCAATCGATCCTTTATAAATAAAACTTAATTATCAATGTTATTATAGATGCCCAAATAAATTGCTATAAGTTTCGACGTCATCCCTACCAGCGCCACCTTCGTAGTGGCGTCCAGAAATTGTTGCCATTTGGTTGTATGGGATGGACTAATCTATTACACTATAAAATCAATGATAATGCTCAACCTCATGTGGCACGCAACACAAAAGCGCTTGTGGATAAGTTCGGTTAGGACATTCTCCCACACCATCCCTACAACCCAGACCTTGCCCCATCGGACTATCACTTGTTCACCAACCTAAAGAAACATATGGGTAAGAAAAGGCTGAATTCAGACGACGAAGTGAAGACTTTATAAATAGGATAGAAAACGAATTTACCGCGTGAAATTTGTAGGACCCGACGTTTCGGTGACGTTGCAGCCGCCGTTGTCTAGGGTAGACTGAAGAGCTGTCAGTCCGTTGTTTTGCGGGTAGGCCGCAAACCGCTGCCGCCACTGCGTAGGTTATAACGGTGGTGGGGGGCCGGGCTCGGAGCGCGGGAATT
Source organism: Micropterix aruncella (assembly GCA_944548615.1). Lineage (NCBI taxonomy): Eukaryota > Metazoa > Arthropoda > Insecta > Lepidoptera > Micropterigidae > Micropterix > Micropterix aruncella. The sequence goes on along the minus strand of OX155974.1, from coordinate 13,984,903 downwards.
TTTAAAATCCGTCTTGCACACAACACTCACTGTATCCTGTTTTACGTCTTTGCGTTCGGCGTTCGGCGGCGGGAACATTTTAAGAAGAGGGTTCCACGTAGAAGAGAGTTTGTAGCCGTCGTCTCTATTGAAGTTCGGAGTTCTTCTTATTTCAATGGCTTCCCGTATCATGCGAGGAAAGTAGAATTGTTCCTTGGATAGCACAATGGGATTTTGAAACTGCATCCAGTGGTTACTTCCGCTATCCAATATATGTTCGCAGATCGCCGATTTTTCTCGCTGAACGTTTTTAACAGCTTTGATGTGTTCTGTCAGTCGCGTGGCTATGGGCGGTTTCGTTTGTCCAACGTAGGCTAGACCGCAGCTGCATTCGACTTTATACACACCCGGGGTTTGCAGTGGTATTACATCCTTTACAGGCCTCAACAATCGAGCTATATTTTGGGTCGGTTTGAAGATCGTTTTTATATCGAATCTGTTTAGCATCTTACTTATTCGATCAGTCACGCCCTTGACGTATGGTAAGAATGCTCTTGATCTGCTCGGTTTTTGAGTGCGTGTGCGTGTCTCGTGATATTTTCCGTATCCATTTTTCCTAAGGACATCATTGACATGTTCCATCTCCTTCGGAAAATGCTCAGTGTCGCATAGATCGCGTGCTCGATTCACGAGCGACGTTTGCACTGAACGTAGATGGTAGGGATGATGGTGTGAGCTTGCATGCAAATATCTGTCCGTATGTGTGGGCTTCCGATATACCGTATGTCCGAGAGTATTGTCACTTCTCCTCGTCACTTTGACATCCAAAAATGGTAAGGAGCCATCCTTCTCTACTTCATAGGTGAAACTGATTTTTGGGTGTATGGAGTTTAGATGACCCAGGAATTCTTTCACCGTTTGAATGTTGCCTTTCAGGATGCAGGAAGTGAAGACTGCAGTGAAGGACTACTTGGAAAAAGAGGTGGATGGAGGGTTGTATAACGCTGGCATACATAAGCTTCCAGATCGACTACAAATGTGCCTCGATATGAACGGCGATTATGTCGAAAAATCG